>ML682008.1:8277634-8424494 GCA_007922195.1 Podocnemis expansa
GTGTGTGTGTGTGTGTGTGTGTGTGTGTGTGTGTGTGTGTGTGTGTGCGCGCGCGCATCTCTGTGCGTGTGTGCATACTTGCCAGCTTGAATAATGATATGCCTTATTTGGCATGGCATAATAATGTTGTCATAGAACATATACACCGTGAGTCCCTGGCAATTATGAGAGTTGGTAACCAAGGAAACAAAATTGGTATTGTACTGGCATCCTTCAGGACATCAGTAATTAAGGGTCTGTCAGCTTTTTGTAAAAGATCTCCAGTTTTTATAGAGCTTGCAGTTTGTAGAGCTTCACTGTGCAGAGTGAACTAAACATACTGTACAAGATGTGAGAGAACAAATGTATCATGTTTGTCGTGCATTTCTTTCTCCATGGCGGTGTGGTGTAGCAGAACAGATGAATGGTATCTGATGCTTGTGGCTGCTGCTATTAAAATACATATTGATGTCTCCCTGCCTGGCCATAATGAGAAATAATAGCTTTGGAAAACAACATCAGTATTTCAAATTCTGCTGTTAGTTGTGCTGGTCATTGAGTACCAGAGATGCTCAGCGACTTCTGACAGAACTTTTCAGGGTTGGATCCCTTTTAGGATTGTTTGTTACTTTTGAGGAGGAAGGTTGTTGACCTGTGGTTGATTCTCCTGACTATTAGAGTCAAAATTTATAACCCAGATTTTTTAAATTGAGTGTGTGCAAAAATCTGTATGTAGTTTGCAAAAAATTTTGAATGTACTTCTGCCATGACGTTATGTGTGACAGCAGTTATGATACTTGTGAACCATGTGGTATGTTTCTACATACATGCACAGTCTAAAAATATTGCTGCCTTAGTTTTATGGTCTCTTTGTAACAGTCTGTTTTTTATGGTGTGCAGCGTGAGCAACCATACACTGCCATTAGAGTTTAAAATAATAATTTAGCTCTTCCTTCAGACCAAGTCTCTAACATTTGACAACTTCATCGTTTTCCTGTTAATTTAAAAGAGCCCATATTGTAAGTTAAAATTAGTTTTCTGGGAATCATAAATAAGATATTGATTAAATGTACTGATACTAAAAAGTCTTGGAACACCATTTTTCCTTGACTGTCAGACACAGAGGTATCTGTTAATCTAGAGCGGCAGATAGATCTAGTGATAAGGAGTTGCAGGTGCGCGTGAAGCATTTCTCAAGCCTTTGAGTATAATGCTTGGCATCTGAGTCACGCCATTGATCATATGTGATGGTTTCAGAAAAGACTTCCCAAAGGAGGAAAATAAAATACAGCATTTTTTGAAGGTGTTTGTTTGGTTTTAGGGAAGAAATGGTTTGTATTCTGATTGCAGTGAGTGAAAATGAGACCCAGTTAGTGGACACCTAAAAATCGAAAACCTTTGCCCTCTGAGGTCTTCCTGTGTGTTACCTGAAAAGTGCAGAAAACCTTCAATTCTCATTTAGCTAAGGAAATGTGTGTAATACAATATTTTCCCAGTACTTAGGATCACAGTTCTTGAGACAAGCGTCAATGCAATTTGTTATACATCCAAAGCAGGGGCCTTGGAGATGAGGCCTGCCCACCACGGGACCTGGCAGTGGCATGAACTTTGCCACCCCAGCTCCACTTTCTGTCTTGCAACTGGAGTCTCTCAGGTGCTTCCAGTAACATGACCAGAAGCTGCCCTTTGCTGGGTCCACCCTGCAGACTCAGTGGCTGGGTCAGAGAACAGGGACTGGCTATGACCCTGGTCTGAAGAAAACAAAGTGTCTCATGATCAATACTCTCTGAGTATCAACATAAGGAAATAGTTTGGCCTTGTCATACATACAACTTTCCTATTTTCTAAACTTTATCAACTTGTTCTTAAACCTACATACGTTGTAACAGAATCTGTCGGTTCTGAATACCCTTTGAACACTTGCACCTATTGTGAGCTTTACTATGGACTCTGGCTCTGGAGCAAGTTGTACGCTGGGAACCAAAGGCTATATACAAAAGAGAATCAAGGTTATTTATTGGAGGCAGCAACAAAAGTGGCTCATTGTTATTGTAACATATCAAAAAATAAAGCTGCAGGCACTTCTTAAATGTTTTTCTTTGTTACAAACTGCCGTTGCAGCAAAATATGGTAAAGATAAAAACCAGTACAGTAAAATTGTTTCTAGGGGAAAAAAAATCTCACGAGTTGTTGTCGTAGAAATCTATGTTTTTGACACAATAGAGTTTTGATGCAATAGTGTGATAGTGTTTAAAAACATGAGTTAGACCCTGCTGGACATTGTTCATAAGCAAGTAACAGGTGCCTGTTTTTTTCTGTCTTGCCTCTGTGTTCCAATATATTGTAAATTTTCTTCTTCAAAGTACAGCCCCTACTAAGAATATGTGGTTTATGATCTTCCTCCTTTGGACATTTGTCAGAGATAATTACTCAACAAATTTCAATGTAGTAACGGTGAGGAAGATATCACTCCACTATCACCCCCAGCCCTCACTTAATGTACAGAAAGTATCACGATTCATGAATTCCACTTCCTCAGACTTCTAAACTCAAAAGATATACAGCTGGCACCATATGGAAAATATGGGACCTGACTGAAGCAATCTCAGTTGATGCATGTTTATCATTTTATTTTAGGACTAATTTGAGAATCACCTCTTTGAGAAAACCTTACAATAACATTTATATTTCTCTTTATATTTCACTCCTTCCAAGGAAGAGAATAAGACAAATGGTTACTGTTTAGTTTGATGGCTGGATTGTCTGCTCCATTCCGCTGTGTTTAGGGACTCAATGTATTGTGAGCTTTTCCAAAGCATTGATGACACTAATTATTTTTTTCCTTCGTACAGAAAGTAACCATATTATACATTTTCAGTGTCTGGAAAAGCTGATTCAGGATCCAGAGGCTGGCAGCTGAAGTTAGAGGAATTCATCTTGGAAATAAGATGTTACCATTTAACAGCGAGAACAGAGAACTATTAGAATAACTTACAGTGAAATGATACATTTGGCATGAAGTCTTTAAATCAAGATTGGATGTCTTTTGAAAGGAAACACTCTTGTTCAGATACAAGTAATTGCCCTCATAGGGCTCTCTTACACAGCATGCAGGATACAGTACAACTTCAAAATTATAAACAGTAGAATTATGAAATGACCAGTCAACCACACACCTCATTCAGAACCAGAGGTATGCAATGAGGCAGGAGCAGAGACAAACAAAAGAACCCAGCAAAAACAGTGCAGTACTGTGGTAAACATAGACGACTAACAAAATAAAGGGAAAGAAGCATTTTTCTTCTGCATAGTAAAGTTTTCAAAGCCATATTCAATCAATGGTTAGTTGTAAACTTCTGAATGAACAACCATAAAGTTTTCTTTAGAGTTACACATTTCAGAGTAGAGTAAGCAGTCTCTACTCCCAAGGTGTTCGTAACTCTGAAGATCTACTATAATTCTCTCATCCGCAAGAGAAATTTAATGGCCTGCATTACACAGAGCATTAGATACAATAATCTTACTGGTTCCCTGTGACGTTAAAATCTCTGGCCTAATATTGGAACGTGACAAATAATTTTGGTTGCCTCCCTGTTTGTTTAGTGTGCACAGCATGAAGGGGCCTGATTTTCAGAATATGCACAACTGACGTGTCCCTTTATTGTGTATGTTGCACCCAAAATCATAAACAACTTTTGAAATCTGAAGATGTCGGTAACAATATGAAGTTTTGGGCAGAACTACTTTTTAATATCACAAGATTGTAAATGGCAGATGATCTTCATATAAACCAGTAAGGGTTAAAGAACTTCTGTGCAGAGCCAGATTATTTGAGGGCTTTAGAGGGGCCCCGGGATCCAACCCCTAAAACTCCTCTGATAATTTGTTGCTACCCACTCTGTCCAGTCCTGGCAAGACAGAAGTGCTCAGAGCTGCTGGAAGGGGGCAGAGCAGGGCCCTGAGGCCAGAGGCTAGGCTGGCTCTGTGCTCCGCCCTGCCTGTGGGCCAGCTAGTCCACCCCTGGGGGTGGGTGCCATCTGTCCATGGCCTACTCCTCTCCAGCCTGGCGGCTGGGCCCTGCTGAGTTGCAGTGGTGGGGTCACTTCACGGTGCTGCATGCCAGTTGGCCACCTCCAGTCTGGAGGAGCAGGAGTGCTCTCTGGCCCCATGCCCCCAGAGACAGAGGGGTGGGGAACGCCCTATGCAGTGTTAGATGGGGTCCCTGGTGGGAGGGCATCCTGAGGCCCCCAGGCTGGTTAATCTGGTTCTGCTTTGGTGGTCATAATCAGCCCCAACCTGCTAAATGTTCAGGGTTCAATGCAGTTGGAGAAGGACTCACACGCAGGTAAGGCCAGATATCTCAGATCTCAGACTCCCTGTAGAAAGACTCAGCTTATGGCTTTCACACACCACTGCCCAAACTGTCTGAGGAAGAAGATGGTCTGGGCTGATCTCTTGTTTTGAAATTCCCCCAGGATTAAGCCCTGACCTTTAACTTGCAGTGAGGAAGAGAACTGAAGTTAAACCCACTTCATTTTTCTTCCTTTTACTTTTTCTAATGTCAGCTCTGATTTATGAAATTTATCCGTCAGGCAGAAATGAAAAGATTTGCTACTCTGTTATTTTCTTTTCTGTACTCTAAAGGTGATGATAAGTAAGTACATCTTATTTTGAAATAAATCTTCGTTTCTGTGTAGCAAGCACTAGCCAACTGATTTGTAATAAAAAGACAAACAATTAGAATGGTAAAACAGGCAATGAACAAACTACTCCAGATTCTATTTATTGTCAACTGCTGCATGCATAGGTAGTTAAAAGAAAGGTATGTTGCATTTTCATAAGTCTACAGTTTTACCTTATCCAAAATGGAAGCAGACAGCTGACACAGTAAATGGACAGGGCTGTCCAAGCTTATTTACACTAGGAGTAGGAGAAAGCTGACAAGTGCTAAAGAGCACTCAGGTCAGATGAAGACATCTGCTAGAGATGTCAATAAAACAAAGATAACTGTCTCTAGCGAAAGAGAGAACAAATATTACAAGAGAATGAGAAGTAAGATGGTTTGACACTACCGAGGTGCATTCTAGGAAAGTAACAACATGTCAGATAAAGGAGTTGAGAAAGAAAGAATGACATACACAAATAGAAACAGCATATGACTAAGTAACAGTGCAAGAAACTTCAAAACATGTCTAAGGCCTTGTCTACGCTAAGCTTCTTAGGCAGTTCTCCCACTTCTGGGGTGCTGTACTGGTACATCACCACATGAGCAGGCAAAAGTGGTAGTATTTTTACGACTAAACCATTCTAGAGCTTTTCTGGGCAAAAACAGATGAAGTAATATGCCTGATAATAGAAAAAGATCTTAATAAAATAAGCATCCCTGAAATATGACAAAATGACAAAAATCCATGACTGTAAATTATACATGGTAAACAGATTACATTGTAGACATGGGAGGGTAGCATTGTATCTGAAAGAGTCCATCAAATCTCATGACACAACATGTCTGAGTGTAGAAGACCATGCTGAATTAGGTACTCATCCAAGATGCTGGGTACGTACTCAGGCTACCTAGCCCCTCCCAGTACTTCTGCTACTGCGGGTACCACTCTATTTTTAGTCCACTAATTCAGTCAGAGCTAACGTGGGTGTCTCCGCTTAGGCTGAAAATTGAATGAGTAACTGCAGCCAAACAATTAAGGAATAGTGACCTCAGTGGTATGAAGCTGGAGGATATATTCATTCCATTTGATATTGTGGATGGAATAGGAAGTTGGCCATCTGTTACAAAGGAAGATGGAAGGCAGCACTGCTAAAATTAAACATTTTCAAATCAACAGACTTGAATAAGGTTTTAACACCACAGAGCTGTCTGAACCATTAATGTTCATTTTTAAAGAATCTTGGAAAACTGGAGAAATCACAAAGCGGATGAGGACAGCCCTTGTAGTTCCAAATTTTACAAGGGAAAACTGGATGATCAAGTGACCTATAGACCAAGTAGCCTGAGGTTGATGATGGGAGAAATAACAGAGCAGTTAATTTAGGACTCCATTGGCAAAGAGTTAGACTATAAGGATAACTATGGTTTCATGTAAGATTGGTCTTGTCATATACACTTGTTTTTGACAGATCTGGTTGATAAAGGCAACTGTGCTGACAGTGTACTTGGATTTCTTTAAGTTTTTGCTATAGCACCATATGACATTTTGATTAAAACAAATCCTGTACTTCATGGGACTAACAGGGCACACCTTAGAGAGTTTAAAAGCTGGCTCCCTGGCAAGTCTTCAGCAAGTATTTAAATAATGAGGAAGAAACTAGCAAAGTTTGCAGTGACATAGAGATTGGTGGAATAGCAAATAATGAGGAGGAGGACAGGTTACTGTTACAGATTAATCCAAATCACATTGTTAAATGATCACAATCAAATAACATTTGCTTGAGTACCACTAAATACTGGGTCATAGTCTTGGAGCCAGGATTTCAGTGCAAGATTGCAGACTCTGTCTTTGAAAGCAGTGACCCAGAAGAGCTTAGGGGGTCATCATAGTTAATTTTCTCAATGTGAACTCTCAGATAAATGTGCCAAAAAAGACTTATCTGACCTCACATGAATAAAAATGGGGGAGTATCCAGTAGAAGTTGGAAAGGGATTTTTGCCTCTCTATGCAGCATGGTAAGACCACTACCAGAATAGTATGCCCAGTTCTGTTGACCACACTTCAAAAAGGATGTATAAAATATCTGACAGAATTCAAAGGAGAGCCACAAAAAAAGAGCCAGGGACCAAAGACAACCCTTACAATGGTAAACTTAATTAATTCAGCTAATTCAGATCATCAAAGAGAAGGTTAAGCTGTGACTTGCTCACTGGGTTTTTGAATACTTAAGATATTAGATAATTGGGCTCTTCAGCCTTGCTGACAAAGACGTATCAAATTCCAGCTGCTGGAAGCTGAGGTTAGATAAATTCAACCTTGAAATAAGATAGTTTCCTAATTGTAAGGGTAATTAAACACTGGAACAGCTTTTCAGGGGAGATAATGGATTCACCATTGCTTGGATCTTTCAGGTAAAAATAAGTATCTTTAGAAAGATATGAATTAATCTACTTTCTGTGAGGAACTCTATGGCCTGGAGGAGGGGGTTAAGGGGTCATACTGTAGTGGTCCTTTTCAGCACTGAAATCTGTAACTGAGTTCATCATCTAACTTCATGGGCTATGGGAAGAATGGAATTGCCTGTGGTGCCCTCAGCATGTTTATAACACTTGCAACCCTATATTAAAATGATGGCAGTAATCAAATTTCATGCTTCAGGATTTCAGTCAATTGCAGGAGTCAGGAAGGACTCCCCCACCCTCCCCAATGCACAGTTTCATATGTGTTCTTTGGTTTTTCCATCATCTTCTGAAGCATCAGAGATTTCACCACAGCTAGAGCTGGGACATCTTGGAGAACTGGTGCTCTGAAGTGATGCAAAGAATTATGTCCAGAGGGCTGGTATGCCTTAGGGTCACACAGCTCACCAGATTTAGGGTGAGGAAGGGATTTTCCCCCATGAGTTTGGCTGGGACCTTGGGATTTTTCTCTTTCCCCTGCAGCGTGTGGCATGACAAATTCCTTGTCATTGCAGGGAGCTTGAGCATTAATGGAGCCCAGGTCTCTCCTGTTCTCTGCTGATAGTCCACAGTTTAGTCTCATGAAGACTGAAACGGTCTAGCAAAAAAACCAAGGAGTTGTGTGGCACTTAAAGACTAACAGATTTATATTTCGCATGAGCTTTCATGGGAGAAAATCCCACTTCGTCAGATGCTTCGAAGATGAGTGAACTTACTTCTTCGAAGCATCCGACGAAGTGGGATTTTGTCCCATGAAAGCTCATGCGAAAAATAAATCTGTTAGTCTTTAAGTGCCACATGACTCCTTGGTTTTTTTGCTGGACTAGCCTAACATGGCTATCCCTTTGGAAATTGAAACCGTCTATTCTGCCTAAAGTCTTGGGATTAAAATTCATAGCCTGATATGCACGAGGTAAAATGACATGGTACTGTAGTCTTTTCTAGCTTTAAACCTCTTTCAAATACAATTAAGTTGAGCTTCCCTGGGTGATGGATCACTAAAAATAGTTATATGGCACTAAACTTTAAAAGATAGTGATGTCAAGAGAACAAGGAAAGTTTAAACAAACAAGGAAATAGGGAAAACCAGTGAAAAGGGGATTTGGGTACTATTCTGGTAGGTGCAAAATTCCTAGAAGACAAAGAAAAGGAGTAGTCATTGTAAATGGCATGTTTCCCTAAGGGCTTGTCTACATGAGGACACTCAAGTATCTTAATCCAAATTAATTAAAGGGGTGAGTTTAAAGTGGATTAATTAAAACAGATTAAATTCATGAAGTGAAATAAAGTAAATCAAATTAAGGCTACTTTAATTCTGAATAAGAGTTTCTGTACAGAGATTTAATGCAGATTACCTAAACAATTTAAGAAGTTAAGTCTGATTAATTTTTCCTATGTAGACAAGCCCTGAGATGCTAACACCCCTCAGAAATATGTTGGGGGCCAGAGATGGTTTAAACTTCTCAAATTTTAAAATTTCAATGACATTTCAAAGTTTTGCAATTAAAGAAATTGATTTTAGGGGAGGGGACATTTTTGCAAATTGTTAGTACAGTTTGAGATGAGCTTTTGAGTTGGCTTAACAATTTTCAAATTTTCAGTACTAAAAAGGGTGGGGTGTTCAGTAATATTTTCAAGGTTTTATAACTCATGCTTTCCTGCAGTCTCTGCTAGATAATAATGTCCAGGTTTATTCTTCTAAGGGCTGGTCTACACAGACATTTAGGTCACAGGAAATTGGGGTGTCAGTCACTAAGCCTGTCAGTTGCTAAACTGCTGCCCACTGTGTGGACCCTGCTGTCATGCACTGAAAGCTCCCTAATGCTCTGTGATGTATCCTGGTTTGAAACAGTAGATTAAAAGCTCACTACCTTCATGGCAGCAGGGTCTATGCAAACACTCAGGGTACATACATATTGCAATTAAAAACCTGTAGCTGACCCATGCTTGCTGACTTAGACTTGGTTTTGCAGTATAGATGTTCAGACTTTGGACTGTCCCATCTTGCATATGTTCAGTTTGCACTTATCCAAATTGTGGTGTAGTCCAAATGTATACACCACTCTTAAACAGTCCCTTATCCAGAACCTTGTGAGTCTGAGTCACTTGGTATGGGCCAACCATTTGGATTTTTAATTGTGATGTGAACATGCCCTTAGTGCCCAGCAGGCTAGTGCAGATGGTTTAGCTTTATGCCCCAGCGTATTTCAAAATAAGTGTTCATGTAGACAAGCTTTTAGAAAAGCATTAGCTTCTCAGAGTTTATCTATGCTACAGTTAAAAACCTGTGGCTGGTCCACACCAACTGATTTGGGTCTGTGGGGAACTAAGCCTAAAGGTCTACATTACAATTAAACAACCCCTTTGTGCAAGTCTGAGTCAGAGGGGGTGGGCCTACATGTTTTTAATACAGCATAGGTGTAGTCATAGTCCCATTTCCCAAATGAGGATAACGTGATGCTGCAGACCACAGAGCTTAGAGCAACAAGATCACTGAACCAAGAGGGAAAGGATTTGTAGGGAGCAGTAGACATGGATATCCCAGCTGCTCAGGATCGGCCGTGGCCTCAGGAGGCTCGGTGGCCATAGCTAGAATTCTGATCGCAGCCAGGCAGGTGGAGTACTCTGGGGGGGTCGCTGGGGTGGTGGGGGCAGGAAGATCAGGGAGTGGCTAGGCTTGTGGGGAGGGAGGGGACAGCAAGGACAATTCACTGCCCAAATTGAAGCCTGGTGGCAGAGGGTCGTCCTCCCCTGCCATAACGGGTCAGACCCAGGGCCTCAATCTCTGCAAAGATGGGGCCTAAATCCCCCCTGCCTCAGTTGAGGGTGGTGAGGCAGGTTCAGGGGGGCATGGGCAGCCCCATCAGCAGCCTCCCAGGAGCCGAATCTAAAAGGGCCTCCAGAAGGCGTGCAGTGTTGCCTCCCTGCACCACTGCATTGGTCTCCTCAGCTGGGATTTCTCGCTGGTCCTCATCAGGGGTCACGGCAGCAGGCTGATCGATTTCAATGTTTTCTGTATTGTCATCATCCTTTGCCTCCTGCAATGCTTTCCGGGGCGCCTCCTCCCCATCTGACATGGTGGAGAGGGCCAGAGCCTTCTTACACTTGCCGTGCTTCCCCGTGACAACCACCCAGCCCTCCAAGGTGGCAGGGGAGGGCTGGCCAATGGGGGCAGAATCAGGCGGCAAGGGCAAAGGCATTTGGGTAGAAAGGGACGAGGGTGGAACAACAGAGGGATGGGAGCCCTCTCCCTGGAGTGAGTCCTCTCCCTGGCTGGCATCAGCCACCTTTTCCCCTCTCTCCTCTATAGGCCTAGATGTTTTTATGGTGGTAGTAGGACGAGGGGCCACTCCAGTTGCTGGAGGGCTGGCGTCGCCAGCGATGTTGCTGCCAGCACCCTTAGCTGCCTTGGGGTCCTCAGTTGCCTCGTCTTTGTGGTTGGCCAGGGGCAATCCCTCCAGACGTGCCCCATGACCCTACAAAGGAAACATCGAGCCTCCCCCGAGGAATAGTGAATTTGATAATAAACCCCTTGATGGGGCATCAAAAAGGACTCCTCAGGCGCCGCTCCATCATGGGCCCTTGCCGGTGTCAGCTGCATTTGCACCTGCCAGCGAAAGGATAACACGTGATGGAGGGCGGAGTCCTTACAGCCCAAAGGGAGAGGGCTGATGATTGATATTGGCTTTCCCAGGATTGAGAGGAGGGGAAGCAGGGCAGTGTTGGGGAGCAAGGGGGGAACACAGGTTAATACCACCTGCACGCCCAGGTCCTCCAGGGGCTCCACGGGGATGTAGACACCCCCCACCGCCAGGCCCTTTTTGACTGCCTCCTGCACGGCGGCCTCCAATGACAGGAAGAAGACAATCCTCCTGTACATCTTGGAGGCCACCAAGGTGGCTGAGGGCGCCACCACCTTCGCCAATGCCCACACATAGGTTTCCACATGCGGTGAGGCAGCTACCATAAGGCAACAGACCCTGTGCTTCCTGGTCAAGGTGGGGAAGAGGCCCCAGCCTCCAGAGGAGGTGGCACGGGCAGATGGTACGATGGTGGCTGGAGGGATGGCAGCCACCTGGGTGTATGCTCTGGGGGCAGGGATTCCTCCAGAGCTGGTGGAGGGGATGGCAGGGGAAGAAGGAACCGCAGCCGATGACGTGGCCACGGCAACAGCCTGTCCCTTGCTTGCCTTTTTCTGCTGGCTTTTACAACCAGCCGAGGAGGCCGCAGCAGGAGCTGAGGTGGAGGCCCCTCCCGTGCCTGCCACTGCCAGGGGTGCCCCAGTGGTCAGAGGGGAGGTCATGGATATTGATGAGAAAGCAGGCTGAGGGAAAGGGTCAGGGGCGGTTGGGGATGTCTTCATGTCCCTGCAATAGGGACGATCAAAATTGGAGACTTATTGGGGAGGAGAGGAAAATGCTGGGGGCGGGGCAGGGCTGGGCAAGGACATGCAGTGAAGGGGAGGGGATTAGGGAAGTCACTCCTTCCTACCTGGCTGCCGGCTGGGGAGGAGGGCATTAGCAGGGGTAGGTAAAAGGAAGGGAGCACTGAGGCAGGGCAGGGGCCTATGTAGGGAAACAGGGGTGGGCAGACCACTCCTCTCCGCTAGGCTGCTGGCAGGGAGTAGGGCGCCCAGGAGAAAAAGATAGAAGCAACGTGTGTGGGGCAGGAAGGGGGCTCGCTCCTCTGGCTGCAATGGGGTGGGGCATGGTCACTGGGGCATCAGGAAGTGCAGTGAATAGGGGCAAACAGAAAAACTAGAATATGCAAGGGTCCCCTAGAACTTGCCAGACATGGGCGCTGCGAGGGGGTGGACAGGGCGGAAAAGGGGGAACCAAATGAAGAGGGGAGAAGGGAAGGGGTGGGGTTTGCAAAAACCAAGGGCAGGGCAGAGCGGGGTAGGGAGACCGCGAAGGCTGAAGGGTGGGAGCAGGGAAGGTAAATGAAACAAACTAACTATAGGGGCTTGGGCAGGGCAGAAACCAAAAACAAATGCAAGGGAACTCTAAGGGGAAGAGCCTAAAGTGGGGTGGGGGGGTCTGTGAAGGATGGGGAGGGCACTTAACCAGCTGGAGGGCTAAACAGAGGGTGGGGAGCCCTCCAGCCAAGGGGGCTGGGGAAGTGGGGTGCTGGATGATTGGGAAAAAGGGGACTGTCGCTGGGAGGCTGAAAAGTCTTTGCTGCTGTAAAAGTCCCAGGTGGTAAAGGGTCCCTGCTGCTGTCTGGAGGGCAGGCAGGAGGTGGCTGGGGGAATTGGTGGAGGGGCTGGTAGAGGTGGCAAAGTTCTTCGGTTTGTAGGGAAACCAGCCCCTCCACAGCTCCAGTGATGGTGTGAGTCCTCCCCCAGCCACAAACAGCACAAACACAGTTTGTCTGCCCTCAAAGATGTTACCAGTAAAGTGCAAGGACAGCAGGAGGAGTTTGAAGCAAAAGAGCAGAAGAGTTTGTGGAAGGTAACTGGCCTTGAGAAGAGAAGGAAGGGTGTGTTTGAGACTCTCGTTGATTGAAAAACGAAGCTTGGTCAAAAGGGAGACGAGGCACAAGGAACTGTAAGGACAGGGGGGGAAGATGGCCCACGGGAAAGAAGTGTAGGCTGGGACATTGTCAGCAGCCCATAGCTGCAATTCATAGGGCCCCTGGGCTGGGACCCGGAGTACAGGGTGGGTCTTGGTCCCAAACCCCCTCTCCCCTCTGTGGAGTTTCACCAGAGCAAGCTGCCCATAGGGGCAGGACTCAGGCATTTGGGGTCTGCCCTGACCCACTTCCACTAAAGAAAAGTATGAGACCCACTGTGGAAAACTAGCAGTCTGCCATACTAAGTAGACCTTAATGGATGAAATTCTGCTTTCAGCTACTATTGTGCAGCCCCTTTCAGAGATGTGATTGCATGGGTACTGTTCTGGAAATTATAGATCTTTCCTTATTAATACTTCAATGTGAAATGCAAAACCAAAAGCAATTCATATGCACAGGACAGCTAGCTGACTCTATTTGAGGATTATTGTATCTGAAAGCATTCTTCAGTAGAGTGGTAGACACTTCTAGAAGGTAGGTTTGCACATTTGCATTTCCTTTTTTTTCTTTAAGGCCTCTGAAATTTCAAGTGTTTTCAGTTGCACCAAAAAAAAGCGCTCCTGTGGTTAACCTGAAGTCAGATCTAGCTAGGAAGGAACAAAATAAATAATTCCTTTGTAGCTAAACCTAGTACTGTTGTCTTGGTTTGGTTTGGTTTTTCCCTCCTTCTTGATGGAACATAAAACATCTAACCAGTGGATTTAGAAAATAACTTAATGGATGCAGGTTAATGCCTAATGTTCTTGAGGGGACTTGAGGAAATCAAGAACAGAGCATTGCAAGATTACTGTACAGAAATGAGCTGTGCATTAAGGAATACGAACTGTGACTAAGGATCAAAATCCCACTTTTGAGTGATAGATTGAAATCTGTTGGGACAAATGAGGCCTTAAAGTAACTCCAGTGAAAAGAATGGAGAATGTGATCATTTTTTGCTGTTGAACATTTATTTTTTTTATGTATGTAAAATATGTAATGTTAGAGGTCCCAAACTTGCCTGTGTCCATGTTATTTTTTTATCTGTCTAATCCTGAAGGTTCTTAGTAGTCACAGATAGAACATATTAAAATGTTACCTTTTCAAATGTTCACTTTGGGATTAGACTGCAATCTGTTAAAATGGGCAACACTTCCAAAACTGTCAGAACAGATCATGCAGACATTTGAAAGATGTAGAATTTTTACTTAAGAGGAGATGGCCTGAGGACTTGATGTTAATTTTGATTAATTTTTGCTCACCCAAATGGTTTGCTAGTGCAGGAGCACCTTTAAAACCATGTGTTTTCTATGTTGTATATTGCTTCTTGTCGTTACTGTATGTCCTGGTACTAAAGCACAAAGTCTGCTTGCAAATTTTAATTGTAAATATGCAATGTGTAAAAGATACAGCAAAATGTTCAGGAATGGGGAAAAAATCTATTAGGTGAGAAAATGAGAAAATTTTCTTTTGAACATTGTACATGAAGCGATTTAATAATATTTAATGCCAGCAATGTATGTTCACTACAATGATTATTCCTTCAGCAATCATCTCTCCTTTCATTATATTGGGTAGATAGTGTCGAAAGCTACATCCTTAAAGTTCTTCATTTTTTGCCTGCATTTTTTTGTTGTTTATATACAAGATAATGTAGGCCAAAATATGTGTTGATTTATTCACATAGTGCCATGAATGTCAATTAGGTCCATAGGATTTTATAAAGCATAAGGTGGTTCAAAATTTATGTGATACCTATGACAGTAAATTTAACATAGTCTTTAAAGTTGTCCGATTAAAAGGTCTGAGCATGATCTTTTTTTCTTTTTCATTACGCCAATTTAGCTCTGTTGCCTTCAGTGGAATTATCTAAACACTTGATTTATGTTGAGGTAACTGAGGACAAAAAAATCCATTTTGTCTGTCTATCAAAATTATTTGGTATTCTCGTGTTTAAAATATTTTTTTAAAAAATAGGCTAAATATTAGATGCTCAAAATGTTCTCAGTAATGTGAACAAAGCCTTCTGCTCTGCCATCCACTATGCCTATCTCCCACCCTCCAGATACACCTTCCTTACTAGCTTCATCCCCTCTCTATGTTTCCTAAAGCCTGTAAGTGAAGCTCACTGCTTTGATAGGGTTCAGTTCACATTCCACAAAAAAAACAAAAAAAAAAAAAGGCAAGTTCATGAAAAAGGGCCCTAATAATAAAGGATATGTTGAAAGTTGTTTTGGTGGAGTCCAGCTGACCTCCAGACATAATAATAGTATGCTACTCGGCTTCATAGATATCAAATCTGGAAATGCCTGGAAGTGCGAAGATAAAGAATCCAATCTGTTCCTCACTTCCCTTTAATCCTACATCTCATGCCACTTTGATCTTAGTGATATGCAGAGATATACACAAAGGTTGACATATCAAATGGGATGAATGTTTGAGGATGGCAGTATTATCTTCCCCATGTTATAAAAGAGAAACTGAGACACAGAAAGATTGTTACTTGCCAAGATCACACAGAAAACCTGTGACAGAGCTGAACCCAGTTCACACAAGATTTTCTTTTCCATTCTCTTTTCTTATTTTACTTTACCATTGACACCATTTCAGTTGTATAATTCAACAGTTGACTGTGTTTTTTTTTAAATTAGATTCCCATCAAACAAAAGACATCTAATTGATCTCTACAAAATTTCTAATAATTTCCAGTTTGGCAAGAACCGACTTCTAAAATCATCTATTTCCATTCACTGTTTCCTATCCAGATAGCAATTTTTTCAGGTATTCTCCGTCTGATGAGATGAGACAATGACTGTAGAATGAAAGGTTGTAGAAGTTCAGTGGCAATAAATAAATTTTCCTGTTGCTGGCATTCCACGTCTGTAAGCTAGTTAGAGTGTTGCTAGTCACGTTGTAGTTCTTAATAGCTAGACTATAAGGAGATTGCTGTCTTGACAGTTACCAGTTACTTCTCCTAGGGAGATGCTGTTTTGTTATGCTTTGGTCTCAGCATGCAGTGAAAGACTCTTCAGTGAGACAAGGGGAGAGAGTTATGTATGCATGTGATATGTTTTCCTCTAATTTTTCTGCTGTCTCCTCTTCTCCATCTCAGCTGAGCAAATTACTTTAGCCTCTAAGAGACTTTTCATCTGCATCTCCACAGCGACTTCACTTCAGATTTGTGATTTTTGGCATGTTGTTCTCTTTGATTAATCAGTGTTGAGTTATTGCAATATGAGAGAGATTTTACATAAAAAAAAGACCAAGTGGTATGTGAATATTTGCACAGAGAAGATGATTGAGTGCTTTTTCAAATGCAATAAATTATCTGTTTGTCTTAATGAATAATGGTGCATCACGTGTTTGTTTTTCTGGGTTTACTGAAAAATGCCAGAAAGTTGTGTAATAGGCTCTGTGGTAGGGTGGATTAGGTCTAGAGGCCTCTGCTGGAGGCTTGTGGTCATGCCTCACCCGACTCCAGAAAAGAACAGAAGAGAAGTCTTCCAGGTAGCATAGAGTAGTTGCAGTCAAAACATCCAATCAAAAGAGCAGCTGGAGTGATCAAACAGAGGCTAGAAGGGCCATTTAAAAGGGACAGAACAGTCAGTTGCTGCCTGGAGTTGGGAAGACCAGTTTCCTCACTGACTGGAGAACAGCAGGACCATGGACAGCTCAGACCTAGCCCAGTGGTTTTCAAACTTTTTTTCTTCAGGACCCAGCTGGGGGGGGGGGAAGTACACCAGTGACACAAAAATCTTTGAGCAATTCACGCCAATCTTCTGACAGTGGCAGCAGGAGGTGCTGCAACCCAGTGCCTGAGGGTCTGTGACCCAGTACTGGGTCCCAACCCTAAGTTTGAAAAAACACTGACCTAGCCTAGAATTTAGCCAGATTTAGCGATGGTACTCTGGTGGGCCCTGCTGGTCTTGTTAAAGATTGAGCCCAGGAAGGGTTGCTGAAAAGGACACACCAAAGACAGGTACTGCAGTAGCCCCTTGGGGACTTTTTTAAAGGCAGTGTCTCCAGGAAGGAAGCCTTGGTGGTATAGCCCAATACCATGATTTAGAGTAGATATAGACTTTATACTCTAAAAGGGCTTGGCTGGTTTGTTCCCCCAACTGATAGTGTGTATGACTTGGCCGGAGGGCTGAGACACTGCAAAGCCACTAACAAAACCACTGTCAGTGGTAGATGCTATTTTCTTCCAAACAGAAAAACAGCATGCTCACACTGAACTGGAAGTGGGCACTTATGAAAGGCAGATGCCGACTCCATTACAGGCTTGTCTATAGTTGATTGCATAACTAGGATCCAAAATGCCAGATATCCACAGAAGATCTGAAAGTTTGGTAGGACAGCAGTGGATCTTGACAAAAGAAGATCATGAACCCACTCCATAGCAACCAGAATAGCCACAAATGCCAGTCTTATGGAGACCAATATGCTGATATCCTATCCCTTACAAATTACATCAGTGAAGTAGTAGAATCTCATAAAAATTGTCCTTTCCATGCAAGATTTTTCATATGACATGCAGTCATTCTAATAGTTGGGTAATGTGACAAATCAGCACTAAGCACAAGGGTTTGGCAACTGATGAAAAAAAGAAAAGGTGTCTTTGTGATCATGACATCCTTTTCAGCAATAGCAGCTTCTCATCTTGCACAAAACTAAATACAGCAGGAGGTCTCTGCAGGTGGTAGTCTCATCTTGAGAAGCAATATTTTCAATAATGGGTATTTTTGAACAGTATGGAAAAGCTTGGTGACACACAGAATGACCCAATCACATTTAAACACATCCCAAAACTAATAGCCTTTCTAGTAGAAGTAAATGCAGAAGCAGTACAAATAAGGAATAAAGAGGTATGCTCTATACAGCTGATTTGACTCCGTCCATCCTCATGGTTGTGATAGAGCTGGAAAATTCACACACCTGTAGTACAGTGGGAGGAAATAACTAGTTCCAACAAGCTCAGTGTTTCCAAAGTCTCTTGAGCCACTCAAAAAGTCCAGCACATTAAAAACTAAACAAGAAAACCTGTTTGCACATCTTGTTTATTTAGAAGGTCAGTTCATTATTTCTTTAAGAACAAATCTTTCATTCAATACTTCTTTAAAGATAAATCTTAAGAAACAGTAGTTTTCACTATGCAACATCACTTGTAGTCTAGCTAGGTGTGATAGGGGCTTGGAGAGGCTCCCATCCCCACTCTGGTTGTGAAGCTGTATGGCAACTGTAAGGTGGATTGTCATCCTCTCCTCCTCCCCCCTGCCATTTCTCTTTACCTTCTCTCAGTTCACAGCTGCAGAAATCTCCAACAGGGAGGATTAGATGGTTGAGGATCAGGTCCCACCAATTTCCACATGGTGGGATTGGGAGAGTTCACAAACGGTGTTTTTCTCTATTCTTGTATACTAGGACAGGCCTTATGTTTACAAGTGGCTGAGTTCCTCTGTCTGGTTTCTGCTAGCTACCTCCAATCAATCAGTCATGGATGTAGTCCTTGACTCATCCCGTGTGAAGATGGCAAGGATTGGTAGTTAGTTAGACCATAACAGGTCAAATATCCATGACCATGGAACCCAAGTAACTTTCATGCTTCCTGGAGTTTCCCTTATTTGATGCTTAATGTTCAGATGTAGGCCTGGCTTCTTCATGCCTTTCTATGAAGACTAGCAGCACCCTGCCAGAGTCATTATCAATCTGCTGAATCCTGCCCCACATGGGTGAGTGGACAGCACAGCAAGATTTCTTCTCCCTGGAAAAAAGGGTCACACAGTGACCAGGCTGTTTTTCTATATCCACAGTCTTGTCCTCACCTGGATCCTGGAGTTGCACAGTTGCACGTTGCCCCTCTCAACAGAGTGGTTGTGAGGTTGCAATTAATCCCTGACTGTGTTAGGTGTGGTTCCCAATTCTTCACCTTCCAATTCGAAGTACTGGAAAACTTGAAGTTTTTGAGTAAAAAGTAAGATTACCTGAAAGCTCAGTATTCTGTCATTACTTCTGGGTTGTGTGGAACCTTAAACCAAGCATCTGGCTTGACATGTGCAATTAAAATTAGCAATGGAGAAAGGTACTCTTGTTCAAAGCAGCTAAGGGTCAAGCTGCCTCTTCTTTGCCTTGACACCTGGGTTGAAAAACGCCAGCACTTATCAAAGAGGTGAGGTCAGCATCTGATGGAGAAAAACAGCAGCAAACTGTATAAGTACTTGCCCCTGAAACAGTGTCTGTGTTGCCACCATCCATCCTACACACACTAGGAACATCATTAGAAGCAAATTAACCCCCTCCCAGCCCATCCCCAAATACAAAGGTGATTTTTCCTCTTAAAACAGATTTTCAGTATAATTTAATACAGTATTCAAGTTTTTCTTTTCCCCTAAGAGGGATCAATTCAAGCTCTTCATTCCAGACAAAAGAGAGTGGAAGAGCAGTTTTTTAGCTTAAGATAATTACTCATTATCATAGTCTTCACAAGAACCTCCTTAGACAGACATAAATGTACCTGGGGATCTCCAATCGGCTTGTGTGGATATTCTCTTCTTGCTAATAAGGTTAGGCAGCTTAGTGTGAAACAAATTAACAAAACCTGGTTATTCAGTGAAATGATAAGACAATTCTTTATGAACACATCTGTATTTAATTGAAATCCAGTATATCATTTGTTAGGATGGTACTCCAGAAATGCCTATTGAAAAAAAGCAGCTTTGTGAGGACTGTAAAATATTAAATATAGAAGCTGGATGTAACTGTTAATGATATTACAAAAAATCACAAATCCCTTGTTTGAGCAATGGACTTAAAAAGGAATCCATGTAAATTTTGTTTAGTACTTAAAACTGCTATTTAAAATATGTTTTCTCTCTGCTGCTATAACAAGGCTTTCTCTTATCATTTAAAATACGTTTTCTTAGCAGATATATTTGTAACACACACTTATCACTTTCCAAGTTTTCACACTAGTTAAATGTTCAAACTGATATTTAAAAAGCCATATGCTTCTTTTTTCCCTGCTGATTCTTTTTGCTGCACCCATTGGCTTTCCGCTGTTGTTTTGGTAAACCAAGGCATCAGGATGAATTAGGCAATAAGGCATTTAGGTTTTATTGTACAATGAATGTTTACTTAAAATTGGTAGCCTTGTGAACTTGAATGTACTTTCAAGGGTGGACATTGCTGAACAAAATATATTCAAGAAAGAATAGCATTATGTTTAATCCATTTCATGGTAGCCAGATTCTATGGTCAGATGAGAATGGTCTTCTGATATCTTCTCAGTATTATCTTAAAGCTGTCTTGGCACTGAATTCCCCTTTTCATTGAAATCACCTAGCATTCTATAATGCTCTGTAATCCTAGAGTGTTTTGACCACTGTCATGTTACTAGATGCCCAGGTCAGCAGCTTCACAACAAAGACAGCTAGTCTATGCTGTCATCTGACTGGGTTTCTTTTCTCTTATTCTGTTTGCGTAGCTGAAACCTTACATTTCTTTCATATGAAATTGACAAGGAGAATGAGACTGAGGCTGTGAGAACATTATTCCTAGAGACTGTGTGTTGAACTGATAAAAGAGAAATTTTAGCATCCTCTGCAAAATTTCAAGCCATTTATGGGATTTTCTGATATACTAATACGTTCCACAAGGTAAGGAGAGGGCAGTTCTTTTGCCACTATGTAGGGTTTTTTTTTCTTTTGGGGGGGTAATTTCTGATTTCTGTTTTCTAGGGAAGAACAGAATTAATTTTAGCTTATGTGTAAGTCATTCCTCCCTCTTTTATTCTTTTGCTTCCAGCACAGACTAGTTGGAGCATCTAGTGTAGGGGTCTGAATAACAGAAGGTTAGTCTGTGGAATGAATGTTTTCCTGAAATCTTGGCTAAACTGGTGTGTATTCTCTGCTTTCCTCCCCCTCAGCCTAATATTTTCCTTTTACTGTATGCTTTCCTCCTGCCGTTCCATAATGGTATACTTTATATATTCCAGCTCACTACTCCTTCTGACTTCTCAGTTCATGTAGGAATAGGTTACCCTGGCACAAGCCAGACAGCAATTTTTGTTTAGTACAGCTAACAATCAGTTTACATTTGTGTTTATTGATGAAAAGGAAAAATATGTGAAACTTTCATGTCAATTGTTATAAATCATTTAGGTGCTTGTGAAAGTTACTACACTTATATGTACCCTTGAACTTGATGCTTTAGTTTAAGTCTGGGAGTAGTCCCAATACGTTGTAACATGTGGGTCTGAAAGCTGGAAATCCACCAAAGGTATAGACAAACATATAAATTCCCTTAAAAGCAAAATAATAAATTAAGTGAATTCATAGCAAATGCTGAGATTTATCAGAGAGCTCAACAATCTCACATCTCTGAAGTTATCCAGAAAATAAAATGGAAACATGTTAAGAATGAAGCCAGGGCAAATATGTCATTAGGCATCTATAGGAACACACAAAAGGACCAAGTAAAGAATCCCACTACCAAACATTACAAAGGGAAGGAAAATTTATGGCACAAAGTAAAGAATACAAAGAGTGGCTCAGGATAGACAGAGGGCAGAGTCATAATAGTCAGACATTACTTAAGACACAAAATGGGAAGGTTTCAGATAAGTGTGCTGCTTAATAAAGGCCTAAATGTTGTATCAAGAGCAGTGATAAATGACTGTGTTCAGATTATAGATCCACCATTACCATCAACAAGGATTGAACCTGGGATTTTGGGAGCATTAGACTCCACCACTTGTGGTAACGGTGTATCTGTGTTAACTGTTGTTAAGGGCTGCAGTTTCAGCGACAATCAAAGGGAGATACACAAGGAATTTTCAGTACCTTGTGTATCTCCCTCCAGTTGCCTACCTTCTAATGTTTGCACTGTCTTCAAACCCTTTCCCTCTGACTCAGCGCTGCTTCTTCTGCAGGGATGGTCAAAGGATCAATCTGATGGCAGTGAAAGACAAGCTCAAAGTTACAGGCTGTGATCCTTGATGTAGCCAGCTCATTGAGAGTGGTGTGGTTATAACAACTGAAGTCCAGTGTATACATTTGTGGTGTTTGTATGTCTGAAACTCCCATTGACTTTTGGAGTCTTTGGTACGCAAGGAAAGAAAATATACCCCATTGCTGTAAGTTTCTGAGAGCTCCTTTATGTAACTTAATCCTCATAAGAACCCATAAAGTGGAGGCTATGCAGAGTGATGAATTTTACTTGAAAGGTTCTTCCCCTTCTTCTCCATTAAGGCAGTAGGAAATATAGACTCAAAATAGTGATAGAGGCAATGGACCAGTTTCTTGTCAGTCCTGTAGTTTGCCAGCTGATTCCTTTTCCTCAATACACCAGTGTAGAAATATTTGATATCCAAGCTACCTACTGCATGAGAAAATTTGGGTGTAAAAGTATACAGCATAATAAACTAAAGTGAAGATATTTGAGCTCATAAGTAATATATAATAGACCTTAAATACCATTCAAAATAGAACTTGAGTCCACTCTGGGCTTCATTGTGGTTTCATTGCTGTGCAATACATTTTTATCTGAATGAAACTAGAAAGGACCTTCTTACAACTTGGCATTTGACAGTTTTCTAATAATTAGTATTCAAAAGAGGATATTTGCTTTGTCACGGTTCAGTAGATGGATTTTTGCTCCTGGGTTGGTGACAAGCCCCCTCTGCATTTTAGAATTGTAAGTTATTCATGTTATTCCTCCCTGTAAAAAGTCAGACATCAGATGATGTTCAGTTTATTTTTATAACAAAACACAGAGATATAGTGATTGTTATTCATTATGGAATGATTTCCTGGAAAAATGCACAAGTTGCATTTAACTCATTCTTTGGCTTTTATTTTGAAATACAAGTAATAATCATGACAGAATGTACAGTATATAGTAGCTGCCACTGTAGATAAATTAGATGAATTACAACAGAAGAACTTAAAATATAATCTATAGCTGCAAATAAGTATGGGCAAGAATTACTACTGCTATTATAATTCTAGTGTAGATGTTTACAAATGCAAACTTAATTAGATTTGTAGTGTTCCCTGAAGAAGACAAAACTTTTAGAACCTCTAGAACTGGATGAAGCTCACTGGATTGTCATGCAGTGAGTAGAAATAATGTAATAGTATGCTAAACTGCTTATTGAGAACATGTTACTCTCGATATATATAAATTTAATGTACCTACATGATCCTTTGACACTACTACTTTTGAATGAATACATTTTCAGATACACCACAGATTTGTTTCTATGCCATCATGGATACTGCTGGCTCATCACCTGCTGGCCATGGGCCCTGAATCACCCTGGCAGTGCGCCTGGCCAGCAGCGCAGCGGCAGGAGCCGGATGCGGCTCCAAGCCACTTGCCGGCAGTGGGTGGATACTGCTTCACACTTCCACATCATGATGAATGCAACAATATTTACAAGGTCCTTTCCAGAATCCTGTATCTTTAGAAATCTCCTGCTGGCACACACATGTGGTGGTTTATTGCCTAAATACATCATCAAGAGGAGGCTTCAGGATTTGAACTTCAGCTTCATCAGAAGGGTAAGTCTTCACAGAAAATTTAAGGAACAGCTTCACTTGCTGAGCCAGCAGGGGGAACTGTAATACAGTAAATGACTGGAGGTCTATGGTTCCAGGGTAGGGCAGTAGTACAAGCATATGAAAAGAAGCAGGAAGTACAGTATTGTCAATGATAAATGATTCAATGAAATGATAAATATTACATCTCACATTGCAATTCGCTAATCAAACTCAATTTTGAAGCCAGCTGGGTTTTTTCCCCCCACATCTCCCCTTAGAAGATTATTCCAAAACTGTATTCCTCTGATGTTTAGAAACCTGCATCTAGTTTCAAGTGTAAACTTCCTGATTGCCAGCTTATATCCATTTGATCTTGTGTCCACGTTGGCACTGAGCTTAAATAATTCCCCTCCCTTTGTTCGTACTCTTGGAACACACATTCCCTTATAGAGTGAAGACAGCTTGATAAAGGCTGTTTTAAATGAATTAAAACAAACAAGGAGTCCTGCGGCACTTAAAGACTAACAAATTTATGTATTGCATGAAAGAAAATCCCACTTTGTTAGGAATGTGTCTGATATTCATTTCATATAATGCAAGTGATGAAGATGGCTTTGAGTAAAGGGATGATATGGTAAATATGCAGGTGGGAAACATGTAGGCATTGGTAATGTCTCATAGCAGCCAGGGGGTCAGGAGAAAACAGGAAAAGATTCTACAGCTAGTACTTCATATTTTTTTAAAAATATTAAGCCTGAAAAACTCTGCTGCTGGATACCTCTCTACTGTTATTTCTGCATGCTTCCGTGCTCAGACAGATCTTTAGCAGAACTGATTAACTTTACCATAGCTACCCTCAGCTATACCTGCTGAGGATCTGGCCCTCTGTGTCTTTGTGTTGCTCATCTAGCCTTTCCCGCTCTGTGCCTTCTATCTTGCTACTTGGTGCAGTCTTTCTTTTTGTATGCCAAGCTACTGTCATTTTTTCATACAAATCTCTTGATAAAGCACACTTCTTCAGCAAATATTTTCAATGGCAGTCTGTTTCTGATACCAGAAATGGCATGTGCTCTGAACCGAGAACTGTTATGTTCCAAGACTGGACCTGGCCATAGCAGCTAGCAGTAGCTTGATTTATATCTACAATTTGCTGAGTGCCCATTTTTAATTATTCAGACCAAATTTCTCAAAAAATAGGAGCATAAAGATAGAAGTCTAAAGTAGGCTTCTAAGTGATACAGGTACACAAACACATTGAAGTGATTTAGGGGCACAAATAGTATTAATATAATTTAGGTTCATAAGCTACCACAGTGCATATGAAGATCCCACTCATAGGTGCCTCATTGTGCATTTGGGAGTCTAACTTTAGATTCCTGTTTTTAAAAATATTGGCCTTCATTTGGGATTTGGACAACTGACTTTGTTAGGATCCCTTTGAAAATTACAGCCTTAATCTCTGTGTTCTAGGTCCGCATTTGGAGAGCATGCTCTGTTTGTTCTTTCTTATCTGTTTAGATTCTAGGCACTTTGGGGTAAGGGCTTATCTTTACTATGAGAATGAGAAAACAGTCTTGATTGGGGACTCTAGAAACGGTACTTAATAAAATTAGTATTGTCTTGCGTGTCCAAATTATGTGATCAATACAGAATAGCAATGATTGTCTTACTGTATGTGATATACAGTACAAAATGCATTGATGTCAACAAAATGAACTGGGCCCTAGCATAATAGAAAGGTATAAGGACTTGTTTTCATGAAGTATTCACCACCCTTCTGTTCAAAAGGGGTAGATATGTTCGTCTAGCTCAGCAAACAAACAAGGTGTCCTGTGGCACTTAAAGACTAACAAATTAAGTTACCTCATGAGCTTTCATGGCAGAAGATCCCACATCATCAGACACTTTCAAGATTGGGGAACTTACAGTATTGTACCACTGATCTGCTCTCTGGGCATACTGGTGGAATGAGGACCTCTTGTGTGTGTCATAAATAATTCACTGTTAATCATGCAAAGTGTGAGGAGGACTGAACTATGTAGCAAACTGTGTGCTGCTGCTGCTGATATCCAACGTGTTTGTCATTCAGTATGTTAGCAATTGATTTCAGAATGTTACGGTATCACTATAGGTCATGGAATGTGTGATGATTAACCATTTGCTAAAGTAAACCACAAAGCAATATTAAAGGAAATTTGTAAAGCATCACATGCAGAAAACATGAAGTCGCAATGTTATCTGTGTTAAATTATTAAAGAGAATATTTCCATTTAAGCATCAACTCATGATAAGCAGCAAGAATAAACCTTTGTGCATTTCATTTATGGTTTTGGGTTAATAACTTCACATAGTTACTATTATTGAGCGTACTTTAGGGTTCTCTGCTGATTTTGTATGCTGAAATCAGGAATACTGTTTGCTGGTACAGTTCATAGGACTATACAAATGGTCTGATGGAAAGGGCAGATGCTGCAATAATGGATTTCTTTTTTGTTTATTACATCCCTGGTGTGCTGTGTTATCACTGAATTTCAGAAATGAAGAACCTCTTTAATGCATTTATTTTGTGCAGTATTTCAATCCAGCATTTTTGAAGGAAAAGGTCAGGTTTTGCTAAAACTGTTACACAATTTATTCTTTTGTAAGCAATAAAAAGTTCCCCTTTAGCTGGTAATTGAACCAAATATAAAGTTGGTCTCAGCCATACAGATTGCCTATTGGCTGACCCTGATTCACTAAATGAGGTAAAATAAAACAAAAATTCAGCCATTCTAAAACTTGTTTATTCTTTAACAATGCAATCTTTAATGAGAGTATTAATCAGCTGTCAGCTGAGACAGACTAAATCCAATGCAATAGTCAATAGCATGGTCTTATTAAAATATGGTTATGAATTTAAAGATTATAAAAGCAAAATGTAATTTAGGTTTTTAAAAGAGCATGGAAAAATGCATCCTTTAGAAGTGGCATGTGTTAATCACTTTGTTTTATTGCTGTGGTTCAGATACTGTGACATGTTGGACAAAGAGGTGTAGAGATCATGCCATTTCCAAGTCCACAATAAAGAAGGAGCATTGAACATGTCTGACACAATGTATTAACAGTAATGGTTATTATATGTAAATGTGATTCTCTTAGTAAAAGAAGTATTAGTGTGTCTGGTCTGTGACTTGGCCTCATCTAAGGACTTTAGGGTGCATACTTAAGGTAACATTTGATAGTAGCTCTCAGCCACTAACATTCATTCCTTGACATTCTTCATCTTTGTGTCTCTCAGTGCACCCCTTAATCATAATTTGAGCCTACAATGTATACTGAAAACTATAAGGTAATTGTTAGGTTTTACAGTGCCCAGAGGTATGTTACCTGCTCAGGTGGAAAATTCAGAATGGATGCCTCTTCCCTTCAAGAAGTAAACCAAATTGGTACAGCCACCATAGCCCCATGAGTAAGTGGATCTAGAGTTCCTGAAGGTCTTGTTAATGCAAAAAAGCAGCAAGACAATACTGGAACCTCTATATACCACTTAATAGGTTCAGTCAAGTAGCATGAAGAGAGAGGAAAAAAACCATGAAAAATAACAAAGGGAGAACTTTGAGATGTGGCTTGATAAAGCCCTGACTGAGATGATTGGACTAGATCTGGGGTCTGCAACCTGGGGCTCCAGAGCTGTATATGGCTCTTTCTCTGCCCCCTTGCAGCTCCAGGCTCTGGGCCTCCCCACCTCCATGCTACCAGAGGACTCTGTTGGTGACCCGCACCTGGCTCCAGACCTCAGCACCACCACGAGGAGCACCACCTGGTTTCAGTCCCTCTTTGCCACTGGGGGGACCCTGTGAGTAGCTCATACCAGGCTCTAGGCTCCTCTCCCCACCATGGAGGCACCCAGGTCTAGCTCCCTGCACCCTCTACCAGTAGGCTACATCCTCTCCAGCTCTCAAGAAGGAATTTTTATCTTTGTATCTTTTGAGTTGCTGATCACTGGACTAGATGACCTCCTGAGATCCCTTACAATTCTAGCAACAAGAAACTATTAGATCTTTTAGTCTGCCTCCCTACCAATACAGGATTGATCTGAAGGCTTCTGTTTAGGGGGAGTATATTGTTACCCCAGAAAATCGAATCAGTCAATTTGATAATTGCCAATTTGTCCCGTAGTCCGGGAGCTAATTTTGAAACCCTCGGGGGCAACGAGGGGGGACCATTTTTCACCTAAAAGGACAAATACCGGCACCTGGGATAAATGTCCCGAGTGGAGGATACGGCTACAGCCCACCAATCAAGCACAGACCAGAAGCAATAAAAGACTTAGAGCCAATGATTTGTCAAAGACAAAATCAGGTTTATTGCAATATGTACTCTGAACACTGACAGGGAACTTATATTTGCTTCACGGATAGCTCAACAGTAATATAACACATTAAAAAACTATTCTATACAATTATAACATAGACACAATACTTAGGTACACAAAAGGAACATTCAGCAAGTGGGGATCAGGCACTTGCTGGATGGAGAGATCTCAACTCTTACTATTACTCCTTTAGATCTTAATCTGGGTTTCTTATCTCACTCTTTCTAGGTGGTTTACTTATAATCATACAGTTACATGGTAAGGTTTACGCTTCCTGGCAGTACTAAAATAATTTAAAAATCTTTGGGACTTTCTACTAGTGTTCCTCCACTCCTTGGGACCCTTTTCTGACCCCAAAATTGAAGGAAAAAGGCAGAGTCTCTTTCTCTCTGGGAGAGGGAGTGTTGCTTCTCCAAATGCTGACAGCTGTAGGCTGGAAGTTTCTCTCTCTTAGTCTCAGCTCAGCTCTGGTCTGGTTGCCATGGAAACTGGAACTTAGGCACAGCTC
Organism: Podocnemis expansa; assembly: GCA_007922195.1. Classification (NCBI taxonomy): domain Eukaryota; kingdom Metazoa; phylum Chordata; order Testudines; family Podocnemididae; genus Podocnemis; species Podocnemis expansa. Next base: position 8,305,690 of record ML682008.1, read on the forward strand.
AAAGCTTGCAGGTGCAGTTGCTTGGAGACCGGAGCTTCAGAGTATCAGTTCGTTGCCCACAAGCTATACACAGGACTGAGTTAGCTGCCTGCTTGTGAGTTTTATCGGAGGCCCTTCTGAGACTAAGTCCAAAGACTCAGCTCAAGGACTGAATCCTGAGTCACCGCTCAGAGATACAGCCCCGTGCCTTTCAGAGACTAAGTCAAAAGACTCAGCTCCCAGGCTTCCACTAGAGACGTTGTCACTCTCTCTAGGGATGAGTGTGAGTGAGACTCCTTAGTGCAGCAGGAACATAGCCAGAGGCCAGTGGAACCCACTAAGGAGTGGGAGAGATCTCCAAAGTTCTGCTTTCTGCAGCACCTTTTATTTGCTCTTCTGTCACTCCCATCTTCTTCTTAAACAATCCCAAAGGTGTGATTTCATCTCCACCCAATTGGAAAAAGGGTGATTTCGCCTGCCACCTGATCAAAAATCAATACTTTTGATGGGTCCTTTGACAAGGGGTGGACACCTTAGAATCCTTGATGGGAGGGGGACTGAGTGAGTTCAAAATCTTCCTCCATCTTGACCTACTTTTCCAAAAAGTATATCTGTTGAATCTGCTGATAGAGATATACCTATGGAAACTGCTAAACCTATGATCTCTCCATTTTCACTTGCTGAATGCCCTTTGAATACCAACTTTGTTTTAAACATTGATAACTGATGATTTATAAATTCTTTACCACTGATTATTACATATTATGCTGTTACCAGCTTTATTTTAACATAGAACTTCTACTAGATTGCCTTACACTATTTTCTACACATGAGTTCTTATTCAATCAAGGTTTTTCTGTGATACTAAAGAGATGGCAAAAGTCTCAGGCTACAATATGATGTAATATGTATATGTAGATGTGTGTGTTGTGCGCACATACAGTCTCTGCTGGAGACAATCCTGGTTTGACCGGGAGGACTAAATGAACTAGAAGGCCTTTTTGAAGCATTTCTGCTCTTTATTGGAGAGAGAAAAAGAGTATATAAAAAAATATAAATATATTGAGAGAGAACCTGATCTTGTGGTGAAGTATAAGGCCTTTATTTCACCCAATATTTAGGTAACTCAGCACCTTACAAGATTATATCCATGTTATGTTGTCAAATCTTGGGGTTGGAAGGGACCTTATGAAGTCATCTAGTCCAGCCCCCTGCTAAAAGCAGGACCACTCCCACCATATCATCTCAGCCAGGGATTTGTAACTGGGCCTTAACTGTTTCCAGATATGGAGATTCCACGACCTTCCTAGGTAACCCATTCCAGGGCTTCACCACCCTCCTAGTGAGAGATTTTCCTAGTATCCAACCTCAACTGCCCCAGCTGCAGCTTAAAATCCTTGCTTCTTGTGCTGTCCTCTATGACTACTGAGAAGATCCTGGCTCCCTCCTCCTTGGAATATCCCTTCAAGTAGTTGAAGGTTGCTATCAAATCCCCCCTAAGTCTTCTCTTCTGCAGGCTAAATAAGCCTAGTTCCTTCAGTCTCTTCTTGCATGTCATGTGCCCCAACCCCTTAATCATTTCTGTTGCACTCCGCTGCACTCTTTCTAATTTGTCCACATCCTTCCTGTAGTGGGGAGCCCAGAACTGGACACAGTATTCCAGATGTGGCCTCCTCACATATAGAGGGGATAAAAAATAGAGGGAAAAAATCACATCTCTCGGTCTGCTGACAACACTCCTACTGATGCAACCCAATATGCCATTGGCTTTTTTAGCAAGAAGAGCACATTTTTTACTCATATCCAGCTTCCCATCCACCATAACCCTCAAGTTCTTTTCTACAGTGCTGCTACTTAGCCAATCAGTCCCCAGCTTGGAGTAGGACGTGGGATTTTTCTGTCCTAAGTGCAGGACTTTGCACTTGTCCTTGTTGAACCTCATGAGATTTTGTTTGGCCCAAAGCTCCAATCTGTCTAGGTCTCCTTGAATCCTATCTGTGCCCTCCAGTGTTTTCACCATTCCCCCCAGCTTGGAGTCATCTGTGACTATGTGAAGGCCATCAGTCTAAGGTACTTGAACAGCTGCCATTACCAAATTATTCAAGAACATCAGTCTTTGATTGATATATGTTCACAAAACATCTCTAAGGTAATGATGTGCTGTGATCTCCACTTGCAAAACTAAGGTGTGGAGAAACTTAAGTAACTTGTCCTAGTCACACAGGAAGTCTGCAGAGGAGCAAGGAATTGAACCAAGGCCTCCCAAGTTAACCAAATAATTATTGAACCATCTTTTTTCTTAGTTGTTGGAAGATGTTATTTAATTTTATTTAATTTTAGTTTGTTTTTCATTTGCATAATGCTGTTGTTTTACATGTTGTATAAACTACACACAGATCAGGGGTACTGGTAGATCCTGCCTACAAGGCAATGAACACATAATTTTTTATGTTATTACCCTGTGAGAAATTAGATGGATAGTAATTATGGAAGAACTAATGATGGCTAGAGAGTGGGAACTACAACAACACCACAACAAGTGAAGACAGCAAGGATCTAAGGAAGTACTGTTTTTTTTTTCCACACACCCCCACCTGTTATGTGAAACATGCTGTAATTGGCACAGCAGCACAGTTTAGGGAAGGTACATGGTTTTGAATTTCATACACACCAGAAAGTGGACTAGGTTGGTCTGGAATCTCTGTAAGCGAAAAAGAAAATCAATGAGTTTAGAACTCAAAAATCAAAATTATAACGAGACTGAAAATGAGCATTGAAGTTATTGCATTATTTCTCTAAATCGCTCTGCTGCTCCAGGAAAGAGAACAGAAACCACTTTATTTCTACCCATTATTACAGGATTATTCATGCCATTTTGTCCTGTAGAGACAGGAGATAGCAAGCGCTATGATACTATTCTTGAAGAGGTAAAGCACGTTGTTATAATATGGCTAATGGAAAATCTGCAGAACTGATATTTTGTCAGCGGAATCTTAAATAAATATATTCCTTATTTTGCTGTATTTTATGAGGCCACCATTTTCATGGTCATTTAAGACTACTAAGATGATGAGTCTAATAAATGTCATCACTATATTAGCTGCATCTTGGGAAACCTCTAGTGTGTGGACATTTACAGACTTCCCAGATTCATTTTGTATCTTGACTCTCAGATTGAGGAGATTTTGATTAGAGTGCTCTTTTCCTGCATTCAAGCCTGGAAGAGAATAAAATGGTTTTTTAGCTTCCTGATTTGTCATCCTTGGCTATGGGTCTCTGGGATAATATGGTTAGTGCCACATCTGTTAGGGTTTGCACCAGTTTTATTTCAGAATTATGTTTCTACCCTATAGAGAGCTAATAAAGAGAGTTTGTAAAATAACAAGAGATGAAGTTAGGAAGATGTTATAAAAAAAAACAGTGGATAAGTTAAGCAAAGAATTGATTCTTCAAACTCCGATTAGTAATAGTTACTCATGCGAGTATTCTTTTTGGCTCATTGAAGTACATGACATTACTCACTTGAGTAAGAATTACTCAGTGTAAGATCCAGTGTAGGATCCAATTTAAATTTTCTTTCTAAAGCAGACAATATAATGAGAGACATTACAGCAATAATATCTATAAATGTGAACAAAAATCAGGATATCACCACAATGAAACAGAAAAACTGAAGGAGTGAAAAACTTAAATAAAACTAAGAAAAGAGTTAACTTTGAAATGAATTTGATAAAAATGTTGCTGTATTTGCATATGTTGGAAATGAGCATAATGATTTAAGTAGAAAATTAGCAATTATATGAACATCAAACAAATAGTGGATTTGCTGAATACTCAGTTTTTCTCCCTATAAACCATATATTCCACTGAAAAAAGCCCTTTTCTTTCTTTCTTTTGTATACATTTTTCAGTTTATTTACTTGATCGGAAATTGAAAGTGTCAGTGATTCAGGGCTGCCACATTTTTCAGTGCCTCTGTTAACAAGATGCTAATGGGCATAGCACCAAAATAACTATCTATTTCTTTTTGCATACCTTGTGATACAGCCTGTACATTTGTGATTATGTTTAAAAGCTGGGTAGGCAAGGCAGGATTTTGCTTTAATGTGCAATCCTTTATGAAAGTTGTTATTTTTAAATAAGCCACCTACATCCTTTTTAAGGCCCAGCTTGACAAAGCTTTGGCTGCACTGATTTAATTGGGGTTGGCTCTTCATTCAGCTGAGGGCAGGACTAGATGACATCCTGAGGTCCCTTGCAGTGCTAATATTCTGTAATTCTGATCCTGAAAGGAGAGTTGGCAGGCCATGTACAATTCAAATATAAGATCATTTTAAAATATAATTATGGATCTTAGGGACCTAAATCAGGAATGAGGGCCATAACTAGGGCACGGTGACTGGGGCTTTGCCCCGGATGCTGTATCGAGTGGCTCCATTTGACCAGTCGATTGAGGGGCGCGTGTTCCATGCTACTTGCTATGGCAAGCCCCGGGTATGAAAATACCTGGTTCGAGCACTGCCAGGCGCTCCAGTAGTCCTCCACTTAGAGGAGCATTTCAGGATCAGATACTGACGTGGCAGAGGAGTTAAAATTTCCACCACCAAATATCCGTGAATAAACTGTACTTGCATGATTAGTGACACATGGTAACATTTTCAGCATTGTAAAACGATTTTTCTGATTACAGTTTTCCATCTGTGTTAGCATCAAATTATGATACCTTCACTAAAAGTGGATAGTATTTACCTGATTTCAGTGGAGCTACTTGTGATGTAAATGAGACAATTCATCTCACTTGTGACACATGACAGGCCCAGGGCCTAAAGAGCAGATCACTTCACAAGTGAAGTGAAGAGAAGTGCTCTAGCAATAACAAGATCAACTTTGTATTCCAATTACATTTGTAAAAATTAGGCTTGGTTTAAATAAGAGTAAAGCTTTTGTATTCCTAAAACTAATAATTCCGTTTGATGATAAAGTATTTTGTGGGACCCTGATGCTTTACTTAATAAACTCGGTGACAACCCTCCCCCATGACTTCCCAGTGAGAAGGAACAGTCCCTGATTTTCATTGTTGCTATGGTTACCAACTCAGATTTTGTTTGAGGCACAAGAGCTGCCTTATAATACATACAGTAAAGGGCTGACTCCTTAAACAATATTGCATGGGGTACACAGGCATCAAAAGGATCTAGACAAGATAACCAGGTAACATTACTTCTCCAATAACATCATTAAACAAACCTGGTCAGTTTACTTGGCTGATTAAATGGTGGAGAAAGACAGACAGATCAACTTATACTTTAGAGTGGACATATCATAGCTATTATGTGAAAGAGCATTTCAGAAATTCCTAAATTGTTTCCTGTCTCTCTCACAAAATTGCCACATGTGAACATTGAAAAATATTGTTTTACTTCCAGATAAAAGCACTTTAATAGTTTCTAGATAGCACTAAAACTGTGTAAGCTTGGATAATTCTTCAGACAGGATGTAGTATCAAATGCGTTTCTTGTTTATCCAGGTCACTCTGATTCTATACAGATTTCCAAAACCTTATCCTGTTAGGTAAGAGAGAGTTCTGGTAGGCAATTTTTGAGGTTGAAATTGAAATTGTTATTTCAAAATAATGCAGTGTAGCAGCGTTATTTTGATTTAACTTATTTCAATTTAACACTTTTTGCCCTTCTCCCTCCCAAGGTGCCTTCCTTTTTCTATGTATTGGGTGGGGGCATGGACCTTCTTGAGGGCCATCTTGCCACACTTCCTATGGTGCCCATCTCCTAAATCTAACTAGCAAGTCCTGTCCATGGAGATGCTAGTTCAATTTGGGTTTTTAGTGGGGACTTGTTAAATTGATTTAACTTAAATAGATTTAATGATTTTTATTTTGATTCAATTAGACCGATTTAAGTTAAACCGATTTAACAATCGAAGGGTAGACATAGTCTTAGTCTTTAAGGTGCAGAACTCTCATTGTTTTTGCTGTACACAGACTAACAGGACTGCCACTCTGAAAATGTTTTGTGTTAGTATTGGGCACTAACTGGTAACATTAAGGAAAAAATTGACTGCTGCTCATGTTGTCATTGGTTCATGTTTGACAAGACATGGTTCCTACTGCATACCATTCTGAATTAGATTTTATGGTGTGTTCAGGTGGAGGTATTACTGTGCTGTACCAAATCAAAATGCCGTGGTGTGTCACGTAATTTCCAATTAATGTAAGATCATTCTAAATTGAAAGATGGGTTTTAAGGAAGTTACTTATATAGCTTTACTCTCATAATTAAAGATGCAGCCCTAATCATCTGTATAAGCCTGCTTTTAAGAAGCATTAAACAAACACTTCTCCCATTGAAATAGTGGGAACTGAGTGTGGTCAAGTGTGTGATCTGAAAAAGTGTAATATATTTTGGAAGAGAATCAGCTACAAAAATGCTATAAATGCTCACTGCACCCAGTTCCAACCCCATTAGTTATTTCATAAGGACTCAATAATTAAATTCCATTTTCTAAGAAGGATTATCTTATCTGACACGTGAAAGATATTTTCTATAAATGTTACTGACTTTCCTTATTGCAGACTTAAAACGCTGAGAAAAAAGACTAAAAATTTTTATGGAAAATTTTACTGTTCATTGTGCAAATCTGTACCCTGGTCTACACTCGCTGCCATTTTTGGGAACAGTTGAAGGGAGATATGCAAGTTAATAAAAATAACTTGTGTATCAGCCTTTGACTTCCTAACATCCACTTATGTTGCCAGCTTCACTGTGCTGAGTCAAAGGGAAGTGCACTCCCTTTAACTCAGCACTACGCTACTTGAGGGGGTGGACTTCAGCAATCAACTTTCTGATCAGCTGTGCAAGTCTTTGCAGACCCCTCAATTGAATGAAATTCGAATTTACAGTGGTGAATTTGCTGCCATTAATATAGACATGCCCTTAGTGTCTTGAGACACATGTAATAAAAGAAGAACCTTTACTAGTTGTGATTTATTTAGCTAACTTCCCCAGAGCAGGAAAAACAAAATTTCTGCAGTGGATGCAAAGGAAATGAAGATTTCATGAGGGGAGAAACTTTTGTGAACCAAGCTTGATCAGTAAACGGAAGTAGTTTTCCAATCTCTCAAGATCTTTTAAGATTAGAAAAAAATCCGCCCCAGTAATGGGACAAAAAAGCTAGTATATCCAAAAGTTTTGAGAAACACAAAATCAGATCAATATGTGCACAAATCAAATCAAGTAAACCAAAATATTTGATTTAAAATTTATAGTTCTAAAAAGAAATGACCTCTTTTAGCATATAGATTCACTGAAATGTTCCAATTGTCATTTCAGACCAGGATGAGAAACTTTGCATTTCAAATATGTAAAAATTTCAAAACATTTTTATGACATTTTTAATCATAAGATTTGCTGAAATCGGCTTTTCCTTCAAACAGCTTCAGTTTCATTGAATTGGCATTTTCTGATGAACTAATATTTAATCAGGACATTCACAACCAGCTCTAGTTATTTGTGATCCCCTCCCATCCCATGTACCTGGGAATATAGGAGGGCTGTGCCCTCTTAATTCTCTGGCCTGGGCTGTCTTCACTGTGCTTTGCTAGCGACAAACAGCGAACTCCCTTTAGGCCAGTGGTCAGCAGCCTTCTAGGTATGGGAGCCAGGTCTCCCTGCCAACCCTCTTCCGTCTGTTTCACGAGCCCCTTACCCTGACCGGGGTGTTCAGCAACAGCAGAGTGGAGTCTGTGGGACAATTTCCTGCTTTCCTCCTCCCCGCTAGCTGCAGCTATGGCATATATGGTGGGGCACCACCTGGGCCCTCCTCTGAGGAGCCACCCCACCCTGACATCTCTGGTGGCTACCCCTTTCCCATGTTGGCCCAGCAGTGCCCTGGCTGGATCTGGCACAAGCAGGCAGGAATGGGGAGCAGCGGCCACTGAAAGGCCAGTGCCAGTGGTGCACCAACCTGGCCCTTCTCTACTCCCATGCCTGCCACATAGAGAGCCATGGCTTGTGCCAGGTGTGGCTTGGCAGGGCACCACTGGCCCTAGGTGGGAGAGGGCCAAGGCCAGAGTGTGCAGCTGCTGGTGCACCCTGCTTTCGACTGAAAGTGGCATGGCTCTGGCCAGCAGGACACCACTGGGCCCTGGCCCACTTAGGAGAAGTGTGGGGGTGGAAGGAAGGAATGCCTGCCATGCAATCCTGCTTGGAGTCATGACTAGTGTGGTCTGCCACTGAAAATCATCGTTTGTGCCACCTTTGGCACACGTGCCACAGGTTGCTGAGACATACCCACCTAATTTCCATAAAAGACAGGCACAAATCTCCCCCAATCTTGCATCCCAGAAATGTGTCATCTGACACTGCTCAAGAATTATTCTTGAACAGTGCCAGCTCATTAATTAGTTCACTACTTTGTCAAAGGATAGTGGACATTGTCCACTGAGCAGATTCCCCAGACACTTTAGACAAACTCACTGGTAGGGCTAAAACCTTGAGATTTGTTTATTTACTACAGAAAGATAGATTTTAAATGATTATAGGTGGTAAGCATAAAGATCAGAGATAGTTATTTAAGAAAATAAAAGGTAAATACACATTCTAAATCCTAAAATTTCAGACTAAGGATTTGAATCAAACAGCTTTTCTCTCACAAGTGCATGTTGTAGCCAGGTTACAGTTCTTAATACGCAAATTGAATCAGCTTCTCAGCCTGGACCAATCTACTCAGTTCAAAGTTATTGTCTTCCCACTGTTCTTGTTGCCTTAACATGGGGATGGGAGAAGAAGGAGGTGATCTCAGGAGATGCCTGTCCCTAATTTCATGCTCTCCCAATTCACGTGCCTGGAAAAATGCTGGCCCAGACATGTCTTGGCAGGCGTCACTGAATCACAGAATTGAGCTGTGGTATTTGCACAAACTGTAAATCTCTTGTCTCTAGTTGATAACTGGTGATGGTTATTTAACATCTGCCCAGGTGTGTATCACCATCTTTGTTGCCACCAGATAATTAACATCATGTAACTCCTAGATTTAACATAGTTCAGTAACCAGCATGTAACAAAATCTCACAACTCCATATGCAATGGTGATATACATATTTTGACAGAAAAATGAGCTTCAGCAGATCATGACATTTCATATGATACCTTACAAGGCATGGTTTGCATAAAGTATCAGTCATATACAAATGATGAATATGGGGATTACAGGGTTCTACTTTGTGGTACAGTGTGCCATGATATTATTTCAAGAGCCCTGTTTTCTTATAAATTGTTTTTGTTTGTTTTTTAGGGCTCCCATTTAAAATGATTTTTATGGCCTCATAGTGGGAGCTCTAATAAACAAACAGTTTAACAAGAAACAATGCCTTCTGAAATGTTTTTCACTAGAAAGTGTCAGTTCAATTAAACTCAAAGGCCTTTTGAACAAAATGAGGGATCCATTATGCTGCTTTTGTACAAATAAATACAATATCTTCGTTCCTAATCTACAGAGTATACAATACAAGGTGATTGCTTTAGCCTTAAAGCTCCCCATTCTTTAGCCACCCACCCACTCTCTTTTCCTCTTTTCCATTTGATACTGAGATTGTGATTTGCTTATTTATTTTTGAGCCGATAGAAGTATCAGCAGCTCTGCTGACTTCAGCACTACAATTACTTTGAATTTTCTGGGGGGCTTGCCGTTCATTGGGATGATTTTTCTTTTTATTCCTCCACCATAAGTTCAGCTTCAGTAGATTCAGGATCAATCGTGAGTGAGCTTGGGTAAGTTCATTTTCTACGGTTTGATTCTTAGGGAAACATGTTGTAGGGGTTGATCAAACTCACATGTTCTATAATGTGTAACATCTAACACAAAATATAGGGGCTGTGGACAAAAATCCAGAAGAATAAAGTTAAGATAAACTGTGGGTTTTGGGTTTTTTTTAGTATGACTCATTCATTCAAAGGCATTTGAAAGTATCTGTCATGGCAGTTCTTTGTCTGACTAGTTTCCTAAATAATCCCGGAGCCAGTGACATTTTTGTTAGGGTCAAGTATAGTTACATTACTTCTCCATTCTAACCAGCTGACATTTTGCTGTTTAAATGGAAGAAGCCTATAATCTTATTTATTGTTCTCGGAGAATGCCATTTTTAAGAAAGCAAGATTAGATTTTGGTTTTAGGCAAAGTAGTAGTTAATATTCTACACATTTTTATTTCTCTCAGCCTTCCAGTTCAGCAGACATCTCTTCTTGATGCATGGTGAATACCCGTTTGAAAACAAAATGGGGATGTATTCTCTATAGCGACAGAGAAATGTATTAGTACTGACTGTACAAAAGGCAAAAGACTTTACACTGGAAGAAGAAAGAAAAACCACCATAGGACAAAGTATTCTATTGTCTCTCTGATTCTGAGAGTTATGTCAGATAGAGTCATGGGTCCTCCAAAGACAAATAATTATTTTTTATTACTTTTGGTGCTTCTGTGAACTATGCTATGAGGTGGCAGTTTTGTTCCGGGGACAAAAGTTCACCTAAGAATTAAAAAAAAAAAAAAAGTCACCAATCTTATTTTCACGTTTGCCCCAAATTAGGGAAAATCTGGGGTATTCTCCTTCTCACATAGCTGGTACGCAAATTTCTTTTAGTAAATGCTTGAAATAGAAAGTAAATTGACAGGAAAGTTGCTCTTGTTAAAGGTATACAGTATGTACTGTAAGAGGATAAGAAATCATAAATGGACACATTGGTGCTAGTAGGCTGTGAGGATACACCTCAGAAATCTGTGAACGTCATAGCTGTTAACACCTAAGATGTGCACTGTTTAGTAACAATAAGTTGTACATTCACTGAAGTGTGGCTTTGTAACTTGATAGTTAAGGCATTTTAGAAGGAACACTTAGCCAATTGTTTGCAATTTTTGCACAGCGTATCCTTCTACTAAATATTTTGTAGTCTGGTGATAAATGAAGTCACAAACATACTTTCCACACTGCAATAAGTTTTGAATGATTATATCTTTCTTAACTACTAGAGTAACAAGCTGACTTGTTCCTTGCGTACTTTGGAATGGAAGTATTTGAATTTTCAGAACAGTATAAACTCATTACGAGCTGTAAGTTACTTGTGCTCATTGATCTCATAGGGTAGTAGTACTGTGTGTTTATATGGCTGAATGATAAAAGTCCCATGAGCAAAATGTGTAAATGACTCAGCTAAAAGGACTAGGCAGGACATTTCAATGACAATTTTTAGTCAAACACTGTATAGTCACTGTACCATCAGAAAGCAGAGAGATCTGATTAGACATACTTGGTGAATTTGACGGATGAGGATGATGAAGATGCCTAAAGCAACATTCTTCATTTCTTGAAAGCCAGCAGAGATTCATTTGAATGTTCAGTTTTTCTCAGTTCCCTTGTCCTGTTCTGGTGAATACTATACCTCTTATAATGGATTTCTGCAATATCTCCTTAAAATGTGCTTATTTACACAGCTCTTTGACTCCATTAAGGGGTAACAAATATTTTTCAAGGTGTTTATTTTGTGTTTTCCTGACCTACTTTGGCTGAAAAGGCCATCACCAAATATAATATCAGATGCATATTTATGGTGATACAGAAGCACATGATTATTGAATTGCATTAGAAGTAGGCTGGTGAGAAAAAACTCTATAAACCTTTTATGAATGAGAAGGAGAAGTGAAGGTGGCCTAAACTTGGTGCCTTAAACTTTTTGCTGATTTGGCCTTGAGTCCTGTACAGGAATATTATAGATGTTCAATATTTCTTCTATTAATGGATAGTTAATTCATGTAGCAAATTTTGCATAACATTCACCTGCATAATATAACTTGTTTACATTCTGATCTTTTCTACCTCTCTAACTTGAAAGCCTTAGATTCGCTATTGAAAGACAAAGGAAATACAGCTGACATGAAGCCCAGGATAGGGGCCTTAATATTTATTACTGGTATTCAATTTTGCATCACTTTTCTCTAATATATTATTTAACCAACCAACATACATACATATAAGCTTAAAAGGGCTCTTGAAACATTAACTACATTTACAAAAAGCATAATTTATAAGCTCAATGCTATGTTGACCTAACTTGATTCAATATTGTTCATGGGTTTTTCTTGTCAACCTCTTCAACTCTTATATTATCTTTTATCTTTGTGTTTTGAACCAAAATGAACAGCTTGTAAGAATTACTGCCCTGTACCAATAGAATAGTTCAGTTAAATATGGTTCTTTTTTTTCCTTCAGCACAGAACAAAAAAAACCAAAAAAAAATCCTAAACTTCTAGTAATTAGGAGAAATAATTGACTGTCTCCTTTTAAAATTTTTGTTCTGTCCTATATCCCATGAAGATTCAGTAGCTTTAATAACCTAAATTGCCAACAGTCCAGTACTCCATCTAATGCAGTTCATCCTAGCAGAGCAATGCCTGGGTTGGAATTGGTCAGTGACCAGCTATGACTCTCCTTTGAGTGAACATGTGCGTTCCACTTGTTGTATATTCACAGTTGCTGGAATTTTTTCCCACTCAGTGATACTCTTTTTGGTGGCTTGATCCTCAGGTGGGCCAGGGCCCTCCCATTTAGAGATCAGGCCCTTTCACCACAGCATCTGACAGCAGCATTAACTTTGCTGTCACAGCAAAGTTTGTGTTGCTGCCAGGTGCTGTGGTGGGCAGGCCTGATCTCATCACCTCTTCCTCATTGTCTACCTCATGAGAGCTCCAGTTGCTGCCTGGCATGTGACCAGAAGCTGTCTGTGGCCCAGCCTGCAGGCCCAGGGGCCCAGCCAGAAAACAGTGGCTGGCTATGCCCTTGGCTTGAGATCTTTTTGCTGCAGCACAGCATTAAGGGTGGTAGAGACCACCAGCCAACCCTGTGCCCTCTCAATTTCTTCTTACTGCCACCTGTCAGAGTCACTAGAACTGCTCTTCTTCAATTTGCAAGTTCACTCAGTTGACTTGCTTTTTTATACATTGTAAATAGTTAGTAGTAGTAAAATTACTATTGCTTAGTTAGATTTTCTTTGTAATCCACTTTTCATTGGTCCCTGGTGCCAAAGTGATGCCTCAGTAACTGGTGTTCAAGCCTTGCTCTTCTGTAATTGTTCTGTACTCCTGAATAACTCCCACTCAAGTTGTTTGAAGTGCATTGAGGAAGCTTGAACCTGTTTTTGTTGCTTCTCTGGATCTGGTCACAGGAATACCACTGTGTGCTTGACCAGGAGATCCCTAGGGTCCTATACTGGTCCAGTGTCCTTATGGAATCTGCAGTTTTTCTCAGTTTCTAGGGCATATTCTAAGTGCTCCTAATCTATGGCCTAATCTATCACTTAGTCCAAACTAAGCAGTTCAAAGTTAGTTCAAACTAAACACATTGTTTTAGTTTGAACTAGCTGCCCTATTTTTAGTTTGAACTAACTTTTTAGTTTGAACTGAAAAAGCATGAGTAGTTTGAACTAAAACTAAAAAATGCAGTTCGTTCGAATGAATCGCTGGTTCAAACTTATTTAAATCAGACTAGCATGAATACATTGTGCTGGTTCAAACTAAAGTTCTAAATAAGTTCGAACTAAAAAAGTTTTTAATTCAAACTAGGCAAAGCCTAATGTAGAGAGGGAGCTAATTAGTCAAGATTAAGCCTCCTTAATCTGGACTAATTTGCTAGTGTAGACATATCTAACCTGTCCCCATAGACTTGGATTCCATTTTTTCTTTTTCTATAACCTGCAATAATGTAAATTCTTCCTGAAAATCATGCATCTGCTTAACTCTGTGCATGAATGTGCTATCTGAAATCAATGGTGAAACCTACCTGCATCATCCTAAGTGTATGTATGTGTTTTCAAGAACTAGGTGTGTGCCATTTGAATGAGGAAGTTAAAAATACATTATGTGCCTGTGTTTGCTTTTGTACCTCTCATGGAAATTATGCTGGACATCATATGTGCTCAAGTGTTCTTTGTGAGTTTCTGCTGGAGACTCAGTACACCAACAGCCCTTTAATCTTTGCTAAAAACCATTACAGTTGTCAGCTGGAAGAAATAGGAACTAACTGGAAAATGTCATCTTGAATTTTCACTAGAATGAGAGAAAAGAGGTTGCATAATGAAAGAAACTATTCTGTAAAACCTCAATATTTGGAAAGTATTCAGAAAAGAGCTGCATGAACTATCTGAGATCTAGACAAACTGCCTTACAGCAAGAGACCGAGAAATCTCATTTTATTTAACTTACCAGAGAGGACATGAAAAAGTGACTTGATTATGATCTATAAGTATGTCCTAGAAGGAGAAATTTCTAACAGTAAAGGGCTCTCGAGCAAACAACAACACAAGATCCAGTATCTGCAAGCTGAAGCTAGATAAATTCAGAGTAGAAATAACACAAAAATCTTTAATAGTAACCATTGGAACTTCTTTGTTAGAATGGTGAATTCTCCATCACTTGAATTTATTTAATGGAGATTAGATGTTTCTAAAATATATACACTAGTTCAATCAGAGTTTGTGCTTCATGCAAAAATTACTGTGAAGTTCTATGGCCTGTGTATGCAGGAGATCAGACCAGGGGAGTAGGCAGCCGCAGATCCTAGCCAGGCACCTGAAAGTGGAGGGCGGGCCTGACCAAGGTCAGCTTTTGGTCACATGATTGGAAAGCTGCTCCATCCTGAGAAGGGAAAAGTCATCGCGCCCAGTAGTGGTGCAAACTTTGCTGCCATGGCTGTTGGGTGGCCCTGCGGTCACAGCAGAAAAATTTGCACTGCCACTGGGCGCTAAGGGCCAAGTGGATGGGCCCGGGCTCATCTGTAGCTACACTCCGTGGTCAGACTAGATAACTCACTATTATATCCTAAGATGTATGCATCTTCTTACTATCCATAATTTTCATTGATCAATTGTACACAATTCATTAGTAGTATAAATGTTATGATAGCATCGAGAGACTATAACCAATATTAGAGCTCCATTGTGTTGTGCATTCACAGAAATAGAAATCCCTGCCTTGAAAAGTTTCTTCTTCAAAGGTAAGGAATTGTGATGCAGAGTAGTTAAATGACTTATCAGAGGTCATACAAGAAGCCTGTGACAGAGCCTTAAATCAAACATGGATCCCCTGATCCCCAGTCCATATGTTAACCACAAGTCTATCCTTCCTGTCATAAATGATAAAGTTGAACAGAAAGCACAAATCTTGGATTGAAAGGTTTTTGGTCAATACAAATTGTAGTTTTCCTTGTGTGTTTTCTCTTCAATTGTTTTGAAATAGATCTGGTAGTAATTCTGCATATTTCTTGTTTGATAACATGTACATCCATGTAGTTAGGAAATATCGTGTATACCTGAAGGGTCAAAATGAACCAGTTAGTATACAACACATTAGCATGTTTTGGAAATCACATCTAGTAGTGTGCATCATCTCAAAGTATAGCCAATCTCTTAGTGTAATTTTTCTTTGTCACTTATACCAGTTCCTCAACAGAGCTGGTCACAGACATCAAGCAATCTTGTCTCTCTGGAAGTTCAGCGAAGTCACCAGTCTCCACTTCCCAGAGAACAATTCTGCCGCAAGAATTGTCTGGTTAAGAGACTAAGAGGCTATGTCTACACTAGCAAATTAGTTCAGATTATGGAGACTTAATCTGAACTAATTTGGTCCTTGTCTACAGTAGGCTTTGCCTCATTAGAACTAAAAATTTTAGTTAAGTAAAACAGTAAGTTTGAACTAAGCGCTTAGTTCAAACTTTGTTTGAACTAGCATGATGCAGCCATGCTAGTTCAAACTAAATAAATTCAAACGAAGTGGTTGGTTCGAACTAACCACATTTTTTAGTTTGAACTAACTTTTAGTTTGGACTAGCCATGCTTTTTTTTTAGTTTGAAACAAAAAGTTATTTCAAATTAAAAAAACAAAAAAACAGCTAGTTCGAACCAACAGCTGCGGTTAGTTTGAACTAACCTCAGTTTAGCAAATCCAAACTAAGCTTTCTAATGTAGATGTAGCCAGAGAAAACACATTCTTTCTGTTTGCAAGAGCCTTTGCTCTCCAAAAAAGTCACAAAACTAGGATCAATACAAGCATTTCTTCATAGACTGAATAGCGTTCATATACTCAGAAAAATAACTTATAAGACACCATGTAATAGCACCATCTGGTGACTTCCAGTGCTTCACATTTTATATTGTAACTTTTAATTCAAAGGATCACAAAATAATTTACAAACTATAGCGTCTCTGGGAATCATTTTCACACAGACTACACAAAAATTTAGCAAAGGAAATGAAGGATATTACATACATGTGAAACTCCAAGTAGAAGTTAGGTAGGTAAACAGCTACCCACAATGAATTTATGGACAATGACACAGTTTTTATTGTTAATTTCTTTGTTTTATGTATCTTCTGAATGATGCAGCTTCTACCTGTACTTTGTGTACAGTGATTTTAATGATTTCCCCTTTATGGTTGCTTTATCGTTGTTCCTTGCATGTGAGCATTTTCTTATATAAAGCAGACGGGAGAGTAAAGCACAGTCAAATTATGCCTCCTTTAGTCATGGCAAGTAGAACCTTCCTCATTTGACATTATTGGAGCCTACAGAGGAGTAAAGAACTAGTCCCTGTGGGTAAGGGTGGTGGAAAACAAGTGAAATTTTGAGGCACTTACATTTGTGAACTGTTACTCCAGGAGGAATTACATTTTAAGTCAATGAGAGTCTCCATGAATAACTGTTCATTAAAGTAAATAGGAGATTTAATCTGGATTTCTGACTGCAAAATTACAGATTTTCGAATAAGGAGTCAGCAATAGGCATAGTACCTGAAACTATTTTAACTATTTGTTTTAAACTGATTTGATGTCAATTGTCAATTTAGTCTAGTTCTGAAGATGTTCTCCATGTCATGTTTTAAGGCTTTTAAATGGTAATATTTTATTTAAATATTGTTTAAATACAGACCAGTAATGCAGATTGATCTAAATTTGGCATTTTTACCCGAATTCCATTTTATTCCATATGGTGGCTTTTGGACATCCTTAAACATAACATCCTTATCCAAGCATAACAAAATAACTTGATCTGAGAACAGCTATAGTTAATGCTCTTTGCCTGTCTTGGGCAGCACTCTGAGTAGACTTGCAGACTGATTTGTACACAAATAAAACCAAGTGGAAGAGATGACCGGGGACCATTAACCTTTAGAACACCAAGAGCTTGAGCTCAAGCAATATTTTTGAGCTGCCAAGCAGAGCTTTGAAGCCACAGCCATCAGCCTTCATCTAAACTGCCTATATTCATTTCAAGGGCTGATAAACTGTCAAGTCAATTATGAGATGTGGACCTTGGGTTAATTTACAGAAATGCTCCTGCACAAATGCTGAGTAAATCTACCTTTCTTTCCTCCACTTATTGGCTTAAGCTCCTAAAATTCTTATTCTCCCCGCCCCTATTTCAAGTTCTTCATTATCGAGCCACTCTTCATTTTTGAAAAATAACTTAGTAAACATTGTCCTAAGAGGCAGAATTAGTTACAGAGTATATTTTGGATTCTTGTCTATAGTTCCTTCAGCAGCCATTTCTTATGCAAAAAGGTGTAGTCAAGTTGATGTATTAGATGCTTTAAAACAGAAGGGAAAAGGTAAGAAAGAAACTCCTACTGCCAGTATGGTCTGCTACTTGTCAAAGCAAAAGTTCAAAGGAAGAATTCATTTTTTTTTTAATTTTCCATTTCTTTTTTGGTGACTACACAGATTGCAATTTAGCCTTGTCTGGTTAGCAGAATGAAAAGAAAATCCACCCAAAAGCCTATAGCAGTTAGTTTTGTCTATTTAATATGGGTGTTTGTTTCCACATTTGGTATATATAATCTGAGATAGGCAATGGCTTGGCTATCTCAGTGAGAGATTATGTTTATCACTGAATGTATGTCAGGTCTCCACTGACTTTCTTCTTCAATAATAGATAGTCAGATACTGTAGGCTATGTCCACACATACATCATTATTTCGAAATAACCCATTTCCAAATGTTATTTTTGAAATAAAGTCCTTATTTCAAAATATGTTAATTCGAATTAACACTTTGTTAATTCGAATTAAGGGAAAGCCTGCTTTCGAAATAGCCCTTGTTTTGAAATGGTTATTTCAAAATCTGGGCGTTCAGATGTGTTGTTTCAAAACAGTTGTTTCAAAACAACGTGTCCAAACGCCGTTGTTTCGAAACAACTGTTTTGAAACAATGGCTATTTTGATTAGATGCGAGGTTTAATGGTTTTGAAATAATGGTGTGTCATGTGGACATGCCACTTCTTATTTCAAAACAACTTCTGTTGTTTCAAAATAAGAAGCCTGTGTGGACATACCCATAGTGATGAGTACAGGATAAAGAAATATAATTCAGTAGTGTAGGTACAAGAGGGGGAGTGGAGGGCAAAGCCTCTGTGTGCTGGCCTAGAGGGGGTGCTGGGCTGGAGGGCTGCAAGGTGTGGTGTGGGGTGCGGATCCATGGAGAGCACAGATGTGGGCTTCACCAATGGGTGCCAGACACCCTTGCTCCACCACTGATATATTGACAGAATATAAACACTTCATTGAGAGGAAAGTTGAGGATATGTGATTTTTGGCTGAGGCTATTCAAGTCCAATTCTATTCTCTTCTACTTAGTTTCTTATGCTGCTCTAATCACCATTGTATATTAATGCCTAATGTGTACCAGCAACATGGTTGATTGGGCATCAGTCCCTTCATCACCAAGATCACCTTTGTGGTAATGGCCATGAAGACTTGATAGTTGTGCAGATATATCATAAAGCCCCTCAGTGTATGTTTAGAGACCTCTCAACACTGCTTAAACATCCCAAAACACAAAGTTGGGATCACAAAGTGTGACAGGCTGCTCCTCAGATCCAATCTGGTGTGCCGCTGTGACCCCCCAGATTCCCACTTCTCAACCCCAGTTCAACCCACTTTGCCAGGTGACCACTCACTCCTGAGTGAGTCCACTCCAGCCTCTTGCATGCAATTGGTCCCAAGCAGTGGGCATATGCCCCTGGCTGCTCAAAGGATAGTCCCCAAGCGAGCACCCCCGGCCCAGTTACCTCACTGGGAGCCACTGTCTTATAGAGCTTGGATCCACTCCCAATCATCATACACTCAGGTCCATCTATTTAACAAACAAATGCCCAGCCTTCTTCATTCACACCCTCTAAAGACAACATAGCTTTAGATAAAACTGTTAGTTTATGGATCAGATTACAATTTTAAGTGAGAAAATGGCCAATCAAGGCAGAATCATCATCTGAGTGAGTCAGGAGTGACCACAAGGAAATAACAAGTAAAACATGTATACTAAACTAATATCTCTACCTAAACTGACCTCATTGTCCAAGTTTATGCTCAAGATGTTTGGCTGTCAGATGTCTGTATAGCCAGTCTCTGCCTAGGACTACACAGGGCCCAGATCTTGCTCAAAGTTGTTTCAAGGTGGAGATTTACAGGTGAAAACCTCAACCTCTCTTTGTTTCAATATCCTCTCAACCCCTTCCATTCTGGGCAGAGGTGATCTCTTTGTCTGGTCTGAGCCAGGGACTTCAATTTGCATATTTATTTTTACCTCCTCCAGGTACTTGCAGGCTTGCTGCTTTTGTTGTTTACATGGTGCAGGGAGAATGTTCTGTCTCTCCCTTCTTGTGCCATGGAAGACATGTTACATATCTGTGCATGTGCATGATGCTGTACCAAACATGATACCATAGTAATCCTGTAGAATAGTTTATAAGCATGACCAACCCTATAGAAACCTTGTGTGGTGTAACTGGCATCAAATCATACAATCACCATGCACAAGTGAACAGAAAACTCATATGATCATAACCCAGGCATGCAGATATGTGTATCCCATGACACAAAGCTATCCTACAGCAAAGGTGATGCTTTCCAGGAAATTATAGCTTGGTAATCAGTGGCCCTCAGTCACAAGAGAAATAGTGTTCTCTAATATTTTGTAGCCACCAACAGTCTCTCCATAACTAACAAGGAGTCCTGTGGCACTTTTAAATACCAACAGATTTATTTATCACATGTTTTTCTGGGAGAACATCTCATTTCATCAGGCACTTGAAGATGGAAAATTTACAGAATGGGAGAAAAATAAACACAGGAAAGAGTAAGTCGTAAGACCAGGTCAGACTGCTACAGCAAAGCAAAGCAGTTGTTTAAATTGAAACACTGGGAAACCCCATATAGATGAAAGTGAGGTCAAACAGCCTTTTATAATAAGAAAAAAAAATCCATAGACCCTATTTAACCCAAAGGCAATACTGTTAAATCTGCATTTGAATTCCAGTTCCTCAGTTTTTCTTTGAAGCTTTGATATGTTATTCATTTGTTTGAGCACAGCTATTAACAAATTATCAGTGGTATGAGCAGGAAGATTGAAGTACAGGTAGTCCTCACTTAGTGACTGGGTTCCGTTCCTGAAACCCGGTTGATAAACGAATTGGTCACTAAACGAGGAGCAGCCCTTACCGGTATTTCAGGCATAATGTACTTTACTGGTAGTGGGTTTTTCAACCATCGGTAGATAGTTTTAATGTCACCTTTGCATCATTTATAACATTTTTCATATATATTTTAAATGTTTTAAGCTCTAATGCACTGAACTTAGTTTGCATAGTGTACTGTAAATATAGGTAATCTGAGAGAGTTGATGCGAGTTCTCGTACATCGCCATAATACCAACTCATCAGAGAGCCGGTCATAACTCTGAGGGGTCACTAAACGAGTAGGTCACTAAGTGAGGACTAGCTGTATTCCCCTGTTGGTTGTTCAGTGTAACCCTTCTGCCAGGACAAGATGGCAGAGCAAGGACTGGATGCTGTATCTAGGGATTTCCAAATAATGTTACAATACCAACCGGCTTGAGCTCCCACCCAGTCTCCTGGGAAATTGTGTACTATTCTGTGGGTACCTTAGAGGGCTAATGCTTCCCCACTTGCAAGCACAAGTCTGAGTGTAGTACATAGAATTTTTAATACTAACATAAAAGCATGTATATAAGCAATATCAAGAATCAATGCAGGACAAAATTCCCACAAAACCCAATAAAGGACTCACTCCATGCCAGTGTATGTAGAGAATGTTCTCCTTGCTAGCTGTCTGCCGGTGCTGCCTGTTGATCACTCAAACCCTCCACTGGCCACCCACTGTACACCAGCAATGCCTGCTGGCCACTTATGCCCTCCAGCCCTCCTCTGGCCACTCACACTGTGCGCTAGCTCCTCCCACTGTCCACTGGCACCAGCCACTGGTGACTCATGCTCTCCAGCCCTCTGCTGGCTGCTTGCACTGTCCACTGGCTCTGCCCACTGGTCACTCTTCAGTGATTTCAGCTTTTAGAGAGGATCTCAGTCCTCAGGAATTTCAGCTCTTATTGGATCTCAGCCCTCAGTGATTTTAGCTCCTGACTTCTGGAACACCACATACAGCTCCTCTGATCAAAATAGCAAAGGGTGCTCCACAAGAAGCCATTCAAGTCTATCTCTTAATAGTAGGGCAGTGGTGAGGCAGTGCCTCAGGCATTGCTCTTTATCAGAGCTAATGCCACCCCTACCCCCTTTTTTCTCCATTCACACACTGAAACACAGAGTTGCTCACTCTTTCAAGCTTTGTGTTGCTAATGGTGACTTTTCCACCAAATTGCCTAAACAGAGTTTATACAATCAAATCATAGCATATTATGAAAAGACAATATTTCATTTCCCTCTTAAGTTAAAATACAGGAATTGACAGATTTGTGATTAAGTCAACCCACATACAATTTACCATCATGTCCTGCACCTACATAGTGAGATTGTGCTGATACCTAATTGTGTTCATGCAAATACAGAGCCTATGCAGATTAGCTACCACCCTTTTGGCTGTTAAGCACAAGAAGTGCCCAGCCGAAGACCCACCTTACATCAGTGTTGTGATTTCTGATGTCAGACTTGTGGCCATTTATACTTTTGCACAGAGACTGAATTGTTTGTCCAATATATAAGGTGAGTGGCGGTGGGGGCAATTGCCAACACATGATGGCATAATCATATTGGTGGATGAGCAGGTGAATGAGCTCTTGATGGAGTAGCTGGCTTGATTAGGTCCTGTGATGGTGTCTTTTTTGCAGGTTTGTGGGCAGATTTGGCAACGTGGCTTGTTGCAGGGGTATGTGCCTGCTTTAATGTTTCTGTTGTTAGACGTGTAGTTGCTACTGAGTATCTCCTTAAGCTCAGGGGGGCTGTCCATAAGCAAGGAGAGCTCTGTATCCCAAGGCTTGAGAGAATGAGGGATCACCTTGTAGAATAGGCTATAGATCCTTGATGATGATCTGTAGATGTGCTCGTTTGGAGGTTGTTGGTGATGACCAGCGGTGTTCTGGTTGTCTTCTTTCTTGGACTTCTCCTATAGCAGTTGACTTCTGGGTACCCTTCTGGCTCTGTCAGTCTGTTTCTTCATTTATGAACAGGTAGTCTGATCACCTGCATAATAAGCCATAGAATTTTACCCAGTAATTCTGGTAGTGAAGAGTCTTGTTCTTCCTTGCTACATAAGGTAACCCATTGAGCCCAATATGGAATGGCATGGTTATGTATCAGTAACAGCACTGAGCCCAATATAGCATGGTTTTGCACACATTTTTCAAAAAGAAATGCAATCTAAAGTGTAGCATCAATACATCATGCTTTTTGGAGAACAAAACAAAAAGTAAAATGATGTTCATGGTCAGCTGTTGGAAGTAGTCAAGCGATATCTTATACCCTAGCTGTTCACTGGTATGGTCCTGGCATTAAGAAGCAAGTGAGTTGTTATCCACTTCTTCATTATTTCCTGTTGGCAAAGCTATATTTGCCTAGATGGTGTATTGTCTAAATGAAGGTAATCTGTCACAGTTTCACTACTAGTAAACGCACATCAATACCTTCAGTTGTAACATGATGAAAATACAATTTGTGGTAGTGGTGTTCTGTCAAAAAACAGATATCTGAGATTCTTTATTCAGGGTACACTGTATCAAAGGGAAAGTTCTTCTAAAACCATTTTGTTAGTGTCTTTAATAATTATTGCACAGAAGTGGCTGGGGAGTGATTTTTGGAGTAGAGCAGTGGTTCTCCACCAATGTGTTGGGAGACATTATTATGTCACCACATAATGGTAAGTGTGTTGCAGAGAGCTGGAGAAATGACTAGATTTGGCCTGCTGGGGGTTGGCTGATATGACTTGCAAAAGGTTGAGAACCAGTGGTATAGAGTTCTCCTGGCAATTTGATAGGAATACAACAGCTACATCTGATTTGCAGATACATATACACAGCTATATAAATGTGTGTTGATTTTTGTGTCAGTTTATTCCCCTTGCATGCTTACTTGCTATATATACAATACATGAAATATTTTACATGTATGTGTAATTGAAATGTATTTAACCTGGAAAGAATTCTGCTTTCTTACTTTCCTTTATTACCTTCTCTCTTGTCACCTTCTCATTCTTTCTCCTTGTAATTTTTCATATTTTCTGCATTTTATTTTCTCTGACTTTTATCTTCTCTTTTATCCTCTGTGTCCTCCCCCCCCCCCCCTTCTTCTCCGAGCTTCACTTAAGATCCCACCTGAACTGGAGGTTCCATGTTCCACATCTTCCTTTTCAGGGTGTTGGGTCCTGTAAAGTAAGGCTCTTGAGTGTATGTAGTTATCCATCAAGAGAGGCCTCACTATGCCCTCATAATATTTTTTCAGAGAAATGTGATTGTTTAAACACTTTGTATTTCTTTTATTTCAATTTAGATTACAGTGAATAAGCACTATATGTGTGAAATGTTTTGATGTATTAGAATGGATGAAGCCATAGACTTCTATTATATTAGGCTTTTTATTGTATTATTTTATTATGAACTCCACAGATACAGCTTCAGAAGTATTCTTAAACGCTACTTGCCAGATCCCTTGATTCAGCAAATGGAGAAGATTGGCAAGGGATTCTCTTTCAGTTAACTGCAGTCAGAAAATCTGATTTGTTGGGCAGTCTATGGCAACTTGCTCTCCTAGAACTTTAGCTTCCTGACCTGTACAATTGGTTTGATATTATCATACCTTACAAGGGTACTCTGAAGTGTAACTGAATATTTTACATAAGAAACTGTATTCCTTGGATAGAAGGCTTGAAATACTAAATGCTGTACTATTTATTTATGTTCTTATCCTGCAAAGAGAACCACATGGGCAGATCCCTGAGAGTCTTATTGACTACAGTGTGGACATAGGCACTTGCCTGTGCAGAACTCATTTCAGGGTCAAGATTTATAATACTGTCTGTGTCAGAAAAAACATTTTAAACAATGTAACTATAAATTACAGTGTAATTACAGTTTAAAGCAGAGTTTATACTAATGGCACTTAATCTGATAAATTATTGGAATAAACCACACAACCCATCACTTCATGTTGGTGTAGTAAATTGAAATGAGGGGTTTGTTATCATACTTCCAGGTCAAGCTGCTGCTTCTTAATGTAGACAGGACTTAAGCTTGTAAACTCCTTGCTGCAGGATTTGTTTCTTCTCTGTGTTTTGTACAACCTGAAAAGCACTTTCAGTTCTGAATAAACAATATAGAATAACATAAATAGTTTCCAAATATAGCAGAAAGCAGAACTGAAACTGGCCATCCAGATGCTGCTTAGTATATTTATTTCTTTTAAATTACGGATTTATGAAACATATATGATTGTTATAAAGAATGAATTAATTCAGTTTTCTAATTAAGAAGAAAATAAGGAAAGAGGCTGAATATTTATGCCAGGGTTGCAGTATATTGTATTTAAAATGCATGCAAAGCTAGAGCCTTGCTTCTTAATTACATAGTTCCTAATTACTTAGTTCCTGTCACTTCTCATTAACATGTAAATCATGTTATGCACATGGTAAAGGTGGAGTAAAATATATCCTGAGGCGTGGAGGCATGCTGGAAAATTGCTTTGGGCAGTCTGATGATACAAATGTTTCACTTGTAGCTTATCAGTATTCCAGTCTTGTGGGAGTCTACATGTGTGAGATTTAAGGCTATCATATTTTCTTTTTCCTAGGTTGGGGTGGTTGTTACACTTAAACAAAATTGATCTTCAAATTTAAATAATTTGTTAAGGAATTAGCACACAAAGCCTTTTCCTATCAAGCAGATGGGAATGGAAGCTAAAATATATGTATGGAGCAATTGTATTCATCATCTTTTAAAAAGCTGTTTAAAGCCTTAAATAATTGTCCTATAAATAAAATACTATAATTAATAATATATTTTTAATTCATAGCAGTCCATCCTAAAAAGCCTCTGGGCACCTCAGTAAATATCAGTGGATTATATAAAAAATAACAAGCAGTTGTGTGGCACTTTAAGACTAACAGATTTATTTAATTAAATCTGTTAGTCTTAAAGTGCCACACAACTGCTTGCTGTTTTTTTTTTTTTTTTTACTGGACTAGACTAACATGGCTATCCCTTTGGAAATTTATAAAATATAAGGCAATGTGGCCTGATGAACTAGAGAACATGCAGAATTAATTCTGTTAGTGAAGGTATTTGTAAGATGATGATGACTGAATTCTATTCACTTGCCTGTCCTTTAATATCTTGCCTTAATATCTGTAAGAATCCTTGTTTGGAAAATGATATAATTGATGTCATAATATTTAGCACTTTTATTACATTTCACAGCTTAAACACGTTCTAGAGACATCAGTATCATCAGGTTTGTACAATTTTCTTTAGATAATTAGTTTATAGAATTTCCCTTACTTTTAAGTTACTTGCCTAACCATGGCTGTGTTGTGTACAGAAAGGCGTCAAATTTCTTAGTATTCTAAATCCTTTATCCAAGCTGAAAAAAAGATAATCATATTGGCCGCTATTTTCCTCTCTGTTGACTACTCCTTCCTGCTGTATCTGGACCAGATGTAAGCTTCTTCCGAAGTCATGTGTTACAGTGCTACATTAATAGAAATGTTTGGAATGATGGGAATAATACTTGGCAGTGAATGATCAATATCTCTCCTACTCAGTGTGATCAGAGATCTTGATTCACTCAGATGTCATTGATTTTTGTGGTGCCTCTTTGGTAAACTATTTTTTAAAAAAGAGCTAAGGCATTTATCTGCTGTCACGTGTTGCACCATGGGCTATGATCTGGGTAATTTTTCTGTTCACTTTTGCACTGTATTTGTATGATTTGATGCCAGTTATGCCATACAGGTTTTCCTTTTGTATGCTCTCCCATATTATTATAGTATCATGTTTCCTGCAGCATCATGTATGTGTACTGATGTGAAGCATGTTACATAGCTCAAATCCTCAAGACTATCTCTAGCACAGAGGCTGGAGAGTTATGTGACAAAGACACAATGCAAACTGAGCTCAAGTAGAAGAAAGGAAATCGTGGCCCAAGAGAAGGGTGGGAGTGAGGGGGAATTGAAAATAAATGCAGACACTTTGAGAGAAGGAAAAGCTGTTGGCTTTTGCCAGAGAGAGAGCATGTTGTCAGCAACACCAAGAGACTGGGTCTGTCCATAAGGCCAGGAGGGCCTAGGCTGTCTGAACAATGCCAATAGTCAGTCTTATGGGTAAAAATGAGGAGAATAGACTAAAAAGTAATCCTGGAATAGTGTTATCAGATTAGCATGTTCTTTATACCTTTTATTTGCTAGTGGTAACTTCTGACTCCTTTATTAAATGATGGTGCATTGATTTGCTGTATATACACTTAAAATCATATTCTAATCAATAAACTAGTATATATATTTTTTAAATCTGAAACTGTGTGGAGGGTATGAATCAGTCTGGGCATATCCATTTCAATGTCAAATGGGTGGCCCACTGGTTATGAGTCTATGGTGATTGAGGAAGGGTTCCAGCCCCTATATGATGGAAGTTTCTGGTGTAGAGTGTGAGGGCTAGGGATCCTCACTTGGAGACCATCCCTTGAGTGGCCACAAGGCACACACCCACTGCTTGTGACCAGTTACATGCAGGAGGCTGGCGTGAAGTGACTCAGGAGTGAATGGTCACCTGGCATAGGATAATCTAGGCATGGCTGAATATCTAAATAAGTACTTTCCCTCTGTCTTTAATGAGGGTGATGGTGGGATTGGGGACAGAGATAGGGCAGCTAATGGGAATGTTGAAGAGGAAATTACAATATCTGAGGTGGAAGCCAAGCTTCAACAGCTTAATGGAAATGAATCAAGGGGTCCAGATAATCTTCATCCAAGAATTTTGAAGGAACTTGCACATGAAATTGCCAGCCCTTTAGCAAGGATTTTTAAAGCATCGGTGAACACAGGGGTTGTACCTTATGACTGGAGAATTGCTAATGTAGTCCCTATTTTCAAGAAAGGGAGTAAAAGTGATCCAGGTAACTACAGGCCTGTCAGTTTGACTTCAGCAGTATACAAGGTCTTGGAGAAAATTTTGAAGGAGAAAGTACTTAAGGATATTAAGAAAAATGGTAACTGGGATAAAATACAACATGACTTTACAAAAGGTAGATCATGCCTGACCAACCTGATCTCCTTTTTTGAGAAGATAACCGATTTTTTGGATAAAGGGAATGCGGTGGACCTAATTTACTTAGATTTCAGCAAGGCATTTGATACAGTTCCACACAGGGAATTATTAGTTAAATTGGGGAAGATGGGGATTAATACGAAAATAGAAAGATGGATAAAGAACTGGTTACAGGGGAGACTACAGAGGGTCATAGTGAAAGGTGAACTGTCTAGCTGGAAGGAGGTTACTAGTGGAGTTCCCCAAGGATTGGTCCTGGGACCAGTCTTATTCAACCTTTTCGTTACTGGCCTTGGCACAAAAAGTGGGAATGTGCTAATTAAGTTTGCAGACAACACCAAGCTGGGAGTTATTGCCAATACGGAGGAGGATCAGGATAGCATACAGAATGATTTGGATGACCTTGTAAAGTGGAGCATTAGAAATAGGATGAAATTCAACAATGGCAAGTGCAAGGTCATGCACCTAGGGACAAATAACAGGAATTTTTCTTATAAGTTGGGAATGCATCAGCTGGAAGTGACAGGGGAGGAGAAGGACCTGGGCATACTGGTTGATCACAGAATGACAATGAGTAGCCAATGCGATGTGGTAGTGAAAAAAGCTAATGTGATCCTGGGGTGCATCAGAAGGGGTATTTCCAGCAGAGATAGGGAGGTGTTAGTACCATTATACAAGGCACTGGCGTGACCTCACTTGGAGTATTATGTACAGTTCTGGTCTCCCATGTTTAAGAAAGATGAAGTCAAACTGGAACAGGTGCAAAGAAGGGCTACAAGGATGATTCGTGGAATGGAAAATCTTTCCTATGAGAGAAGACTTAAAGAGCTTGGTTTGTTTAGTCTGAGCAAAAGAAGGCTGAGAGGAGATATGATTGCTCTTTATAAATACATTAGAGGGATCAAGACAAGGGAGGGAGGGGAATTATTTGGATACAGTGCCAATGTGGACACAAGAACAAATGGATACAAACTGTCCTTCAGAAAATTTAGGCTTGAATTTAGATGCAGATTCCTAACCATCAGAGGAGTAAAGTTCTGGAATAATTTATCAAGGGAAGTAGTGGGGGGCAAAAACCTTAGGTTCCTTCAAAACAGAGCTTGATAAGTTTATGGAGGGAATGATACGATGGACAGTGTAGCTTGGCCATTGTCTGTCTTTTACTACTGGTGATGGGTATGATAGTGACCTGGGAAGGGGCATTGGATCGAGTGGGTTCTGAGTTATTACAAAGAAGTTCTTCTTGACTGGCTGTTGTGGACTTGCCCTCATGCTCAGGGTTTAACTGATTGCCATGTTTGGGGTCGGGAAGGAATTTTCCCCCAGCGCTGATTGGCTTGGGCGCTGGGGTTCTTTGCCTTCCTCTGTAGCATTGGGCACGGCTCACTTGCTTGTTGATTCTCTGTATTAAAGTCTTTAAATCATGATTTGAGGACTTTAACAGCTCAGTTATGGGTTTGAGGTTTATTGTAGGAGTGGGTCAGTGAGGTTTTGTGGCCTGCAGTGTGCAGGAGGTCAGACTAGATGATTGTATTGATCGCTTCCGACCTTAGAGTCTATGAGTAAGTTTGGGTTCAGGAGTGGAGATCAGGGAGTCACAGCTGCACACCAGACAGGATTCTAGGAGGGACCCACCACACCTGCATTCATTCTAACTGGCCAGTTTGCTAAGCTCTTCCCACCCAGATCCTCACCTTCCCTTCTGAAGCCAAGGCTCCTTGTTTCACGATTATAATACAAAATAATATTAGTATACATGCCATAAAGTTACATACCTTTATATCACTTTCCCCACATAGGCACAGGAGGAAAAACAAGACTGTTTTGGCTGCAACTTTAATTTGATGGAAATGAGTCAGAGATGTTAGTACTAACTGCAAGCTTGAGTCAGCAGGAGGATAGTGGTGACCTCACCAGTGATGTTAAAAGAGAATAGATGAAAGGTGAGACATGTAGGTTTTGACATTTTTATTTAAGAGAGTGTCAGGGCAGTTCTGAGGGGAGACATGTCTGCCAATTCTCACATTTCATGTGATGCATTCCTAGCACGCAGACAGATCCTCTTACGTGCAGCTGGGCTGGGTGTAAAGGTTGTAAGTGCTCCTTTTATCTACCCGTGGATTTCTGTGGCATTTCTGTTGCAGATTAAATCCTCCAGGAAGTGTGAAGATGCATCTACCTACTAGGGCCTCAAAAAGACCCTAGGCAGCAGACAACTCCTAGTCAACCCACCAAGCCAAGACACCCAACAGTGGACACCCACTGGCTTATCACAGCAGTCTCCCTGAACTATAGCCATAGCCTCATCGTTTTTAATTATCAAGCTCCTGCCCACCCAGATACTCTCTAATTACTCATCCACCTGGGCAGCATCCAGGACTCCCAGATACCTATCCCAGAAATCTCCTGCCTGAACCCAGGTACCACCATACAGCCCAATGCCAAGTTACCCATCATAGGGCATCCGTCTCTCAGTCACATTTAGTACTTCTTAATTTTGTGCAGCTCCATATTCTATCTCTACCACTTCTTGGGGCATTGTGAACTTAAATTGAACTGTAGGGTTGTATGCAAATAAGCTACAGAACTGAATTGTATAGTGTGTCAGAGGGTTGCATAAAACTTTGAAGAAAATATGGAAGCAGTACAGAGGGATGAAGAGATGCAAGGTGGGATGGAATAGCGAGGCAGATTTGATAGTCTTCACATAGAAAGAAGAGATGGGAGCATACAAGACGGTCAGAGGAAAGTGTAGGGGGAATAAAGGATGTGGGTTGGAAACAATTGTATGAGGAACTCCAGCTGAGAGGGGAGGAGGGGGATTACATGGAGTGGCTATTTGATTAGCCCTCTGGAAATGCTGTCCTGTCAGAGTGCCAACTCCTCATTTTTCCCTTTGTCTTTTTTTTTTTTTTTTAAACTACCATCTTAAAAAAAATGCAGTAAAGTACGAGAAGATGTTAACATTGTGGTGTTCTGCTGCAACTAACAAAAGGCATGAAGGGAAAGATAAGAAAATAAGAACCACTTCAGTTTAGTACTCTATTTACAACACACAGTGGTGCAGTGTTAGACTAAAGTGATGACTGAAATATAATAAATGGGGGTCCTTTTTGCGTATGAAAATTAGTTAAATCTTTACATGTGCATTCTGACCTGTTGTGAAAATTTTCTGAGCCAGCCAGAAAATTGCATGCAGACCGGGAGCGGTGCTCAATGACAGTGACATTTCCTGACAGAGCAATTCTTTGCATATTGGCTGGTCTAATTATATTTGAACTGACAGCAGCAGTTTAACCCATTCACCAGAGGAAGCTTATTTCTGTAAGACCAGTGATCTACCCTTTCATTTAGATGTCAGTCCAGCCTAGTCCTGTACACTTTAAGTGTACAATTAATTTCAAGTGACTAATACAAGTATAGTAAACATTATCTCTCTCAATATAGTGTATAGTTGTACAGAAAACTAATTTGCACCCACAGCAAAACTGGCAAATTCTTATCTTGTTGCCCGTTTTGGAGTCAGGCTGAAAAATTTCAGTTCTTGCCTGAGGCAGTTTTCTTCATTTTACCATAAGCAAAAATAGTTTGGACCCTCAGAAAATGGCTTTTTCCTCCCCAAAGAGCAAGGTGTATATTATCCATGGGGAAGGGCTGAAATTCAGCCTTCAGCTTCATTTGCTGTCATTCTGAATGTACCCGAAATTTCTGTGTCACAGCTGGGAGATATTATCAGAGAGTGAGGTTGGAAGAGAAATATGGCATAGGAGCCATACATAGGTGGTACAAATTTTTTTCCATGATTTTCAAGATTCATCCCACCCCAACCCCCTTGTATTTCTGAGGAATACTTCAGTAAACACACAAAATTTAGGACCCCCTATTTCCTTATGTTATGTATGGACAGCCTTATATAGGTATCAAATGATGACATCACTTAATTGTAAAAAAGATAAAGTAAACAATCAAAAAACCTACTTTTTGTGTGTACTTGTGGATTGAGAAACAGAAAGACTAAGAGTAGGAGACAGTGGAAAGAGATGGGGAAAAAAATATAACTGTCCAGCCTCAATGTTTGGAACAGTAGTTTAAATGCTTATTTACACATCCTTAAGGAATACTTCCAAACTCTGTGAGGTCCCCAAGTCTGTATTCCTGCCCACCAATCCTCCCAAAACCAGAAAATTTTGGTGAAGTAGATTTTAAGAGGATATACTATGCCAGTGCCTGGTCCTGTCTGTACTGAAGTCAGTGATAGAAGCAGATTTTCTGGCCTTCAATCCAGTTGTTAACACAGTGTAGCTCTGTCACAACATTATTGAGGTCCCTACCCTAAAAGTACATCATCTACTATAGCACGGACTTTAGGAACTACTCACATGTGGAAAAGAGTGGAACATGAACAGCAGAGCTGTGGTGATCAGGTAGGAAGTTCTGGAATTAAAATTTTGGTTGGGAGATTGAGAGCCTTAAAGAAAATGTGGTGATTTTTAGTTGGTAGGTTACTTCTGTTAGACACAAGTCAGGGCCAGCCCTAAACCAAATGGCACCCAGATGAGAAATGTCTTTTGTACCCCCACTCCTATTTGTTAAACTTTTGAATATCTTATTTTTATTGCAGTTGTAGCCAGTTTCATGACTTTGCATGATTTGCATGCACGATTTATCTGTTATATAAGATGATAGTTGCATGCTCATGTCTGTAAATCTGAATTTATTCATGCCATATATAAGCAAATAAAAAAGAATTCTAGAAAAATACCTGAAACACTTCAAACATTCTATTTTTCACAAGTAGCAACAAAAATAGCATGCTGAGCCCAGCATCTTGCAAGCCCATCATCTCATGTTGTTGCCTGCACCTTAATTCCACCCCAATGCAAGCAATAGATGAGAATAATAGAAGCTTTTGGAGGGAATGCTAAGAAAGTTATAGAAAGAACTTGAGAAAAAGAAACAGGGAGAAAGTAATTGAAGAATAGAGTTTCTGGCATTCACAAATATTTAATACAATATCAAGATGTGTATATCATTTTAATTTGAAACAAACTGTTTGACAAATAATTCCTCTGGATTTATGCAGGACCAGCTTTTGGGGCCCATGGAGGTTCCATTCCTGGGGCATACTCAGCATTCTGTGGATATATGTTTTCTTAAAAGAACTTCTATTTTGTGTTCTGGTTCAAATATCTAAAGGTCTTCCTGTAGCTATTATAATTCTTTTCCTCTTTAGAAGCCTTTAGTAGGAGGTTGCAAAGCCACGCAAGCTAGTGGAAAAGGCAGCATTATGGAAAATGTCTGTAAATACAAAGCAATGCACAGTGGCAGGAAACATTTAAACTAAGCATACACATTTGCAGGGTTCTAAATTAAGTATACCGACTCGTGAAAAGAATGCGGGTGTTAATAAAAGCTCTACTTAATGTGCAGCTGTGATTAAAAAACCTAGCGAGATTGCAGAATGTTGAATGATACAGAGAGTATTCTTATGTCATTTTATAAACCAGTTGTGTGGCCTCATCTAAAACAATGGCTCTCAACCTCTTCTGGGTCATGACATGCTTGGTGGTGTGTCGTGATCTTACAAGGTGCACGAGTCCAATCTTCCCAGGCTGATTGCAGCTGTGTCCCCAGCTTCCTGCCACCACTTACTGCTGTGTGGCGACACATTAGTGAGTCCCAATGCAGTGGTTGAGAACTACTGATCTAGAACACTATGTGGTGTACTGGCCGTCCAATCTTAAAGACTGATAATTGTAGAATAGAGGAGATTCATAAAAAAAGAATGATTAGAGGCATTGCAAAATGTAAAGAGAAATTGAATAGGTTGGTATTGTTAATATTAGAGAAATGATGAATAAAAGGGGATGTGATCAGAGAATATAGAATAATGAATAGGCTAGAAGAGAAGGTGGATCAGGAACTTCTGTTTTCTGTGTTCCGTAACACAAGAACAAGAGGGCATTTAATGAAAATTAAAAGATGGGAAATTGAAAACTGGTAAAAGGAGCCCGTTTTTCACACAACAGGTAATTTAGAATGTGGAAACTCACTGTAGGGAATTCACTAAAATGAAGGACTTGGCAAGATTCCAAAAAGGATTGAACATGTATGTGGAGTACCAGATGAACCAAACTTTCACAATGAGCAATAACAAAAATGTTGGAAGAAGTATTAAACTGCATGCTTCAGAGCTTCAACCATCTCTAGCTAGACAAATCAGGAATAAGGGCTTGCAGCTGCACCTGCTCAGTTGCCTGACACCCCAATGAGCTGGGCTACATCAGGCTACTCTGTCTGCCTGAACAATTTGCATCATTGATGTAGAAAGCTAGCAGGCTTGCTCTTAAACCCAGACACATCAGCAGTTTGCTGGTTTTACCTGCTTGACCCTAGCCTTATTTCTGCATTGTTCCACCTTCTTCTCCTACTCTCGCCTTGCTTCAGTCTTGTCTCACTCCAGGTAACCACCTGCTTCTGACCCTTAGCTCTAATTGCTGATTTGGGCTACGGCCTCTGGGCACCTATTCCAGGCTTTTGACTCCTGCTGTGACTAATAAGATTGATATTTGCTTTGACTGCTATGCATGACTGCCCATATACCATTCACCAGGCAGCATGAGACCTTATGTGCGGGGAAGAGAACTCGGCATCTGCCTACTGTGAGATTCTTCACCACTGTCAGAGCCTGGATACTGGACTTAGGTGGACCTCAGGTCTAAGTTAGTATGGCAGTTCCTCCCCAGCAACAGCAACAATTAGCAGCGGGCTTTGCATAGGAGTTTAATAGTCTTCATCTTGGATTGTGGTGTGCCAGAAACTTTAATCTGGGACTTCCAGGTCAGTTATTCACCAGAGTGTCAACTTAAAGTTGACCTTATTAAGTTGATTTAGTGAGACCCCAATTGTTTAAGTCAATGTCATAAAGTCAACTTAAGCCAGGGGACCCATTTAATGTCTACTTAATAAAGTCAACTTTAAATGTGTCCCCTGGCTTAAGTCAACTTTATAAAGTCAACTTAATTGGTTCTAATGCGCTAAGTTGACTTTAATGGGCACATTGTGTAAAGTTGACTTAACCCTTAAAGTCGACTTTAAGGTCAGGAGTTATAAAGTCAACTTAAGCAAGTGCTTAGGTTGACTTAATGAACTCCAAAGGTGGCCAGGGAGTTGCTTAAATTGACTAAAGCCTCCAGTGTAGTCATAGGCAGTGAGAGCTGAGAGGGCTGGTAGGATTGAGCTTATCCTGAGGTGACTCTCTTGCACATTGCACACAGTGTTGTGCTTTTGTAGTCTGTCTACATGCACTAGTATGTAATTCACTGGTTTCACGGAAGGGCTTTTATTATTTAAATATCAGTTTGTCATATGACATTTATCTCCTATACCAGGAGTTTGAAATACTAGATGCCTGCTGAAAAGCAGATGTAGTTTTATTGATTGATTGATTGATTGATTGATTTTTTTCTGGAGGATTGTTTTAGACCATTTAATGTAATGCCTTCCACAAAAGTTAACTGTTGGTAGGAAAGCTATTGTAATGTATCATCATGCTAGTAAAGTCAGCAGGGATGTGAATTGGCATCATAATGCATTTGCTAAGTACAAATGGCTCTGTTCTGTGGTGGTGAAGTTTTGGTTTGTGTTCTGGATGGCAGAAGAAGCCACAGCTCATATGTTACATAAGTTTTGGTAAATGAAGACTATATTTAGAGTAAGTGTCAATGGAAGATACAAAGCAACTCAAAAAGTTTGGGTTCAATAGAAGGCCTTTGATTTGTGAAGCAGAGCTCTCTCCCCTATAAAACAAAACCTCCTAGAGAATACTCTGGGTGTTGCCATGATCCAGGTTCTCATCTTGGGGAATACCTAGCAAGCTGCAACTCTCCTTCGGATATATGTCCACCACCAGCAGATCCTCTATAAGAAAGATCCAGTGCCAGATTTTAGGTAAATGGCCTTTTCAGGTGAGAGAGATTTCTAGAATAAGTGAGCTGTGAAGTAAGGGCTCCAAAGATAAGTGAAGACTTACAGAAGAGTTATGGGGGTGACGAGGGAGTTGTAGAATGTGTCTGGCACAACCCAAATGGCAAGATGTGTTTAATGATAGGAACAGGATTTTGAACAATCCTGTGTGCCCCTTGCTTTTTGATCTTCATACAACAAGATTGCGAGTTGCTGAGGGCTGCAAAAAGTAGCAGGAAATGCCCCTGGAAAATGTAGTTGAAGCCTTCTGCTTCTTTTGCAGGTACTTCTTTGGCTACTCCTCCTTCTCCACTACCATCACCACCAAAAACAGTTCCTTATTTCTGAAATACAGTGTTGGCAACTGTAGGTAGGATGGAGTGAGGAAGATGTTCCATGTTTCTATTTCTGCCTGGAGAATATGACACAGTGGTTTACTTCAGGGGGCAAAGGGACTTTTTCAGAAGATGGGTGAAAGTTAAGACTGGATTTATCCAAGCCATTTCACCTGTTTCTGCTTTTGATGGGATGACCCTATGAAAATAGTCAGTGTTCATTCTCTAGTTGGTGAAGTGTTTAAAAAACACTTAAGTTTTACTGGTCAAGGAACAATATAAGAAGATGATTGGCTGGATCAAACTATAAACAAATATAGTTTGGTTAAAGCACCTGAAAAGTGTTAGTTTGGTTCTTTTTAGTGATTAAACTCTAATTTAGTCTGAACTTGATCTGGAATGTTTTCTTCTAAGGTCTGAGTGTGAACTTGATAAGATATGTTAATTCATCACATATAAGAGATCTGCTAATACAAAACAGGTGAATAACTTTTGATTTCTGGATATCTTAGGGATGTGAGTGGTATCTTTCAGAGATATGAATCTCTCTCTCAGATCCCCAGTTGGACTGTACATGTTACCTATATGAAGGAAAGTCAGTGGTATGCTGCCACCATTTTAACAGAGACTAAGTTTTGGCTGTTACTTTATGGCACATTCCTTTCTGCTTTCCAGGCCTGTCAAATTATTTGCTTTCTCCTCTCCCAAAGACTGTTAGTTCTTCCCCTCTACTGTTTTCAACTTGCCATGCTCTGCTTCATCCTAATGTCCTTCATATACTTGTGTGACAGCTACTCATCATGGCATCAGGTGAGAGGAGTGGGAACTTTGTGTGGTAGCCTCTGCTGCCAGTGGTAATGTTAGCTGGTTGGTTGTCCTAAAGTTTTTGATGCCACTGCTCAGGTGGAGAGCAGTTATCTTCAACTGCCGGTCTTGACAGTCTCTTTGGACTGGTGGGAAGTTGGTCATGGAGAACTGTGGTGGAAGAAGGGGTTTCCCTGTTTTTTGGTAAGGGGTGGGAATTCACCTCCTATGTTTGTATAGTACCCAGCTCAGTGGGGTACCTCAAGCTAGCTGACCTCAAAACACTATTTGTAATATATAGATATTTAATAAGGCACATGATTAGCATAAGAATTCTGGAGACAGCCCAGACTTCAGAGAGAGAGAGAGAGAGAGAGAATGTTGTGGGGATCTTTAGGTCTTTAGGTAAGCTTCCTGTGGAGACAGTGGAAATGATCTGGTTGTTTCTTTGGATGTAAATAATCAGCTACAATCAGTTACATTTTCCAGGCCATCTTCACAAAGAATAGACTAGAACTTATTTTAAAACTGAAAGAGGAGATAATTGTAGATGAAGATGAAAGGCCAGCTGTGTATAATGTAGAGTTTGCTTGAGCTTCTATTAATATGCAGATTAGATTGTGTGAAAGCAGGACTGAATTGTGACTATAGCTTCTTTTCCCATTACAACAGGTAATTTGACTTCATCCTCCTCTATGTACTGTTTCCCAGGGTATGAATCTTAACAAATGATCTGGTTTCCTGTTACTGTATGACCTGATCCTGTGTCTTACACTCCCTTGCATCTATTTTCATCCCATTCTGTAAGTTCCCTCCCTTCAAAGCATGTGATGAAGAGGGATTTTCTCCCACGAAAGCTCGTGCAATAAAGAAATCTGTCAGTCTGTAAGTGCACAGGAATCCTTGCTTTATTTGCATAAATCTTTACCAGCTTTTTAGTGGGAATTTAAATATTATTAGCAAACATTTATAACAGAGATAAGAATTGTGGGTAGAAAATCACCAACAGGTGGGAAAATAATAAACTTCTGCACATAAAAAGCACTAGGGCATTTTGAAGACAAGCTGTCTGTTCTGGACACCTATGGTCCTGGGTTCAGTTCCCAGGGGGTTGGACTCGATGATCTCACAAGGTCCCTTCCAGCCCTATTGATTGATTGATTGATTGATTGATTGATTGATTTAAGCCAGTTGAAGTCAGCTCAAAGTTGATACACAAGTTCATAGGCAAAAGAAAATGTTTTGTGGTTTTGTGTTTGTTTTTAAAGAAAATGTGATTAATGAGTTATTCTTAAGGGTATCAAAACCAAAAATCCCAGACCCAAAAATATTCCACATTGATTTTTTGTTTTTTTAAACAGCTCTAAGCTGTAGAAGACTTCTATTTATTCCCATAGGGGTTTCTTTTTAAGCTTATCTAACCTGGCATTGAAAGTCAGATATTAAACAAAAATAAGACCGCTATGACACCCAAACAACAGATGTTAAATTTACAGAAGTCTTAATAATTCCAGGCATGTTACTGTTGGTGAATGCCTTTCCTCTAAAATCGCTGTAGAAAACATATAATATAGATATACATATAATAAAGAACATTAAAAGATGTGCCAGGGTGTGCCATCCACTATGGGCTACTGGCATGTAAGAGTAGTAGAAGTAGTAGTCTTTCACACATTTTTACTGCCATTGCCACCAACAATAAGTTTCAAACTTTACGTAAAAGAAACACTGTTTAATTTCAGGAGAGGAAATGTTATTCATAGTCAGGAAGAATCCAGTATCTTTTGAGCACAGATTGTCAGTTCATCTTAGTTTGTGCTTTAATTTGTGACCGCCTGTGTTTATGTGAATAAAATAAAATAAATAAAGAGCTGGGAAGGGGGACTATCCCCAAATGTGCAGAAAGGTCCATAGCAGTATCAGAGTAAATCCAAGATGCTTTTATTTTTAGTTATTTGGATAATGTTAATGTTACTGCTCGGGGGGAAAAAAATCAAACAAAGCTTTTAGAGCAAAAAGCCATCAAGCAATCCACTGAACCATTAAATAATAAGAAAGTGTATTTAGGATTATTTTTGGTAAATTTGATATTGCTTATTTGACTGTAGGATATATGTGTCAAAAGGAATATAAAAGGTTAACTGAATGAAGGGGAATTAGATGACATTAAAGTTTCTGTATGTTAATTCAACATACAGAACAGGAAGCAACAAAATCAAATTCTTATGGCCAAAATGGAACCATGTGAGGATACTGGAATATCAGTGAAGATGGGTGGAATGTGAGAGAGAAGTAGTGAATAGTGCTGCATAGCAAACATTATTTACTATGGCTCTGTCTACACTTACACAGTTAAATCAACTTTATTAAGTCGACTATAAGTCAACTTCATTAAGTCAACTTAGATAGTCTACATTAGACTTCTAAGTTGACCTGGGGGTCTAGCGTGACCTAGGTGGGGTGTCATTGTGGGAAGTGACCCAAAAGAGGAAGTGAGCTTACCACTTTCCCCACTGGGTCTGGCAACATGCAGCCTGAGCAGGTCGTGGACCAGACTCTTCTTCTTTGCTTTGCCACATGGCTATGCGACACCTGTCAGCTACTGAGAAGGCTGCTTCTGCTGTGGAGTAGGCTTCTCCGGCACCCTGACCCTGTGGAAGCAGACAGCAGCCTGCCCCCTGCATTGCTGCCCCTGCAAGTAAACCTAATCTGTAAGCGTAGATGCACCCTATGCTACTAAAAAAAAATGTAAAAGTTCAAAAATAAACAAGAAATGATTAGAAGTATCTACTACTGACCATCAATACTGATGGAAAAGGAGGGGGGAATATGATTTCTGAGGTGGTCTAAAACTCAAGAAAGACAATTCAAAAGAAATGTTAATGACTTATGTAACTCTGGGGTAATGCATACAGTCAACTATATATCAAAGAGGTGTTTTTTTAAATTATATTACAGACACATTTGTGGTCAAGAAATAAGAGATTCCAGCCAGAGAAGATGACATTGCAGAACAATTCATGATAGGAAAGTAATGACCAAGGATGAAAGAGTATTAAGGAAGCTTTGTACATGTGATCATGAAATACTTTTTGTTCACTTTGCTAAGGAATAGTGTTTTATTGTGATTCAGTATGAAAGACATTAGTGGGATTACACAGGATTCTATATTTTACATAATTAACAAAGTTAGTTTGTGGAATACTTCTCCAGGCAAACTAACAGCACTAAGAACGTTAAAACTCAAACCGGAGAAGACAGTTAGAACATGTTTCAACACCCTTTGATGTCTTCAGAAGTCTTTCAGTTCATTTCAAGAGGCTTGTATCAAGAATGCAGGAAATTATCCTCCATTCAGTGATTACTGGAATGGATTACCTAAAATGTTTTTTCCATCATCTATCTTCTGTATTTCCCAGTGCAGGACAGCAGCAGGAAAATTTACGTAACAAAATTAGGTCTGTAATATTAATTGACTTCTACACTCTTCTGACATGGAATGTATGTTTCTTAATGTTAACACAAAATGTAAACAGTTCTCATTGCTTAAAATTCATAGTCTTTCACTAACTGAGGTGCATTGAAAGTCGTAAATTTTCCAAGCAGAAAATTAGTGCCAGATTAAAATTTGCTAACTGAATTGAGAGAGGATAAGAAATGCAGTTTTTCATTATCATAACTAATTAATTAAATTGTATGGAAAATCTCGATCTCTAATATGAAGCCTAACAGGAAGGAATTATTCATTCTTCCTGAGTTATTCATTAGGGATTTCAATATTTTAAAATACAATTTTTAGGGAATATTTGCTATGAATTATTCCATTTTCACAAGACTGCCATCCTTAATGGAATTTTTCATTCAAAAAGGAGCAGAAAAAGGCAATAAGTATAATCTGGTTTGCGAAAGTGTCACTCTTCCTGTAACTTGTGCAAAGCCTGTTGTGAGTATATGGTGTATGGATGTCAATAAATTTCAAAAGAACATCAACTATGCCATCATTTGTGTGCAAGCATGTATATGTGCTCAGATCTGTCAGGTGCAAACATCTGATCATGTTCCTTAAAAATCCTAAAAGGTGCATGTGCATTCTCATTAGTTGGGGCAGCTCTATTGAGCATAGTTAACTTGCTTTTGAGATGCCCATTGAACTCAATGGGCTTTATGGATGTAAATTCAGACACGTGTGCAGAAACAACAGTGCACACAGAAGCAAGAAGGAATGTAGGTGTTATTTCTACAACGCATGTGTACCTATATTGCATGGAAGTTGGCCTTTGAAAATTTACTCCCTCACATAGCAAAACAGTCAAAATAATGCATTAAATTAAGCTCTTCTGTTTCAGACTCCTTTACTGTTTTGCTTTTTTCCACAGTTTCCCCAGTTTACCTTTTTCTATAATTTAGCAACTCAGTCACAAGATCTGCTCAATAAAACAATGATTTTCTCAGATAGCCACTTTCAGATTAGAATGGCACTTTATCAGGGCCCCCACGAGAAGCAAGAAGTGACACTAAAAGATGACTTCCAAGATCTTTATCTTTAAAATAGAAAATTTCATCTAGTGTTGCAATCAAAAGAACCTTTTATTTCCACATGCTCATGTCCATCTTGTTATAAAATATCTGAAAATAACACACTTTGGAAAAATTATTGTGCAATTGAAGTGTAAATCATATATTAAATCATGAAATTCTAGGTTTGACTTTGAGATTTTTCTTTTTACTGATCTACTGTCTTTCTCTCTCTCTCTCTCTCTCTCTCTCTCTCACTGGAGCAAAACCAAACAAATGAAGCGGAGATGAAAAGCTGAGACAATAAATTTTTAAAAATATCTGTATGCATCATTACATTCTAATTGCAAAATTTTTCCTTGTGTACATTTTATTACATCCCTATTTCTCAGTGGGGAATAAGCTATATCTGTTCTTCAGAGATTAATGATATTTCCCAGATTGTTTGATCTCTTTAATTAATGTGTTCCATAAATGAAGCGTATAGAACTTACAACAGTGTTTCTCATCTACAGTTCCATTACTTCATAATGTATTCATTGAACATAATTTGTTAATATGCAGTAATAAATTCTGTGAGATAAAATGTTACTTTGGTACAATGTGCAACCTTGGTTCTCTTAGACATGGTGCATTCCTTAATTTGATGTCATTGCAAATAGTGTTAGAAAAATTCCCTAGGTTATCAATGGAGAGCAGAAGAAAATATTGAGATATTGGTTATTCTGTATATAAAATAGCTATTCATTCTGTACAGTTCAGGGCAAAAAGAATGTCAGATGTATACTTATGCATATGAAAGAAGTTTCATCAATATAGCTTTTGCAATAAAGATAATTATGAAAGATATCTTACCAAAGTTAAAAAAAAATACTGGTCAAAATCTTTCTGATTTTTTTTTTTTAACTATAAACCATCCCTGTGAACTGAGTTTGACATAAAATTTTGTCAGTGGTTTGGTCATGTAAAAATAGCCATTGAAGACTAGACAGAATTGCCATGCTTTGCTCAAGACAGGCTTAGGGCTGGATTCATTAGAAAAGAAGTATTATAGCTATTGCATGACTTTCCTACAGATCTGCTACATGGAGGAAAGGGTTTTTATTATACACATGATTCTAGCAGAAAACCTGAAGATTAACAGTACACGGACTGGCAGCATCCAGGCAGAGTTCAGACAAGCGCATAATTGAGGATTGACATCAAAGAAAGCATGATAAATATCCTCTCTTTGACCATTATAGGACAGATCACGTGGTCAACTGCTAGGGTTGATAAAGGATTCTTATACCACAAAATACTAGTAGCTTGCAATTTTTGGTTACAGTGCAGAATAGCATCAAAATTATTGCAAAGAGTAGGGAAGATGTATTTCATAAGTAGATCCAAACATTCCCAGATTGAAACTCACTTTCCCCAAACATTTGTTTCTGTTTTTCTCTTATGTGTTGAAAAGAATCATTCAACAAACAGTGGTTCCTCCTTATACTGTGTTCCCAATATACTGAGAATTATTTCTGAGAGCTCGTTTTCTTCCAATGTGTTTCATTTAACTAAAACTAATGTTCTAGTGAATAGATGTAGTATTGTGGCAAATAATTACTGAAGCAAATCTTGATGTTCTAGCATACATAGTAATTTTAGCAAAAGCCTTCGCCATTGAAACATAGGATATAGAACTGCATATAGGGTTGATTTAGATTTAGTTGGAATTAGTCCTGTTTTGAGAAGGTGAGGTTGGAATATATCATCCCCCTGAGGTCCCTTCCAACCCTAATATTCTGTGATTCTATGACTGGAAGGGAAGTTCTGGATCATTGAGTCTAGTCCCCTGCCTATTGCAGGCAACCCTGCCCAATAATCCTGTTCACATGTTTAGCAAGCTCCATCTTAAAACTAGTTAGGTTGTTTTCTCCCCTTCCCTCACTACTGTTTGAAGACTCTTCCAGAACCTCTCTCCTTCGCTAGTTTAGAATCTGCCGCTTCTACCATCTAATTATGGTGTTAATAGTAATAAAGCCAATCACTTCCCTATTTCATCTGTAGGTCTCAACGCACTTTGCAAATGAATCAGGATCCTATTTTAAAGACGTAAAACTGAAGTAAAAAAAAACAAAGAAAGTCAGTGATAGAGCTGGCACTAGAACACAGGGCTTTTTATTCTTGCTCTTATTCCCCCTCTGTTAATCATGTTGCTTTCTTCCAGAGCTGAATTGCAAAAACACATAATAAATCATCCAATTGACAAATTTAAGTGATTTAAATGAATTTGGATTTAGCATTTAGTCATGTTTGAGGCACATGGGGAAACATATGGGGAATTTTTCAAGGGGAACCAATTTTAATGAAAAATTATGTGTCCAAAAGTCCCATTGACTTCAATGTGATTTGAAGGCTGTCAGAATATTGCAGAAGTATGCTGAGGACCTTACAGGATGAAGCCTCACAGAAAAGTCATTTGTGTTTATGCCTCTGAAAATGATTGAAAACAACCTTGAATTTTTGATGAGGTTTTGTGTTATTGAAACAGTGGGCTACTGTGATAGTTTACCAGGGTAGTAAATAAAATCCATCCCCCTTGATAACAAATTGAGTAAATGGAAGTCTATCTTAGTAGTAATAGTAATAATAACAAATATTTGTATTATGGTTGCTCCAAAAGTCCTTGTTGGGTTTGGGTACACTTGTCCTGAGTCCTTTGTTAATGTAGATAAGAAACTTCAAAGTTTTACCATCAAAAAGACAGGAAAAAGAAGAGTAAATGAATTAATATAGCTAACAGTTAGCTTAGTTAACTTTGTTACTTATTGTCCTTAAAATTTGTATTTCAGTTTTCATTCTAGTAGTTCATGTTTGGCTTATGTGCTGGATATGAGCACACCCCTATTTCAAATGACTCCACCTCTTCAATTTTCAGCCAGTAGAGGAAGGTCAGTGAAGCTATGATAACTTACATCAGGTGAAGATTTGGGCCTTTTGTGTCTTCAGCCGAAGATATTTATGCCCTACTTTTTGCAGGCCTCCAACTGGCATGTTCATCAAATTTTCTTCAGGACCCACATCTACACACACAAAATATCACTTCGGCAAACTAAGCTGGTGGGTCATCTATTTCCTGAGTTGCTCCTAAATGCCACTTATTTTGAGCAAATTCAAATTTTGTGCAACCAAATAAGTGGATAGGCAAAATGTTTTGCTTTATTTTTCATTGTTTAATTCCTGATCCTGTCTAAATACTGAGCCATGGCAAAGCTATGGATGGGACAGTATGAGCATGTGACACCCACTCACCCCAGCCCACTGCAGCTCCCAACAGCAGCTTGAGCTTGCAGTCATGATCACGGATCA
Source organism: Podocnemis expansa (assembly GCA_007922195.1). Classification (NCBI taxonomy): domain Eukaryota; kingdom Metazoa; phylum Chordata; order Testudines; family Podocnemididae; genus Podocnemis; species Podocnemis expansa. Next base: position 8,350,247 of record ML682008.1, read on the forward strand.
GCCAGCAGCTGGCAACCATGAGTGGCAGTGCTGCGGGCAGATGGGCAGTGGTGGGCTGTTCTTTATCTGCACAGCTCCAGCCTTGGGCAGGTGTTGCAGCCTTTGAGCAGCAGGAGCCAGGCTGACTCTCTCCCTTTCTTCTCCCCACCCCAAGCTCCATTTGCCAGGCAACCGGAGCGTTGTCAGGAAGCTTCTGATTACATGACCAAAAGCAGGACTGTATGGAGCCATCCTGGAGCATCAGGGGCCTAGCCAGAAAACAGGGGATGGCTACACCCCTGTACTGAACAATTTCAAAATTAATAAATTTCAAATTGGTGTCACATGTTTTAGTTCAATAGTGCCATAGTTGATAAGCTTAGATACTAAGGTAATAGGCTTTGTAGAAATACCCAAGATACTGAGAATTTGAAAGTGGAAGGTAACAGGCAAAAGTGATCATGAAATGGTAAAGTTCATTATTCTAGGTAACGGTAGAAAAACGAACACCAAAATAAAGACAGTGGATTTCAAGAAGACAGACTTTAGCACACTCAGGTAGCTGATTGGTAGGATCCCATGGGAAGCATGTCTAAAAGGAAAGATGACTGAAGAAAGTTGGGATTTTTTTTTTCAAAGGAACTTTATTAAGGGCATAAGAGCAAACTGTTCCACTGCGTAGGAAAGATAGGAGGTATGGCAAGAAACCACTTGGCTTAACCAGAAGATTTTTCAATCATCTAAAAATAGAGAGTCCTACAAATGTGGAAACTAGGTCAGATCACAAAGGATGACAATAAACAATATAACACAGTCATGTTGGGGAAGAATCAGAAAGGTCAAGGCACAAACCAAGAACAAACTAGCTGAAGACATAAAGGGAAACAAGAAACCTTTTCTTTCTTTCTTTTTTTTTTTTCCAAATACATTAGAAACAAGAGGAAGACCAAAGACAGCATAGGGCTATTATTCAATAAAGAGGGAAAAACAATAGCAGAAAATGTGAAAGTGGCAGGGGAGCTAAATGATTTCTTTGTTTCTGTCTTCACTGACAAGGGAGGTGGTGAATGGATGCCTGACATAGGGGAGGGCAGTTAAAATAGGAAAGGGTCAGGATCTAAAATAGGGAAAGAAAAAGTTAAAAATTGCTTTGACAACTTAGATGTTTTCAGGTCCCCAAGGCCTGATGATCAAGGAGCCTACTTAGGAGATTGTTTTTGAAAAGTCATGGAAGACTGGAGAGGTCCTATATGAAGGAAAAGAGGAATTATAGTGCCCATTTATAAAAATGGAAATAACAGCTCAGGGATTTCTATAACTTTCAGTTTCACCACTGTACCAGGAAAAATAATGGAGCAAATAATTAAGGAATCTGTTAGCAAATACATAGAAAATAATGTGTTAAATGATAGACTGCTTGGATTTGTCAAAAACAAATCATGTCAAAACAACCTGATAGCTTTCTATGACATGGTAACAAGCCTTGTGGGTAGAGAGGTAGCAGCAGATGTGGTATATATAAACTTTAGTAAGGCTTTTGATACAGTCTTGCATCACCTTCTCCTTAACAAACTAAGAGAGTACAACTTGGGTGGAGTTGCAATAAGATCTGTGTAAAACCGTTTGGATAACCAGTCTCAGAGAGTAGTTATGAACAGTTCAGTCATGTCGTGAGCATATAAAAAGTGGGGTACCTCAGGGATCGGTTGTGGGTCCAGTTTTATTCAATATTTTCAGTAATGATATAGACGATGGCATAGAGAGTACACTTAGAAAGTTTGTGGATGATACCAAGTTGGGGGTGGTTACAAGAGTTTTGGAGGATAGGATCACAATTCAAAATGATTTGGACAAACTGATGAAATGGTCTGAGGTAAGCAGAATGCAATTTGATAAAGACAAGTGCAAAGCTTAGGAAAGAAGAATTCATTGCACATATACAGAAGTTCAATGACTGCTTAAGAAGTAGTACTACAGAAAGGGATCTGGGTGTCATAGCGGACCAGAAGCTAAGTGTGAGTCAACAGTATAACTATTGGAGGAAAAAAAAAAAGCAAGCAGACACAGTTCTGAGATGTATTAAGAGGAGTATTGTAAATAAGACAAGTAGCAATTATTCTGCCCTAATCTGCCCTGATTAGGCCTGTACTGGAGTAGTGTGTCTAGTTCTGGATGCTTCATTTCAGGAAGGATGTTGACAAATTGGAGAAAGTCTAGAGAAGAGAAATAAGAATGATTAAAGGTCTGACTTTTGTGAGGTAATATTGAAAGAACTGGGTTTCTTTAGTCTGGAAAAGAGAAGACTGAGAGGGGACATGGTAACAGTTTTCAAATATCTAAAATGCTGTTACAAGGAGAAAGGAGAAAAATTGTTCTCCTTAGCCACTGATGATAGGACAAGAAGCAATGGTCTTAAATTACAGCAAGGGAGGTTTAGGTTGGACACACGGAAAAAAAAATTCTGTCAGGGCAATTAAACACTGTAATAAGTCACCTAGGGAGGTTGAGGAATCTCCTTCAAAATTTCTAATGATGAGCAGTTTGGACAAACACCTGTCAGGAATGTTTTAAGATGGTATTTGGCCCTCATGTGGGTGCAGGGGACTAGACTCAATGACCTGTCATGGTCCCTTCCAGTTTCTATGTCTGTATGTAGGCCACACATATCAGTGTTTCTTTTTAGTGAAATAATGTGCATGAGAACTTGGACTGTGAATAGTTTTATTATTTGTTTTCATGTGTGATTTATGCATGGAATGAAAATAATTTTAGATTGCATTAAGCATTTATTTTTCTAATCTTCAGCTTGCTGTAGTTCTCTGCCAGTGGCACTGGAATTTGTAATTGCTTCAATGAGGGAATTTTTATATTAGCTGAGAGATAACTGAATATTTTGTGAAGTTGCAAAAATCATCATTAGTTCCAGTTGACATTTAATAAACAGTCTTAATAAATAAGGTGAGTGAAATGTAGATAATTAACACCACCAAGAAAGAATATCTTGGAGCACATGTAATTAATTGGTCAGATGCTTCTAATGTTTTCCCCTCAGCAATGCAATGTTATCTGCAAAAAGCTATTCCTCTAGCATTAAACATTATCTCTCTGAAAATTAGTAGCTGATAAATTGGGTGCTGATGGGGAGCCAAGTGAGTGCAGTCAACTGTGAGTGTGAAGATAGCACTATTTGCATCCTATATTATTCATAAAAAGTTGCAGGACGCCCACACAACTGACATGATTAGAACGCATGAACAGTAGATTAAAAATCACAGGGTATAAAACCTTAAAAAAAAAAAGAGTGGAAATTGAGATAAATTTTGGCGTCTTTAAGAAAGTAATTGTTCAGCATTTCACAGCTCTCATTTCTTGTCAGTTGTCTCTTTGAGAAAGTATCTGTTCCTTTCTCTTAGGATTTCTCTGCCTTTGTATGTGGAATGACATTATTGCCAAGTGCTCATACTGTACTGTTTTGCAAACAGTAAAATTAAACTTCAGTTGAGAAGGTATGAGATATTTTGCATTTAGAATAGCTGTTATCTTCCTGTGTTTGTGACTTCAAATAATCCTTATTAATGCATACTATTTAAATAATATAAAAGTTAACATTAATTTTATTGGATAGGAAAGTGACTGTGATAGCCTCTGCCATGCTGATCCTAATATTAAAATAAGGTACTACCAGCCTGCCTCTTAGGAACATATAAGTCCAAGTGTATGTATAATTACAGATAAATATTCTCCTCTCATGCACACCTACAGCCTGATCCAAAGTCCATTGCAATCAATCAATCAATGAATCAATCAATTAGTCAGTCTTTAAAAGTGCCCCAGGACTTCTTGTTTGTTTTGCCAAGCTACACTAAACAAGGCCACCCCTTTGGAACTTGCAGGGACATCCCTAGGGGGGTGCGGGGCCCAGGGCAAATCAGTTTTTGCGGGGCCCCCCCATTTTAAACTTTGCACAATGTTTCCGATAAGCTGATGATGCAGCTGAACAAGTTCCCTGCTGGTTCTCCAGGCCCCAATGGGCTTCTTCCCTGCTGCCCGCTGGCTCCCCAAGTGCAACCATAACTTGTTCAGCTGCATCATTAGCTTAGAGGGAACACTGCTGGCAGTGTCATATTTTTTCTTTAATAAAATCATAAATTTCTAGCCCTCAGGCTAAAAAGTTGCAGAGAGAAGCAGAAAAACATGACCTGACTTTATCCTAAAGGCTTAAAACCCAGAAGTCAGAGAAAATAGCTCCGCCCTCTATTTATTATTTGTTTAAACATCTCTTTATTTTAAGTGAGTTTTAATTATATATTTTAGCCAGACTTCTGACTATTTTTTGATGTTTGGGGTAGGCAATACTGAATGTGTCCTGGTGATGTTTCATCAACCTCACAGCCAAATGGACAGGAGCATCTCGAGGTACTCTTCTTTGTGGTTCTGGTTTTCTGATCAAGATGGGCACATGATTTTACAAGTTTAATAATTTTTCTTAGATGAAGATTTTGTTAAATTGAAAATTTAGAGAGAGAGATGCTATTTTTGGATGTTATCAAGAAATAAATCTAGGTCCTGTCTCACCTTAAAGCACTAGATTCCAGTTGTCTAATGTATGTTATTTCTTTATGCCTCCTGACTCTCTCTCCTTTTCCATCTTATTTTAATATGTACATTCATACATTCCTCATTGCTTTGCAGGAGATCTAAGTAATAAAAAAACCCAAGGAGTCGTGTGGTACTTAAAGACTAACAGATTTATTTTTCGCATGAGCTTTCGTGGGAGAAAATCCCACTTTGTCAAATGCTTTGAAGACAGGTGAACTTACAGAATGGAATGAAAATAAATGCAAGGGGGTGTAAAACATAGGATCAGGTCATACAGTAACAGAAAATCAGAGCAGTTGTTAGGTTCAAACCCTGAGAAGCCTGAAGTCAAATTACCTTTTGTAATGGGAAAAGAACCCATAGTCTCGAGTCAATCCTGCTTTCACAGAATTCAATTTGCATATTAATTCGAGTTCAGCTGTTTCTCTTTGAAGTCTTGATGTCCCAGTTGCATCTCTGACAACGGTCATTAACAAATCATTTATCGAGTGATTAGAAAGATGGAAGTGTTCAGCAACTAGGTTTTGGTTTTTTTTTTCCTTTTGGGATTCTGATAACAGGTCCATGTTCATTTATTCTTTTGTGCAGGGATCGTCCTGTTTCTCCAATGTATAAGTTGTTGGGGGATTTCTGGCACATGATAGCATAGATCACATTAGTAGATGAGCAGGTAAATGAGCCTTTGATGGAGTAGGAGGCTCGATTAGGACCTATTATGGAATCTGTTATGCAGATATGTGGGCAGACTTGGCAGCATGGTTTGTTGCAGGGGTGTGTGCCTGCTTTAATGTTTGTGGTGTTAGATCTGTAGTTGCTGGTGAGTATCTGTTCAAGATTGGGTTTGAACCTAACAACTGCTCTGATTTGCTGTTACTGTATGACCTGATCCTGTTTTACACCCCCTTGCATTTACTTTCATTCTATTCTGTAAGTTCACCCATCTTTGAATCATCTGATGAAGTGGGATTTTCTCCCATGAAAGCTCATGCAGTAAATAAATCTGCTAGTCTTTAAGTGCCACATGACTGTTTGGTTTTTTTTGGTTTTTTTTTTTTTGCTGGACTAGACTAACACGGCTATCCCTTTGGAAATTGACAAGATCTACGTAATGAAACTCAGGTACTGTTTGTGGATGAGGGGAAGAAACAAGGGACCTTTGGCCCCCTCTCAGATACCCTGATGTAAAACAAACAAGGAGTCTTGTGGCACTTTTTACAGCTAACAAATAAATAAATTTGTTAGTATTTAAAAGTGCCACAGGATTCCTTGTTTGTTTCGCTAAACTAGATCTACATGGCCACAGCTGCTTTCCTCTTTGCCATGCTTTGGAACTGGTGGTCTGCAATCAATGACAATGGGGCATATTTACAGTGCAGAAGGAAGGACAAAAAAACTTCTTTACTGTGTTGATTGATGGCCATTAACCCTAAAAGCCCAGTATTTCCATATCAGTACTAGACTGGGGTCTTCCCTCTCAGGTATAATAGATCATTATCTGCACAGAGAAGTTTGCTCAAAAAGACATCCCTGAAGACTGAAAAATCTTTTTTAAATGTAGAAGGAAAAAAGTTCTTTAATATCTCGAACACTTTCTGGAGATGCTGATGTAAATTCAAAGAGAAGGTCCTGTTTTGTAAAGGTCGGGGATGTGACATTCTCCTGACTTTGTCCCTGTTTGCTTGACTGAGGCTGGCTCCATAAATTTTATCTCAACACTTGCCCTTTCTCTTCCCCTCAGGGAGCAGTTGTGGGAAGGTGGCTGCTTAAGTCAAGAGTTACTGTAAACAAATGCTGCCTGTCCCAATTCCCTTCCCCCTTTCCTGACCAGCCAGAGCTGCTCCCTGGCCACAGGCTAGGCCCGCAGCTTGAAGAAGCTCCCTGCTTCCTTACTCCAGCCAGCTATGTGTGACCCTGCAAAAGCGCGGGGCCCCCCAAAGTGCGGGGCCTAGGGCAGTTGCCCCTTTTGCCCCCTCCTCCCCCATTTAAGGACAGTCCTGGGAAGTTGTGATCAATGGGAAGCTTTACACTGATGACAATGGACTTTGTTTTTTGAAACCATGATATACATTTATGTGTATGCTACCTCTGTGTAAAAAGTGTAATTTAAATTTTTAACCCACATGGACTTTGGGCTGCATCTTATTTGCTCTTGGGACTTTGAATTGAAATAAACTTTGGCATTTTTCATCATTACATGTGGCTGGCACAAGTTCTGAGGTGTTTTCATTAGCTATAGCTAAAAGTTTTAGGACCAATTTTCCTCTTTCTTACACTGGTGTAAATCAGAAGATCTACTGCAGCTATACTCATTCTGTACTGGCACAGCAACTGCATTTAAAATTGGAGAACAATGATGGGGGACTTCTCTATATTACACAAAATTACATAGTGTAGTCAACTGGAAAAGACCATGCAGATCTTTAGAGGGACCTAACTAATCAGTAGCATATGAACATCAGTTTGGACAAATAAAAGATAATGCACAGTGGAAAGAATTATTCGAATGCTATACATATTAATAAACTCTAGCTTATAACTATTCTCAATGATCAGGGTATCATAGTAGACAGCTCTTTGAAAAACTCTTCTCTGTGAACAACAATCTTCTAATCTAACAATGTTAGGAAATCAAAAAATGGAATAGAAAAATAATTTTGAAAATACAGCATGAACTAATGTTATATTACCAGCTAAAATATTACATTTAGTTCTAGTCACCATATTTCAGAGAAGACATAGTAGAAATCAAGGGGTCTGGAATCAGAGAGCAAAAATAATTAGGAGCAGGAAGAGACTTCTCTATGAAGAGAAACTGAAAAGATTAGGAGAATTTATAAACAAACAACAGACTATAATAGAGGTGTACAAAGTAATTAATCATTTAGAAAATCAAGCCTCGTGCCCTTATTTGCCCTATCGCATAACACAGACCATTGAAAGGAAATAAATTTAAAATTGAAAATATCATTTTATTAAACAAATTATTGACCTGTGGAACTCAGTGCCTGAAGATAACACTGCCAAAATTAAAACAAGGCTTTAATATTCATGTAGGGTATATCTACTATCTCATTAGGTAGGGTATGTGTTTGCTGGAAGGGATATAAATCCACAACTTTCAGGGTATAAGCAATCCACTAAAGAGAGAATTTTTCCTTAACTGTGAACTATAAAGTTTTCTGTGCTGGCTTATGAAATGTGTGGTACTGGCCTCTGCCAGACACATGTTCCTGGTCTACACGGCATAGGTGTCGCTGGCGCTGGGCACCCGGGGCATGTGCCTCAAATCGCAGTGCCGGTGCCCCCGATTGGGCCAGAGATCTAAGGCCCAGCTGCCCCCAGCCGTGGTGGCCCCGTTCCTACCTGGGGATTCAGGGCATGGCTGTCCGCAGCTGTGTCTGGCCTCAGCCCCAGCCGGGGATCAGGGGCCTGGCCACCTGCACCGGCAGCAGCCCCATCCCCAGCCAGGGATGTGGGGCCCGGTCTCCCGCAGCTGCTTCCAGTCCCGGCCCCAGCCAGGGATGCGGGGCCCGGCCTCCCGCGTCCACTTCCAGCCCTGGGGGGGCTAGGCGGCTTCTGGTGCTGTTTCCGGCCAGGGGGTGGGGCCTGTGCCTGTGCCCTGGGTCCCTCCCTGGGCCAGTGACACCCCTGCTACACAGACAGCTGGTTTCATTCATTGTGGTAGTTCATGTGTTCCAGTTTGATATCAGAGGAATAATATATCCCTACATTTTTATAAGGATGCTGCACAGATGATTTTTAACCATGATTGCAGGTATGAATTGCTGCATGTAAGCATCTCCTCCCATGGTGATCTTTGTGAAGTGGAAATTTTCCAGAGGGGTATCTGTGTTAGACCAGGGGTCTCAAACACGCAGCCCGTGGGCTGCATGTAGCCCCTAAAGCTATTTCCTGTGGCCTGCAATGACACTACTGTTACTGATATTTGCAATATTGTTGTATGGAAAGGTTTCAGTGGTGCAGCCCTCAGGCTAACATACTAGTCCTCATGTGGCCCTCATGGTGATTTGAGTTTGAGACCCCTGTGTTAGACTGTGTACATCAAAAACAACAAGAGTCTTATGGCACCTTAAAGACTAATGAATTTCTTCAGGCCTTTCTTCAGACTGTCCTTGCACAAACAGACAAATGGACACAAGTCAGATATCAAAAATGGCAACATCCATAAACTGGTTGGAGAACACTTCAGTCTCCCTAGACCCTCAGTAGCAGACTTGAAAGTTGCCATACTTCAACAAAAAAACTTCCAAGACAGACTTCAGCATGAAACTGTGAATCTTTTGTGAAGTGCATGTTTTGATTTGGCATTTTGAACATTCAGACTGGTTCAGACCGAAACAAGGCTCGTAAGGTAATATCTTTTATTTAACCAACTTATATGTGCAAAAAAGGCAAGGATTGAGAGGTCAGATATGGAATGATCATTTGTGACTCAATGTTTTTTGTCTTTATCACTTTTCTGTGCGAGTTCATTGTGGAGGCTACGGGTTGTCTTTTAACCCACATTGTTCTTGGGACGTTTGATGTACTGGATGAGGTACACCACATGATGTGATAGGCGAGTGACAGACCTATGGATCTTGAAAAGTGTAATGTGGCATGGAGTATATCTGTGTTTGATTATCATAGCAGTGGAGATATGTCTGCAGGTTTTCCATTTTTTGTTCTGACAAGGCTTTACAGTGCTTTGAAACAAAAGGAGTCTGGTGGCACTTTAAAAGACTAACACACTTATTTATTGCAGGAGTTTTTGCGGGAGAAAATCCTACTTCATCTTTAGGAGTGTCACCAGGCTCCTTGTTTGTTTTAGTGGGCTAGACTAACATGGCTACCCCTTTGTAATACTACTTTGAGTTACAGAGAGGTAGCCATGCCAGTCTACTTCAGCAAAACAAACAAGGAGTCCTGTGGCACTTTTAAAGATTAACAAATTTGTTTATCCCATGAGCTTCCGTAACTGTTATCCCATTTCATCAGATGCACAAAAGAGAAGCTGTATTATGTGAAGTAAACAAATAAATACAGAGAAGGATAAGTCACAAGGTCAGGCCAGTCTTTTTCAGCAAACTGAAGAAGTTGCTTTGTTTCAGACAGTGTGGAACAAGATAAAAAAGTGAAAATGGTAGAGTTGGTGTTTTTATGAAAGAACTGTAAAGATGGGGAGTGGGATTGTTTAATAACACCATCACTCCCTTTCTGATCACTCTGTCCTTGTCCTCCATGAAAAACTAGCACAATGCCTTCAAAAGACATTCTGGGATCTTCTCCCATGAAAGCTCATGCAAAAAATAAATCTGTTAGTCTTAAAGTGCCACACAACTGCTTGTTGTTTTTCAAAAGACATGCCAGGGATTTTAAATACACAATTTAGCTAGATTCAGCTGGTTTTATGGGTCATTAGAACAATCTGGAATTTAACTAACTCTCCTTTGTCCTGTGACAGCAGAGGTGTTAATTGCCCACTTCATCTTGAGTGGTCTCTTGCAATTGTGCTGACTCTTTGTGCTTAAACAGTCTGTTCCACCTTGTATTTAGTTGTGAGGCTAATGATCTTCCTCAGACAGGAAGAGGAACAGTGCAGCTCAAAAGCATGTATCTTTCACCAGAAGTTGATATTATCTTGTCCCTCTCACATTCTGGGGCTAAGACTACCACAATTAATGCTGTGAATTTTAATGATAGAGAGTATGGGCTTTTTTGTCTTCTACATTGACAAAAACGGTAGTAAGAAACTTAGTCATCCTGTCGATACAGGAAAATAATTAAGTCATTTAGTTACTGAAACATAGCAGTAGATCATTTGATTTTTCTTTCAAGAATGCTTGTAAAAAAGAAGAGTCCTTTTTCTCCTTGATTTGGTTTTGTCTTGCCAAGAGAATACACAGAAACAAACCCTGAATTATATTTATCTCATTCCACAATAAACCTTTCTTATATGTAATTTCTGCTCTTTAATAAGTGCTACAACAAGGTGATAGCACCTGTATTTTCTATCCTGTTTTTGCTTTTTCTGTCCATTGTTACACAACTTTGGACAGTAGTGATCACTGGAAGGACAAAAGGCTGATTACAGGACAAAGAAGCTTACACAGTGAGAGAGAGACACAAAGTATTCAGAAAGGAAAAGGAGAAAAATAGTTGAGTAAAAGGGATATGCTGAAATATTCCAGAAACAGCAGAATACATTGTGCACACTCCATCTTTATCAAATGACTGGTTTATAGAGGTCCCACTTAGATTAAGTTAGACGGCTTAATTCCATTAACTTTCAACAAGAGTTAATGGGCACCTACCTCCATTACACCCTTGCATAAATCAGTTAGAAACATCCTGCTACAACAATGCTTTCTTGGTAAGAAATAGTCTAGAGATATCAGGTCAAACTCTGATCTCAAGGGTCTACAGCAGTATAAATTAAAGCAGCTTTTGGCCCCTGTATTTTAATGTTGGATATCCAGTGTGACTCTGATCAAATCACAAACTTCTTCTTTGAGCACTGCTCACATTATTCAGTTACAGGTGTCTACGTGCCACACCGCACAGTAGCTTGGAAAGTCTTTAGCGTTAGCCTGTCAGGTCACAGCACACAGCCAACACCCCGTCTGGACCGCAACCGTGGTTATATAGGTGACCGTGACCCTGACCTTCCCAGTTCCTTTTTCCACCATCAGCATAAACTTGTGAAACGCAAGTGCCTGTTTTTTGTGCGAAATTCAAGATGCCTGGTTTCAAGCTATGCTTGGAATGTTGCATGGCTTTTCCGATGGACGACCCGCACAAGAAATGCCTCGCTTGATTGGGTGAGTCCCACCTTGCGGCTGAATACTCCATTTGCCAGTCCTCAAGGAGAGGACCCGCTTAGAAAGGGAGCGCCGCCTTCTCTTGATCTTGAAGAGTCGAGCAACCACCTTCGAAACCAGCTGGGCCACGAGCGCTCCGCCAGGCCCCCAATCAGCTCGGGCTCAGGAACCCCACCACTGATCATCAGTACCAGGCATGAAAACTTGATCCGCTACGGTACCACTCCAGCACTGAGCTCTTCAGTCACCGGGTAGCCCCTGAGCTGTACTGAGACAAGTACCAGCACAGGCTCCACCGACAACCCATCAAGGGCACCATAACCCAGCTCTGGTGCAGAAGAAGATGACCAAAGCTGCACCATTTCCATCGGTACCACAGGACGTGGTACCACCTCTCATGGTACCGATGTCAAGCCCAGTACCAATATCAAGCTTGGTACCGCCAGGCCCAGTACCAACAAGCCCAGTACCGTCATCTAGCCCAGCACCAACACAGGTACTGGCATCCAGCTCCATGCTATCCTCTGACCTGGCACCGATCTGTAACCAGGTACTAGCGGCTAGCCCAACACCGGGACCCAGCACGGCACCGCCCAGCCCTCCACGGGTACCACAGTCGGGTACAGAGGGACAGGGAACCTCACTCCATCACTCCTCTGAAGAGCCCTCGGTACCAGGCTCACGGACATCAGGTAAAGTGTCTTCTAGATCGTCCTCCAAGGACTGCCCCTCCCCTTCTCAGAAGGAGCGCCTGAGGAAGAGACTCTGCAAGAGCTCCCCATCCCCGAGCTCAGAGAGGTCAACAAGACCATGGGTACAAAGGAAGGTGTTCATTCTTCCCACTGTGCCTATGCCTCTAGCGAGATCATCCCATAATGAGTAGAACCTCGATTGGCTGAGCACAACAACCGATGACGCCTCATCCCGCTGCACCAGGTCACGTCCACTGGAGTCCTCGGACCTCTCTGACAATGAACCTGATCCTGATTCTACGCAACACAGTAGATCCCGGGGCCAGTCCTCCTCATCACCAGATGAGTGTCTAATCGACGCATCTGCTGACAGCGAGGGAGATCCCTGCATTGATCAGGACCTACTCCCCCTTATGGCAGCGAACCTAAAATTGAAATTAGGAGTAATTCAAGAGGAGGATAACTCCCTCTTTGATGCTTGCTGTAGAATCCCTCCAGCAAGGGTGGCAATCCCTTTACACTCGGGAGTATATCGCATCATCCAAGAATGCTGGCAAATGCCATCCTCGATTCCGCCAGTGTCCAAGGTCGTGGATAAGAAATACTACGTCTCTGCTGACGGGTTCTCTTTCCTATTTCATCACCCCACCCCAGGGTCCTTGGTGGTTGATGCCGTAAACCAAAGGGAGAGACAGGGACAACTGAGCTCCATGCCCAAAAACAAAGAGGCGAAGAAGCTCGACTTCCCGGGGAGGAAGGTATACTTCTCCATGGCCCTCCAGCTACGTATCTCCAACCATTCAGGCTTAATGACATGTTACATCTTTAACCTGTGGGAGGCCATGCGAAACTTCCACATGGCCTTCTCTGAGGAGCACCTGAGAGACTTCGAAGCAATGCTAGAGGAAGGGGAGAGGGCATCTAGGGATGCTCTGGTGGCAACCTCGGATGCAGTGGACACAGCAGCCCGCACCATGGCCTCTGCAGTCATCATCTGTTGGTCAGCCTGGCTCCAAGCCTCAGGCCAATCTGCACAGATGCAGCAAATTATCCAAGATCTCCCCTTTGAAGGCCTTGATCTCTTTGCTTCATCCATGGATATGAAGCTCCATGGTATGAAGGACTCAAGGGCCACACTTCAATCCCTAGGGATATACACCACGCAATCCAACAGGCACTTGACGAGACCACATCAACAGCTCCAACAGCAGTTGCAGCAATTAAAGCAACAGATTCAACTGCAGAGTCAGTTCCCAAGATCTCTTCAGTCCCCCAGCACCACCTTGGGGACCTGGATAAGGACAAGAATCGTCCAGTAAGGGGGGAAAGCTCAAAGCCTCAAAGTCTGGAAGGCACGGACAGGGGTCTTACTGCTCCTCAGACCATAAACAGCATTTTTGATGGTCCCTGCAATGGCAACGCGCCAAGGTCCCTGTTCTCCCCCTACTGCCTGTGCCACTTTGCCCATCGGTGGGCCCACATTACATCAGACCAGTGGGTCATCAACGCGGTGGTGCAAGGATACTGCATCCAGTTCCTTTCACCCCTCGAGACAGAAAACCACCCCCTTGTGAAGCACTGGGAAACCAAGAACACTTACGCCAGCTCGAGGCCGAATGCCAAAAACTCCTCTCCCTCGGGGCCATAGAAAAGCTCCCAAAGCGGGAGAGGGGCAAGGGGTTTTACTCCCAATACTTCTTGGTCCCCAAACCCAACAGGGATCTATGGCCTATTCTAGGCCTCAGAGCGCTAAACAAGTACATAAGGAGAATAAATTTCCACATGGTTTCCCTGCTTCAGATTGTTCCCTCCCTGTCCCCAGGAGACTGGTTCACAGCTCTCGACCTAAAGGACACTTACTTTCACATAGCCATCCCAAGCCCACCACAGACGCTTCCTCAGGTTTGTGGTGGCACAGAGCCATTACCAGTTCACCACTCTTCCCTTCGGGCTATTGCTGGCTCCCAGGGTGTTTACAGAATGTGCAGACCCGTTGCAGTGTCCCTACGCAGAAGGGGCATCAAAATCTACCCCTACCTAGATGATTGGCTCATAGTAGGGAAGTCAAGCTGCCAAGTACAACATCACTTCAAACTGGTAATAAAGCTTTGCAGATTCCTTGGTCTCTGCATAAACACAGAGAAGTCAAAGCTCCGCCCTACTCAGGACATAGAATTCATAGGGGTGCAACTAAATGCCCGTCGAGGCATGGCCTCCTTGCCCCTGTCAAGATTTCGGTCCATCTGCACCATCATTACAGAAGTGCAAGCGCCGAGACTAACCACAGCTCGCCGGTGCATGCAGCTTCTGGGCCACATGGCAGCTGCTACCTTGGTAATCCGGACCGCATGCTTGAGGATGAGACCCTTCCAGCTCTGGTTCTCCACAATGTTCCAGCCATGGAGAGACCGTCTAGACAATGTACTCTCGGTTCCCCAGCATGCTTTGCGATGGGGGGTATTCTGTTCAGGGAGCCCAAACCCTCAGTGACCCTGATAATGGATGCTTCAGACTCAGGTTGGGGGGCCCATCTGTCTGGGGGCCTCTCCACGCAGGGTCTCTGGACGCCTGAGAAGAAACACCTTCACATAAATGTGAAGGAACTATGGGCCATCAGACTGGCCTGCATGAATGACCTTCCTCGACAAAATTTGTGGCAGAACGGTCCAGGTCCTCACAGACAATACAATGTCCATGTTCTATACCGACCGGCAAGGGGGGGTACGCTCCTCGGCCCTGTGCGAGGAGGCATGCAAACTGTGACAGCTGGCGATAGATTACCACTTTACGCTGGTTGCCTCCCATCTACTGGGGGTAGACAACGGCTTAGCGGACTCACTCAGCAGGAAAACCCTAGTGAATCATGAGTGGTCCCTTCACAACAAGGTGTTTTCCCTGTTGACAAACAGATGGGGACCTCCCCTGGTGGACCTTTTCACAACGAAACAGAACCGCAAATGCCTCCAATTCTGTTCCTTCTGGGATAGGGAGGAGGGCTCGCTCAGCAAAACCTTCCTCCTCAATTGATTGGGAGTCCTGATGTAAACTTTCCCGCCAATTCCCCTTATCCACAGAGTGCCACTGAAGGTCCTTGCAGACCAAGCACACATCATCCTGATAGCTCCAGACTGGCCCAGACAACACTGGTTCCTGCTCCTGCAAGACTTGTCCATAAAGAGCGCACTCCACCTCCCTCAGTAGGCAGGTCTCCTAACCCAGGACTTCGTACGCCTTTGGCACCCGAACCCGATGCTCTCTAGCTCAGTAAGCAAGAGAGGTGCTGCTCGGACAGGGTTAAGAAGGTCCTGGTTGGTAGCAGGAAACCCTCCACCAGGTCCACATTCACAGCCAAATGGAAACGCTTTTCCACTTGGTCCCGTGACAAAGGCATAGATCCTGTCACAGCACCAATCCATACAATTCTGAACTATCTTCTAGACCTTAGAGAAAAAGGCCTGTCCTTGTCCTCACTGAGAGTCCACTTAGCAGCAATTTTGGCCCTTCATGAAAGGGTAGACGGGGCCCCAGTCTTTTCATACCACATAGCTCACAGGTTCCTGAAAGGGGTGGAAGAGCTTTTTCCCCACACTCGTAAGCCCACCCCGCAGTGGGATCTGAATGTTGTACTCTGGGCATTAACAGAGCCTCTGTACAAACCCTTGGATTCAGCCACCCTGCTAGTTTTGTCATGGAAGGTGGCTTTCTTAGTAACAATCACCTCAGCTAGATGGGTTTCAGAGTTGTGAGCTCTTTCCTCTGAACCCCCATATACAATGATCTTCACGGACAAGGTGGTCGTCCGTCACCACCCTTCCTTTCTACCCAAGGTGGCCATCCCCTTCCATATGAACCAAGAAATTTGCCTGCCCATTTTCTATCCTGACCCCCAGGTCACAGAAAACCAGAGATGGTGGCACACCTTATATGTGAGGAGAGCGATCTTTACTTATATTGAGCATACTCGACCCTTCTGTAAGACCTCCCAGCTGTTTGTGGCAGTCGCTGAATGCATGAGTGGTTCCCCAGTGTCCTCTCAGTGCATTTCCAAAAGGATTGTAAACTGCATCAAAGACTGCTATGGAAGATGAAACATGCCTGTCCCAGAAACTGAGAGCCCACTGTACAGGGCTCAGGTGTCTTCTACGGCCTTCCTTGCCAAGGTCCCGATCCAAGAGCTCTGCAGGGCTGCTACGTGGTCGTTGATGCATACCTTCACGACGCACTACGCCATTGCCCAACAGGCTAGAGACAGTGCCGCTTTGGGCAGAGCTGTACTCAGTGTGGGTAGACTGTAACTCCTCTCACCATCCTCAGGTACAACTAGCAGTCACCTGTAACTGAATGATGTGAGCAGCGCTTGAAGGAGAATGGTTGGTTACGTACCAGTAATCATCCTTCTTCTAGATGGGCTGCTCACATACATTCTGGCCCCACCCACCGTCCCCGCTACGGAGTTGGCAAAGGTATATGGGACTGGGAGGGTCAGGGTCACGGTCACCTATACAGCGGCGCGGAGGGGGTGTTGGCTGTGTGCCCTAACTTGACAAGCTAATGCTAAAGACTTTCCGAGCTACCATGCGCTGCAGCACGTAGACACCTGTAACTGAATGTATGTGAGCAGCCCATCTCGAAGAAGGATGGTTACTGGTAAGTAACCAACCATTCCTGTGTCTGTTTCTATTTATGACACCATTTTCCCCAGAGGCCCTGGCAGGAAAAGGCAACTTAAATCTTCAGCCAAAGCTCTGTTAAGAGCTTTCCTGGCATATTTTGTCAGGGAAGATGCAGTGAATCAGTGCTTCTCCTGTATGCATTGGCCAGTAATGATGCTTTAGTATGTAAAAATGAAATAATAAGACTGAGCCAAGAAGAGCATGTTAGGAAAGAGGGGTGAATAACAATGCTTGTAATATTAATCAATTGTAAGATAAATGTATAAGTTGAGCTTTCAGTGATTTTTTGTTGTTAATTTAGATTTATTCTCATTTTTCATGTAGTTCTTTCCTGAACAAATACACAATATAAAACCTATGCCACTGTTCCATAAAAGGTTGTGGTTCTTCACAAATAAGGAAAAGTGCAGGCAAGAGACAGAAACTGTCTGCTTTGTCTAGCTGAAGCTATAACTTCCCACAGCACTCAGAACAGAGATTATAAAAGCAGTTGGGAACCAAAGGTCTCTAAATAGATGAGCCATGCTGCAACTAGCTGAACAATTCCTAGAATATAATTTTTTTGGCCAAATGTGTGTGCTTTTCTTTTTCTTTTTTAGTTAGTGCATCTAAAGCAGTTAAACATTTTACACTAATGATACATACAAACCAATTCATTGTATTGCCACAGTTATTTCTTTAGGAGCAAGTAGGTAAGTTATCAATAATTGTTCATATTTATAAAGCTTTTCATAAAAAGATACAAGATCATATTTACCAATCATCAGAATACAGCCACTTCTGTTGAAGAATACAGTGTCTCTTCTGCACCAGTAATACTTCAAAGCTATGGTTAAGACAGATGTGAAATCACAGAAGTCTAATTTAGCCAGAAACTGAGATTATTTTACATCATGTGCATGGATAATTTAGTAAGACGAAAGTCTAATGCTAATTCAGAAGATGTAGTGCCACCTCATTTGACAAATTTACTGCATGCAACGTCTGAATTTTCCTGAGAACTTATTATAGACTTCATTTTACCATGCTTAGTTCATAAGGTCACAGTGCAAGTGGCTAGAATTAGCTAATAAAATTAATCACTGAACATCACTACCTAGGGTAAGGCTGAATGTTTTTTATGAAAATAAAGAGAATTCAATTGGTTGAAGGTTGAATGCCTTATAACTTGCATAAACCTAATATTTATAAATACAGATTAATTTCCATATAATTGGGTAGTCCTCCAGAAAATACTGAGAGTAGCAGAAGTCTTGAAGTGCCAGGATTTAGTTTTATAAGAAATAAATGGATTGGACTACAAATACAACTGTTAATAAGACTTGGAAAAAGTCAAGTATTTGTGCCAAAATTGATGCTGCAGTCTCTTACCCAGTAACTGACGTACTTTTCATGCTAAATGTTACATGAAAATTAATAGCCCATCTTCCACCACTACTGCTGTACAATGGCTGATTTGTCAGGTGAAGTTCCCACTACCTATATGAAATGCAAACAACTATGCACAATAAATTCATCATTAAAGCAACAGAGCTAACATCACTAACAGTCATGAAATACCAAATTAAAATTTCAACAGCAGTATTAACTCATTTACTTTGCAAATTGAAGATGCTTTGCAGAATGGACTAGTGACATAATGACAACTATTTCATATATACAGGCTCACAAAGTTGTCATGCCGCTGGGAAATATATAGCTTTATATATTTTTGCACAATTTTATGTTCTAAATTTCCTAGGTATTTTAAAAGTGGGGAAAAAAAAAAGGCCCTGAATTGCTTCTCTCCACTTAGGTCCTGGCAGAAAAGATTGGAAGCTGGAGAATGTATGCCCTTCTCTGTAAAAGCTGAAAGTCAGCACATTTTTCTCTTATATGTGCACAGTAGTCAATCCTCATTCTTTAGTCACAGAGTACTTTGGACTAAAAGGTGATTATTTTGGGAAAATTATGAGCCTAAGGAAAGAGGAGAAGCTATGCTCCTTGAAGAAGACGGTGACAAAACTGAATGAGAAGAAAATACATTTATGGTGGAAGCAGCCTACATGGTTGCAGGATTTCCATCTGTGCATTCAAATAGGCACTGAAATAGGAAGGGAGAGGAGTGATATGGAGAGTGAACCAGAACTGAGGTTGATCAAATGGATTTTGCTGTGAGAGAGAAAGACAAAGAAAACTCTGTCAGTAGAGGAGCAAATGTGGAGTATAAGGGATGAGAGTGACAGATAAGTAATGTTCCAAAGGGGTAGCCATGTCAGTCTTGTTTTGCAAAAGAAGCAAGGAGTCCTGTGGCACTTAAAGACTAACAAATTTATTTATCACTTGAGCTTTCGTGGGAGGAAATCCCATGGGATTTTCTCCCACAATAGCTCATGTGATAAATAAATTTGCTAGTCTTTAAGTGCCACAGGATTCCAGAAAAGTAATGAACAGTGGTGAGCTGGACATTTCGGAGTGGCTGTGTGGAAGGGCAAGTGTGTAGATGAGCAAATCTGAAAGAGATGAGGTTGCGATCAAGAGTGAGATGCACCTACTGTGAGATCAAAAAGGAGAAGTGATGACCGTTCTTGGCAGGTGATTGTGTTGGTAAAGAGAAGAGAAGATCAGCGTAGGAGGAGGAAGGAAAGAGGCAGATGTTAAGGAGTTAGGTGGGATATCACTTTGAAAGATTAAGTCACCATGGATGAGAATGAGACACAGAAGCGAGAAAGCTGGTCAGAATTTTCTATTGGTCTTTTTTTTTTTTTTTTTGTTCAGTATAAACCTTAACGTATCACTTTCCATGTTACCTATGTCAGTGGTTCTCAACTGCTGTGTCGGGACACAGAAGTGTGTCATGGGATATCAGTGAGTGTTGCGGCGGGAAAGCACTCTGGCCGCAGCTGCTGGCTCTTTACAGGCTGCTGCTTCGGCAGCTTTCAAAAGGCCAGCAGCAAAAAAGCAGCCAGAGGGCTTTTTGGCAGCAGTGCTTTCTTCAAAGTGTCTTCCCAACAGCTCTCCAGGGCTGCTTGTTTCCAGGTGCTCCTTAAAAATGGAAGTTTAAGAATGACCAGGAAAAACAAAAAACGAAACAACCCTCTCCAAAGCTTTTGGTGATACTTGGCCAAAACCCCTGGGGAGAGGGGTGTTTTTTCTCTTACTGGTCCTTTAAGGCTAGCAGCTGTAAAGGACCAGCATGAAAAAAAGCAGCCTGGCAGTGCTTTGATGAAAGCTCTGAGTGAGGAGGTGGGTCTTTTTTCCTGCTGGCCCTCCAACTGTAAACACTTTTGGTGGCAGTGCTTGGACGAAAGCACTGAGGGGGACACTTTTTTCCTCCTAGCCCTTTAAATCAGCTAGCCTTAAAAGGCTAGCAGGAAAAAAGCATCTACCCCCCCCCGGGACTTTTGGTAGCAGCATTTGTCTGAAACCACTGTGAGGGTGGGAGGTGTTTTTTGCAGTGGCGGATTCCACTTGAACATGGGAGTGAAAGTGTTGCTGCTGGAGGGAGCCTCAGTAGCAGGGGGTTCTTCTTCGAGTGCTGCTCCTGTCCATTCCTTAGTAGGTGTCTGCACGCCCCGTGCACGGCACGCCGGAAATTTTTCCCCTAGAGTACCCGTAGGGTCGGCTGTGGCGCCCCCTGGAGTGGCGCCGCCGCCACTGCCTATATAGCCACGAGCCGACCCGCCCCTCCTCAGTTCCTTCTTACCGCCCTGTCGGTCGCTGGAACGTTCCCTGGCTTCGTGCTGCATTGCACGTGGCTGCGTTATTCGGAGTACCCGAATCTCTTGTTGTTTATAGTTAGTTAGTGTTAGTTAGTTAGTTGTTAGTTGTTCGTGTTGGATACTTCGCCCGCCCCGGGCTTGGGGTCGGGCCATGCCGGGCTTTAAAACTTGCGGACGTTGCAAGAAGCCCATGCCCATGGACAATCCGCATGGTGATTGCCTTTTGTGCTTGGGCGAGGCTCATCTCACCGAGAGGTGTAAAATCTGTCGTGGCTTCAAGCCAAGGACCCAAAAGGACAGGGTACAACGTCTGAAGCTGCACCTCATGGAGGAGGCTCTTCGGCCGGTCCCCGGCGATTCGGGGTCCAGCACAGCACCGTCGGTGCGCAGTGCACCGGCCTCCTCGGCACCGTCTGCGGCACCGAAGTCGGGCCGCACTAAGACGGCAGCAGCGCCTCGGCGCCGTTCCTCCTCCCCGGTGCCGACTAAGAGGAAGCGCCTGGAGGAGACGTCCCCGCACCGTGCCGCGGTGCGGCAGGGAGACGGCCAGAGCCGCGCTGGCCAGCCGGTCTCTGTATCCCCAGCGTCGTCTCGTGACCCTTCAGAGGCACGTTTTAGCCCGGGTTCCACTTCTTCGCCGACTCGAGACATTTTGGAGGAGGCCTTGGCCCTGCCGACCACGCCGGAGGCTTTCGCCGCAGCGCAGGCGCTCGCGGCACCTTCGGCCCCGTCGGTACCGTCGTCGACCTCGGCACCGCGTCCGGCACCGTCCCGAGGGAAGCCGGCTCTTCTACAGAGTCGGCGCCGCAGTCCGGCACCGTCCCGGGAACACCGGCACCGCTCGCCGGCACCGGCACCGCCCCGGGAGCACCGGCACCGCTCACCGGCACCGGCACCGGTCGTCGCAGCGGCGGGAGCTCCTCCTATCCGATCCCCCCAGCGGCACCGAGAGTCTCCACTTCGCCGTCCACGAGAGAGCCGGCACCGGTCCCCGGTACCGTCGGCGGCACCGCCATGGTCCCCGCACTCCTCTTCAAGTTCAGCGCCAGAGTCGGTGCCGGACCGCCCCCAACAGGTTGCAGGTCCTGTTCCTCAGTCGGCGCCGGCGGTTCCGCCCCCTCAGTGGCCCGGCTGGCAGTGGCCCTTCTGGACTCCCTGGGCCGTCCACGCATCTCGAGTGGGCGCTGCGCCCTCCACTCGCTCGCAGGTTCGACTCCCTCCATCAGCTGCGCTGGGCGCTCCTCCCCCTGTCGGTACCGGGGAGTTGTCGGAGGTTGAGTCCTTGCGAGATGAGGTGGACAGGGAGAGTTTCACTATGGGGGCCCGTAGTGTGACTTCTGGGACACAGTCCAAGGACCCTGAGTTCGAGGAGTCCTCCTCTTCGCCCCCCGATGAAGCGGTGGCGGGAGCCAAGCTCCTAGCGATCCTGGACGATTCTAGGGTCCACCAGGAGCTCCTTCGTCGGGTGGCAACTGGCCTGAACCTACCAGCCGAGGACATTGTTGAGGACGCGGACCCTATGGTCGACATTTTGCTCCCAGAGACCCCAGGCCGCGTGGCTTTGCCTTTTATTAAAACTGTGCATAGCACCACCAAGGCGCTTTGGCATACCCCGGCCTCGATTCCCCCTACGGCCAAACGCGCTGAGCGCAAATACTTTGTTCCCTCTAAGGGCTACGGACATTTTTATTCTCATCCCGCCCCTAATTCCTTGGTGGTTGCGGCGGCGAATGAGCGAGAGCGGCAAGGTCGACCAGGGTCCACCCCTAAGTCCAAGGACTCAAAAAAACTGGACCTGTTCGGCCGCAAGGTCTACTCTACTGGGGGGTTGGAGCTGAGGATAGCAAACCAACAAGCTATCCTCAGCCGTTATGTCTTTAACGCCTGGTCCGCCATGGAGCGTTTTAGTGAGAACTTGGAGCAGGACTCCAGGGCGGCCTTCTCCGCGTCCATTCAGGAGGGCAAGGTGGTATCTAAGGCCCTCCTGCAATCTGCTTTGGACGCAGCCGATGCTGCCGCACGCTCCATGGCTACGGGGGTGACTATGAGGCGCTCTGCTTGGCTGCAAGCGTCTGGGTTGCCCCTGGAGGTCCAACACACCATCCAGGACCTGCCCTTTGAAGGGCCTGATCTGTTTCCTCCCCAGACTGACACTCGTCTCCAGACGTTAAAAGATTCACGGGCGCTGGTTAAGTCCTTGGGTCTTCACACTCCGGCGAGCCAGAGGAAGCCGTTTAAGCCAGCACCTCCTCCTTCGCGTCCCTACTTCCGCCGCCAGGACGAGGACCGGCGAAGGGGTAGAGGGCCACGTCGGCCGGCTAGCCGTCACCCTAGTGGACAAGGTCCCTCGCGCCCATCGGGGGGTGCAAAGAAGACCTTTTGAAAGTCAGCTCGGGGGAGACGTACCAATCACCCAGGATCCAAACACCCTTGTTTTTTACAACAGACTGTCCCATTATGCGCCCCGTTGGCACCTGATTACGAAAGACCGCTGGGTTCTCAGGACGGTTCAGGAGGGCTACTCCCTCCAATTTTCTTCATTACCCCCCTCGGCCCCTCCTATGCCTCGTGGTGTCCTGCGGGACCAGGCCCACCGGCTCGCCCTACAAGAGGAAGTGCGGGCCCTGCTCCAAAAAGGAGCAGTCGAGGAAGTCCCACCGTCCTGCAGGGGCAAGGGGTTTTATTCCCGTTACTTCCTTGTCCCCAAGGCCAAAGGGGGCCTGAGGCCCATACTGGACTTGCGCCGGCTCAACCGGTTCCTGCGCAAAATCCGGTTCAGGATGGTCTCCCTCGCCTCCATTGTTCCCTCTCTGGATCCGGGCGATTGGTACGCCGCCCTCGATTTACAAGACGCGTACTTCCACATCGCGATTCATCCGCGACACAGGAAGTTTCTGCGTTTCGTGGTGGGGCATGCCCACCTACAGTTCACCGTCCTCCCCTTCGGACTCTCCGCCGCTCCGAGAGTCTTCACAAAGTGCCTAGCGGTCGTGGCGGCTCACCTCCGAAAGCAAGGAGTCGCGCTCTTCCCATACCTCGACGACTGGTTGATCGTGGGGAGATCGCGGCAGGAGGTCTTCGCCCACCTAAGCGTGACCCGGTCCCTGTTCACTCGCTTGGGCCTGCTAATAAATGTTCAAAAGTCGACTCTATCTCCTGCCCAATGGATAGAGTTCATAGGGGCGGTCCTCGATTCCACATCAGTGCGGGCAAGCCTCCCAGCCGGCCGCTTCCAGACGATAAAGCAGACAATAGACTTGCTGGTGCGGTTTCCTCGGGTATCGGCCCGCGAGTGCCTTCGCATATTGGGTCTCATGGCCGCTTGCAAGTTTGTGGTTCCCTTCGCCCGTCTGCGAATGCGGCCCTTCCAGTTGTGGCTTGCGACAGTGTTCCGCCCGGGGCGGGACAATCTGGACGCCATGCTATCCGTGCCGCCGGTGGTGCTCGAGTCCCTGAGTTGGTGGACGCGTACCCCCAACTTGTGCTCCGGAGTCCCGTTCCGTTCCCCTCAGCCTTCCCTGCGCCTGACTACGGATGCATCCGATGTCGGCTGGGGCGCTCATCTCGGAGCTCTCCGAACTCAGGGCATGTGGGGAACAGCAGACTTGCCCCTACACATCAATGTAAAGGAGCTGAGGGCGATCCGGCTTGCTTGCCGGGTATTTCGGGACCAACTCCGGGGTCGGTCGATATCGGTCCATACCGACAATACCACTGCAATGTACTACATAAACAAACAAGGTGGTACTCGCTCACCCCTCCTTTGTCGGGAGGCCATGCGGCTCTGGGAGTTTTGCATTCGCCACGAGATCTGACCGGTGGCGTCGTATATTCCCGGCCTCCGGAACTGCTTAGCGGACAACCTCAGCCGGAGGTTTCTCACGCACGAGTGGTCCCTTCACCCGGAAGTGACGGATTCGATCTTCCGGAGGTGGGGTTATCCCCTTCTGGATCTTTTCGCCTCTCGGGTCAACACAAAGTGCCGGAGTTTCTGCTCCTTTCGGGGTCGCAGCCCCGGCTCCATAGGGGACGCCTTCGAGATCCACTGGGGCGGCCGGGGTCTCCTGTACGCCTTTCCCCCGACCCCACTGGTGGCCAAGGTGCTGTACAAACTGAAGACGGACAAGGCGCTGGTCGTCTTGGTCGCTCCCGCCTGGCCCAGGCAACATTGGTTTACGACCCTGGTGCGGTGGTCCCAGCGCCGACCGATTCCGCTTCCGCTCAGACCGGACTTATTGTCCCAGGACGGCGGGAGCCTGCTTCATCCCAACCTGGAGGCCCTGCATCTCCACGCGTGGTGCCTCCGTGGCTGACGGGTGCTGAGCTGCTATGCTCCTCCCCGGTGCGGACAGTATTGTGTGGTAGCAGGAAGCCCACCACAAGGTCCACGTACGTTGCAAAGTGGCTCCGGTTTGCGCGCTGGGCTTCAGAGCAAGGAGAGGACCCGGAGCTGGTTTCGGTTCACCGCCTCCTGGACTACTTGTGGCATTTGAAGTCAGAAGGTCTGG
The DNA here is from genome assembly GCA_007922195.1 of Podocnemis expansa. Taxonomy (NCBI): domain Eukaryota; kingdom Metazoa; phylum Chordata; order Testudines; family Podocnemididae; genus Podocnemis; species Podocnemis expansa. Next base: position 8,375,220 of record ML682008.1, read on the forward strand.
CGTTGTCCTCCTTGAGGGTACACCTAGCGGCGATTGCGGCCTTTCGCCGCGCCCCCGGGGGTGCCTCCTTGTTCACGGTTCCCCTGGTTAAGCGTTTCCTGGTGGGTCTTTCTAAGCTGTACCCAACTATTAAGGCACCCACAGCCCAATGGGACCTGAATACAGTCCTTGTTAAACTCACTGGGGCCCCCTTCGAACCACTGGCGACCTGCTCCCTTCTGTATTTGTCATGGAAGGTTGCCTTCTTGGTGGCTGTCACATCAGCCAGGCGGGTGTCCGAACTGCGTGCTTTGGTGGCTGATCCGCCGTATACGCAGTTTTTTAAGGACAAAGTACAGCTTCGCCCGCACCCTTCCTTCAGGCCTAAGGTGGTGTCACCCTTTCATCTAAATCAGGACATCTCCTTACCGGTTTTCTACCCGAAACCCCATGCGTCAGAGGAGGAGCGGCGTCTCCACTCCCTAGACGTGCGCTGGGCGCTCGCTTTCTACATAGAACGGACTAGGCCTTTCCGAAAGACCCCCCAGCTCTTCGTCACTGTGGCGGACAATAAAAAAGGCCAACCGGTGTCCTCTCAACGCATCGCCTCCTGGATTGTGGCCTGCATTAAAGAATGCTACAAACTGGGCGGCAGGCACCTACCGCGGGTAACGGCGCACTCCACTCGGGCGCAGGCGGCTTCCACTGCCTTCCTCGCCGGGGTCCCGATTGCCGACATCTGCCGGGCGGCAACGTGGTCCACCCCGCATACGTTCTCGCAGCACTATGCCATCACCCAGCAAGCTCAGCAGGACGCTGCGGTGGGCAGAGCGGTGCTTCAGTCCATTTCCTTGTGATGTCTCCCACCTCCGAGGTATGGCTTGTTATTCACCTACTAAGGAATGGACAGGAGCAGCACTCGAAGAAGAAGAAGAGGTTACTTGCCTGTAACCGGTGTTCTTCGAGAGGTGTGCTCCTGGCCATTCCCAATCCCTCCCACCTCCCCTCAGACAGTAGGGTAGAAGGAACTGAGGAGGGGCGGGTCGGCTCGTGGCTATATAGGCAGTGGCGGCGGCGCCACTCCAGGGGGCGCCACAGCCGACCCTACGGGTACTCTAGGGGAAAAATTTCCGGCGTGCCGTGCACGGGGCGTGCAGACACCTACTAAGGAATGGCCAGGAGCACACCTCTCGAAGAACACCGGTTACAGGCAAGTAACCTCTTCGTCTGTGTGTCCTGCACAACTAGGAACCTCCCCAGCTGTTTTACGATCCTCAAATTTAAGAACCACTGGTCTATGTCAGTAGGTATTTAGGATGTGCATAGTGATCAGCTTTATAATGTAATACAACTATTACATTTTTGGAATGCTCTAACTTTCAAGTGCTGAACTTCTCAACATTATTTGTGTCTTGATGCTGGGTTTTACATTTAATATGTACTTTTTTAAAGCTAAATGGAGAATACTGCAGTGCATTCTTCGGTAACTTATCTGAAAGTGAAATACATTAGGATAAGTTGATAAAAAGTGCACCATAATTTTACTTCATTTATGTTTATAACAAAAAAAAGAAAAATACTCCACCCATATTAAATGCAAAACCCAGAATTAATGTAGTGTCAAAGTTGAACCACCACTGAGGAGTCCGAATCTGTGAGACTAGGATTTTGAATGAGAATTGGACAACTAATTCCCTTAGGTTCCTTTTGAGAATCCCAGCCAACAGCAATAATTATCTAAAGCAGTCTTTGTGGTGTTTTCTTCAACTGGCCTCTTAATAAGCTGAGGCATTCTTAAAATGTCTGAGGAGAATATTTTGTATGTTGGAAATTGCTGTCATAATATGTTTAAAGTCTTTATTAATTTCTTTTTGACTGAACAAGCAAAGTTGAAAGTGTCCAGACTCCACTGTTCATGAGTAATCAGAAAAAAATTGATTTGGAAAATATAGGAAAATATATATTTTCCCTCAACCTCATAACACCAGGGTGAGCTATCCAATTCAGTTTAAACTTGCCCAGTCACTCCCCATCCCCTAAATCTCTTTTGAGCTGACACTAAGATAGAAGGACGTCAACTCAGAAAAACATAAGCAATTTAAAAGGTTTTGAGTTCTAGTGGAAATTAGAACACACCTAAATATATTCTCAGTGACTGAGGTTGAGATGGAGGTAGAAGATAGATTTGTTTGAAAACATCTAGATAAGGATAAAAGGGCTAAAAAAACAAAGAATGATGTTATAGTAGAAGTCTACTACTGACAATCCAACCAGGAACAAGAGGTAGATGAGTCTTTTTGGAAACTAACGAAAACATCCAAAGCACATGACTTCATAGCAGTGGAGGATTTCAGCCGTGTAGAAATCTGTTGGGAAGATAACACAGCAGGGCACAGATTATCCAGCAGGTTCTTGGAATATACTGGAGATAATTTTCATTTCAGAAATTGGAGAAAGCTATTGGGGAGAAGCTGTTCCAGATTAGATTTTGACAGATGGGAAGGAACTGATTGAAAATTTGAAACTGAAAGGCAGCTTGGGTGGAAATGATCATGAAATAATAGTATTCATGATTCTAAGGAAGGGTAGGAGGAAAAACAGCACAATAAAGACACTGAAATTCAATTAGGCAGACTTTAGCAAACTCAGGGAATTGATAGGTAAGATGTCAACAGAATCAAGTATATGGGGGAAAACAATTCAAGGGAGTTACCAGTTTTTCAAAGAAACTTTTTGGGCACAAAAGCAAAGTATATGAGTGCTTAAGTATGGTAAGAGACTACTCTGACTTAATCAGGAGATCTTCAGTGATCTGAAACTCAAAGAGTCCTACAAAAAGTGGAAATTAAGTCAAATTACAAGAGATGAATATAAAGAAATAATACAAGTATGTAGAAACAAAATTAAAAAGGCCAAGGCATAAAATGAGATTAAATTAACTAAAGGGCAAAAAGAAAACATTCTACAAATACATTAGAAGCAAGAGGAAGACCCAGGAAAAACAATAGCAGGAAATGTGGAAATGGCAAAGGTGTTAAATGACATTTTGTTTCAGTTTCCAGAAAAATGTTTTATAGCAGAATAAGGAGAACCTGGGAATTACAGACCAGTGAAGGTTAAATTCAGTATTTGGAAATATAATGGAACAAATAATCAAGCTATCAATTTGCAAACATCTTGAAGATATTAAGGTGATAAGTACATGGATTTGTCAAACCAACCTGATTTGTTTCTTTGGCAGAAAAATTAGCATTCTGGAACTGGGAAGCAGTAGATGTGTTTTATCTTGAGTTTAGTAAGACTTTTGGTAGAGTCTCACATGACCTTCTCATTAAACAATCTAGAGAAATATAACCTAGATGGATCTTCTATAAGGCGGGTGTATACCTGGCTGGAAAACTGTTTCCAAAAAGTAATCATCAGTAGTTCACATTCAAGCTGGAAAGGCATATTTAGTGGGTCCCTGCAGTTATCAGTTCTGGTTCTGTCCAGTGTCGATCAATGATGTAGGTAATGGCATAGACAATACACTTACAAATTTTCTGGATGATACTGATCTGGGAGGGTGCTTTGGAGGATAGGATTCAAATTCAAAATGATCTGGAAAATATTGGAGAAATGGTCTGAGGTAAATAAGATGAAATTCAATAAGGATAAAAGAAAACTACTCCCCTGAGGTAGGAAAAAAAAATCAGTGACGCATGTGCAAACTGAGAAGTGATTGACTAGAAAGGATTACTGTGGAAAGAGATCTAGGGATCATAGTGGATCACAAGCTAAACATGAATCCACAGTATAACACTGTTGCAAAAACACCAATCATCATCCTGGACATTAGGATATGCATCATAATTGTCAGGGTAGGTAAGCAGGAATAAATTGGGTAGGGAAGTTGTAGAGCCTCATTTATTGGAGATGAAGGAAAGGTTGAACAGATACCTGTCCGTAATGGTCTAGAATCAGGTAATGCTTGGTCCTTTTTCAGTGCTGAGGACTGGACTACAGGATCTCTTGAGTTCCCTACCATTCCTATTATTCTATAGGTAGGCTTTTTAGAATTATTTTTTATCATTTTGATAGGTCTCCACATCTTTTTAAAGAGCTTGAAACATTCACGATTAACAGAAATAATGGGGGTTTAAACAATACAAGGCAGCAAACAATAGTCAGTATAGTACATCTTCAAATTAAAAGTGTGTGTGTGTGTGTGTGTGTGTGTGTGTGTGTGTGTGTGTGTGTGTGTGTGTGTGTGTGTGTGTGTGTGTGTGTGTGTGTGTGTGAGAGAGAGAGAGAGAGAGAGAGAGAGAGAGACATTTACCAAAAATAATCTAAACCTTTCAATCCTAACTATATTGTAGATGTTATGGTAACCACTATACTATTATTTATCTATGAAAACTGATGTACGTTTCACCTCCTTGTTGCTTTCTTCCGAACAGAAATAGCATTTTCTCTGCCCTTGGAGGGAAAAACAGAAACTAAATGCACACAGATAAGAAGCTAGTGTAAAAAAATCCCTCTACGTTATTGTCCAAGTTAGATAATTAGAAAGGACATTCTGGCAAAAAGGAGCATTTTATGGTTCAGGCTGTCATCTTAGATGGTGAGTGATAGACAAATTTACTTTTAAAAACAAGCCAATCTGAGATACTATGTGTTCCTCCTGTTCTGATTTCAGCCCAGGGCATGGAATGGAAACATTGGTTGCATTGATGGATGACCTCCTCATGGGGATGGACAGTTGAGTTATTTGTTTGAAGCAGGCTTTCTGCTGTACATTGCTTATTGAAATAAGACTCATTTGGCTGTTTGTTTGATATAAAATTTCCTTGTAATCTCTTTTGATGCAAATGTAGATAAGGCCATCTTACAACAGAGTGTTAGACCTTCATTCATGCTCTACCCAGAGGGAAAAAGACAACCTATCAAATGTTGCCCTGTCTCCTGAGGCTACATTTCCCAGCCTGCCCTTGGAAACTGCTTTCTCAAATAAAGGTAACTTGACAGAACACTTTTTAAAATAGTTGTTACTCTCTCTGGTAAAGATGAAATTCTCGTTACTGCTCCGCTGATATTTTCCCCCCTCCTTTCATTGACTAAACTTCTACATGTTAGAGGAAAAGAGTGTTAGAGTATCTGCATTTCTTACAGGAAACTGAAATACTAATGTAACTGGTCTCTTTATACTTAAGTGATCTCCTCCCAGCCACAGAGAGAAAGGTCTGCTATCCATCTTCTTGATATCCAGACTTAGGGCCCTAAAAATAGAAGTGAAGAAAACAGGTCAGTCTTGTCAGAAAGCTCCATCACGTTTCCCTCAGAACACTTCTCCCCTGAGTTCCTCTGACACAACTATGACTGACCTTAACAAAATCTAATCAGAAATTGATGGGAGTCTTAGTTGCTTAAATGCAGTGGTGGGAGGGCAGCATGTAGGAGACTTAATGAGGAAAGTCACTAATGTCACTATCCAAAATTTTGAAGTACATAGCAGTTTATCCTGCAATGGAGCTCATAGCCTTGCAAATAAAGTTAGGGCAGCAATATAAGAAAAGTGTCCCATTGTACAAAGCTAATGATATTTCTAGTAATTAAGATACCGACTAGTCTAAGCACTGTATAGCAGACCTGTTGGTGTACTTTTGTCTATTCTGTTTTCTTTGTGAGTGAACAGATAATAGGTTCATGGTTTAAGCTGGAAAAAAACTGGATTACAATGTTAAGTCCTTAATTATCTGACCATTTGGAGTGCAATTAAATAGCTCTAAAAAATGGTTGTTAGTTTACTAAGCATTTCCAAGTTTTAAATGAAAAACCAAATGATGTTTTCAATCTAATTCTCTTAAATGGGGAAAGAAGCCTTACACTGAGCATCAGCCAATGTTATTCTGCAGTTGTGTCTTGTATAAAATGGAAAAACCAGCTGGTCTCTGTTTTTCATTTTCACCTGTGGTTCTTTTAGTGCTGTTTTGTGGTTATGTCATTCATTGCGTGTTATGATTTTTTTGATCAATAATGTTGTGTCTATTACTGGATGTTAGAATGCAACATTCCCAATGAATGTACGACTACTTCAGTATCCGATGCTTTGGAATGATATCGTAGGTATACTTATTCATGGGTTGTATTTTCTGCAGAGAGTTTATGCTCTCTCTTTCCAAGGCGGTGGCTTGATAGATACAGATTCCTGTTAGTTTAATTGACTCTGGTACTTAAACAGTGTAACCAACTTCTTCATCTAGTATTCACTGTCCATCTGAATTCATGTCATGAGGAGAAAGATAGTGTTGTGATTTTTGCTATGATACATCTGTGCATTTTTCTGTATATTTTACTTATAATAATACTAATACTTCAAATGCAGATAGAAAAGATAAACATTCTTCAGTGTCTTGCTAGAATCTTTGTTGAATGCAGGTCTCTCTTCATCTTAAACTGATTATATGAAAAAATTCTCTGCTGAAATATCTTCCTTGTTGTAAGTGGAGTTACAGCAACAGGAACTCTGGCCCATGATTTTTTCCCTGACATTTTTTAAAATCATGGGGACAATTGCTGTTGCATTTAAACACAGTCACTCTTCATTGAATTCCCAGGAGATTGCATGGATTTACTGTAACTAGGAATGGAATTTGTCTATTGCCTTCTGTGAGTGCTGACAGATGTACCAATGTGTGCATTGATAAAAAGGAGGGGAACATTTGTGTCTAGAATATATTTACAAATCTTAGGGGTGCACTGGTGTTCTTTAAAGTCAAATTATCTTTGACTTTAAAAGGTCATTGCATTGAACGACTCATGAAAGCAAAAAAGCATTTACTCTGAGATATAATGCAGGTCAATTTTATGTCTAATAGATGGATTTATTTTGATATACCAGTGAAACAATACAAAAATCACTTTTCTTATATGCACATATGTGGAACTCCAATGTAACCTTTTTTCCTTTTAATGCTGATGTAGCTCAGTAGTTATGAAAATGATGGGGCATATATAAAAGCTGTGGTCACTGAGAGGTTTTTTTGTATAGTTTTGTGACTGAACCTGATTCTAAACTTATTCTCAACTGTTCTATTTTGAGGAGTCTTATAGTTAGAGGCTGACAGTCAAATCCTTTGTATTTGAGGTATGCAACTGCACCAATCAGTTGTGATTAATTATTTGATCTCAAGTATAAATGGAAATAAAATGTTTGTTCATTTAGGGCCTTTTACCATGCCCACTGAAGTTAACAGTATTTTAGCCATGGAGTTAGATGAGCAAGGAATCAGGCCATTTAGCTAGTCTTCCATTTCACTTCACAGCATGCCATGTGTGATATCTGGAGTATCTAAAAAATGCCTTAGTCTGTGAAAATGAATAAGGATTCCTTTCATGTACTCTTATCCACATAGTGCAACGCAGTGCCCTTTAAAGGTACACTGAATGAGATGGATGTAAAAAAGGATTTAGACAGGCTCCTATCTGCCAGTTTTAGTGCATCTGAACTTGACATTATTGCTATTCTTAGATTTATTGGGACAGACAAGGGTGGTTTTGTTTTGTTTTTTCAGATAAAAGGGGGCATTTTGGGAATGTGTTACATTAAGGTATCCTGCATTTACACTTGAGAGACATTTTTATGTCAGAGTGACTTACTGTGCAAAAAAGATGAAAAATGTTTTTCACTGATAGGGATACAGTGTTCATCTGACATTCACAAGTGCTTTTCTTCACCTTTTAGTGAATTTCTCTTTTGCCCTCCTTTCACAATTTCTTAAATTTACATAAACACTGCAGACAGATGGTTTCTGTGTCGTATGATTTTTTTTTTTATCTATTCACCATTTTGCTACCCCCCAAGTGTGTTTGGAGTGTTAGTCTTTCAGTTTATACCCTTTTTACTAAGAAGTATACCGGAAAGTGAAAGGAATTTTTATTGCATTTTTTTTCTAGACCTATTCACTGGATGCTCATTGTTTTTCTTTTATTCAGTCTCTCAGAGCTTTGAATAGGATGGTTTCATGTCCTCAGAGGTTCATCGAAACAATTTATTTGCCTTTTGATTCACATAAGGCACTCAGATACCACAGTAACTGGGAGACATAAGTGCCTGGATAGTTGGATGAACTTGCACATACAACTTAGAGAGGAGAATGAATTTTTTCAAAAACACTCATGGCCAGTTTTTCAAAGGTATTTAACATCTACAGAGAGAGAGGTGCTAAGTGGACTTTTCAAAAGCACCCAAATGCACAGCTGTCATTGAAATCCAGTCAAAGATAGGTACATGGGAGTTTCTGAGAAACCTCACAAGGTACCTGTGTTCATCTTTAGGCACTTAACTATATTTGAAACTCAGGCCCTAGCTCTTTAACTTCAAGTAGTACAAAAAAGAATTCAAGAACTCACAGGTTGCTTTTTCCCTGATGTTGGTAGAGTGCATACAGTCAGATGTGCAAGAGTTTATTTTGTACATCAATATGGTCTGAAAATGCACATTGGTTAATTATATAAATTAAATGTTCTAAATTAAAACATTAAAACAAAAAAGTTCTAAGTTAAATCATCTTCTGGAACACGAGTTAAAGAGACTTGACTTCACATTAGTGGGAAGTGACAACACTGAGAGTAATAGGGGTGGGTTATTTGTTTTTAGTTTCTTCATACTTTCTTTAAGCATTTTCTAATAATAATGCCTGTTTATGCATAGTCTTCATACGGCAAACTTTACCCATGGCAGTCTGCACTAGTAAGAGTCAGTCATTTCTAGCATTCCACATAGGATGACCAGATGGCAAGTATGGAAAAACTGGAACAAGAGGTGGGGGGTTATATATGCCTAGGTTGGACAAATTCCTGCATATCAGGACTATCCATATAAAATCAGATATCTAGTCACCCTAACTCCACATACAAGGGTTGCTTTCCTTCAGTGCTCCTGGATGCTGGTGACCCCAAAGTAGACGAGGGGAGGCAAGACTGTAAACTGTGTCTTCTGTACTGACCAGCAGAGCTCACTGCATGTGGAGAGATGACCACTCTGCACCCCTTGAAGCTCTAGTACAGGTTGTGCTTACCGACTGAAATTTGAATATTTGCAGGGAAGGGGGGGCAAGTTCTGCCCCTCACTCCAGCAAGGGTCCTGTTCTGGTCCCTGCTCATTCCTGTTCCTCTCATCCTGCGGAGACCCCATATCTCCCTTGACCAGGGAGCCTCTCCTTTCTTTTATCCAGCCAGTGCATAAGCCTGTGCCACTAAGAGCTGGGCTCTCAGCAGACTACATTGAGTTCTGCCATAGGAACAAACTTCCCATGCACTAGGCTGCAATTCCACTCACTGAAATTTAAACTAGCTTCCACTCCATCTGTGCAGAGGGGCTACAAGGTCTTCAAGTGCAACCACATAGCCAGAGTACATTCTGGACCACTCAGGCAGCAGCCAAACTGACTTATTACAGGACCAGCACTTAAAAGTGGTTGGTCTATGGCCCCTCTGAGTCTACAGCCTATGGAACTTTGACCAAAAGCAAAAACTTGTGGAGGAAGGAGAGGGTGGATTTGTCCCTTGCAGCCACCCTAAATAGGCCCCACTGGTCATCCCTACATGGATTTCATGGCAGCAGTAGAGAACTCCAGTTCTGCTCCAAGAGCACAGATCCTTGCCACTTGAATGATCTTAGAAACTCATTTTGGTCTCAGTTAAATATTAAGTAGACTATGATTAAGGCCATGTCTACACAGAGGTAGGAATTAAGTGTATTTTAAATAACATTTACCTACTGAAATCTGGAAGTCTTAGAGCTGTGATCATACCAAGCTCCTTGCACCAAGCTATTATGTTCCTTATTGTGTTGCTGTTAGTTCAATATTCAAAGCAGTGCACCATGGGTAGTCATCCCACAGTGCAACTAGACACAGAGGTACATGGGAAGGATGATGTCCTCCCATGGCGCAATGCGGTCTCTCCCTTTTTTGCACAATAAACTGGGAAGTGCTTCTTTGCACCATTTTTCTCTGCTGCGTGCCCAGACAGGCATGAAGCCTTCTCAGCTCTGCATTATTGGTGGGAGGTGTTTGTAACGTTCACAACTTATCTTACAGTATTGTCACCTGGGAGACATGAGTTGTGATGTGGGAAACTATGATTTCACTGAGGCCAGTCTGCTACAAGTGATAGAATGGAACAGCTCCCGCTTACTACAGGCTGTCACATATCATCTTCAGTCTGTGGAGTGCTGCTTCTGGGCTTGAGAAACAAGCACAGACTAGTGGGACCGCATTGTAATGACCATGTGAAATGATGAGCAGTGGCTATGCAACTTCTAAATGCAGAAGGCCACTTTCCTGGAATTATGCAAAGAGCTATCCCTGAAACTGAAGCACACAAATACTTGCTTGAGCCAAAATCTGACAGTGGGAAAGAGAATGGCCACTTCTCAGTGGAAGCTAGCAACCCCAAACTGATACTGGTCATTTGGAATCAATTTGGAGTGGAGAAATCCACTGTGAGAGCTGGTGTGATGCAAGTTTACAGTAGAATTCTGCTGTAAAGGGTCATGATTTTGGGAAATGTGCAGGACATATTGGATAGTTTTGCCACACTGGGGTTCCTAAACTGGGGGGAAGTACCACAGATGGGATGCATATCCTCATTTTAATTCCGGATCGCCTGTGTACTGAGTACATAAACCTCAAGAAGTAGTTTGCTATGGTCTTGCAAGCCCTTGTTGATCATGATGGCCATTTCACAGATATCAGTACTGGGTGGTCTGGAAAGTTGCATGGCGCACACATCTTTAGGAACTCCAGTTTGTTCGAAATGGCGTATGCAGACTCTTTCTTCCCTGACTAGAAAATAAACATTGGGGATGTTGAAATGCCAGTAGTGATCCTGGAGGATCCTGCCTATTCCTTGCTCCTCTGGCTAATGATGCCGTACACCTGGACATTAATAAAGAGTGATTGAATAATAGGCTCAGTAAGTGCAGAATAGTGGTAGAATATATATTTTGAGCATTTAAAGGGGAGCTGAAGAAGCCTCCTCAGTGAAAAGAATATATGCATCATTATTTGTGCTTGCTTTGCACTTTACAATTTGTGTAAAACACATGGGTAAAAGTTCATGCGGGGTTGGGTCTCAGAGGCTGATAGGCTTCTGCTAATTTTGAGCAGCCAGATGCCAGTGTTTCAGTCCAGGTGAACTTTGGAGCGCTGCATGTCAGGGAAGCATTGAAATCTGGTTTTGTCATGAGCAGCAGTAAAGTCCATGCCTCCTTGCTGAGCACTAAATTCCCAACCCCCACTGTACCACCCACCTCTCCCATCCCTGCTTTTACCAATGACAACGGCCAGGCTATGAATAAATAAAAATGAATGCAGACTCTATGCTGGGACACAGTTGGTGCATGGGGTTACCATTGCTGTTCAGCTACCAAGCTCTCTATGCTGACCAAGCAGGAAATGGAAATTCAAAATTTCCTGGTGCTGCAGCACAAGCAGGAGTTATGTACTGCTTACGTGGTGTGGTACAGCAGAGCACAAAAGTTCAGGGCAGCAAAACAGAGAATTATTGGATAGCTCCTGGAAGCCAATTACATCAATTTAAATTCTACTCTGCCTAAACTGATGGAAATTTGAACTCTGGAACTTGACCTCACTACACCACTTGTGGAGGTGGTGTTATTAGGGCAAATTTCAGCATACTTAGTTCAACTTTACTGGCATTCCAGTAGAGACGCATGATTTAGGGGTCAATGTAAGCCGCATTATGTCAACCTCCATTGTCTGTGTAGACCAGGCCTAAATATTGGCTCAAGCCTTCTGCTGCATGAGGAGCACTTTGGTGGTCAGCAGGGGTTACAGCATGCAATTGAGCAGCTGTAATTCTGTCCAGGAGAGGATGGAGGTTCCTTTTCTACCATCTTCATTATGGTATTGGAATTCTGCAGTCATTATGGAAAATTTCTACAAAATATATAGCTTCTAGATTGATATTAATCAGCCTTTATCATAGAAGAAACTCTGGAGTATTTTTGCAAAGTGTATCCAATATATCTGGCAGCAGCAATAATGATTTAGGCCAAATTGTTGAGATCTTTACACCTACCCCTAATGTATTTAGGGCAGTACCTGCAAGAGTGAAAACATTTGAAACAGCAATTTTTACTGACTGTATATCTTAATACCTGATTGTTTTATAGACCACTTGGCTAATCACTGGCCTAATCTTAACACCTGATTGGCTCATATCTTTCTTTTCAAAATGCTCAAACTTAATAGCACAGGTTTGGCTTCATTGTTTATATCATATTATGTCATTGGCTTTATGGTATTCCAGTCTACTCAGTACAGATACTCAAACCTTCCTGAATGGGAGTGATTTGCATTAGCATTTGTATCCCATGTCATGTGAGGGCAAAAAATTACTGATGTCTGTTCAGAGAAGCAGTGGAGAATTACAATTAAGGGAGAGTGTGTTCATGCAGTGTGCATGCACGCACAATTCAAAAGCAAAGTGGAGACATTTGGTGTGCTCATTTACGTAGGAATATGCACAATGCATTTTCATTCTTACAGTTTTTCCAGACAATGATATCATATTGGGAATGCACAGAAAGGGCCGGAATATTTTTGTCACTGTTGAGTTCTATTCTATCTCTTTGAAGAAAAAAAATGCATGTTCTGTAGTCACTTAATTAGGAGTGGATTTGGACTTTTCTACAAATTATTTCAGTTTTCTTTTAATGGTCATCACTCTTGGTCCCAATTAAATCATCAGTCTCATGGCACCAGTTCCACTTGCTCAGTTACAAAGCAACAATCTAAGTGCTATAGGCCTGTCTATTCAAAATAAGGCCACTAGAACTGACAGATAACCTTTTACAAAAAAAAAAAAAATTACAATTAAAGTAATCAACTAAAAATTCTAACCGATTAATTATTCACATTTTAATACCCACAAAAAGATGACAGGCTGCTTCAGTATTTTATTAACTTTTGTGTGGATATTAAATTAAGAAAACAACATTATTACATTGCTTCCTCTCACTGGCATTTGTTAATGCTCATCCTTGACTGCATCACTGCATGTTTTCTTAATAAATTTCTTCTCTGGGTCAGAGTTCCTTCATTAGTAATGATTAACTTTGTTGTTATTAAGATCAAGTGGCAAATCTGTAAAGTGGTAATTTCTTTGAATCACACAGGTGCAAGAAAACTTTGGATTTTTGTGTGTGTGTGTTTAGCTTTTCTCTGGCTGTTACTGAGTACTTTAGAGATGTATGTTGCCTTTAGCAAGAAGAGAGATTTTGCTCTGATTGGAGATGGTACACAAGAGGGAGTAAGTGCCTTGCTTGTCGTCCTTCCTGCTCCTGTTAACCTCAAGAGTTAAAACAACAAAATAACACTTAAGATCCAAGGGACTTGTCCCTCTCTTGCTCTAAAGGTTTAAAACTTAGAAGTTAGCATTCTGCTCAGAAACATGTGTCTTGTCAGCATATGCATATCTTTTGTCATTCAAAGTGACAAGTAAATATAGTGAATGTGTGTATGTGCAACTTGCAACATTATTTGGTCAGCTCTGAAATACAGAACTGTTCAGGACCTAGAACAGCGGTTCTCAAACACTGTGTTGAGACTTTTTTTATTACCAGATATTACTGTGTTACCACACAGCAGTGAGTTAAGAAGAGCTGGGGATATGGCTGGATTTTGTTGGGGGGGGGTGTCCTGTAGCATTGTGACCTGCTACCAAGTGTGTTATGACCCACAAAAAGGTTGAGAACAATTGACCTAGAGGATAAAGATGGAAGAAGTGCTACATTGTGACTCTGAGTGGACTGAAATTGTAAGAAAATACACAGAAAAAAAAGAAAACCTTGCAGAGAATTACTGAGCTGTGATGGATAGTAAAATTGCCCTCTGGATGTGAACTGGCATATCCATAGCTACCTTACAGTGCCACACCTATCCCAATGGTAGCTGAATGTATTAATACATGCACAGGAAGACTTCTCTATATTTTCTCTTTCCTTTATAATGCAGGAACCCTTGCCTACAAAAATAAAATAATTCAGTTGTAAGAAATGGTACGTGTTCTTTAAAGCTAAAAAATGAAGTCACATTTATGAAGTGGCAAACATTTACTCGTACTGAGTGGCAACCTGCTCTGCAAAAAGACATACTGATTTCAGATGAACAACTTGAGAAGTAAGGTATGACTAAGCTGAACAGTGACAGAGTCTGGCCCTTAATGTTCTTTTATTTTCTCTTTTCTTCTTCATATGGAATTCACTGGTACAGACTTATCCAGAATTTTAAAAACTAGGGCCAACTATTTCAAACTTGAGTGCCTGAACTCTAGCCTCTTGGATCCATATTAAGGGATCTGAACAGAAGAAGCCAAATTTTCAGAGATGTAAGGCAACTTGAACTCCTACTGAAATCATTGAGCTAACAGCCAAAAATGTAGTCTTGATCTTGCAAGACCTCTTCATGAGGAATTCCCTTTGGCTTCAGTGGGTGTTTGGTGAACTCAGAGTGTGCAGGATTGAGCCTGACTCTAATTAAACAACAAATTGCACTCATTCACATTTCAGGGACCCCAAAGTCATTCACCATTATGCCACATAACTGTGCTTTTGTCAGTTCTCTATGAATGTCTTACTGAATAATCCTTGCTATATTGTTACCCCAAAAATTTGATCCCCAAAATCCAATCACTTAATTTATCAATTTTCAGACTGTCCAGCAGTCTGGATGTAATTACAATCTCAGGAGGTAACCCAAATTAGGTTATTTCGCTTAAACGGACAAATATCCAAACCCTGGGATAAATGTCCCAAGTTGGGGATTACGGCTACAGCCCACCGATTAAGCACAGACTCACGAGCAACAAGGAATTCAGAGACAATAATTTGATTTGAGCAAAAGCGGCTTTATTATAATGTCTATGGAAAGCAATGCATAAAGTGCTACTGTCTCTTTAAGAAGGGTCCCTACTTAACATCAAGCTTAATGCAACAAAGTTACTCTAGGCAATCACAATTATAAAGGCACTATTTAACTTATAACTGGACAATAAGGCACTTAAAAATCTACAGATCCAATTAAAGCATAGCAGCAACACTTATACAATTAAGCACATATAAGCAGCACTTATACAATTAAAAGCATAAAGGCAATACTTAACTTATCCCTATAACATAAAGACAATGAGGTATTTAAAAGAACATTCAGCGAGTGATGGCCAGTCACTGGCTGAATGGAGAGATCTTAGTTCTTAATCACACTCCCTAAGGTCTAACACTGGGTTACTTGCTTTGCTGATTTTAAGTAATTTACCCTATAAACCACTCAATAAAGCTTGGGCTACCCCTAATACTGCTTTCTATGGGTGTTCCTCCCTCCTTGGGACCCCTTTTCTTACCCCAAAATTGATGAAAAAGCAGGAGAAAAAGACGAGTAAAAGATTGGTGTGGAGTCTCCTCTCAGGCCTCTCTCTGCTCTGGGCTGGTTGCTAGGCGACCGGAACTCTGGTTCGGCTCAGAGTGTTTAGCAGCAGCAGCAGCAGCAGGCAGGCTGCAGGGTGACTGGAACTTAGATGCAACTTCAGGGCGGACAGTGGCTTGCAGACTGGATCGCTGGGCAACTGGAGCTCTCACAACAGTGGCAGCTTGCAGGTGCGGTGGCTGGAAGCCCTGGGACAGCAGTGCTGGTTTATGGAAAGCCCTTTTGAGACTAGACACACAGACCCAGCTCAGGAACAATGTCCTGAGTCACCGCTCAGAGACAAAATCTCTTAGACCTCTCAGAGACTAAGTCAGAAGCTTTGCTCCAGAGACTAAGTCAGAAAGACCCAGTCTTGAAAACAAAGTTCAAAACTTAGCTCCCAGGCTTCCACTAGAGGCGATTTTACTCTCTCTAGGACTGAGTGAGGTGTGGCTCCTAGTGCAGCAGGAACATAGCCAGAGGCCAGTGGAAGCCAGTAACGAGTGGGAGAGATCTCCGTGAGCTGCTCCGTGCGCAGCCTTTTATTCGCTATTTCGTCACTCCCAGTTTCTTCTCAACGAGTCACAAAGGTGTGAGTTCATCTTCATCCAATAGAAAAAGGGTGACTCCACTGTCCACCTGCCTAGTGCATCATAAAAATCAATACTTTTGACGAGTCTTGCTGACAGGGGGTGGATACCTTAAGATACTTGATGGGAGGGGGACTGCGTGAGTTCAAAAGTTCAGAGGCTTGCCTCCATCTTGACCTACTTAGAATTTCCTGTCAAATCTGATAGTGGAGATATGTAACTTCCCCTTTATGATCTCTCCATTTTGTTTCTTGCTGAATGCTCTTTTATTTATTTATTTATCTGTTTAATTATTTATTTAATTTTTAAAACACTGTTAAATGATTGATTTATGAGTTCTTTACCCTTAATTATTGCATATTATGCCATTTTCTAGCTTTGCCATAAAACCTCTGCTAAATTGCCTTACCATTTCTTACTCATATGGGTTTTTATATTTTCTTAGTAATTTTATTTATTTATTTATTTTTGCTTTTCGGTGATACTAAGGAGATGGCAAAAATCTCAGGCTACAATGTAATATTTAGAAAAGGCAGATATTGAAATTTAGTTATGCCCTTTTAAAACCTATGTTGTAGTTCTGCCATGATTTAAATTCCTGCTCCTTAAATTCAGCCATACATTTCATCTGTTGTGTAGATCATGAGAGTGGTTTTTATAACCCACCTTGTGGCAAAATAAGCATGAATTGTACTTAATGTCTTAAACTAGTAGCACATGTAATAACATATGGAAGTTAGGAGACTAAAGCTGTATTGTTTTCACTGTTGGGATATTAACTTCTTTTAAATACATTAGTGTGGAAAAAACAGCATTGTATTAAGAATGGAAGCATGCTTATAAACAGGACATTCTTCTGTGATTTCCTTTCCTGAGGCCCAAAGACTCATTCCTTCACTTGGCAACTTATGTAATAACGTCCTGTCAAAGTACAGCCTGGATGCTTTGCCTTTGCCTTGGTTTCCTACTGGGCCACTTAACTGATGACAGTTCAGGCATAGAATTTCAGACATCCTGGATAGGGTTACCAGATACCAAAGTGTGGAAAGGAGGACAGGGAAGAATGAAAAGGAGGACATTGGAGGACACATGGAGAAAATGTGATATTAATGTAATATTCTTATGTTTTTAGAGGGCCCTGGAATGCTTTCCCCTAAAAATAAGGTATTCTGTGGCGTTCCAACTTATTTTAACTCATATAAGTAAAAAGCCAGACAAAATCATGTATTCTAAAATGCCTGCCAGAGGGAGGACATGAAGCTAAAAAGGAGGGCATGTCCTCCTTTTGCCAGACATCCAGTAACCCTAATCCTGGAGGCCAAGACCTCTCCTGCTTCGTGCTTTAGAAACTGCATTCTCATACAATGAATAAGGCAGAGATCACTGAATTAAACCAGCACAAGGCACTATCTTCTCCCCTCTAGGAATGGTTTTATCTGCTGATAGGGTATCTAGTGACTGATCTGAAGTACTTCAAGTACTGAAACAACAAAGATTCTGGTAAGCCCCCTGTGTTTTTTGGTTTGATTTGAGGAACCAGTGGCCATTTTAATGTGCAATGTCTTGTGAGCCACGAGGGATTGCGAAACTGGTAATCTAATACCTGAAAAATCAGAAGAAAATTAAATATGTTAGATTCAACATTACTTTAGTCTTTGACTAAAAGACAAGGAGAGATGAAACAATTAAATGCATCTCTTAAAGCGTGGTTTTATGCTGAAACATGACTGTAAAATTGGCACTTTCATAGTCAGTTTTTCTGCCCTCCCTAGGTGTCATATTAGCTGGCTTTAGTGAGAAAAAGTTTCTTTTAATATTTTTTATTCTTCTGGATTCATCACAGCGAAGGAGGTGAGATGAACTCAATTTTTACATGTGCAAAATAAGCAAAACCATGAAAATCCATTAAATGTTTGTGCAAAAGAATTGAAAGAAACTAGCTTGAGTACAAATGTGAAATCTGTTTCCATGAAAGTCAGGAGAAGTTTTGGGTACATTTGCTCTGAAAATCACTGAAATAATAAAAATAGAAGTTCACAGTACCACATTTTTACAGAGTAATTTTTTTAGATTTTTCACACTTGGATATTCTCCACCTCTTAGTGGAATCCCAAATGCCCATTATTTGAAGATAGTTTCTCTCCAAGGCATAACTAACTGAATACTGACAAACAGATGTAGTTAATGTTGATTCTTAACATTACTGGCTATCACTTCTACCCATCTTATGCTTATTCCCCTTTCTCTAATAGTTTGTGCTGCATTTCAAAAAGTAGTTACAGAGGAGAATCTGCAGTGAACTGAAACTCAGCATTCAAATTTTTAAGGTTAGTTAAACAAGTTGCACATACCTCTAAAATTCTGGCATTCAATATATGTGATGTGCCATTTTGTTCCTTCACATTTATGCAGGATAGCTGAAAAATCACCTACAAATAAACATGATTTTAGAAGAGATGGAAAAGATGGGCATTATCATGTTCATTTAAATAAAAAGAAGCTAGCACAATAAATGAGATTTTTTTTCTTAACTTCCATCACAGCTTGATAACATGTAATAAATCATTCCTGATGTGTTTCTCCATTTTATTAACAAAATGTGCAAATGAGCTAGAAGTAAGTTGATTCTTTGAGTTATGGCATTCATCTAAAAACTAAGGCTGTAAAAATGCATTGATCCAGGGGAAAAACTAAAGTCATCAGAGAAATTTCTGAATAGAATGGTTCATAAGTATGATTATATCATATGAAGACAAGCATATGGTTTGGCAGTGAGACATTTTTTATTTGTGGTTAGATAAAAGTCATTAAATATGTTTCAATCACTTTTTGTTAAAAATGCATAACTGTCCAGTAGAATGGACCCCCAAATGATTTTGTTTTCAACACCAGAAAATGAAATTAACTGTAGTAAAACTCTAAATTACAATTTAAGATGAAATTACATAATAAAGTATATTGAAAAGAGCTCTTAACTACATATAAGCCTATATACTAAGTATTTCCTATTAAAAATTGTAATAAAAGGTAAGTATAAAAAATCACACATTGATTTATCTTCTGATAAATTTGTCTCAACCCAAAGGACTATTTTAAGGAAATAAATAAACAGTTAATCACATTTTATTAAAGGTGGTATCTGTTTTTCTCATCACAAGTACTTCACAGTTTCAGTGATCATGCTGCAGGTATTCAGAACCTGTTTCTTTCCTTAGGGATGTAATTAAATGCCACTGTCAAAACTTCTTGAGTTTAATATAGCCATAGTTTTCTCAGTTACAATTGACGTATCCTAGCATCAGGTAAAAAGAGCACTGTTACTGTTTCTGGAATAAAATCCAACATAGGGTGGTCATACAATGACAACCCAGTTCTGCAGTTATAGACTTTGAGGGCAGAAGCAGGGGTATCACTGGCACTGGGCTTACGGGGCTTGAGCCCTGAGTCCCAATGCCAGAGCCATAGGTCTGCTGCAGTGGTGGTGCACTTAAAGCACACAAGCCCCCAGTCGCAGTGCCCAAGCCCCGAGCCTTTTTCCAGGCCAAGGGTGCTCCTGGGCACAAGGAACCATCATGATCATCTAGTTAGTCTAGTGGATTTCCAACTTTTTTTTTTCCTCAGGACTCAGTTTAAAAAAATCATTTATGCTTGTTACCCAACAATTACATCTTTCAGCAATTCATTCCAATCTTCCGGAAGTGGCAGCAGGAGATGCTGTGACTCAGTACGTGAGGGTCTGCGACCTAGTACTGGGTCCTGACCCTGGTTTGAAAATCACCGATCTAGTCTGACCTCTGTATTTCAGCTCACAGAACCTCCTGCTCGCCCTCCTGTGTTAGACTGATAAACTCTGGCCAAGTTACACATATCCTGAAATGATGATTTAAAGATTTCACGTTACAGAGAATCCACCGTTTATTCTGGTTCAAACCAGCAAGTGATCTGTGCCCCATTGTAGAGTGGAAAGTGAAAAAACCCCAGGGTCTCTGGTAGTCTGACATGGGGAAAAATTTCTTCTTGACCACAGTGTGGTGAAGGGTTAAACCCTGAAAATGTCACTGAGACCCTCCAGCCAGACCTATGGGGAAGAATTCTCTGTAGTGACTCAAAGCCAACCCCATGCTGTGTCCCATCTCCAGCCACTGGAGATATTTGCTACTCTCACTCTAGGCAATCTCATTCAAGAACTTAACAAGCTCAGTCTTGAAGCCAGTTCATTGTTTGTGCCCATTGTTCCCTTTGGGAAACTGTTCCAGAACCTCACTCCTCTGATGTTTAGAAACCTTTGTCTAATTTCAAGTCTAAACTTGTTGATGGCCAGTTTATGAGCACAGAACGAGGAGCAGTGGTCTCAAGTTGTGGTTAGAGAGGTCGAGGCTGGATATTAGAAAAAACTCTTTTACTAGGAGAGTGGTGAAGCATTGGAATGAGCTGCCAAGGGAGGTGGTGAAATCTCCATCTTTGGAGGTGTTTAAGGCCCGGCTGGACAAAACCATGACTGGGATGATTTAGTGGGCGTGGTCCTGCCTCTGGCAGGGGGTTGGACTAGATGACCTATGAGGTCCCTTCCAACCCTGTGATTCTGCGATTCTATGTTCTTGTATCCACATTGGCATTGAACATAGTAACTCCTCTCCCTCCCTACTGTTTTTCCTTCTGCTGCATTTAGAGAGAACAATCATATCTCCCCTCAGCCTTGGCTTGGTTAGGCTAACCAAACTGAGCTCTTTGTGTGTCATCTCATAAGACAGATTCTCCATTCTTTTGGTCTTTCTAATAGCCCTTCTCTGCATCTGTTACTATTTGAATTCACCCTTCTTAAATGTATATATCATTCATCATAGTATTTTGTGAGTGGGACTACTACTCTTGATTTTAAGACCTGCACTTGATAATATTAGTAGATAGTATTTGAGGTTTACTGCAGCTATGATGCATAATTTAAAAGAATCAAGCCTTTCTACATCCTGGTGGGTGGGTATTATACATATGCCCTAGATGAGCAAACTTTGTCCCAGAAAGATCATCCTATTTAAAACAGCACATTACTGAGAAAAGAACCCAGGAATCTTATTCACAGTGCCAGGCTCTATCCATTATGCCTACCTTCTTTCCAACCTGTCTGTTTATATGATCATATCATGCTCGTAAATGATCATTTATAGTATTGATTTATAATCAAAGCTACATGAAACACATTGTTTCCAAGTATCTGAGATTAGCATTAAGCCTTACTACTAATTAATGTAATAGTGACCAACAAGAGCGTTGTTTTACACAGTGTGAAACCTCAAAATGCATGCCCACACTTTTGTGCCTACAGTGGGAGTACCTGTGCCTTTGGCTGTAGGATTGCAGATGAAAATTAGGTAGTTAGTGGCACAAGGGGTCAAATAAGCAGGCACAAGTGTGTTAATACAAGTTACCTGAAGAGTAAGGAAGCAGGGCCATAGCTAATCTGGCAAGATTTAAATGAATACCTTTCACTATGTTCATCGCTGGAGCATGTACAATGATCTTCAAAGTAACAGCACTACAGCAAAATTTGGTATCTCTCAGATTCACCTCCGTGTTTCCATTACGTTGACTTGATGCACAATTATGGCACATTTTTCTAAAATAGGAAACACTCCCTTTCAAATAGGTCAGCTAGATCTCTGTTTTTGTACAAAGAGTGTCTTCAGAAGTTTGGAATTAGTTGACTACATTGACCCTGTGATTAATTAGAGGGATAACTGGAAGTGAGATCTTCCCATATTAATATTCAGTTCAAAGGTTTCTATTTTACTTGAAAAGTATTAAGCACGCAAAGGGAAATTGCTTTGGAATACTCAGTTGACTAATTGAAGAAATGTTTGGTTTTAAACATTTAACTCTATTTTTCAGGAAGAGCTGAACAATTGTGAAGACTGATCCATCTTTCTTATGTTTAGTAGCAGGAAGATAGTTCATTCTCTAAAATAATACTGCAGATTTATTTAATGCTATGGGTATTGATTAATACTCCAAATATCATCCCTGTGAGACAGTTATACATTATTATACCGATTTTTACAGATTGGTAAATTGAAATTGCCTGATGTGCCCAATCCATGCACTGAATCTATGACAAATGCAGATTAGAACTCAAGATTTATGTCTCCAGTTAAATAGTTTGCCCTGTTTTATGTAGCAGAATAATTTTGTCATGCATTCATTGGTATTTTGAAACTTGTGCTTCCTTTAAATTTATGTGATTAGAATTAGACAAGTCAATAAAATGCAGGTCCTTAAAAAGAAAAATTGAACCCCGAAGTAAGTAAAACCTTCATGTTTAAAATGTACCATTTTAAAAAAATATTTCTGTAAAGAACATTATTTCAATCAGTGTTGCTCATTTATTTTCATAGTAAAATATTGGCTTTAAAAATAATTTCCAGAAGTATAAAATAAGCTATCAAAGCAATAATGATACATAGTTTTCTTTCTTTATTCCCCATTATTGTGGTTGAGATGAAGTATCCTGCAATAACTACCATTAACTCTGATTAGTAACTTTGTTCATCACAGCAGAGTATCTAATAATGGAACTTGAATTATTCTCTCACCATTAAAGGCAAGTCTTCCTTTCATAGACCTTTGTGAGGAAGCATGCACTGCTGTAGCTCTAAGGTTAAGATTTTTGTCACTCTTATTTTTAGTAAAAGTCAGGGACAGGTCAGGGGCAATAAACAAAATTTGATAGAATCCTGTGACTTGTCCCAGACTTTTACCAAAGGAATATAACCGTGGCAAAATAGGGCTGATAGAAGAGTGGAGTGATGATGGAATAGACTGCATTCTCAGTAAGTTTGCGGATGACACCAAGCTGGGGGGACCAGTAGGCACGTTGGAGGGCAAGGACAGGATTCAGGGAGACCTAGATAAATTGGAACAGTGGGCCAGTAGAAATCTTATGAGGTTCAATAAGGCCAAGTGTAAAATCCTGCACGTGGGACGAAAAAACCCCATGCACCGCTACAGGCTGGGAAATATTCAGCTAAGTAGCAGCAGTGTAGAAAAGGAACTGGGGGTCTTGGTGGATGGGAAGCTAGACATGAGTCAGCAGTCTGCTCTTGCTGCCAAAAAGGCCAATGGCATACTGGGCTGCATCAAAAGAAGTGTTGCCAGCAGATCAAGGGATGTGATCATTCTCCTCTATTCTGCACTGGTAAGGCCACATCTGGAATACTGTGTTCAGTTTTGGGCTCCCCACTACAAAAAGGACAGGCACATGCTAGAGACAGTTCAGAGGAGGGCAACCAAAATGATTAAAGGGCTGGAGCACAAGCCCTATGAGGAAAGACTGGAAGCATTAGGCTTATTTAGTCTGCAGAAGAGAAGATTGAGGGGGAATTTGATAACAACCTTCAGCTTCTTGAAGGGATGCTCCAAGGAAGATGGAGCGCGACTGTTCTCAGTAATAACAGAGGACAGAACAAGGAGCAATGGTCTCAAGTTGCGGTTAGGGAGGTCAAGGCTGCATATTAGAAAAAACTCTTTTACTAGGAGAGTGGTGAAGCCTTGGAATGAGCTGCCAAGGGAGGTGGTGAAATATCCATCTTTGGAGTTGTTTAAGGCCAGGCTGGATAAAACCAAGACTGGGATGGTTTAGTGGGAGTAGTCCTGCCTCTGGCAGGGGGTTGGACTAGATGACCTATGAGGTCCCTTCCAACCCTATGGTTCTATGATTCTATGACCAGCACCCACCGCCTCTGCAGCAGCCAGTTCTGGCTGCCTTTACCCCTAGTTGCCTGTGGTGGCTCAGAGCTATACCCCCAACTTGTGGTAGCTGGGAGCTCTGGATCTGAAGTGGCCCACCCACATCCCACCTCTCGTGTGATGGTGCACTTCCAGCAGTTGGGAGCTCCAGGACCAGTGGCTGGGAGCTGTGGATGCCCTTGCCCTGTCATATGACAGCTCCATTCCTACCACCTCAAAGTTGAAGCAGAAAATGTCCCAGAGGTCTCTGAACATGACAGAGTCTGTGACTCTCTGACATAATTTTCTGTGGACAGGTGGGTAAATAGCTATATTGTCAAATAGCCACTGATATTGGGTAGTTCCTTTTCAGGTGCCCTTGTCTTAGCTCAGGCTTGCTTTTCAAAGGGATGAGCCTCTGCAGTTCTAACAGAATTCAACTGAAGCTTAACATTTTGAAAATCAAGTTCAAGATACCTCAGATTTATGATTAAATCAGTGGCCACTTTGGATAGTGTTTCTTCAGTGCAATTGACAGTGCAATAAAACTTGATTACTAATAAGTAACAAGATAAAAAATGAAAAATCTACATGCCATCAGCAGATAGGAAAATTTCCGTGTCAGGTAAAAGTTTCCAGGACATCAAGTTCTGTGGAATTTGAGTATTCATCAAAATAATCATGGCTCTTAAGCCAGTGGTCATAGTTCTTGCTTGGGAGTTTTCAAACCTGATATAAATTCCCTACTCCACCACAGATTTCTCGTGGAACTTTGGTTTAGTTTCTTTGCATCTCCTTGTGTTAGTTTCCCATAATAGAGTTAATTATACTTTGTAGCTCACAGGAATGTTAGAAGGATAAATACATTAAAAATAATGTGGTGTTCACGTACTGTCATAACCAGGGTCCTGATAAATGCCAACATATCTAGATAGTTCCTATGGCTGTGGAAATTTCCATCCTAATCTGAACACATACAGTGGTGTCTTCCTGGCTATGTCTACACTTAAGAAGTTATTTGAAATTAACTTCATTTGAATTAATTAATTTGAACTAATAATGGTTAATTTGAACTAAGTTAATTCAAACTAGCATGTCCCCACTAGAAACCCAAATCAAACTAGTATGTCCATTGACAGGACTTGCTAGTTAGATTTAGGAGAGGGGCACCATGGGAAGTGTGGCAACATGGCCCCCAAGAAGGGCCATGCCCCCATCCAATGCATAGAAAGAGGAAGGATGAAGAAGGTCAAACCGCATTAATTTGAACTAAAGGTTAGTTTGAATTAACATGGCTATATTGGGTTAATTCAAACTAATAAGTTCATATTCACCGTTACGTCGAAGTTCAGTAAGGTTTTATAACTTCAAAGTGTTCATTACTTCAAACTAAGGAATTCCTTAGTTTGAAGTAATGAAAGCCAATGTAGTCATGCATTAATTCAGTTTGAATTAATCCTCATTAATTCAAACTGAATTGTAAGTGTAGACACAGCCCCTGAGCCTAGTGCCTTTGCTGCAACAAGGCAAGTCTCTGGTCCTTTTTCACCAATGTTCTTCAGAACTCTGTGGTCAGCTGTTACATTGCCAAGATTTAGGTTAAGTTTACTCTGCTGCTTCCACAGGAGAAATGGGCTCTCAAGCTAGTCACTATGGAGGAGGAGCAGCTCCAAAAGAGGCTTGGAGAGGAACAGAATAAATGAGACTAATCCGCTTCTCCTAGCAGCCATGGGGCCAGGTGAGAGATGGAGAGGACTACCCTGCTTTCCTTCCTCCCATTCAGACCTGTGTGACAGCTGGAGACTCCAAACTGGTACACAGGATGCCCTGATAATGCCTGTGAAGGGAGAACAGCCTGAGGAGGGTAGTGGAGAAGGGACTTCCAAAATGAACGGGGCTTTAATAGTCTGGGGCTGAATAGGACAGCGCCCTAGTAGGAATACGAGGAATGACACTTGAAGGGGCTGGGCTTCTCTCCATGATGGTATCCTGGTCTCTACCAGTTGGGCAATATCATCTGGCTGGTAGGTATCTAGTAAAGGTCAATCTTAGAAAGAATCCACAGCAGCAGTGCTGGGAAACAATTCCCAGTGCAGAGCAGCAAGGTTGCTTAGGGTCAGACGTCTCTTCCCACCATCATAGTTCTCCACTGAAGTCTAGCAAGATTGCAAAGCTTATCTGGCATTCCCCTTCAATTCCTCCTCCTGGGAGTTGTGTTGTATGATCTTCAGGCTACCTCTCTCCTTCTGCTCCTACTACTGGGTCTCAGCCAGCAAAGGTCAAGAAGGAGCAAGGAAGAGAGTCCAGAAGGCATCCAGGTTCCCAGTGCCTTGTAAGTGCTCTGAATGGCACAGGGGGGGGTAAGGCAAAATGGGCTGGGGCTAGACAGAGGCTGAAAAGGGACAGCAAGGGAGGAACCCAGACAGTGCAGTGGCTGGAAGGACCAGGAGCAGAGCTAAGGATGGGGCAAAATTCAGGGGACTGCTTCCCTTGCAACCCTGTCAGGTTGCCCCAGGGTGGACTGATTTAAATCAGTGATATAAATCACCGATTTTAATCAGCTAGCTGGAAACCTGGATTTAAATAATGGATGTTTTTGTTTGTAATTTCTAGTTACTGTCATAAAGAAAGATTGATTCTCTTTGGTTGGTAAGCATTAAAACACATTGGCTATGTCTACACACGCATTGTTATTTCGAAATAAGGATTTCGAAATGAGTTATTTCGCAATAAAATCCTTATTTCGAAATAAGTTAATTTGAATTAACAAAATGTTAATTCGAATTAAGGGAAAACATGCAATCCAAACGGCTGTTATTTCGGAAGGGATATTTCGAAATAAAGCCGTTTGGACCTGTTGTTTTGAAACAACTCTTTCGAAACAACAGGTCTACACAGTGTTGTTTCGAAAGAACAGGTCTAAACAGCTTTATTTCGAAATATCCCTTCCGAAATAACGGCCGTTTGGGGGGGGGCGGGTTTTACTTTTTCAGAATGATGATTCTTATTCCGAAAGGATGGGATCTGTCCTTTCGAAATAAGAAAACGTTGTGTAGACCTAATTTCTTTTATTTCGAAATAACAAGTGTTATTTCAAAATAAAAGTGCCGTGTAGACATAGCCATTGATTTGCAACTAAATTTAACCTTACACTAACTTAATTCCCTTTTGGAGCTAAATTAGGAGTTTGTTTTTTGTTCACGAAAACTATATATTATCTATACACATTCATTTAAACAATTATATAGCTTAATTTACGTTTATTCAGCTTCTTAATTTTTCCTTTTTCCTTACATTAGAAAATGGTGAATGATCCATTTCTTGATGATTAGATGACCATTTCATTATATTTCACCTGTGATTTGTGTCCTGCTATATTTGGATGGAAAATAAATTAAACATGCAGAAAACCAACATTTTAAAAATACCTTTAATGTCCTGGATGCAAAAGAAAATAAATAAATAAATAAATTTGTTTTCTGTTAAACTAAATGATCTATTAAACAAAGAAATATTGTCTTTAGTTAATTGAAGTGAATTGATTGTTTCTGGTGACTATGATCTAGATCTAATTCTTTCTCACTTCTTCTTATTTATTGCTTGGGGAAAGAAAACAAGGATTCCTACATTTTCAACTTCAACAGGTTTTTTTAACTTTGAATTAACTAGTCATTGACCTATATGAGTTGAATGATGAAAATATTATTTCGGTACTTGCAGAGTAGTCCACTGTTGTCAAAAGCTGGATTTTAGTGTTGTCAAACGCTTCCTTTATGAGCTCAGTGTTTTGACTTTCTTTAAATTTGGCAACAAACTTGTACTGCTAAATATTTATTTTGTATTTAATTTAAATGATGTTAATAGAGTCTAAGAAATGC
The DNA here is from genome assembly GCA_007922195.1 of Podocnemis expansa. Taxonomy (NCBI): domain Eukaryota; kingdom Metazoa; phylum Chordata; order Testudines; family Podocnemididae; genus Podocnemis; species Podocnemis expansa. Next base: position 8,402,856 of record ML682008.1, read on the forward strand.
AAGTCTTAATATTGATCACTGATTTCAAATTTAGTTTGACATAGACTTAAAGAATTTAAAGTAAATTTAAAATAAGCTCTGGTTCTGTGTCGTAAAAGTCAAGAGGTCTGTGTGCATGTGCCTCAGACTGCGTGGCCAGCTACTAAAGGGGATTCTGTCCCATTTTTGGCTGACATCCAATTGGTCTCCTGATGGAGGAAGAAAAGCGATAGAGGGTACCTTGCAGGAAGGTATTCTGAAGTGTACCTTCCTGGGTTTTCGAGAGGTTTTTGTGTTTGGGTGGTAGTGGCAATAGCACTCCAAGGCTAGAAATTTGGTAACCTTGGAGAGTTTTTTAGACAAGGCTTTAAGACCAATGGTTTGTAAAGCCTTCTGCGGGTCCCCACCTTCTGCACTGAGAGTGCCAGAGTGGGGACACAGCCTTTGGAGCCTGTCCCCCCTGAGAGTCCTGGCTACCTTTATGGCTCTCCTCATTTGTGCTGAGGCTACCTTTCTCTTAGTAAATCCCCAGGATCCTTAGAGCACTTTGGCCCTCCCCTCCCTCACCCCTCTCTCCAGTCAGGGCTTGCTGCCTGCCTGCATGGCCACCTCATACCTGCACACTAAGCTTTGGAGGGCCCTGCAGGGAACTCAGGACACTGACTTCTTTCCATTAATGAGGAAAAACTGCCTATGTTAACTACACATAGTCTGCATACAAAAGATGCTTTTTAACATGCATCACTCATTTACTAACATGAACATTAAAAAATAAGAAAACAATGCATGGTGCAATATGAAGAAACAAATGGGCTGAACTTACAGATCTAATATAATGGTTCAACAAAAACCTGAAGTAGAGGCCAAGCATGAGGCAGGAATGTTCATTTAATTTTCTCATAGATGTGATTTCAGTAGAGCTTAGTTACAGAAATATACTGCCTCAGGAGATACTCAGGATATGAGGGGGAAATCAAGCATTTCTTTTCTTCAAAACTAAAGCAATCCCACATATATTTAATCAGTCCTGGAGCTCCAGACTTGCCAGTGAAATGGCAGTGCAAAAATTCCACATAGCCATGATTTCTGATCTGTTTTTAATGCAGGTATCCATAGCAGTTACAGATCAGCATGCATTAAAATACCAGATGTGTTTGTTTAAGTATGCCCATCAGCAAGTTTGGCAAAATATTGCCACCCTGGTTGCACAGTCTGTAAAATTACTGTGTGTAACTAGTTTATTTCCTAGTAAAAATGGGTTCATTAGGATGTGAAACAAGAACATTGTGGTTATAAAATAATTTAAACTTTTATAATAGGAAGAGTGTTCCTAACTGTAATTTTGTGTTCTGATCTATATTTTTTTCACATTCCAAACTTTCATTAACAAATAAATAAATCTTTCATCTGTTGAAAAGATCTGGAAGCAAGAATGTATGTTTTATAGTGCTGCTGACCTCTCACCAAAACCCTACATCTGTCCTTGCTCTACCAGAGGAGAGAACTCACCCCTTCCCACAAATGAAGTGTAAACTGCAAAGCCTACAGTAGCTGTTTAAACCCATATGGAAAAAAGCACTTAGGCAAAGACTTAATGATAATCACAGGAACATTCCTACTGCCAGTGAAATTAGTCATGTACTTAAAGGTAATATGAGTGCTTAAATGATCTGCTGAAGAAAAGCCTTAGATATTACTGTCCTGGATGCTGCAGGAAGACAAGACAGCAGGATCTTGGTTTAACTAGGCCTCACATTTATTAATGCAGGATTGTGACTTTGGGTAGCATTCAGGGGCGTTGCTGGCACTGGGCACTCTGGGGCCTGTGCCCTGAATCTCCCCTCTACTGTGCCCCGAATCTTTTCCCTGGGCCCTGGCTCCTGGCGCGGGGAGATGGGGCCAGCCCCTGGCAGCACAGGGCGAGAGGCTGCTGAGCCTCTGTACTGCTGCTGCCCCTCCCCTGCCCACATGCTGCAGCCGCCTCTCTGGCTCAGAGAGGAGTAGGGGTGAGGGATATTCAAAGCCTCCTCTCTGCCTCCCGGCAGCTCCAGCACCGGCCCACTCCCAGGACAGAGCAGGCAGGTGCTGGGGGAGGCAGTCTGTGCGTGGGAGACTGGAGGGCCTGGTCAGGCGGGGGGGAGAGGAGGGGCTGACTGGGGCCAAGTGGGACTTCCCTGCATGGGCTCCAGGCCCCGGGGGGGAGCAGGAATTAGTCTCTGGGTCTCTGGGCCCCAGGTCTGGCGGGGGGATTCCCCCCAGGTCTTTGGCACCCGGGTGGGACTGTGGGGGGGGGGTGCCAGTAAGCCTCCAGGCCCCATGTAGGATGGGCAGGGGTGCCCCCCAAACTCAGGGGTCCATGTGAAACTGGTGGGGGTGTCACTAGGCCTCTGGGGCCCATGGGGACTCAGGGGGCTACCCCTAGGCTTTTCTGGGACCTGGTTGGGATGGGGGGCTGTCCATAGGCTTCTGGGGCCCAGCTGGGATTGGTGGGGTACCCCTTGGCTGGGGGCATGCCACCCATGGCCTCTGGGTCCCAGCTGGGTCCATGACTCCCCATTGCCTGCAGGTGCGACCTTCCCCATGGCCTTTGGGCCCTGGGGTGGGTGGTGTGGGAGTGGAGCCCCTCACCTTAGCCCCGGGGTGGGCCAAGGGATGCTCCTCAGCCTCTGTCCGGCCCAGCGTCAGGCCAGCAGAAGGCTGGTGAGCCAGGGACCATCCCTCAGCCCTGGGGCTCTGGGGGTCAGGTTGGTGGCATGGCTGCTGTTATGCAGCCCTGGCCAGGGAGCCCCCGACAGCCCATGGGGCAAGGCTGCGGTGCCAACCCAGGGTGTCCTCCCTTCACCCCATGCCCAGACCATGGTGCTGCCCTGGTCCCCCAGGGGTCTCTTGTGTGTTGGATTCTTTTACATTAAGCAGAGAGTGACTGGAGGTGTGGGGCACGGACAGATGATGGAGGGGACAGAGATAACTAATTGTATTTACCTTTCAAGTACATGTTAGTTAATGTTGTGTATACATCTTTTAGTGTCAAAAGTAAAATAATTCTGTAACCCTGAGTAATAGGCATTATAACCAATGTCCAACAAGACTCCATATTGTCAGTTTGGAGCTCCTGCTTAAACATTGTACTGTACTCCATTTTGTATACTTGATGTAACCTGGTTTAGGCGTATGCTGTGTATGGTCATTTAAATGTGTGAATGAAGGGTGTGTGTTTGTGAAGGGGCCAGTCTGTCTCAATGAAGCACAATTACCATCTAACTGGCCAAACAATGCAGACACCTCTGATTAAAGCAAACAGAAGGAGCCACCCCAGAAAGAAAAAAAAACAAAAAACAATCATTTTTTCTGTGTCCTTACGTTATGGCTACAGAGACTGAGCAAGCATTAGCAGACTGGGCCAGGGGAAAAAATTCCTGAGATTTGAGGGTTCTGTTGGGAGATCATGAGTGAGGCTTTACGTACCAATAATGTCGCTCATGATAAATTTGCAAGAGTTGACATGTCTGCATAAGTTATGTGCTTCACTTTTGGGCCTGTGTTGAAAAAGCCACTGTGGAATAATGCTTCTTATTGATGTAGCCTTTTAGTAAAAGTTTGAAATATGAAGACTAGCTCTTTTGACCACTTCCCAACTGGAAGCCAAATACCTTGCCAGTTTATTTAGTTTGGGTTACAATAGAACTCCTGAAATTAACCTCAGAAAGAGCATTCTGGATTTAAACTGGTGCCTCTTGAGCATCTTCTCCAGTATCAAAGTTGCTCAGATAACAAATAATGATTTTTTCCCTTTGTAACCTCACCGCCACTCCTCAGATCTGAAAGTAGCTGGGTTCTGTTCTCTCTTTCGCATACAGCACAGGCCAAATTCTGCTTTGAGTCACACCTAGCTTGAGTAGGCCCATGGCTTTCAAATTCAGTGGCTAGTGGCACATGTGCTAGTGGTAGCTGGTAACATTCAGTTGGTGGGTCAATGCAGTTGCACCTTTTCTTTAATTTAGCAAATAATTCTAAAGATGCAAAAAAAAAACCCTGAAAATTAAAAAAAAAAAAAAAAAAAAAAAAAAAAAGTGGAGGATCCAGCTTAGACTCAGGTGGGGTGGGGGTGAGTGGCAGCCATAGGGAGCCAAGTGAGCAGAGAGCAAAAAGGGGGAATAGTCCGGGGCAGAGGTTTGTATGGAAGCCAGGTGAGGTCTGTGCATACTGTGGAGAGCCTGTCAATCTGGGAAGGAGAACCAATGGGGTCAGAAGGGGCTTGGGAGATTGTGGGGAGGGTAGGTAGGGGGCTTTACACAAGTAAACAGTCCCATTGCATTTGGTTGCATAGAGGATGTATGTAGGAATATTTTGTCAGTGATGATCAAGAGAGAAAAAAATCCAACACCTTCTATCTAATTGGAGTTTCCTCTGCAGGGCAAACAGGAATACAAACAATAAAACTTACTTTTGCATCTAAAGAAAACAAATACCCTGAAAAGCAGATGCTTTGAGTGAGTGCGTGCCACTGTCACATGGCCACTCTTCAGACTGGAAATACTATATATTCTGCTCTTCAGTTTTGCCCTCGTATGAATTGTGCACAGCATAAGTACACCTACCAGGCAGCATGCCACAAAGTTAACCATCCTTTTACTGAAAAGTTCCAGATGGGTAGCCATGTTAGTCTAATTCAGTGAAAATAGAAAAGAGTTCTATGGTACTTTTAAAGAATAACATAATTATTTATCACATGAGCCAAATCCCATTTTGGAAACCATTTTCAAGTGTCTGACAATGTAGGATTTCACCCACTAAAGCTCTAGCAATAAATAAATGTGTTACTCTGAAAGGGCCACTAGCTGCCTTCCTTCTTTTACATTATCTTCTTGCTGTGCTTTATTGTAAATTCCTGTAATGTTGTCTGTCTTGCACTGGATAGCGTGGTCCTAGTAATGCTGTATTTTTGGTTTGGGTTCTGCCTTTCCTATAAGAGTAGACTTAGTTTTTGCTGCTAAGTCCTCTCTGCTTTGGCAGGAGCTAAGGGCAGGGTGGGAGGAATACTGCAGGAGCCTTGTCTGCCTTGTTTTCAGTTCACTTTGTTGCCCTCTTTCTGGCTTTATGTGAGGGAGGCAGAAGGCAGGCAGCCAGCCTGGCTGGCTGGGTCTGCCAGTTTCGTGTGACCCTCTTCGCAGCATCACACTGGCAGCCCCAGCCAGCCTGCCTGCTTGCCTCATGAGTTCCCCAACTTCCCCACCTGGATAACATACATCTGGAAGCTGGGAGAGGGTCAGAGCCTTTTTAAATTTCCTGCCCTGTGGCATAAGCAGCCCAGCATGGCAAATTGCACCTGCTGTGCTGGCATCCCTCCACTCCCCTGCTCCACAATCGCATGCTGTCACTCAAAGTGGAGGGCAAGCATTACAGCAAAACTCAGGGGAGGTGTGGGCTCTATTTAAAAAGCTTGAGAACTGCAGCAATAGGTGTCTTCAGTGTGAGTCAGCAGGGTGTCATCTCTCATCTGGGCACCCAGATGCCATCCACTTCTCCAGTACCTGGAGAACCTAAACAAGTTGACTGGAAGTCCCAGGGATGGTCTGATCCACCACCCCTCCCTCCCACTCCTATTTTCTGATCTCCCTGACTCCTGATGTTTAGCAACAGAAACCTGTCGGATATAGGGAATGATATGACTTGTCAGAGGAGAAGAATTTTTGTATGTCCACCTAACATGGTCTGTGAGCTTTTAAGAAGAAATTGCCAGCACCTTGATTCATTTGAGGGAACACTGGAGGTGAATGATTGCTCATTTTACAGTTTTAATGCAGGTGGGCATGAAGGAGTTCTTGTATCACAACATGACATGGGGCATCTGTGTGGTGGGAGAGTGGTAAACACTCTGGCCCAGGATAATCCACAGTAATCTACATGGTCAGACTGCACTGGTACCTGGACAGTTGCTGAATAGAAACTGACAACTTCAATTTTAGTCATCAGGTGGCATGGTCCCAGGGAGCATATTTCCTTTCAGAAACATCACATCTCCATGTTTCCAAAATTTCCATTTCATGTGAAACTTCCCCACTTCAAAATATTTCATGTGAATTCCAGTTTCACGTGGGGCCCCAGGTAGGGGTAGGGCCTCTTGGGGGTGGATCCTGTGACGGGGTGGTGTCTAGCACAGGCAGAGCCTGGGGGCCTGTGCCCCAGGTCTTTTCACTATCCAGCAACACCCCTGGTTGCATGTAGGGCACAGTGAATGGTTTTGCAACAACAAGGTTCTCAAACTGTGGTGGGGCTACAGATGGCACACACATCCCTATTTTAGCAGCAGACCACCTGGCCACAGAGTACATCAGCAGAAAGGTCTATTTTTCTATGGTAATACAAATGCTGGTAGAGCGCCAAGGGTCTTTTGCCAACATCAGTGTGGGCTGGTCGGGGAAGGTGAATGACACACATCTTTAAGAACACAGACTGTCCAGAGGTTGCAAACAGAGGCTTGCTTTCCTGACCAGCAGATTACTGTTTGGAATATTGAAATGCCAATAGTGATTCCAGGCAACCCAGCCTATCCCTTGCTCTGATAGCTTGTGAAGCCGTACACCAGCCACCTTAATAGCACCAAAGCACACTTCAACTATAGGCTCAGCCAACGCATAATGACAGTCGAATGTGCATATGCTTTCTTATGAGATTGATCCTTGGTGAGAAAAATACCCCCATGGTTATAGCGGCCTGCTGTATCCTGCATAATATCTGTGAAGAAGGGGGTGTGGAGAAGTGTCTGCTGGTGTAGCTAGCTGCTGAATTTGAACAGCAAGACACGAGAACTATTAGAAGAGCACAAAGCAGATCTATAGAGCTCGGGGAGGTTTTGAAAGATTATTTTAACAGTAAAGCAAAGAAGTGTGTTGAAGTAGTGTGCTCTACCGGTCCTTGTTCTTTTGTTGATGTGAATTGTATAGTTTGGGTATCTTGTGCATGGAGGAACATAACATAGTTACAATAATATTGTTATTCATCTTGTTTGTGAATGATGTGGTTAGTTGTGTGACCCAGTCCAGTAAGAGACATTTGGTTGCTCAGGATTTGCTCAGCACCAGCCAGCATTTGCTGATAACTAATAATAGATTAATTTTTTCCCAAACAATAGAATTTTACTCTGTAATGTGAACCAGGCAATCAAATAAAATGTTTAGAGCTTAATACATCAAAACAGTGGTGCCCGAACATTTCTGAGTGAAAGCCCCATTAGTTAATACTAGATAAAGAGCCCTCCCCTCCACACTCCTCATTGGCCAGAAACACACAAAACCCATATAATGATGATGATAATACCACTGTACTACATAAATAATAGTAATTCATTACTCTTACTTGTAAGAAACTGAGCCTTTCCTGGCACAGCTGCTATACGCCATGTGGCTGTACCTCTTCCTGTCCCTAATGGACGCCGAGGGTAATGAAGGTGGGCCCTAGAGACTTGGATGGGGCTGCTTCTCTCTGGACAGGTGCTCAATCAGTGTGGAGTTGGAGGAGCTGCTCTTCTGCTGTACTCAGCTTGGAGCTCAGGGGGGCTAAATGACCTCAAGCCTCATGGACCCCCTGTAATCTTTGGTGTCCCTTCAAGGGGGTCCCATGCCCGAGGTTGGGAACAGTTGAATTAAGGGAACAGTATTTCTGAAGTGGAAAAAAAAAGCCATGTTTACTTTAGGTACTTGTACATTAACTGTCTTTCACTGGTCAATGGATTGGAAGGTGTGATAGCCTTCAGTGTCTCCCATGATGTAGTGCTGGGTTATTGCATCAATCCCTTTTGGTACATGAAATGTTTAAAACATCTGTAGGGAGGTTCTGATATACAATTCTATATTGGCTGCAGAAGGAGGCAAGCAAAGTATTGTTGAACCTGCAGTTTCACCAGAATATGCAGCATCCATGCTTCCTCTCTGAGAAATTCAAGCATGTCCTGCTACATGTTCCTTTTCTTTTCCTATGCCCTTGTCCTCTCCATGTCTCTTTCCCCAGGCTACCTGCAAGGATGATCTTCTAGGACCTGTGCTCATTCTCTGATATTCTTGTTAACATCCGAGGATAGGACAGGGAGCAACTGGCTTATATTGCAGCAAGGCCAGTTTAGGTTGGACATTAATTAAAACTTTCTAACCATCAATGTTGTTAAGCACTGCCATAAATTGCCTACGGAGGTTGTGGGATCTCCATCGCTGAAGAATTTTAAAATCAGATTAGACAAACACTCTGTGAGAGATGGTGTAGATTAACTCAGCCTTGACTGCAGGGAATTGGATTAGAAGACCTCTTGAGGCCCTTTCCAGTCCAGAGATTCTATGGCTGTCACTTCTTTTGGGTCCCTTACTCAATGGGGGAGTCCAGATAGGGTGGAGCTAGGTTCTTCTGAGTGATGACAGAAGGAAGAGCAATGGTCTCAAGCTGCAGTGGGAGAGGTATAGGTTGGATACCAGGGAAAATCTTTTTCACTAGGCAGGTGGTGAAAGACTGAATGGTGAATTACTCAGAGAGGTGATAGAATCTCCATCATCAGAGATTTGTAAGGCCCAGCATGACAAAGCTCTGGTTGGGATTATTTAGTTGGGGTTAGTCCTGCTTTGAGCAGGACGTTGGACTTGATGATGTGCTAAAGTCCCTTGCATTCTTAATCTTCTATGAGTCTGTGACTGTCTGGACTGTGGTGGAGGGAAAAAGAGGTCCTGGCGCATGACATAGTTGGTCCCCTGATTGCCTGTTCTCCATATTCCTCTTCTTCTTCAACCATCTCCTCCTCACTATTCATGGCAGCGGTCAGTGATTCAAGCACATCACAAGTATCCATGGTGCTGTTTAGGGTGATGATGGTGTCTCTGCTGCGAATGGCTTGTAGCTTTTTGTAAAAGTGGCAGGTCTGTAGTTTGAAACTAGATTGGTTGTTGGCCTCCCTGGCCTTCTGGTATGCCAGCTGCAGCTCCTTGGCTTTCTTGTGGCACTGCTGCTGGTCGTTGTTTTACCCATTCTCCTGCATCTCCCAAGCAATTTGCTTGTAGATGTGCACATTTCTATATCTGGATCCAGTGCCCAGTTAACTGGGAGCGCTTCTGCCCTGCTGGCACTGAGCTGGGCAGGGGGCTGGATTATTGGGGAGTTAGGAGCTGAAGCCCAGAACCTCCTTTTGGGCTTGGGCTTAAGCCCCTAGAGCCCCTTTGATAGCTTGGCCGTGTCTGGATTGCAGTTGTGCTTGCAGAGTATCTTCTCCCCATAGTCCCAGAAGATTCAATGTCTCTTGTCAGTCCTGGGCAGGAGGACATCTGCACTGTATAGTCAGCATGTTCACTCAGTGGTGGAGGACTGCTAGGTGTACTCATCTAGCTGGTCAACCAGGAAAAAGGAATTTTGAAAAATATGAAGGGCATTATAGAAGATTTCCTGTCTATCTGAGCCTGGGTAGAAAAGTTCACAATGGCTACCAAAGCGGTTAGTGTGGGATGTTGTGGGGCAGGTGTTGCAGGTCAGATGTGGTTGATGTATCTTACAGCATCTATGCTACACTGCATTGACTTTAACTACGTCATAAGCCATGACACTTCACTGCTTGGGAAGGCAATGCTATTAAATCAGCATAGTGTGGCAATTACATTGGTGGGAGACTAATTGAAGTGAAGACACATCCACAGCTAGTAGCTGTAAACTGCCTTGCGCTGACCTAATTATATAGTGTAGAACAGGCCTAAATAACACATCCAGGATCTATCAGCAATATGACTCACTGAGTGTGTGTCATCCGTCCTATTGCAATCCATTGCACCTGATTGCAGACTGCTGTCAGCCCTTCACCCTGTTAACCTAGCTCAGAACCACTGCTGGGACCACATAACCTTTCCATCTGAAGAAGGTTCAGGGGATGAGGAAAAGGAGTTTGCCTCCTCGCTGTTAGCCAGTAGGTGTCCCAACCACATCCCACTTTCTATACCTAATGCCTTCTCTTAGTTTGCTTCCATTTCTGGTTTATCAGCGAACCAGATCACCCTAGTGAACAGTTACCTACACCAGGCACCCAACATGTTGTAATAAAATGAATTGTGCCTGAGCTTTACTGGCTCCCTGGGCTGCTGAAAAGGAGGAAAAAGCTCGCCAGGCCATGTGTCAAGTTGTCAGTCAGGCAAAATTCTTTCAAAGCCCTAGAAAGATGACTAGCATGATGCCCCCATAAACCTCAAAACAGCTTTTCTGTGATCCCAAATGGTTGAGAGGAGGAGCTTTTCTTCCCAATACGAAAAGGTGCCCCTGGCAGGAGAAAGGTTTATAAACTCTCTGCTGTGTGGCTGGGAGCCAATAGCTTTATGCCGCATCCTTCTCTCCAACTGACTAACTACAGAAACCCCTCCTCAGGTCAGCATGTACAATCCTTAAGAAGTGAAGGGTTTTCTTTCTCCTGGTGGCCCAAACAAAGCCAATGTTGTTAAACATGGATAGTTTATTTTTCTACTGCCTTTAAAAATATATATATTTATAAACACCAAGGAATTTAAATTAATATAAATTGTTAATGCAATGTGAGGTTATAAATGTGTATATCCCAAAGTGAGGAAACGCAAGTGTAAAGATTTTTATTGTAATATAATGGCCTTGCGTTCATGAGGGAAAACTTCCACAAACCAAACCACACTTAAAACTGCTTTCAGCCATAGTGTGGATGAGACTTTGGAGATCACAATTCAACCACTGGTTTAGGGCTCATCACATCTACAGGGGAGATTTCAGTCATCAAGAGCAAACCACCAGTGCAGTTCCACTAACCCAAACTTCTACCACAGACTAGCTGTATTCATGGAATTTACTCCTATTTATAATTGGAATAAGCTGGATCAGTGACAGTCCCAGCTTATATTGTCTTTTTCTTTCTGCAATAGGGTTTATAGCAATCCAGCTACACTGGAGTCTGGCCACCAGCAGTTGTAACCCAGGCAAATTCCCAGGCTAGACAAGGGCTTAGTTTGAAAGTGAATTTTGAAAAGCTGGTAATAAATGTGGTTTGACACTTGGAGCCTTGTCTAACCTGCTATTTTGTTTAGTTTAAAAGCTGGTTTGGAGTAGGTATTTTGGGAAAATGTCCTGCATGAAGACAAGTCCTAAGAGCCAAATCCTGTTTGCATTATTTGCAGCCAATGGAACAATGCCTGTGAGAAAACCAAGCAGAACCGGCTTATATGTCACATGATGTTTTATCAGCAATAAGTAACGTCTAAATATTGCCTAATGTTATGATGTTAAATGTAACATTTTGATTGCTGGACTTGTTTTGTTTATAGGCTCAAATTAGTATTTGACTAACTTTCCTCCTTTTTCATTTAATAGACAGACTGAAACCACAGCCTGCTAAATTTCTGGCTGTGTCAAAAATTATGGTTTGGTTAACTGTATATCTGTTTCTTCTTTATTAGTCAAATACAGAATATGTCATCATAGCCTTTTTGGGGTGAGTCTATCATGCACAATTGAAATATCAGGAACAGCACAAAGTGCTTCTGTGTTTGTCAGTTTCTTGTTTGTTTTTCAGTTTAGATTTTTGTGAAATGCAAAAGAGGGCTAGTCGGTTTCAAAATAAGCTTCAGAGCAGTAACAAATGATTAAAAGATTCAAAATGGAATTATAGGTGGTTTCCAAAAAAGTAGAGTTATTTAAATAATCAGTAAAAAGTTTACATCCTCTTAAAGAGAGCTTGAAATTCTGTTTTAATGCTCTTTTTTAAAATTCTGTATGGGGTTTTTGGTTGGTTGGTTTGTTTTTGATTAAGTATGTTCTGATCTACATATAGGCCAACATTTTAAACTTGGGTGCCTGAAGGTTGACATGTGAATCCATATATAGACATCGAAATAAAGGCCTCATTTTTCAGGCATTTGTGGGAGTTGTGGAGGAGGAGGCCACCTATTTAGATGTGTAAGTATTGTGGGGTGACATTTTTCAAGAGGGTTAGGCTCAAACTCACATTGATTTCTGTGACATTTAACACTATGATTTTAACTGAATTTGGTGCTTTGGAAAAATCCCTCCTGAAATTACTAAAATCTAGTGCCAAATTTCTAAAGATATTTAGTCACTTAAGCATTTAACTTTCAATAGGACCTGTGCTCCTAAGTCACATAGAAAGGAGTACTGTGGAAAGAAATCTGGGTGTCATAGTGGACAACAAGCTAAATATAAGTCAACAGCATAATACTGTTGCAAAAAAAGCGAACATTGTTCTGAGCTGTATAAACTGGAGTATTGTAAGTAAGACATGAAGTAAAATTCTTCTGTTTTACTCCATGCTGATTAGGCCTTAACTAGAGTATTGTGTCCAGTTCTGGGTGCTTCATTTCAGAAAAGATGTGGACAGATTGGAGAAAGTCTAGAGATGAGCAACAAGAATGATTATGAGGGATTATTGAAAGAATGGGGCTTGTTTAGTCTGAAAAAGAAAGAGACTGAGAGGGCACCTGATAAGTTTTCAAGTACCTAACAGATTGTTACAAGGCAGAGGGAGAAAAATTGTTCTCCTTAACCACTGGTGCTAAAACAAGAATCATTGGGCTTAAATTATGGCAAGGGAGTTGTAAGTTGGACATTAGGAAAAAATTCTGAACTCTCAGGGTGATTAACCACTGGAATATGTTGCCTAGGGAGACTGTGGAATCTCCATCTTTGGAAGTTTTTAAGAGCAGGTTAGACAAGCACTTGCCAGAGATAATTTAAGAGGGTACTTGGTCCTGCCATGAGTGCAGAAGACTGGACTTGATAACCTCTCATGGCCTCTTTCAGTTCTGTGATTCTATAAGGGCTTTTGAAAAGCTCACAACCAGTTTTGAAAATGTCGGCCTTAATTTTTGCAAAGACATCTCCTGTCTTAGAATGATATATTCTAGACTCTGACATGTATTTTGTTCACTGTCTGCCTTTCTATCAAATAAACTGCAATATAAAGAGTTTTGCATAAGATAAATTCATGTTCTTGTTCGGTCATTTCATTCCCATCAGTCATGAGCATGATAGAACAATGGGTCATTGTAGCTCCATTACTAATAGCATTTGATCATTCTTACCAACACTTACGTTCATTAAGATACCACATCACCTACTACAGACCTTTAATTACAGAGGTACAGTGATTAATGCATCTGGCAACCTCCTGCTTTGGAAGTAAATTAAATGCAATGCTCTTGATCTATCTAACCTTTTCTTGGACTTGCTTGTTTATTTTAATTGAATTAATTTTCTAAAAAAGGACAAGATAATGCTTACTTATACTCAGATAGATCACCTCTTTCTTCATGGGGTCATTGATTAGTTTTGCTTTCCCAAATACCTACTTTCAAGATACTACTTTCAGAAATCCTAAGATATTGCATAGACACCATGAATAAGAAATACCATTCAGTAAGTTGTTCATGCTGGAGTATAGCAGTACAGTATAATTAGTGCTACTTTTACTGTTCTGTATATCTTCATTAGTACCTAATATTCTCTCATTCATAATTCTCTTCATGATGACTCATAAAATGAACAGTGTGTGTTCATTTTGTGCCAGTACTCATTTTGCTTCTCAATCACTCAAAACCATCTGCACGTCCTTTGTATGACTAAAGTATGTGTTTTCATTTCAAATCAGCTTGCAGCTTGCTGAGGACAGTATCTCAAATCCTTTTCTTCAAGACTTTTTTAGATAAATGCAAATACTTTGATTTCTTCTTCCAATGTACTTTCTAGACTAGGAGTTTTTTCTAATGAAGACTTATCTAAATTTTTCTGTAGTTCAGAAAACCAAGAATAGTGTGCAGTTTGCTGTCCAAAGCTGAAGGGAGTTTGAAGATTAGATATGGTGTTTCAATTTGCAAGGTGGTAAATTTTTTAATAGTCTTTTCAAAAGATCCACCAGAAATCAGAAAAGAGATGAACTCTGACTTGACCCTCTAAAAGACTAATGCTTTGTAAGTTATTACAATAAAATCAATTTTTTTAATTCCCTCTCTTGTTTCTTAGCAAAATTATCTCCTCCCCTACATCCGTTCTGTGTCTCTTTTTTAGGTGGCTGAATGTTGCAGCAGTTTGAATATGTCTTTTGCTATAAAAGTCCTCACATTATGTTTATTTGCTGTTCATCTTTCCCTTCAAGAGCTCTATACTTCTCCATCATGTATTTGAGAAAAGCTTATAGGGCAGAATGGTTTAAGATGACCCTGACAGAAAGAAATATAGAAATTGTCTGTCACTTTATTGATATACCTCCTGTTCATTCCTTTTGTCATTTTTACCAAGAGAGCCTTTTGAACATATGTGACCCCTTCATTTAAAAAAAAAAAATAAACTCATTACTGCAATACTGTTAACTTCTGTAGCTGTGACTAATATCAAGATAGGCACTTTTAGTGAGACGACAAGGTTCTTCATGAGTGATGACAACTGGAGGTGCACCCAGGAATATTATTTGCATATTCATTTTTTTATTTACTCTGCCTCCTAACATTTGAGACCTAAATCCACATTAGTAAAGAACATAAACATGTAACATGGTGGTTAGTTGTATTTACATATTCAGGCCCAACCCTATTTAGTAATTGTAAGCATTTTGCTTAAACGATAAGGAAGTAGGTGGCACTTGAACATGTGGTTTGGTAAATCAGGCTATAGTGCCTGCAACTCAAATAACAGGGGAGGAATCCACAGAAAGAAGCCAGAGGGCCAGAAACACACTAGCGTTAAGGTCACTGAGATTTCTGAACATCATCCCTTAAAGAGGACAGATCTTGGAAGCTAAAGCTTCCTAAATCTTGGGATACAGCTCTGAGTTATATTAACTTCCTGCCCAATTTTGAAGTAGAACTTATGCCCAGAGGAGAGATGTTAGTGAATATGAAGCAGACTGTGGTCAGTACCCTCTTCCAGACTTGGCTCCTAAGCTTGTCAACACAAATGGAAAGATTTCTGCAGGAATAAATACAGAAGGTAATATAGTAGTATGGTGGCAGTCTGATTCAACATCCATTTCACCAAGAGTGGAGGGCAATCCTTAGTGGCACTTCTTGCAGGTTCTGGTTGTGGAGGATCCACAAAGGGAGTTGGTGGTTGGAGGGTGTTCATTCTTTGAGGCGCTGACGACGATTGACATGATGTCCATGTCCAAAATATTAGTTTCACAAGAAGGAAACCTCCTGAAGCCTTCCTCCTTGGGGCAAACAGTTGACAATAATGGAACGAAAGCAGAACTGACTGGTAGTTATCCTAGGACTAATTACTAAACTATCTTTATTGTGAGACAGTGTGTATATGTATATCTCATTTATAAATGCAGGCAGAGATAAATGCATATATATATGGCCTTAACACAGATGTTCAGATCTGAGAGGGATCAGGTATGTGGCTCTAAAGGTCACTGCTTTCCATAGGTTTCTGACTCAGTGCTGAAGTGGCACGTGTATTGCTACAGCATAGCTGTAACCAGACAGTGCTTCAGAAGATCTGAATAACACTGTATATTAAAATATGTAAAACACTTTATACTGAATGTCACAATAATTTGCAGACCTCTTTGGTCAGACAGATAATGCAAATATTACAATTAATGTTATAATTTAGACTGGAAACAGTGTAAGTGATCCCAGTATGATTTGTAACAGTCTGAAAGATGGGCATTGATCTGGCTTTTAGACTTTGGCATGTAGCCTTGATTCTCTGTCAGCCAAACTGGCTGGCCATAACAAATGTCCTGAAGCCAACTACACATGATTGCCTTTGAGACCACTACTGTTTGATTCACGTGGAGTTTATTATAAAATGGTTATATGCTACTATTATTCTAGTCTGTCCTAATTTAATTCTTTATTCTAATGACATACAGTTTACTATACGGGTTAGGAAAAAAAAGACTTAAGCCATATGTTATACATCTGGGGAAAAGAAATGTATATGATTTTAACAATATAATTCTGCAAAATACAAGCCAAACCCATACTGACATTATAATCCTGAAGATTAAAGGAACTATGATTAATTTATATGGATGGTTATGTTTTTAATAATTTGCATTTACGTGGCAAGTTTCATGCAGTGATCTTGAAGGCTTGGATGCACAAAAGAGAGAGATGCCAAGAAAATTACCATGGTAAACAAAGTCTGACTTGGGAGTCTAACCTGTTACAAAATGAAGTGGGAGAGAGAGACTGCAATTTACAAAAGCCCACGTGCTAGGCAGGGAACGGCAAATGATTGCCAAAAGTGAGATGCTGAAGAAGAATGAGCTAAATTATTAACTAAATAACATTAAATAAATAATTTAGTCTTTTGGGCTAAAGAGAGTGAACTGAGAGCTCTTGCATGAGACTGGCCCTGTAACTTAATGGTTAGAGAATTCACCCAGGATGTGGGAACCCCAAGATCCAATCTTTAATTTAGCCACAGTGCAACAGCATCACCAGGAGAGACTGATCAAACTCCATCTCAGAAGATCCCTTAGTGCAGTAGTTAGAGCACTCAGCTAAGAAAAGGTAGATCTCTGTTCAGATCCCCTGGACTTAGGTGCCATTTCTATGAGAGGGGCAGGTCTTAGCACACATATGCCCCTTCTGCCTTTATAACACTTACACTAATTAAAGCCCTGTATCAAACTTGCATGTAACAGACTCCCCCCCCCACCACCATCATAGTGAGTTCACGACAGCATTAGGAATGGAACCCAGGAGTCCTACGTACCAGCTCTTTGCTATAATTGCTAGAATACACTGCCTCCTGCTAAACTGCATTTCATCCTGTATAATTTTGTGTTAAAATGTTTCATTTGCATTAAGATATAGCATGTGTTGACATTTGTACCTCAGACTCAAGTATATGTTCCAGTGGAGGCTTCATTTTTTCCTAAACTGCTATGTAAATTTCAATTTACACTTTCATGTTTAAAGCAACCTATTTTTGTGTTGGATTTCTATACTACTGTACAAAACATCATAAGTATTACCATACAATACACTGTGTGCACTTCAAATTCTTCTCTTCCTTCCTGGTGATTTGTTTCATTAGTGACATTCTGCAAATCAAATTTACCTAATCCATGTTTGTGTCTACCAACAGCAAATTGGTTCAGTGAACAAGGATTTATATTACAAAGGAAGTGCTCACTTAGTGTGTACTTCATTGAAAGGAAATGCTAACCTCCAGATTTTTTTATTTTTATTTTTATTTTAATGCTCTGGTGTTTCACTTTGGATTTAACTGAAAATGAAAGACTTTGAAAAACCGTATCCATCGATCTCGTATTTGCTGAAACACAAGTTTCATGATACATCAGAGTTCTTTATTTCTTTGAATTGTTTTCTCCCTCGTCTCATGATGTCAGCTATGTTACGTCTAGGCAAGTTGCGTTTAATTCTGTTGTTGCTGCTTCTCTGCTATTCCTAATAACTTAGTAAATGTCTATTCTTCTTTAATATTTGTTGAGTTTAAAAAAGAGACTATGACTTCAAATGTCTAAATTTTGGTGTCAGGCTTTTCCCCATGAATCTGCTTTCAGGGCAGATTAATTATTATGATGTTGATGTTTAAAGTGTTCCTCTCTGCTAAGAAATGACTGTGTAAGAATGTGATCTTCTCACTTAAAGAATCTGCTCCTTTTCTGTTTACAGGATCATAAGTGCTTGGTTTCTTTGACAGAAACTAACATTTTTACTTCTGTTAGTGCTTGAGTCCATACTCCTGAAGGAGACTTTCACAGGGTGACAGGCCCCTTTAAGGAGAGATGGAGCCAGGCTCATCTGTGCTTTCATTAAATGTGGGACTCAAAAGGGTCAGTCGATACATTAGTGGACACCTGGGCCTTATTCAAGGAGGGAGAGTGGTCTATTGGAACCACAGAAAGCAGGCAGGCTTGTTCCTGTGAAAGGCCCTGAACCAAGGTCTGAAAGGAAAAGGGTACACCAGGGACCCAGTCTATGGTCCCACAGCTCTGTGTCAGAGTATAGGAAGGACACAAGGCACAGAGAACATAAAGAGGCTGGGATAAAGGCCCAGATGATGGTTTGAACTGAAGCACTTGGGCAGAGAGAACTTTGTTTGGTTGTGATTTCTTTAATTTGAATTCTTTGTACCCCAGAATAACTGTTTTAGTGCAATTCAGCAAAAGAAACGAGGAGTCCTGTGGTGCTTTTAAAGACTAACAGATTATTTAATGTGTGAGCTTTTGTGGGAATTTTACTCATGAAAGCTCGTGTGGTAAATAAATTTGTTAGTCTTTAAAAGTACCACAGGACTCCTTGTTTGCTTCGGTACCTGGATGTTTGTTATCAAGTTCCAAAGGGGCAGCCGTGTTAGTCAAGTTCAGTAAAACAAACAAGGAGTCCTGTGGCACTTAAAGACTAACAAATTTATTTATTGCATGAGCTTTCATGGGGGAAAATCTCACTTCATCAGATGCTTTGAAGATGGGAGAACTTACAAAATGGGAGGAAATAAATGCAGGGAACTGTAAGTCATGGGATCAGATCACACTGTGAGAACAAATCAAAACAGTTGTAAAGATTCAAACATCGGGGAACAGCATACAGAGGGAGACGAGGTCAAATCATCTGTTGTAATGAGAGAAAAATCCAATGTCCCTGTTAAGTCCTGAAGCAATGCAAGCAAATTTGCATATAAATTCGATCTCAGCAGCTTCTGTTTGAAGCCTTGATCTGGTATTCATCTGTCTGAGCACTGCAATTGATGTTTGTTGTGATGATGACGTTTGTTGTTTCTTGGATGGAGAACTGAGTCACATCTCCAGCACAGACTAGTGTCTAAAAAGCTGAGGAGACCAACATCGGGGGGGGGGGGGACTGAGGCAAGGCATCCCAGCTGTACTGTGCTTGGCCAAAGGGGGTTACTACCTGAGTACCCATGCCCTAAGAACAGAGACTAAATATGCTCTCTTCTGGCTAGTGAATCATCAACAAAGGTACTAAATAAATGGCACAGTCTATGTTCTAACTAAAGAACAGTTTATCATAAACACTGATGCAAGTGCAACAGACTTTCAGAATCCATCATTTGGTGATACTTAAGTAGGGAGAGCCCTGCATGGATACAAAAATGTTGATCTGGATATGATATGCATCGGTTCAGTGTCAGTGTTTATCTGATCCGCGATCTGCATGCCAGGTTTTTTATGTATCCACATCCACATCTACACTCAGGCTTAAGCTCACTTAGTCAGCATGCTGGCCTTTGATTGGCTCATTCCCCATGTGGGCCTGCCCACTTTTTCCTTCTTCTGTTTGCATTTTGCATTCTATACTGCCAGTCAGATTTCCGTGGTCGAGGAGATCTCTGACAGGACAGAACGCGAACCACAAACAAGAAGAGAAAAAAGTAGGCGTGGCCTGTGTGGGAAAAGAGCCAATCGAAGGCCAGCATGCTGACTGAGGGAGCCCAGCCAAAGGCCAGCATGCTAACTGTCAGTCAGTCTGAGAGACTGTGGTTGGCTGACAGACCACAACCAGAGCTGAGCTAGGATTGGTCGGAGCACGTCCTTAGTCCCCCTGTGTATTGCTGATCTGGACAATAGCAGCAGCTGCAGCAATGCACCCCAAGCAGATAAAAACAGAATCCGCATCTATGCTGCAGTCTGCAGCAATGGGTCTGCAGATATCTGTACCTGCATCCATGGTTGCAGATACTCATCAATCTGAAGCAGATAGCAGTGGATCTGCAGAGCTCTGAAAATACAGCAAAATTTAGCTTAACTTTAAGATCCCATGGTGAGAGCAAGTATTAACAATTTTGTTGCTGTTAAATTCAGCAAATTGGATCTAGAAATCGCTAAATTACTCAATGTGGAATATAAATAATAGCAATACATTGTTTTTCAGTCATTCTTTAGTGTAGCACTGTTGTCAATAGGATAAGTTCATTTAGACTACTTTATTCAGACAACTAAGTGTATCAATAGATTGGAGCTTTTAAAGAGAAACAATCTGTCTACCTGGAGATATAAAATCACTTGGGATGCCTGCTATTTTTTTTTCCATATTCTAGGCTCTGTAAACATAATGGTTGTTGTGTAAATGCCAGTCACCCAAATTCATGACAATAGCCATAGACTTCTATTGGCAAATTTAACTTCCCCTGAATAGTTTTATTGAAAGTCACTAACTCACTGCTATTGCATTTAGATCAACATCAGGCACAAGAGAAAAGAGAGACTTTGCAGAGAACAGCATCTGTGAGTATAAGGAATCTTAGTTAGAGTGAAAGGAGACATTTTGTGATTCTAAAAGCAATTCTCAATAAAGCACCTCAATTATTCCAACCCATTTATTTGAGATCGAGAGAAATATATACATTTTATTCTGTACCTCACACAGTGGGGTACTGGTCCATGAGAAAGGCTTCTGTGCATTACTGTAATACAAATACATATAAATAATGTTTTCTGAAACTGAGCATTTTTGCCCCTTGCTGTTACTATTATGGCCACAGTTGACATAGGTCAAACAGACCACTCCTGGAAAGTTGTTGAACTGTCCATGATGGAGCATGCAGGGGCATTCCATCTTTTTGGATGAGGGGCCACATTGAAAATATTTTCTCAGTTGGGGGCTGGTGAGCAATTTTTTTTTAATATATTCCTAGCCCCGCACAGCCCATACAAGTGTGTGTGATGGCTCTGCGGGCCAGGTAAGAGCCCTTGGTGGGCTGGATTCTGGCCCATGGGCTGCAAGTTGGACAAGTATTTTAACATAATTAGCCATGTTACTAAACTTACTTGTATATACATTGAATCCACTACTTTATTAATATTGGAAGCCCTTTTTATTAGTTTTGTGGTTTAGTTACAGTAGATTAGGAAAAATAGAAGTATTTAAGTCCAGCAATCCTGGAATTTTTAGCAAGTGGATTTCACTTAATTTTCCGAAGAGGTTTGTCAACTATTGCATTTGGAACAACTGAAAGAAAATGAAAGAACAATGTAAAGTTGACTCTAAAATGTATCTATATTATGGTAGCAAGCAAGCAAGTTACATCCTAGAAAACTTCCTTAGAAGGACTCAGGACCAGATTGCACATAACCTCTGTGCAGCGGGGAGAACATCACAAGTCTTCTCACCACTCGTGTGCTTACTCTGTGCAATGGCTTGTTAAATCATTGAGATACAATGGAAAATTCAGTCCATAATATAGTTTTTGCTATATAACATGCACAAAAATAAGGAAGGATGCTGACAGATGAGGCTAGGTTTGGGTGTGTTGAAGTGATCCAGGTCAGCCAACCCGTCACCATGCAGGAATTGCTCCCATCCAGTGCGACTGGGCACAGCTTCCTGCTTTGGGTTTTGCGACCTGCTTCATGAGGTCATACCACCACTTAGGTTTGGCCTGAGATGTCTCCTTTCTAGAGGGATGCGGATAGAGGGGCAGATGGCCTAGTTTGAATGGTGCTGTAATGCCAGACTCCAGTCACCAACTATATCGGTTTGGGGCACAGGCATAGTTTTACTACTGTATTTTAAGAGGTTGGAGGCAGAGCATGTGCACACTGATTGCACATCTCTTGGCTTGCTGGCTGTCTCCCCCTGCCTGGAATGGTACCCAGGGGGTGGGGGGATTGGGCCATTTTAACGGGGGAGGCCCAGCTGCTGTTGCTGCCCCTGCGTTCCTACTGGATTG
>ML682008.1:8424504-8486763 GCA_007922195.1 Podocnemis expansa
CCTCCTCCCTATCTCTTCCTTATCCTGTTCACTACCCCTACTCTGTCCCACTGCACTTCCCCCCACTGCACCCCTTCCCTTATCCCCTTCCCAACCCATCCCATCCACCTTCTCTCCGCTGACCCCATCCCCTTACCCTCTCCTATCCCAACACCTTTCTGCTGTCTCTGCCCCCCACCTCTTCTCTTACCCCCTTCTCTACCCGTCCCCTGTCCCTTCTCCCCATTGACCCTAGCCCTTCTCCTTACCTTGCTCTGTCCGCCAGTCCCTACTGTATCTTTCCCACACACCTCTTCCCTTCCTACAGCCCCACTCCAACCCACTGCTTGCCCTCACCAGCACTCACAATTGTATATTAAACAGGAGGGCACAAGAAAGGAGCAGGAGGTGGTGCAGCACACAGGACAACAGAGCTGATCCATTCCACTCCTGCTGCCAGCTAAGACGTGCTGTAGGCTGGGGGCCAGTGCAGCATAGGAAGGACCGAGTCCCACTACAACCCCCCCAAGTCTCACACCGGCTGAGCAGAGGGAGCCCTGCAGGGCCTCCTGGTGTCCGCAGAGCTTGGGTGGGGGGAATGGCATGTGACTCCTCCACTCTCCTCTTTTTGAGGGGAGCAGTGCCTCCCTGCACCCCGCAACCACCCCCATAGTTTGTGGAATGAGTGACTGTGGTGTGATAATCAAATCCATCATTCACAGCTTGATTCAGATTCAAATCCTGACAAATATGTCAAATCCTAGCCTTACCCATCAGCGAGGCAAATTGCCCCCCCAAAAATTCTACTCCTTGCCTCTGCATTGCCCCACGAGCTAACCTAGGATAGTAGAAGTTGTATTATTTTGCCATGCAATAAGAAATGTGCCCTGTAAACTGTAATTGCTGTCCCCAAGGCTGGGGGACTCCACTGTGTCATCAACACAGGCCGTGTTATAATTGACAGAATCTGGTCCTGAAACAGTGGAGATTTCATTCAGTCAGTTCCTTCTTCAGTTTGTTCTTTCACTATTAAATGTTAACAAAATGAGGTTTTATTTATCATTCAGAAAATATTATTGATCTTTTCCAATGTGTGTGGGGGGTGTTACATTGCTGTTGGTAATTCAGTGTGCTGTTTAAACAGGCATTTGGATACTGCGGTGAGGAGGGCTGAATAAGAATGTGAAAAGATCAGAAAAGGAAGAAAAACATTCATAGTGCAGGTAGCAATTATATGAATTGTGGGTGGATAAATGAAGCAACTCATTTTATGCATTGTCCCATAAAGGTTTGCCATGGAAATCCAGTGGGATTTGGTCACTGTACTTGCGTGCCATTCAAAATCTCAGCATACTCTGAGGAGGTAGGCATAGGATGTCTTTTTAGGTTCTGGGTGCACACCTTCCAGTTTAGATACCTTGCTGGCATGAACAGTCAACCCATCTTTGCCCCCTCTCTTCCCTTTCTTTCCCTTTTGGGATAATTGTGGCACAAGGATTTGGGATAAATGTGGCTGTTGCTGTCAGCACAGAAAGGTTTCAGGAAAGTAGTTCTTTGCACCATATTCTACTTGACCATTTGCAACTGTGGTAGGCAACAATCTAAACTGTAATTATCTCATTCTGAATTTGAAATAAATCTTTTCAGAGTATGATTTTCAGTAACTCGTTTCCTGCATTTCAATCTCCAGAATTCTTGTTAAACTTTTCTAATATCAGGAAGTACCAAAAGTGCAGACTGTTAGCAACAAGATCCCTCTATTCTTTAGATAGCTCTCTTCAATAAGAATATATGTAATATAGTACTAAGCATTTGTGCAAATTCTGCACATGGATTAGACCATACAGAATTTTAATTTATGTGATTTCAGATTTTTTTTTTATAATCTCAGGTTTTGCCATTCTTAATCTTTTAATACAGTACAAAGAAAGTTGACATCAAACTAAAGTGCAGTGACTACACAATGACTGCAATGCATCTCCCCCCCCCGCCCCCACGTGACACTGACCCATTGTTTATAGTATTGTTCTTTTATTTCGGCAGCTAGTGTTTCAACACATTTAATGAAATGTGCTGCTTTGACTTTCCTTGAGATCAGATGGAGAAATAGTTTGCATTAGACTCATAAATAAGCACTTATAAATTCATAGGAAAGCACAGGACAAGTGTTCTAAACCTGGCTCTAGCACTGATCTACTCAGGCCTTGAGCAAGCTACAGACCAATTTTTCTTTGCCTTGAGCAAGAGGAGAGTGTGTCTTACCTTCTTCTTGTGGCTGAATAGTCCCCCCAGATCATTTTTAAAGTGGGCTGCAAGGCAGAAAGGGGAATTCTGCTTTATAATTCCCTGCACATATTCTGTACCTCCTGGTCTGCTCAACTTCTTACGATAAATAGTCAGACAAAATCCAATGTTCAAAAACAGATTTGACTAATTCCATTGTTGTAAGAATCTACATAAAAAGTTATGGTAGACTTAACATTTAGTGTCTGAAGGGTTGAGGGAACATGCCTAGGATCTAAGTATCTTCTATTGACAATGAGTTTGTCCTCTATGTTGCATAAGAGTAGCAGCAAGGTAAGCTGTGAGTGATTTTTGAAATCTTGACAATATGTCAAAAAAGTGTGTTTGTTCATGTGGGTGGGTGCCCTTCAGAATGAAGAAAAACAGAATAAAAAATAAGTTTTTGGTGTGGAGTCTGACAACTGGAAAAAGGCCTGACACTGTGTGGAAAACCTGCAGTAGTGACTACCTACGTCCTTGCAGAAATTCACTTATGCAAAATTTACAGTGTGTGCCTTGAATCTAATCCTGTATAACCTTCAGTCCAACAAAGCTTCCATTTCAAATCCCATTGAAGACTGAAGATTGAGCCCTTTGTATATATTTCTGTATTCTACATACAAACACTGCATCTTCTCATCATTTTAGGTATTTAAAAGTTCCTGCCAGCCTGGAATTTGAGAGAGAGGGAATTTTATCTCTCCTCATTCACAAACTTGTTTATCTCTAAAGATACAATTTGTATGGGAGCCTTACTCAGAGCTTTATAGCTGAGAGAAGCAGAATAGCAAATATTTTTCTTTTCTTTGTGGTTGGCTATAGAAGTGGATGGTGTAACTGAAAGAAGATGGTAGGGAGGGGGTGTATCATGCATTTAGAGCTAAAAATAATTAAGTTTGACTCAGTCTGATATTCCATTCATAAATTTAACAGATTTCTGCTGTGCCATTGTGCATCCTGGTTCTGGCTAGCTACAGTATCCCTATGCAAAGCGGTTGTGTTGGTGGATCATGGATGAATAGTGTGCAGTCTCCAAGATAGTCAAGCCTGAACCCACCAAGGGCTTTGTGTGGGAAAATTAGGATATTGAAATCATTCCAGAAACAGATCAAGAGCCAGAAGGGACCCAGTCTTTATTCTATAGTAGTTGGCATGCTGCATAAGATGCAACTTCCACAAGGCAGTAAATTAGTTGCAGCAGTCTAATATGTAGGTGATGAAGGCACAGAATAGTAATGCAGTTTGTGAGGGAAAGGTTTTGTCTCATCCTGCTTCAAAGATGGAAGATTTCAAGCTCTGATGCAGGGGGAGGGTGACATACAGGGCCACCCAGGTAAGAAACTTTATGAATAGATGTTCATCGTGACCCTTTGTATGGGATTTTTTTATAAAGGCTGGAGATGATAAATTATTGCTTCATCCAATCCTCCATCAGGGTCTCATCTTGGAGTCAGAGAACATTTCTTACCATGGGTCTTGAAGGCTACTGAAAAATCCAGAAGCACACTCTTGGCAGATTATTGTCTTTTAAGAACGAGAAGCAGAACATTCATCAGAACTAGCAAACCTACCTCTATGCTATTTAAATGGTTCAAAGACCGTCTTTGGAGGGTTCCTGGTTACTGAAAGAGTTTAGGTATTTACAGAAGTTTGGAAGCCATTTACAGAAGGTTAGAAGCTGTTTTTTTGTCACTGGATTTATCCAGGAATAGGAAGCTGGCAATCAAGAGGTAAGTGCTGATGTGGTAAGTGTAGATATTTTCACTGCTCACCAGCGTATTTCATTTTCAGGGTTGTATAGTAAGAGACCTAGTTATTCTTCACTTGATATTCCCTATCATGTATAGCAGAAGCCTGTTTAGTAGCTGGTTGGCTCAGAGTTTCCAGGGCTTTTCTTTGTGTCTGGATAGGTATGCTACAGACTCGGGACCAACTGGCCAAGCAGCAGTTCTACAGAAAAGAAACTGGGAGTTATCATGAACAAGAAGCTGCATATGAGTCAAGAGTGTGCCCTATTTGCCAAGAAGACTAATGGCGTATTGGGTTCCATTAGTAGGACCACTGCCAGCAAATGTAATAAAGGCCATGTCCACACGTTAAATGTTATTTTGAAACAAGTTAATTTGAATTAAGAAAATGTTAATTCTAATTAAGGGGAGCACTCAAATCAAAATAGTGTGCCCTGAGTCTGGACAAGCTATTTCAATTTAGCAGAGGGGCAGCATGGGATGCGTGGTAACATGGTTCCCTGGCAAGGCCATGTTGCCACCCGATGCCCTGCTAGGCTCTCCCTCTGGACAGTCAGGCAGAGGAAAACAGCCCTAAGGGCAGGGATCCCCCTGCCCTGCGTCCCCTGCTG
The DNA here is from genome assembly GCA_007922195.1 of Podocnemis expansa. NCBI lineage: Eukaryota > Metazoa > Chordata > Testudines > Podocnemididae > Podocnemis > Podocnemis expansa. Next base: position 8,429,126 of record ML682008.1, read on the forward strand.
CTGGTGGACCAGTGGGGGATGGACCCTGGGGCAGCCTGCAGCCCCAGGAGCATGGGTGAAAGCTGGGCTCCCCACACCCTGGGGCTTGGAGCCTGAAGTCCCGGCATTGCTGGGGGGGAGCCGACTTCTGGATCCCCCTGGACCTGCTGACTGGGCTTGGCGGAGACCTGGCTTGCCCTGCTGCCCCCTCCCCTTGTTGGCAGCAGGGGGGTGACAGGTTCCCAGTCGGCTTTCCACCTCTGCCCCAGCAAGCCCGGGGGAGGTGGTCCCCAAGCCAGCTTGGGGGGCTGGCCCGCAGCCAGCTTGGGGGGAGGGCAGTCCTGGAGCTAGCGCCTGGCAGCTAGTGGGGTAGCGGGTGTCGGAGCTGCTTGCCATCCTGCTCAGTCTGGAGGGCAGTGGGGCTGCAGCGGCAGAGCTCTCCTGCTCCCTGGTCCCCCAACCCCTGGCTGCCTGCAAGCGACCGGGGTGATGCCCGCTCCCCCAGCCCCTGCCAGGCTCCCCAGCCTGGTCCATTTCACTTCTGAAGCCCTGGCCCCAATGGGAATCTTCATAATGTGGCCCCTAGAAAACCAGGCAATCATGGGTCAGCTTAGGACTTGGAACCATGCCACAAACTCCCATCTCCTGAGTTCTAGTGCAGTGCCTAATGGCAAGACCCAGCCTTGCTCACGAATGGTAATGACCCAGCCACAGTCAGGTCAGGGAAGGTTTCAACACTGGTGTAGGCTTTCATCTGTGAAGTGTTTCTGTGAAATGCACCAGGCTGGGGAGCCTGGCAGGGGCTAGGGGAGCGGGCATCACCCCTGGACGCTTGCAGGTGTCCAGGGGACAGGAGGCTCGACCTCCTTGCCAGGGTTGCTGGCACTTGCCCCCGTGGGGGTGCGGAAGCTGGCTTGACCCCCTTGTCGGGGTTGCTGGCTTGGGCCCCCTAGACCCCCTTGACAGCAGGGGCAAGGCAGCCAGGGGGACCTGCACCTCCTTTCCCCGCTTTCCCTGCTGCAGCCCCGGGGCTGCTACAGCCCCCGTGGGCTGGCGGGTGCGGCACCCGTTCACCCCGCTGCAGCCCCACAGCAGCTCCAGCCCTCGCAGGCTGGTGGGAGCGGGACCCGCTTTCCCCACTGCAGCCCCTGCTTGGCCTGCTCCAGCCCCCATGGGTTGGTGGGTGTGGGACCCACTCACCCCGCTGCAGCCCCTGCTCAAGCCCCTGCTCACCCCGCTTCAGCCCCAGGGTTGCTCTAGCCCCCACTTGCTGGCAGGTGTGGGACCCACTTGCCCCGGGCTGCAGCGGGGCAAGCAGGGCCTGCAGTGGGGTGAGCAGGTCCTGTGCCCACCAGCCCATGGGGGCCGGAGCAGCCCCGGGCCTGCAGCAGGGAGACCGGATCCCCACCCACCATCCCACAGGGGCTGCAGCCCCCCACCCCCAGCGCCTGCTGTGCCCTTCTGCAACTCCCCCAGCACCCTGGCCAGGGTGCTGGGGAGAGTGGGACTTCCTATAGCACCCTGGGAGGAAGGTCGAACCCCTGTTTCGAAAGGCCTTGTTTTGAAACAAGGTGTCCCCAACCGCCTTGTTTCGAAACAACCCTTTCGAAATGAGGGTTATTTCGATTCCACTCAAGGTTTTATTATTTTGAAATGATGGGCTCCGTCATTTCGAAATAAAGAATTATTGTGTGGACCTGACGTTTTATTTCGAAACAGCAGTCGTTTTTCCAAAATAAGACCCTCGTGTGGACATGCCCAAAATGATTAGTCCTCTCTATTAAGCATTGGTGAGGATATAGTTGTGGCCAGTTTTTGGCCTCCTGCTACAGAAATGATGTGGACAAATGGAGAGAGTCCAACAGAGAGCAACAAAAATTATTAGGGAGATGAGGCACATGATTTAAGAGCAAGAGCTGAGGGAATTGGTCTTACTTAGTCTGCAGACAAGAAGAGTTATTTGACGGCAGCCATCAACTACCTGAAGGTGGATTCCAAAGAAGATGGAGCCAGTCTGTTCTCATTGCTGATAGATGAGAGAACAAGGAGCAATGGTCTCAAATTGCAATGGAGGAGATGTAGGTTGGATATTAAGGGGAAAAAAAAGAATTATCCCTAAGAGGATAGTTAACGACTATGATGGGTGACCTAGGAAGGTGGTGGAATCTTCATCCTTAGAGGTTGTTAAGGCCCACCTTGACAAATCCCTATTTGGGGTGATTTAGTTGGGGTTCATCCTGCTTTGAGCAGACACTGGACTAAATGATTTCTCAAGCTCTCTTCCAACCCTAATTTTCTATCATTCTGTGGTATAAGGAATGATACTGTGGTTTGGGAAAAATATTGATTAGGTTTCCATTGTGACTATGGCTACATTTGACGATGGATCTTGTTGCTTTGGGAATATGTGAGTTTTTCACATTATACCTTCTAGCTTCAGTTAACCTTCTCTGTCAGGGAACCACTCTGATCTGCAGGGGTGGTTGTGGTAGTGCATCAATGGTTTCAGCAAGCAGCTGGTTGTAGCATTCTATCAAATTGTCTGTCTCACCCTGAGGTTAAATATTTGTTTTCATCTGAATCTTTTGGAAACGTGCTAGGAAACTTGTAGGATGACAAAGAGATATTTTGTTTAGGAAAGAGGACAGGCCGGGAAGAGCATAGTTTGGTTGGCTTGCTCTGATGAAGAGGTGGGAAATTTTTAGTCCCTTTCTGTGTCACATATAGCCTCTATTATGAGTGGGAGAAAATATTGAACTGGTCTACATTATCACAGAACAGAAATGTTAGATAAACAGTAAAGCTTGCCCAAGCATTTTAAAAGAAAAAAAGGATGTTTCATTCTATTTTCACTTTAATAGAATCATAGAAGATTACAGTTGATACAGACCTCAGGAGGTCATCTAATCCAACCTTCTGTTCCAATCAGTACCAAACCCAACAAAATCATCCCAGCCAGGCCTTTGTGAAGCCACTCTTTAAAAACCTCTAAGGATGGACATTTCAGCACATACTTGGGTAACCCCTTCCAATAATTCACCACCCTCCTAATGAACAAGCTTTTCCCATTATCCACTCTAGACCCCATCCACTGCAATTTGAGACCATTGCTCCTTCTTCCGCTTTCTGTTGCCAATGAGAACAGCCAAGCTTCATCCCATTAAGAGTCCTGTTTTAGGTAGTTGACCAGTGGTATCAAATGCCTCCTCCCCCATTGTCTGCTGCACACTAAACATGCCCAGTTCCCTCACCTCTCCTCAAAAATCATGTTTTCCAGCCCTCAGTAATTTTTGCTGCCCTCCTCTGGACTCTCCTAAATTTGTCCACACCTTTTTTAGTGGATGCAGTATTGGATGTAGTCCAAATGTGGCCTTGCCAGTGCCAAATAGAAAGGAGTGATAGCTTCCCTCACTCTGCTGGCAATTCTACTAACACACTCCAATATTATGTTAGTCTTCTAGGTAATAAGGGTACACTGTTAACTCATAAGTCATTTTCTAGTCCACTGTAAGCCCTAGTTCTTGTGCTGCAGAACTGCTGCCTAGCCAGTTGGTCCCTAGTATGTAGGATTACATGGGATTCTTCTGTCCCAAATGCAGCATTTTAGGTCTGGCCTTGTTGAATCTCATCAGAACATTTTTGGTCCACTCTGAATCCTATTCCTACCTTCCAGCATATTCTTTGTTTTCCATGGATTAGTGTTATTGGCAAACTTGCTGAAGGGGTAATCCACCCCATCCTCCAGGTCATTAATAAAGACTTTTTTGGGGGAAAAAAAGGTCCCAGCACTGAGCTTCAGGCTCTCTGCTTGTTACTGGCTATAGACTAGACACTGAGCCCAGGACTGCTACTCATTGAGCCCGATGATCTAGCCAATTTTCTATCCATTTGATAATCCATTGATACAACACATACTTTCTTTAATTTGCTGGGAAGAATACTGTTGGGAGACTATAGCAGAGCTCTGCTAAAGTCAAGGTATATCATCTCCACTACTTTTCCCCACACCTATGGAGACAGTTATTTCATCATAGAAGACAATCAGCTTTGTCAGGCATGACTTCCCATTGGTGAATCCATGCTGATGCATCCTGATCGCCTTCCTCTGTTCCAGGTGCCTCAAAATGGATTCCTTGAGGACCTACTTCATAATTCTTCTGGGGACTGAGATGAGGCTGATCAGTCTGTACTTCCTTAGATCCTCCTCCTCCTCCTCCTCTTTTTTTGAAGGTGGGCAATATATTTGCCTTGTTTCCAATCATCCAGAACCTTCCCCAATTGCCACCAATGTTCAGAGTTAATGGCCAATGGCTCTGCAATCACATCAGCCAACTCCCTCAGCATCATCAGATGGATTGCTTTCAGCACCACAGATTTGTGCATGTCTAGCCTTTCTAAATAGTCCTGAACCCTGTTCTTTCACCACTGAGGGCTGGTCACCTCCTCCCCATACTCTGCTGCCCTGTGCTGTAGTCTAGGAGCTGACCTTATCTGGGAAGACAGGCAAAAAAGTCTTGAATATTTCATCTTTTTCTATATCATCTGTCACTAGTTTGCCCCTCCCATTTTTAAGGGGCCTTGACCTTTCCTTGACCACCACTTTGTTGCTAGCATAGCTGTTGAAACCCTTCTTGTCACCTTTGCTAGTTGCAACTCCAGTTTTGTCTTTCCCTTCCTGATTTAACTGCATGTTCAAGGAGTATTTTTATATTCCTCCCTAGTCATTTGACTAAGCTTCAATTTCTTGTGAGCTTCCTTTTATGTTTAAGCTCAATGAAGGCTTCGTTGTTAAGCCAAGCTGTTCACTTGCCATGTTGTTGTTCTTTCTGCACATTGGAATGGTTTGTTCTGTACCCTCACCAGGGTTCTTTAAAATACATCAAGCTCTCTTAGATTTGCCCACCCCCATATTACTTTCCCCAGCATAAATTCACTGACTTTGGTGGCCATACTCATGTTTTACTGGTGTGAATCAGTCCTTAAGTTTTCTTAATAACATTTAGACCCAGATTCGACAAACAAGTTCATGAGTAATTTTGTACATGTGAGTAATCCCATTGAACTCAGAGTAAACTGAGTTTACATTGGTGTAAACACTTCACTTATGTAAGTGTTTGCAAAATCAATTCATTAGGGCATTGTTCTCAATTTAAAATGAGCTTTTAAGGTTGGACAAAATTGGAGTCATACAGGTGTCTTTAATTAGAGCAGATTTTGTTATTGTGAGTGCAATGAATTCATTCAAATGGTTAGAATAACATTTTTCCCTGATTTGCTGTTGTTGCTTTAATGAAAGTCATAAAGGTACACTTAAGACAAAAAGTCTGTGCTACAAAATGATTACAGTCTAGCACAGGAAAAACAGAATATATGAGACAACTCTTTCCAGTGCAGTTAGACTGGAAGAAATGTTGCTGTTATACATCTGATTGGGAATGGGATTAAGGAGAGGGAGGACATTTAGATGAGAACAAAGTGGTAGGGTGATCCAACCGTAAATGGTGCTATAAAAGAAAAACTGGAGAATGAGAAGAGGAGAGAAAAGAATCAGTCAGGAGTGACATATAGAGGAATTGCAGGAGTGAGGGTAGGCACGTAAAATGAAATGAAAAAAAAGAGGTTTCATTCTTTTTGTCTAAATCAGCTTTCAAATGATAAAGATCAAATCCTTCAGGTATTGTTGCTCTCCAAGGTTCTGAACACAGATAAAATCCAGGCTGAAATGATGAGTTAAAACATATGTGAGAGGAATAAGTTAGTCATTTAAATTAAAGAAAATTTTATGAGGCTGATACATCTTAAGAAATTTAGCATTCCTGTTTGACCTCATTGTCTGGAAGGGACTGAGAACATGCAGTTGTTCGTGAGATTTTCGTTTGCCTCAAATTTTCACAGCTCATCTCTTGGCTACAATAATCCTATGCTTTTTCCCTTATTGATTCTTGGTGCTGGCATATGTGTAACTATACATAAATGCGTGCACATACATGCATAATGTACTGAAGAAAAAATGAAATTTTACTAACTTAAGCTTCCTGTTGTCCTAGTCTGTGTATATTACATCTAATCAGTGATACACTTGTACTTTATTATTTAAACTGAGTTAATTCCTTCTTCTCCTGAACAAGCAGACTGGGGAGTAGTTCACTGGCTTGTCATGGTGAGATCAAGAAATCTGTTGCTTATTGTTATGGTCTTAATTCCAGCTGCCTACACCAGCCTGTGTAGCTATGTAGCTGTGTATGTGTTCAACTATCTGCAAGACTGAATAGACTAAATATAAACAGGGTCATGCTGGGTTTTTTTTTGTAATCAGTGTCTTCTACAACTGAATATTTAAAATAGCATGGTAGATATCACTGTTAGAAAAATCTGCCATCCTACATTTCCACAAATAACTAATTTAAACACAAATGTGGAGTTATCAGGCTTGACTTATTGTCAGTCTATGAAGTTAAATGTCTAATTCTTCAATCTATGTTTTAATTCAGGCCTTGACAAATCTATGTTTCTGTTCACCATAGCAACCAGTTTTAGTAGTCTTGTCACCTAGCTCCATTGCAGAAATGTAGTTAAGGAGCGCCCTCTGGTGACCAAAACTAAAATTGCTGGTGCATAGCCATGAGCCATTTTTGTCCATTCCATTTTAATTATAGCAGGGTTTTTTTTTTTAAGGGGGGGATTTCTTGGAAAATGTAGAAGACAGTGTTGATGGGCAACTATTAATGAACACATATTATAATCACAGTTATAATCATTAGACTTAAATTAAATACATTAAACAAACACCTCAAATACCATGGTGGTCCAAGAATGTCTGTCTTATATATACCAGTCTATAAAGCTTTGTTCAGCTCAGCTCCTGATGCTCAAGAAATTTAATTTTCTTTGCATAGTGGCTTGATTAGGTAAAATTTGGGGTAATTTTGATCTTTGCAAATGTCGTGTTAGATTTGGTTTTGTAAAATGAAAACCAGTAAAGACATGGGAGAATAGAGGTTTAGATAAATGGTTTTAATTTTGGTTTGCCTCTAATAGTAGGAGCTTCCAAGTTTGCTGGAATAACTCAATAGTACTTGAATTTAAATTTCCAGCCTGCTAACTCCCCAAACTGATGCTTGCTTTTGGGGGAATCGAAAGAGGAAAGACAGTACCATGGAAAATTCTGACATGAGAGAACAGCAACCTTCTTTTGCGTGGCTCTCCTCAAGGCAATCAATACCTCCATTTTTATACAGTCCTTTCTCAAGCAGATTCCTATAAATTTCAATAGCTAGATTACTAACCTTTTCCATTAACTACCCTATTGTGTGAGTTTTTCCTTTGTACCCATTATATAGCACTGTGTTTTCTATTGCAAACCTTGAATCCTATTATAAAGAGAATTAATTTTAAACAAATTGCACTAAAATGAGTATAAAATTAGAATACTCTGCTTAAATGGATTTGTACTCTTTCATTTAATATTGTTTAGCATCATTTAAGAAAATAAACAACATTTTTTAAGAAGTATGGTAAAGTAAAACTGTAAACTAGATTAATTTTTCATTTTTTTTGTTTCGTTTTCCCCCCCCCCCAATTTGCTTCCTTTCTGTTTGGATTAGTATAATATAAATCTACATCTTCACATTCTTTGAAAGACTAGTTAAACTACTTGCTGGATAAAACAAACAAAGTGCTCTGGCAATTATAAAAACTAACAAATATATGTTTCACATAAGCTTTTGTGGTAGAGATCCCATTTTATCAGACACTTGGAAATGGAAAAAAGATACAGTAATGGTAGAAGGGTAAATGCAGTGAAATGTGATCACAGGTTCAGGTTAGATTACTCCAATGGAAGGTCATTTGATAAATAAATTTGTTAGTCTTTAAAAGTGCCACAGGATTCATTGTTTGTTTTGTTGAACTAGACTAACATGGATCCTCCTTTGGTACTTGTTGGATGCTTCTCAAGCATAGAAAGCAGTAAAAACATAGGCCCTAATTCTCTCCGTGTACATTGGTGTAAATCAGAAGTAATTCCGATGGAGTTATAGTGGTGTAAAAGTAGATAAAATGAGTCTCAAAGGCAGAGGGACATGTTTCTGCACTTCCAGATTTAAGACCTGTCATTCATCATAATGCAGTTTCACCACTGGTAGAAGTAGTACTGTATGTAAGCAAAACCAAGGCATTTTCACAACTGTGCCATCTAACTCTTCTCTAAGTAAGGTTAGATGGTATTGAACTGTAAACACCATGTTCTCTGATGATCTTAGTTGTCTAAGGGTAGACAGCAGAGCAGATTATCAAATAATAGATTTTTTGTTATGAAAATGTTATTGTCAAAGATATTTCACTTTTCTCAAAATTTTTCTTTGACATTTGTGTTTTGTCAAAAACATGAACATTTCTATGAAAATGTACACTTTTTCCTCAAAATTTCCCTTTAGTCAAAAAGTAATTTTTCTTTAAAAAAAGTTTTGAAAATTTTTGTGGCTGCCTTAAATAACAGAGACTTGAAGACCCTAATTTTGTAATATTCTGAGTGTCCTCAGTGTATGTTTGTAGCATCTGGCAGAATCAGAAATCAGGCACCTTGAATATGCTAGGATAAAGTCATTTCCTAAAGTGGTTCCTCATGTTGGATAGGCATCTCTATAGAGGAGATCATAGGGTTGGTTGGTTTGTTTGTTTGTTTGTTTTGTTTTTACTCTTTCACTCACACACCATAAATGGTTAAAGGGAGATCATTTCTAAACAGTTCTGCCCAGCTTCTCTAATTCTTGCATGTAGAAAAATAATAAAAATATTTTGACATTAACTATAGTTCTGCATAAATCAGAAACCCTTTTTTCCCTGGCCCTGGAAAGAGTCTACCTACCACATAAACAGAGTCGCAGATGGAGGACATTCCCACACTAGCTTCACATAAAATCTGTTGTATCCATTGAAAATATTTTTCAAAAGTAGGTCACCTACTGTGAGCTCATGCGGGATGGAGCGTTAATTTTTGCAGCACCATACTGAAAATAAGCTATGTGTGATTTTGCTAGACTAATTGTGCTGTTGTTTAATAAAGAGTGCAGTCATTCTTTGTACATTATTCTTCTTTGGAAAAGAAAGGGAAATGGTGCTTTATTAAGAGAACCATGGAATGTGAGTTAATCAAATGCCTTTGGAAGAGGAGTTCCACAATGTGAGCCTATCAACAATTGGCATCCTGTGGATTCCTCCATTGTAATCCAGTTAAACGTCATTGAATTTCAGTGGGAAAGTGGCATGGGGGCGAATCATCACTATTATGATACCGCATAGATAATCCTTTCCAAAATACTGAAAATCAATTTAAAAACGTTCTGTATTGAATACAGCACACAAAATGAACATTATTAGAGAGCTATAATAATCTTCTTTTTAACATCATGTGTGCATACACATACATACACCCTTACAGAAAGATACAACTGAAACCATCCCAAGAATAAAATCTTCAAGAATAAACCAGATATTTCTGTGTCCATAATGATCCAGGCAACAGTTGTCCTCTGTTGCTACCCATCTGTTTCAGTGACAACCACTGAGACCTCTTCATATACTTAGCAGATAGAGTAAGACATTCAGTCTCGTCTGAAACAGATGCCCCATGCCACTTAGTGGATTAGCTAGCAGGAACACTTTTAGAAAAGGACCTTACATTTATATAGTGATTTCTATCCAAAAAGGTCCCAAAGATCTTTGCCAGCTGAGCAAAATTATATCCAAACTGCATGGCCATCTCTCATATAGCATGTGACAACCCTGTAACAATGGATAGCAGCAGTATAAACTATGTTGTACAAGTTTTATTACATTTGATCAATGTATTTGGGGTTTTCGCGGTTCTTTCCATGTATAGTTTATGTATTTTTTGAATGGGTGGCAAACCTCCGGTTGACTTCAGTGGCAGCAAGAAAAGACTCTAACACTTTTGTGTTTACCAGAAAGTCAACTTGTGGACAACCTTGACGTTGGTGGTGGTTTTATGGGAAATTATAAAACTAATATTTTGTTTCTATAAAATCCAAAGCATTTTCTTTTTGTGTTGTAGCAATATATGTTTCATATAGTCCAGATGGCCAGGTATCAAACATATTCTGGGGAAGGAGAAATGATAGTGTAAGACAATCTCTAAGTGCTGTAGGGAGGTGAATTGCAGGTGCACTGGAAACCCAGGGGATTAGCAAAGCTCCAAAATTCTGCAATGCAAGAAGTGACAGGGGGAACCAGGCACCCTGTGGAGCTTCTGAATTCTGTGGCAGAAGTTTCTGGCTGGATTGGTGAGCGTTGTAGAACTCATAGGTGGTATCCTGTCCCATTGAAGTCAGTGCCCAAACCTCCAGTTACTTCAACTGAGCAAGGATTTCACCCTATGAGCTTTCTTAGATGATTGGAACCAGGGAAAAAATGGTTTTGTCATGCTTCTGATTCCACATTGCACAAAAAAAGCATTTGGGAGGCAGGAACTCTTAATGTCTGAATGCTACAGTGAGAAGATGGGATTATTGCAAAGCTTCATATCCTAGAATCTAGATAGTAGATAATTGGAAGAAGCAGATTACCCTGCAGATCTTCTAAATGTTGGATTGGCACGATTTCTTTGACAAAATAAAGTAAAAACATTAACTTTAAATTGTGCTACTACTTTCTACTGATGCAATTTACAGTTCAAAATACTTAAGCGTTTAAAAATGTAGTTGCCCACCATCCTTCAAATAACAATGTACTCACACTGCAAGAGCAGTCACTGTAGAGGAAGCAAGAAGTAAAAAGGTAAAGTCTTTGTATAGTAGTAGATCAGTCCTCAACAAATGTATGTTTCTGGTTGCCATGGCAACCAGTTTTAGAAGGCTGTTGTCTATCTCCCCTGCAGAAATGTAACAGAGGACCATCCTATGTTGACCAACAGTAAAATTGCTGGTGCCTCTCTGTGAGCCAATTTTGTCCACCCCTGTACTATATGGAAGAACTGGAGGTATGGTCTGTAGACCACAGGTGGCAGGTGGTTGTTCTGTAAGAATTTGTAGGTCATATTCTCGTTGCATAGTTTCTATAGCAAATGACTTCATGAGAGTTTATAGTGTTCAGACTGAGACTATACTGGCATGTAAGAGCAGATTTAGGAAGTTTTGGGAATATGCAGTTTCATGTGATATGCACTGGTGCTTATTTAAGGCACTACATGCAGGATGAGCATATTTGAAAACTTATTTTTCTTCTACTCTTTATTTCCATATTTCTAAATACTTAGGTTTAAAAAAAAAAAAGCAAGGAGTCTTGTGGCACTTCAAGACTAACAGATTTATTTATTGCATCACCTTTCGTGGGAGAAAATCCCACTCTTCAAAGCACCTGACGAAGTGGGATTTTCTCCCACAAAAGCTCATGCAATAAATAAATGTGTTAGTCTTTGGTGCCACAAGACTCCTTGTTCTTTTTGCTTTATTACACTAACACAGCTGTCCCTTTGGAACGTAGGTTTTCCAACATTCCTTGGAATTCATACACACATTCAGAACTCCCACTAATTTCATTTGGACCAAGATTTGACCCTATAACTTGAAGTTAACAAAGTCTTTGTCATTTATAGAGCTGGATGTCATATATAACATCTTTTACATACATGAACCCCCAACTGCACAAAGGGAGAACTCTGACATCTTGGTGGTAGCTGAGACTCAGATAATTAGGAACTTCGCTACTGCAGAGATTCTAAGCTCCTAGGACCTGCAGTCAGTGACATTTTAGGAGCAGGTTTTTCCGGCTTGTGGCCTGCGGGCCAGAATCTGACCCACTAAGGGCTTTTATCTGGCATGCAGAGCCACTGCATGCACTTGTGTGGGCTGTGTGGAGCTAGGAATGTAAAACAAAATTTGCTCACTGGCCCCCTAGTGAGAAAAGAATTGCAATGTGGCCCCTCACCCAAAAAGGTTGGGCACCCCCGTAGGGAATATAAACATCATTTAAGACAACGTTTGGAAAATCAGGATCATATTTTACAGCCCTTTGGGGAAAAGATGCATAATGTTATTGAAGAATAATTTGAGTGAGAGACTAAGTAATATTATAGGGTGGGGATTTTTATATTTAGATGATAGAGTGTTTGATATTAAATACAGTTTTATTATGTTTGTTTATGATCAAGCTCATACTTTTAAGTGTTATGGAATTAAACAATATGCAAACCTCACAAACCAGACTGTTGACATTGAAAAGTTCAATTACATTTTTTTCCACCATACTAGCTTTGTGTTGCTAAAGGGGGGGGATTCAGAAGCAGAAAAACATTAAATGATCTCGTCAGAGCTGTTTTCTTCCCTCTTCCTAATGTAAACAGATTTTTTTAAAGGGGCAAAAAGCCCACCACTGATTCAAACACTCCGTCAACAGCCTTTCTGCTTTTAACAGATGGGTCACCTGACTGCCACTTAGGGATGCCCTTTTTACCGATGAAATCCAGAAGTACTAGGTACGGCTGGATACAGAATAGAGCATCATTGCTTAGAATGTAAATGACCCTGACTGAACGGGAATGGAGTTGGGCTGCTGATGGGGGTGGGGAGAGAGGAAAGAGAGAGAGGCACACACTCTCTCTGTCTCTCTCTCACATACACACACACAGGGAGTGCCGCTTGCTTCATCTTTTTGAGAGGAGGGAAAACAAAAGAGCTCAGCTGCAGTTTTGTGTTGCTCTGTCTGGCTTAAACAGAAAATTCTAGACATCCGTGCTGAAAAATCAAATCGCAGCTGAAACTGTTTGCATCAGGAAGATAATTTTCTCCCCTCGGAATGGGTTGGATCAGTACAGGTGGTTTGCAGATCATGAGAAGACGGACTGGCTGAGAATCATGGAAAGGTGGGCTAAGACTGCCTCTTTTACTGCTACCCCCCCCCTTCATAGAGTAGTGCATCAATGAGCTAGGACCTGATGAGTGGCTGCTTTAAAAGCTTAGGTGGGCTTTTAAATCCTACAAAACAAAAATCAGAGTGAAAGGCACTACCGTATTTGACCAGATGTTGAACCCAAACTTGAGCTGAGTCTGCTTGGCTTTCAAAATTCCTGTGTGCTGCTTTTCATGTTGCCTTTGTTTGGAATAATTCCTGTAGGATAGAGCCATAATACAAGACAAAATGCATGTTTTAGTCACAAGTTGACAGATGATTGTTTTAAATTTTGCCAGGGGATTGCAAGCGAAGGTTCTGCTTCTTGTGTGTGTAGAAATGAAAGGAGCTGTTGACTTTTTGAATTTATTGTGGTTCTGACATGATTAGAAGTTGAGTTGCAATTATCGGTGTACATTGTCTGGATTTTAAGAATAGGCAGTCCAAATATTGCAAGTTTTAGTGGTATTTCTTCAGCAATGCCAAATGCATTTTACTTGTACACTCTTTTGTTTATTATTAAAAGCAAGGGAATTGATTTTACTGAAAAATTCTTAAAGCATAATGAGGGATAAAGAGGGAAAAGAAATGTTTGAGTTTTCATGTTGTTTTATTAAGATGCCTACATCTCTAAAGCAAGTTCCAGCAATTTCTCATTTTCTCATGCAGCTGCATCTTCTTTTGCTCTTTAGTATCTTTTTCACTGTCTTTTAGAACAAAAGACATAGCGTACCTTTTTAATGGTAGCAAGAGAGTTGTATACAAATTATCCATTTTTGCACAGGTTTGTTCTGATTCATTCCTAAGTAAACTGCCTTAAGGTATTAGGGAAGAAAGGGGAGGAAGCTTGACTGGTGTTTTAAGAAATATTGAATTCATATGATTTAAAGATCATGTAGAAGCATATATTTAGTGCTAGCTGGAATTCAGCTCCCTTTCATGCAAAATCTTCAGACCATACCAGGGAGAGTCTTAACAACCAATAAATCAGAGTCATAATGGGGCCTTTAAAATTTGTCAGTGTGGGGTGACTGGCTGGGTCCCCTTTGGCCAAATTAAGATGCAATCTGACAGTGCACTAACAGCTGTGTGCTGACATTTTCCTCATGAACCTAGTGAAAAATGGCTCCATAGCTTGTTTCTGGTCCTGAGAAGACAGTCTCTGAGTAGCCATGCATTTTTTCCTGTATTGTTGTTTGTCCTAATCACCATTCTTGCTGATAGTGTCTGACTGGTTCATTTCAGTTCGCTTGCTTTTAAATCTTGGCTCAGAGCGCAGGAGGAGCAGTTGGTAGGGATTGTCTCACCTGGAACTGGAACCCATGCCAGTGTGACTGCCGAGACAGAAAATGTTTATCACAAAAGGGTTGCATGAATACTGTTAATAATGCTCCTTCTGTCAGTTTTAATGAAGCTAGATAAGTGGGCTGAAATGGATGTGTCTCAGATAGACTACCACCCACTACAAAGGAAGAAAAATGCAAAACCAGAATGAGTGAAAATTGACAGATATAGCCACACATGCTTGGAAGATAATCTATTTCTGAAAGGATAAAACTACTCTATTGAAAGGAGTATGTGCTTATTCAATGGGAAAGATCATTTTCAGATATTACTAGACAACGGGGCATGAGGAGGGTATATCACTTTTTTTGTACCACAGGAGTGATTATTGAAGAAATTCCTTGATCAACAAATTATTAAGTATGCCACATCAGCAGCAGCACTGGATGTACTTGTATTCAAGCTTCAGTTTCTAAAAGCATTGGAAGTAGCTTGGGGTGATCTTTCATATATTCTAAAGCCAGAAGGGACCATTGTGATTTTTTTTTGAACACCCTGGTTAACACAGGCCATAGAACTCCTCCAAAATAATTCCTAGAGCTCATCTTTTAGGAGAATATACAATTCTTAATATGAAAAAAATGTCAGAGATGTACAATTTACTACAGCCATTAGGAAAATGTTAATTTCACTCACTGGTAAAAATGTACATTTCCAATCTGAACTTAACTAGCTTCAACTTCCATCTGTTGGATCATGTTGTTATACCTTTCTCTCTGAGATTGAACAGTCCATGATTAAATATTTGTGCCCCATCTAGGTACTTATAGACTGTAATGTAGTCAGCCCTTTGGGATCTCTTTCTTAAGCTAAGTAGTTTGAATTCTTTGAGTCTGCACTATAAGCCATTTTGGAGAAGCACAGTTACACAGTGAATGGAACTGAAGGGTGTTAGAGCTGGCTGTGTTTCTGTGTAACAACACCCTAGGCCAGTGGTTTTCAACCTTTTTTTCCTCAGGACCCAGTTGAAAAGAAATCATTTATGCCTGCAACCCAACTACTACATCTTTGAGCAATGCACTCCAGTTTTTTGGTGGCAGCAAAAACAGGGGGCACCGCAACCCAGTGCTTGAGGGTCTCTGACCCAGTACTGGATCCCAACCCTAAATTTGAAAACCACTGACCTAGACTGTCTGATTCATCAACTGCCACTGTACTTGATTTCTCATGAAGCTGCTTCTTTTTAATGTTTGCCGAGTGATAAGGTGTTTAAGACTAGCAACAAGCACAAAAGTGGGGCAAATGTGGGGTGGAAAGGGTGACTGGGAGAAATGATGTGTAATATGAATGTTCTCCAGGAAACACAGCCAGTTTTGTTTTTATAAATGTCTCCTAATGCTTCTTCTGGAAAAAAAAAATCACAGAACACCTGCCCTTTCTCCACATTTTAAAGTAATAGTTTTTACATTATTATAAGTATGATTGACAGATAGAAAGCAATAATTTTAAAAGCCTCCATCCTAGAAAATATGAATGGCACAAATGTGGTGCCATTTACTTGGTTTACAAGATGTTACCTATTAGGTGGTGTTTTGAAACTGTGTTGTGTGGAATGGCGATAAAATCCCTGAATGTTACTGACCAATCTATTTAGATTAATTTTCATGGAACTAAAAGCTTGGAGATACTGTATAATTTTGGTTCTTCAGGAGAATGATGGAAATGGAACTTCCACACTACATGCAGACCTGATTACTGCTTTTATAAATGTAGATCATTAGACCACAATGAATGGCCTGCTTCATAGAAATTGACACAATTACATTGCAGAAATGTAAAAAGAAAACACAGTATGTCTGAAAAGCTTTCTCCAAACTCATCAGAGAAGAAGCAATATCAGTGTAAAATAGCCCAGATAAATGGAGTTAAAAAGGTTTGAGGGATGCTGAAAAGCCTGATATCTAGTTTAGGCTGACCATATTTATAAAGCTGGGCAACTGCAGTTTTGGAACCTTGATCAATCCAGGTTTTGTGTGTGTATTTATAGTCATATCCAGTGAAAAGCAAATTCTGAGCAGGAACAAATTAACTTTCCAAACTACTCATTTTGAGAACATGCATTAAAAGATTCAGCAAAGGCAAAGGAGAGGTTTTAGAGGGAAAGGAAATTAACAGAAACCAAACCAAATACACAAGTCTACTTTTGTAGCTCTAGTTATCGCTGATGTGGTTTTAACAAATAGTTGTTTCCAGCAGGCATTCACAATCAAAGTCTTATTTCAGAAATGGAACAAGTATTTTGACACATTTTTCCTGTATAAAATGAAAAATGGACATAAACCATGCTTGTAATGAAATAGTGGGATTCCTGTGGCACCTTAAAGACTAAAGAATTTCTTCAGGCATAAGCTTTCATGGGCTGCAACCCACTTCGTCAGATGCAGCCCATGAGAGCTTATGCCTGCAGAAATTTCTCAGCCTTTAAGGTGCCATAGAACTCTTGTTGTATTTTCTGTATACAGACTAACATGGCTACCCCTCTGCAGTGCGCAGTTTCTTGGGGACTAGCAGTAGTACTTGTATGTTGAACCTCTATGGAGAGAAAGAGGAAAGTAAGCATAGAAATAAGATGGCTGTAGAACAAAGATCTAATTTCAGATGGTCATTCTTTACAAGCTATCTTAGCATATGGTTTGGTTAAACACAAGGCCCGATTCTCCTCTCATTTACAGATGTGTAAATCATGAGTGACTCTCCTGAAGTCTATGTAGTTACAATAATGTGAGAGGAGACTCAACTCAAGTCCATACTGTTAAAGGCTAAAAGAGTATACATTTAACTGAAACGCTCAGAGTAGTAATTGTCTGTGTTTTGCCTGGTAGACTCAATGAACAGTCCACCAGTTTCCATTTGCTTTGTTATCTTCAGTAGCCAATGTCCTTGCAAAAATCAAATGTTCACTCAGTGCAAGAAGAGTTGAAGATAAGGGACTAGATACTGTCGTCAGTTCCACAAGTATACAATTTAGGGAATTAATTACCCCAGTGGAATAGAGATCACAGGTTAGCCTGTAGAATAAAAAGGCAGATGTGATCAGCAGAATTTTCAGCAATATACATTTTAAAGGAGCATCTTAATGATTTGTCAGCCTTTGCTTTCTCACACTGTACATTGCAGATCCATGTGTACCACTCTGGCTTTATAGGATGCTGAATATAACAGATGAAAGTTGGCAAACATATCTTTCAGTTAACCATTGTGAACTGTATACTTGAAGTTCTTTTTCTTAAGGAACTGTACTATATGATATAAAGTAAGTTATTTCTAATACTCATGTCTGGCATTTACAGGGCACATCGCATATTGATGATCTAAATAAGGCTGGTTAGCTCTGCTGATCCTAGTTTAACACATCAAAGAAGTTTGTATAATGAAAGCTAGAAAACAGTTTTAATCAGAAAGAACATGTTAGGTTTTTGGGTTTTTTTTCAGCAGGCCTCAGCTTTTCACCTCTGTTCTAACCCAACTTCTCCTCCGCCCTTCTTCACAATCCCAGAGTCCTGACCCATCCACAGCCCTCTAGTTCGCTCTGAATAACCATCAGTGACTTTCCCTTATTGCATGCTTTCATGTTCCTCCTATGGTGACATCGACCTTCCTCCTACTATTCTTGTGCTGATGAACTCAGAAGCTGACACAAGGTACGTGGGTTGTGTGAGAGCATATTTGGGCAGTCAGGAAGCTTTCAAAAAGTGAGGCTGTGGAGCAAGATGTACCTCAGAAGAGAATCTTGTCCTACCCTATTTCCCTGATCCCTAGAGTGGCATTCCTTATCAAATCTGTCGCCAGATCCTTAGTTAATGTTTTAGATTTTCAAATGGCCAGAGGCAAAGGGAAGTGTAAACGACTCTATCTGAGACAAAGAAGGAATCCTATGGCACTTTTAAAGACCTAACAAATTTATTTATTACATAAGCTTTCATGGGCACAATCTTTCTATCGTCCTTCTCAGCTCTTGTTTTCCCTCTTCCACACTGTTTGAATCAAAACAGCTTGTTTACATGACAGAGATCGGCTAGCAGTCTGTCCCTCTGGAACTGTTTGAGTTGACCTTACAACCCACCCTTCTCTGTACATATATATTTCTAGCCTACATGCTACATTTTCTATTTCATTCATCTGATGAAGTGGGATTGTGCCCACGAAAGCTCATTGGATAAGTAAGTTTGTTAGTTTTTAAAAGTGCCACAGGACTCCTTGTTTGTTCTGTTGAAATAGACTAGCACAGCTACCTCCCTGGAAGCTGACTGTTTCCAGGCATGCTATGGCCATCCAGAATTGCACTGTGCATGTACTTAGTGTCATATGAGCTGCACTAAAGGAAAAGTAAGATTGTTCAGGTTTATGAAAGAACTCTATGGGCCTCAGAAGGAACAAGACAGCATTAGACTATAAAGAAGAGATGATCTTATGGAAAGAATGGAGATGCTCCTTTTTACTACTTTCTCCAGACCAAAGAAATAAGGGTTTGTGATTAAGAGCTTTTGTTTTTAGCCACATTTAGCCTTAAACCTCCTTTATGATTGGATTTTGCTAATTATAATGACATAATACAAAAACCATGCCTGGAACAATTCTTTAATCTACAAGAATTAGGAGTTAGGCCTTTGCAGCCCAAATCACTAACAGAAATGTATATAATCTAGAGGTGATGAAACATAAGTAGCCATGATCATCATGAGAAGCATTGCAATAGAGAATGCAGCCTAATAAAAGCTCTCTATCCCAGTCATTTTGTAACTTCCAGTCAAATAAATAAATGGCAGTTGATGTACAATGTGAAAAATTATTGCTGCACGAATGCTCAGAGATAGATGACCTAAAGAATAAATACATGTACTAGATAATAGGAAACAAACACTACTTGAAATTTGTTCATATATATTTATAAATTTCTTGGGGTCTAGATTGTTTGGAGCACATTAATGAGATATGAAACTTTTTGTGTTTGTCTGAATCATAAAGCAGGTCAGCTGCTAAGTAACTGAGGAGCCTGAGAGGTCATTACTCCAGAGCTCTGAAGACCACATTGGCTCTCCATTCAATACCAAAGCAAAGGTATCTCATGTAAGTCTTAAGAACCCTTTATGTGGTAGGTCAAGGTTATCAAAGGGATTGCTCTTGTATCTGTGAACCAGAATGGCAGCGATGATCAACAGCAGTCTAGGAACTGACAACACTTGGAGTGAAATTTACAGGAGGCAGAATATCTGCAGTGTAAGGGTCACAATATGGAATTCCCTAGTATCAGAAACATATCTCTATGGATTTTCATAAAATAATATGTGCCAGCTTTCCCACAGTCGGAGTCACAAAGAATAACCAACATCACACCTCCAAAGAAAGCAATGAAAAATAGTCTGATACGTTATGTATAAAATATACTGCACCCACATGGTACACGGAGTAGTGGAAGTGCTTCAGTTGGATTGTGGTTTTATTTAATCTGATTGGAATCAACTGCAGTGGTGGTACATGTGTTAGAAATACTTGGATAGATTAAATAGGTCACTAGTTGAGATCCAGAGTGATCAAAAAGTCCACATCATTTTAAGACCTGTGTGGAGTGGGCTCATGATCTTGGTCAGTTTCCTAATGGACAGGTGTCCAATGTGATTCCGACCCTAACCATTAGGTCTCTGTGCAGGTATTTTCACAGGTACTGCCAGTACTTCCAGACTGTCCCTCTTAGCCCTCCTACATTGCAGCATCTTATCTGGAAGGCATGGTGAGCTGTTTTTTTGAGGAGCAGTGTTGTGGAGTGAGAAGTAACTAAATGTTGTGGACAATACCTTTGCCTCAGTTGTTTCCATACCATGTACTAAACTAACCCTGTAAATCTTTAATGGTAGCTGTGTTTTCCAACTCTCTGTTTTTATAGCTCACTCCTTATTCTGCGATACAGAAAATAGAAAGGGGGCATGTTTTGATACTGGAATTTTCTATCTGATCTGTCTGCTGGACTGTTAGATTTTTAAACCCTTAACAAGTCTGAGGAATATCTGTTCCCTTCAAAATCCATTTTCCCAACATAACACAAACTACCAGCATGAGTGAAAAACTTGGCACCCTTGTTAATGTCAACAGACATGTTATAGAGTAGTGGGCATAAAGAATCAGCCCCGTTTCACCCTAAGAGCTGGGCTCTCCAAAAAGAGTTGAGACATGCTGATACAAAGCATCCTGCTGTAGTTTTCTGTTCTGCAGATTCAGCAGGTACAGTGCTCGTCCTAGGTATCACCTTGAGACACGGCGAGCTAGGACATTCTGTAATTATAATCTCCAACTGTGGAAGATACTGCCTATTATGGTTTTCAGTGTCTCAGGAAGTATGTTTACTGCTGCCTCCAGGTGTTCCTGACAAAATGTTGATAGTTTTAATTTACTTATTATGAAGGGTTCTTTAGCTGTATTTTTGGAAGAGGCTATATAAATGCATTTTGTTGCTGATACACAGAAGTCTCCAGTATTGTCAGTTCATCTCCATGAGAAATAATTTTCACTCATGTAGCTCCTTTCACCAGAAGTTGGCAAAGTGTTTTACAAAGGTATGGAAAAATATTTTACAACTTGGGAAACTGAGGCACAAAAGAGTAAATAACTTGTTCAAGGTCACAGGCAGCGAATCAATTGCAGAGGAGGAAATAAAAGTCTGATCTCCCAGGTTACAGTCCCATGCTCTAATCACTAAGCTCACTGCTTCCCACAGGATTCATCATATTTCAATTAGAGAAACAAAATTAAGATTATTGGGCTTTTCACACCTGAAGAAATTTAGAGGCACTCAAATATGCAAATCATTCATGTGGACCATAAAAAAAAATTGCTCTATTCAGAGCAATTTTCCAGAGAAAATCCTGCACAGTGCACTTATAGAGGACAGTAGTAGAAAGACTGCCACAAACAACTTTAGCCCCTTTGAAATTATCCAATAATTTCCCCCCGTTACGGAATGCACATCTGTGCACTCACCCTGAGTTATGATCTATAAGATTCTTCTGTTCACTTATTCACTGTGATTGTATATTTTTATGCAAGGTTTCTTCATGGATGTTCATGACCTATTCTGTATCATGTTTCCTGCAGCCTCATGCATATGCACAGAGGTGTAACATGTTTTCCATAGCTTGGGGTTGGGAGGAGACAGACAGAACTCTCTTCCTCCAGCAGCATGTAAACAGCCACAGCTGTGAGCAAGCAAGTACCTGGAGGAGGCAACAAGGATATGCTAATTGAGGTCCCTGGCTCAGACAAGACAAAGAGATTACCTTTGCCCAGAAAGGAAGGGGGTCGAGGGGGTTTGGAAACAAAGAGAGAGATGTGGGAAGATTTGAAGCTTTTTGCCTGGGACTCTCTATCTCGAAACAACTTCAAGCAAGATCTGGGCCCTGATTGGCCCAAGCAGAGACTGGCTGTGCAGACATCTGACAGCCAAACATCTTAAGCATCAACTTGGACTATGAGACAAGTTTTAGGTAGAGATATTAGATTAGTGTGTGTGTTTTACCTTTTATTTCCTTGTGGTCACTCCTGACTGATTTATGTTATGATTCTGCTTTGATTGGCCATATTCTCACTGAAAATTGTAATCTGATACTTGAGTGTATGGTGATTGGGAGTGGGTCCCCACCCCCATAGGACAGAGGCTCCTGGTGATGTACTTCAGGCCGGACATGCTGACTTGAGGACCAGCCCTTGAGTAGCCCAAGGGCATACACCCACTGCTTGGGACCAGTTGCACACGAGAGGCTGTAGTGGACTGACTCAGGAATGAGTGGTCACTTGGCAAAGCAGGGTGAATCAGAGTGCAGGAGTGGGAATTCACAGTGGCACACTGAACCAGATCCAGAGAGCACCCTGTCACAAACCATACCATCAGGTATTTGCTATCACAGTGGACTGTAATGGCTCTTTACCATACCCTTGAGTAGAACGCCTCAGCTCACTGGGAAGGATAAGGAGCCCTTATGTCTCACAAAGATAGAATACCTCCCAGAGCAGGGGTCTCAAACTCAAATCACCACAAGGGCTACATGAGGATTACTAGAGGGCCACATGAGGACTAGTACATTAACGTGAGGGCCACACCACTGAAACCTTTTCATACAACAATATTGCAAATATTGATAACAATGATGTCATTATGGGCCACAGGAAATAGCTTTTGGGGCCACGTGCAGCCTGCAGGGCATGTGTTTGAGACGCCAGTCCTAGAGCATCTCTGAGAGCAAGGAGAGCATGCCTACAGTCAGGAGCACCCGTGGCCCAGAAAAAGACCCCCATCTTCAAAGCATCTGAAGAAGTGAGATTTTCTCCCATGAAAGCTCATGCAATAAATAAATTTGTCAGTGTTTAAGTGCTGCAGGACTCTTAGCTTGTTCTCCCCCTTTTGCTTTACTTGGTTGAGAATTTTATACTAAAGATCTTTTCCAGAAATATGAAAATACTTATTTAAAACATCCACAGCTCCTTGGCAGTCATGAGATAAGAGGGAAGATTCTTTCACGGCTCAGTAACTGGCTAGAAGATGTGAGACAAAGAATAGTAATAAATGGCTATTTTTCACAAGAGAAAGAGGTAGTGGGGTCCTCCAACTATTTGTACTGGGACCAATTCTGTTCAGCACATTAATGAGTGTCTGGAGGAGCAGAAAGGTACAAAGTTTGCAGAGGATACAAAATTACTTGGCCTAGTTAAATTAAAACTAGGCTACATACAATTACAAAGGGATCTCATAAAACTGGGTGAATGGGGAAGAAAAGGGTAGATGAAATCCAGTGTTAATATTTGTCAACTAATGTACGTTGGAAAAAATTCCAGCTTTACATAAAAAAATCGAGGTCTAAATCAGAGGTTTCTACTCAAGAAAGATCTTGGAGTTATTGTGGATACTTCTCTGAAAACTTCTGCCCAATGCACGATGATAGTTAAAAAAAAAAAAAATGACAGGATGTTAGCAATCATTAGGATAGATAATAAGACAGAAAATAATATAATGCCACTATAAATCCATGGAACACCAATATCTTGAATACTGTATTCCATTCTGGTCACCTCATATTGAAAAAAGGTGATAAAAGTGGAAGAGATGTCAAAAAGGACATAAACAATTAAGGTATGGAGCAGTTTCCATACGAGGAGAGATTAAAAAGCATGTGACAGTTCAGCTTAGAAAAGAGATGGCTTAAGGGGGATATCGAAAAGGGCTATAAAATCAATAATGATGTGGTGAAAATTGTTTTGCATAGATTTTCATATGACACAACCACCAAAGGTCACCCAATGAAATTACTCGGCAGAAGGTTAAAATTAAAAATAAGGAAGTAGTTCACAGAGTCATCTGTGTAACTCATTGCCAGAGGATGTTGTGAAATTCAAAAGTATAATTGAATTAAAAGATGAATTAAATAAATTTATGGAGGATAGTTCCATCAGTAGCTATTAACCAAGATAATCAAGGATGCAACCCCATGCTCTGATTGTCCCTAAACTTCTGACTAGTAGGAACTGAGACTGGAGGATGGGGTGGGTGGATCATGTGTTAATTGCCCTATTCTGTTCATTTCCTCTGAAACATCAATTTTGGCCACTGTCACAAGAGAAGCTATTGGCTTAGATGAACTGTTGTGCTGACCTAATATGGCCATTCTTGCATCAGCAGGTAAAAATAATCTGGACCCTTGTTGGCTTTATCAGAAGAAAGGCATGAACAATGAAACATCAGAAATATAAATGGGGGTCTCTGCACATGAGGACTACTGAAGTCAAACTGACTGAGTGGTTTTCAGAAAACAGTAATGCTTTTTGCTGGATAAAAGAAGAGTTCATTCACCATTTTACTTTCCTAAAATAAAAAAAAGTTGCTCTATTTATAAATGGCAGAAGGACGTTATCTTTCTACTAATGTTGTCATGTCACTCCATTTTGCCTCTGTACTGTATTACTATTTATTATTCATATTATGCTAGCTCTTAGAGACCCTGAACAAGACTTCGTTATAGTGGGCACCGTACATGCACAGACTAAAATTAGTTTCTGTGCCTGGAAGTCTAGTATCTGCAGAAAATTCTGTACCTACATATCTAGTTTTTTAAAAATCTCTTACTGTGAAAATGATTTCTCTTATCCTTAAAAAGTCAGGGTTTTGAATAGAAAAGCAGATCATTAAAGCATTTATTTTTTAAATAAATGTGAAAAACATAACATTCTCATCAGTTTAACAGAACAAAAGGAACACCACCACCTGTAGTTGGAAAAGGATATATTCAGAACAAGGTCATGTATAAAAATCTCAACTCCTCTTTTTCCAGGCATTTCTTGAAGTCATGTAATTGAGGGTTGAACTGACCTTTAAGTCCTATTGAAGGAAAATGAATTTTCCAGATATACGTTACATAAACTGCTAACATCTAGGAGCATTCAAAAATCCTTACAATATTTAGATCCTGACATATCCTCCTATTCTTTGAGTTTCTGAAATTTTCATACCATTCATACAGCTAATGTGCAGAATGGCAACTGCCTTCCGACTTGTTGTCAATGAGTCTGATTGATCTTGGTTCTCCAGCAATGATCACCAACTAACTAAGGGCATCTCCTTCACTGAACTGATTACAGACACTTAAAACAATGATCTCTCATCCAGCACTCTAATATGCTGTTTTACACTTTTCCACCTGTCTAGCTACCTTGCAATGTATTTTATGATTTAATTATTTTAATTTTTAAGTTGTATTTTTAGATCGTAACACCCACAGATTGAAGTCACTGGTAATTGTTTAGATAGGTAAGTCAATAAAGGAGATAATATTTTCTAATTTATACTTAAACTGTAAATCTGATTTGACAATCCGTATCACAACAGAGATTGGTTTAGCATTGATTGCCAAAATGCACCATGAGTTTGTGTCAGGCAAATGTTAATTGGTGATGCAAACTACTATAGTCCTTGGAACTCAGGTACTGAAGGACACAATAGTTTATTTTGCCATTTAAAATACTGGTGATCAGGCTGTCTTTATTACAATACTGCATTGAACTTATAGCGTCCAGGTATGCCAGAGGTGTTGATCAGCTGAAGAAAATGGACTTTTGTACAAAGTGAACTGTGATATATTCTGAAATCCTGAATTTGGAATTCTGACAATTAATTAGATTTAGTGCTTTCTTGATGTGCTGCTCAGAATGTTAATTAGTCTTGCATGATTTCAGAAATTAAAAGCAGTGGTGTGTCACAAGAAAGGCAGTCCCCAAGCACCCTGATAATCAAGTGTGAAATTCACTGCTGTGCTGAGGGCCAGCCATGAGCTTACTTCAACTCCATTTAAACACCGATGGCTGACTTGGGCTGATGGGCTATTTAACTGTAGTATAGATGTTTGGGCTTGAACTGCAGCCTGATCCCTGGAGCCCTCCTGCCTTGCGGGATCCCAGAACCCAGGCTCCAGTCTGAGGCTGAACCTCTATGCTGCAAGAAACCAGTCCCACAGTTGGAGCCCCATGAGCCAGAGCCAGCTGACACAGGCGAGCTGCAAGTTTTTAATTGCAGTGTAGACATTTCCTGTAATGCCCCCATATCATAAAAATGGCACTTAAGAATCCATAAAAGACAATGGATTTTCCATGTAATGGTTCCTTGGAGTCAAAAGATGGGCATAGCATCACTTTTATGATTCTTCTTATTGCCCTTGGAGTGTTTCACGTTTATCTAAAATGTGAGGCTTGCCTAGACTGTCACCAAGAAGCATTTTCTCTTTAAAATAACACAGCTTGTTCCTTTGTTGTCCTTCATTTTAAATATTTTGGGATATTAGTAATTGGTAGATGATATAATCTTCAGAGACTTGAACATTAGGTTGGGGATCTCGTGATTGTTCATATAGCACCTTTTGCATGGCAGCAGCTCTCCATCTGCAATGTCAGCTCAGGATCTAGACTCTAACTGACATGATGTAGATTCTAATATTATGAAACTTAGGCAAGCTTTCATTTTTTTCTATTAAAAAAGGAAAATTAAATGCAAAAAATTACTTACAGCAATGATGATATTTTACAATTAAAATCACAAATAGCAAACACAGAAATTAAAACAAACCAGGAAACCTGTGGCACTATAAACAACCAACAAATGTATTTATTGCATGAGCTTTTGTGAGAGAAAAATCCCACTTTGTCAGATGCTTTGAAGATGCGGGAACTTACAGAATGGGAGGAAATAAATGCAGGGAAGTGTAAGTCATGGGGTCAAGTCACACTGTAAGAGCAAATCGAAGCAGTTGTTAAGATTCAAACACTGGGAAACAGCATATAGAGGACAGAGATGATCACTCTATAACGGATCTGATGAACTTTGAGTCTGATGAAGTGGGATTTTTCTCCCATGAAAGCTCATGTGATAAATAAATCTGTTAGTCTTTAAGTGCCTCAGGATTCCTTGCTGCTTTTGCTGAACTAGACTAACATGGCTGCCTCTTTGAAACTGATTTTATGTGATTGTGATGTATGGCCTTTAAGGATCGTGGTGATTTGGCGTCTTTACTTTCCCTTTAGGATCTGGAACATTGTGGCTGAAAAGATTCAAAAAAACTTGTCAGTGAAAAGTGACTGTCAGGTGCAGCTGAATTGGATGCTGAACACACTAGTGAAGTTTATTTGTAAATGGACCTAAGTTCTCTCTCAGTTCTGAAACAGCATTTAAGGAACAGCCTTAAACACAACTAAAACAAAGGGGATGAGTGTGATGCTAAGAAGAACGAACACAAAAAGCTAAACATAGGCACATCTGGGAAAATGGATGTTTTCCACTTTAGTGAAAAAGGTGAGGAGTTTATAGTTTTATGTATATGTACTGCAGTAATAATCATATGCTGACATCACCGAAAACATTAGAAAGAAAAGACCCACTTTCCTAAATCTGGTTGGAAGAGACATTTACAATCCTGAAAGATTTATCGACCTGACCCATGAGGATTTGGATGAAGTGTTTAAAAAGCATTATGTTCCTCAAGAAAAATTCCTAGCTCAGAGAGAGAAATTTCATATACAAACCTAAAAGGAGAAAGTCTGATTTCTTGGCTAATCTAGAAAAGCTCTTCCAGAGCTTCTGCTTGGTAATCACCTGCAGAAATTCTCTGGGAGAGTTTTGTGTTTGAGATGAGAAATCTAAATTAAAGGAGAAGCTCCTGAGTATTATTCACACAAAGTAACTTAAATTAAGAGGCACAGTGGGATCTTATGTTTCTTTTATTGTACAGATCAATACTTCAGACCATCATGTAGAAATCTCTAGCCTGTCACCCCAGTCACACAGCACCTGACATACCTAAAGGTGTTCTCATAGTAGTCTGTGCCCTAATATTCAATATGACTCCTCACATGTTTAAAGATAAGTATCTGTATGTGTCAATAGTATTAGGATCTTAAAAACACTGTAAGAATTAGTTTTGGCTTGCTTAGACCACATGTAGCAAAAGAACTAGATAAAAAGAAGGGGTGGTAGAACCCAAAGCGTAAACCTGCTGGTTTATCTATAATTAGACCTTATAGGGTCACAGAAGATTAATGTTGAAAGGGATCTCAGGAGGTCATCTAATCTGAACCCCATGTTCAAAGTAGGACCAACCCCAAATAACTCATCCCAGCCTGGACTTTGTCAAGCTGGGACTTATACAACTTGAAGGATCTATATTACACCTCCTACCTAGGTAATCCATTCCAATCCTTCACCACCTTCCTAATGAAAAAGTTTTTCCTATTATCCAACCTTGTCCTCCCTGACTGCAACTTGAGACCATTCTTCCTGGTTCTGTCATCTATTACCACTGAGAAAAACCTCGTTTGTGGATCAGCAATGCAGGCTCAGTGAGCCACCTGTGGCTCCCTGAGTGTCCCCTTGTGGCTCCCTGGCAATCTCCTCCAGGGAGCCAGGTGCACTCCAGGGACTCCCGGCTGGCCCCAGCATCGTGGTCAGATCAGGGTCACCAGGGTTGCCCCCACCTTCCCACCACAACTGCATGAGCCAGAAGCAGCCCAGCAGCCCTGCCACAGCCCCTAGCGCTGGTGAGCGGTGTATGTCTGGTGCACGCTCCCTCCATCCCTCCCTGTCCTGGCGGAGCAGAGCAGCACTGCCCCGCCTACCCCCAGCCAGCTGTCCCTCCCAACGGGGGCCAGCGGAGAGCTGCAGCTTGCGGAGGTGGGGCCCTGGAGTGGACCCTCCATGGAGGTCAGGCCGCTTTGCCCCAGCAACTCCAGGCACAAACAGAGGTCGCCCCGCCACCCAGGTCCTGGATTGGGCCCGTTCAGTCCTGGGTAGCTGGGTCGAAGTGGCCTGAACTTGATGGCATGGGCCATTCCAGGACCCCGCCTCTGCAAGCTTCAGCTCTCCGCTGGCCACCGTTGGGAGGGACGGCTGGCTGGGGGTAGGCAGGGAGCACTGCTCCACCTCACCAGTGGAGGGAGGGATGGAGGGAGTTGCACGCTGGCCACACACCCCACCACCATTTCAGGCCACGGTGCAGCTGCTGGGCTGGCTCCGGCTCATGTGGTTGTGGTAGGAGGGCGGGGGGGAATGGCTCTTCTGCTCTTTTGGGTTGCTAACCCATGGCCTAGCTCAATCCTCCTTTCAGATAATTGAAGTCCACTATCAAATCCCCCCTCATTCTTCTTTTCCTCACACTAAATAAGCCCAGTTCTCTCAGCCTCTTGTCTTACGTTGCCCTCTGCTGGACTCTGTGCAATCTGTCCACATTCTTTCTGGTGTGCAAGGTCCAAAACTGTACACAGTACTCCAAATGTGGCCTCAGCAGCGCAGAATAGGGAGAATAATCACTTCCTTTGATCTGCTGACAGTACACCTTAATGCAGCCCAATATGTCATTACCCTTCTTGGCAATAAGAGCTCACTGTTGACTTATATCCAGCTTCTTGGCGACTATAACCACCAGATCCTTTTCTGCAGAACTGCAGCATAGCCCTCATTCCCTACTCTGTAGCAGGCCCTGGAATTCTTCTGTCCTAAGGGCTGGATACTGCACTTGTCCTTGTTGAACCTCATCAGATGTCTTTTGGCCCAGTGCTCCCATTTGTCCTATCCACCCAATCATCATTAAAGAAGTTTTTTGAAGAAAATCAGGCCAGGACCTAGCGGTATTCAGTTTGAAACGACAGGAAAGGAATAAGGTAGGAAAAAAAATATAAGAAAAAGATTGGGACCCATAATCTAGCTGGCAGAAAACAGAAACAATGAAGAAACATGAATTGTTTAGAAAATAACAAAGAATTGATATTACAGGAGACTGTAATTGCTGGAGAGAGAATTTTTTTTTTCTTAATTTGCTTGATGATAATTCCAGTGCCAATGTTAATGTAGAAACTGAATGTGGAATGAAAATATGATTGTGAAAGCAGAAGCTGTGAAGGTCAATGAGAAACCAAAGGAGTTAGTGACAACTGCTCCTTCAGATAGACATTTTTAAGCAAACTGGAATCGTAAACCTCCCAAAAGACTGCTTTGTAATTTAAAAATACAGGGCAGGGAAGATTGTGATGTTTAGTGTTTTAGACGGTGATGACTGTCTATGCTTACTGCACCTTTTAAGGCTAGAAAGCTGGGCAGGTGAAAGTTAAAGAGCTTGTTATTTGGCAGCTAGAGCCTGAACTGAACAATGGAGTGGGTTGGATATAATGCTCATTAATAAGGATCCTGTTTAGTTTGGTGGCTCTATTAATATTTGTTGTGACTTTATTTTATTTGTTATTCTGCACCAATTAAAGTCTGTGTAATGCATTAAAAAGGCATATTTGGATTTTCAGGAGATATCACATTGATTTTAACTCAACATAAACAACATTAATTTAGGTTTTTTGTTGTCTTCTGTTTTTAATATTTAAAGTTAGAAAGATGATGACGTGAAATGATTCATATAACTATTTATTCTTTAAACCACCAGATTTAACACATTTGGGTGGATTGTGTATAAAGGAGCTTACAAGAGAAGGAATCATGCCTTAAATATTTAGGTGGAAATAATACTTCAAAAGTAACCTTTATTAATGTAAAAAAAAAATTACTTCCCATATAAACTTGTTTCTAAACAGAATCTTATCAATAGCCTCTCACAGATACAGAAATAACTCTAAAAATATCTTCTCTTCAGACTTGGTAGATGTCCTATGTTTCTCCTTGAATCTTTCATCTAGCCTCAGCAAGAGGTTTTATTTAAGGTTGAAACCTCTCGTGGGCTATTAAGGGTGTCCAGCTTTTCTCATTGAATTTTTTTCAATCATGTATTGTAGTGAATCAGAGTACTACTCCTCAGTTCCAAACAGTTTGACTCTCAGATAAAATGATGCCTAGAATTTGCAGCCATTTGTTACCATGGAAATGCCATGCAGATGCTGTTTTAGTGCTGTAACACCTAACAAGAACAGTAACTGACACTCAGTTTGTGACACACTCAAGGCTGGGCTACACATAATTTTTGCATTTGTGTAATTATGTCACTTAGGGGTACATTTTTTTTTAATAAATATAATTACACTGTTGGTTCACATTGCTGAGGCTGCAGGGATGGATGCAGTGGGTCAATTGATCCTGGACATGTTTTTCATTCAGCACCATTAATCCACCCCCCTGAAAGGAGTAAGGCTGCAAAGGTGTCTCCAATTTTTGCAGAACAGTGGAGATGTGGTGGTGTGGCTACATCAGTAAATCAACGGGAGATACGCATGTTACATTACGTGGCTTGAGTATCTCCCATTGACAGCCAGCGGCAGTGTGGACCAGGCTTTATCAAGGTGCCTATACCATGTGATGGGCCAGACTGGATGGCTTCCAGAAAGCACTAGAAGGCTGATATATCAGCCTCAGGCTCAGCAAGTCACTTTTCCCCTGGTAGCTGAACAGGGGATTACTGTAAGTTAATTAGACCCTGCCCAAAACTTGTTAAAAAGCTCCCCCTCCACAGGAAGGGTGTAGCTGGACTGTGAGAGTGAGAAGAGCTACTGGAGTGTGTGAGAGGAGGCGAGGTGCGGTTGGAAGGCAGACTGATCTGGGAAAGGAGCAGAGCGCTGGTCAGGGAGAGCCCCACTGGTGCAAAGACTGGGGAAAGAAAAAAACCCTGTTTGAAGGGGGCAAAGGACCTTTCCTAGGCCAAGAGACCCGAGGAAAAGAGACCCACTGCTAAAGGGAAATGAAGGACGCACCAGGATAGAGGAGGAGCTTTGTCACCATAATTATAGCTTATTCCTGTTCCTATAGGTGAGTGAACTGTACTGGGATAAATATGTCCACATGAGAGAAGTAGCACTATTTTAACTACTCCACATACCAGTGGTTCCCATCCTTTGACCTGGAGGCGAAAAGTGGCCCATAGCTCCCCTCCTGATGGCTGCAGAAGGGAGCCACTGCCTAAAATCCCAGGCAGAGTGTTTCCATGGGGTTACAGGACTAGTGCAGGCTCTTTGCCGCAGCCAAGGGGGAGGGAGTTTGGCACTCCTTTCCCCTCTCTCTGTAGCAGGGAATACAGCAAAACACTGTGCCTGAGTCCGTAGGCACTGGGTTCCCTGCTGCAGTCAGAGCAAGGGGAGCACTGATCTCCAGTCCCCCTGACTGTAGAAGGGAGCCACTGCCTAGGGACATAAGTGAAGTGCCTGGGGCTACAGGACATGTGTGATTTCTGTGCTGGAGCCAGAATGTTAGGAGATCATTGAGGAGGCAGCCTCCTCACCAAACTTCTTCCATCTGTCTGCAGTGGGGTGGGGCCTGCTGGAGAAGGCTGGCAGAGCTGGATTAACTGGCCTGGCAGTCCTGGATGCCCCCCATCATTGGTTTCTGCTGCACCTGAGGCCAAAGCCCCCAACATGAGGACCCCGACCCGTACCATGGCGGCCTGCAGGTGGCCCGTTGCTGGTGGGTGGGGGAGGCTTGGGGCCAGTGGAGGCTCCCACCTTGCCCCCCCATCTGGCCAGTCTGCTCCCAGAGGTAGGGCTGGTTGGCGCATGGTGCAGCTCACAGGCCCTGGAAAGCTGTTCTGGAGAGGAGGCTATTTTGCATGCCAGCGAGCCTTGCGCCCTGAGTGGCGCAAACAGGAGCTGCCCCACTCCACCTGCAGGGATAGACCAGCGGGCTCAGGGGCAGGGTGGGAGCATGAAATCCAACCTCTGACCCCAGGCTCCCCCCTTCCCAGTGCTAGCAGGCCAGGAGCACTGTCAGCACTCTCCCAAACTCCACTGTCACTGGGGGGGGGGGCAGGTCCCATAAGGTTTTTAGGGGCTGGAGTCTGGGGCCTCCATTCAGCTCCTAGCCCAATGTCATAACAATGAACAGCGCCTGAAGCAAGCAGCATGGACCTCACCCTGGGATAGAGTGGCTAAACGGAGCCATGCCAGGGTGCCCAGGGCAAAGCACTGTTAGCCCTGCCCTATCCCATGTGATAATCTGGTCCTGGAAACTGGTGACCCTTCAGGCTGTAAATATGGTACCTGTAGCCCATGAACTGAAAAGATTGAGAACCACTGCTATGTATCATATAGATAAAACAGGGCAATTTTTGGGTGTAGACAAGCAGAGTGGTAACTAGAGCTTTTTGCACCTGGAGCAAACAGCCCCATTCATGACCTCCCCAGGCTCCGATCTGGCACAGGGCCTGATCCGCCCCCAGCTGTTGCCAGAGGTGGCAGGGAGCTTCTGCTGCAGCTGGAAGGCTGGGGGGGATCCAGATCTGTCCCCAGCTGCCACCAGGGGCAGTGGGAAGCTCCTGATGCTGCCAGTTGGGGGGAGGATCCAGATCCCTGTGGCCTGCTGGCAACAGTGTTATGCCAAATGAGTATCTTAGATCTTTTTAGGGGGAGAAGGCAATATGCCGTGTTTGTTACAAATAAAGAGAAAGTTGATAACTAACTTACCCCTATGCCCACACACACGCGCGCGCGCGCTCAGTCACTCGCCCAAGCATACCATACAATGTTCTGCAGTCTGTGTCATTACCAGTCCTGATGGTGCTGCTGCTGGAGTCGGTGGTAGTGTCTGTTGCTGGGGTTCATGGCAGTTGCCTGGCCAGGGAAGCTGGACATGAGGAGAAGCAGGGTCTTCATCGGTGTGCACCAAGGCTCCTTTCTTCCAGGTGGTATGCAGAACAGTTCCCCCCCTTTTGCTTTGGGATCTCACCCAGTCTTTATAGCTTTGTCACACCACTCCAGGTGCTCTGGGACCATTAGTCACCAGGCAGTTGTGGATGTGACCCTCAGCTTATTCTCTTGGGTGTCCGCTCCTGGGGTGGATCCTTTATTCCTTTGTTTTTTGGGGTGTGTTGACATTCTTCAGCAGTTAAGGTGGGCTTCTCACTTCAGTTGGACAAGCTGACAGCTTGAGGCTGGTTCACACCTAGTTGATCAGAACAAGCTGGCAGCTTGGGGCTAGTTCACACACACACATCCACCCTCCATCCACACTTTATAGCCTATTCAGTCTTACGAAAGATGGGGTACATTGGTTACAAAATGGAGTTTCTACATTTACAATATGGAATGCTACAGAAACTGGGGAAGAGGTAGTGATACAACCAGAGCTTAAAGATAAATAGGGACAAATTCACATAGTAGTACAGGCTGGGACTGCGTAGCTCAGGGGAAGGAGCTGCTCCCCAGCAGCCACAACCAGTCTAGAAGAAAATACCCATTGCAATCCACTAAAACGAAATGGAGATTGACAGAACCAATGTGACAAAGCTGCAAATGCCAAGATAAGACCACCAATGTGAAGCAATCAAAATGAAACAAAGATTGGCAGGGACAAGATACAAACATTGGGGTACTATTACAAATGGGAAGTAATTAATTAGAACTTAATAGAAATTGACTGAGGCAACATTGCCAATAAGAAACATTTTTACAACCAGTCAAGACTATATGAAGATTGACAGAAAATAAGAAACAATAATTGGATCCATAAGACTATAGATAAAAATCACCACCACATCCCCACAGCAGCAGGAGCTCCCCACTGCTGGGGCTACAGGGTACCGGCTGTGTCTATAGTCACTGCCTGCAAGCCCCAGACAGCGCTGGAAGCCCCAGGCACTGGATTTTAGAGGGCACAGGCAATGGATCCTGATCCATCCCCAGCATCTGTAGGAAGTTGGATCTGTCTCCTGTACCCTCTAAAATTTGGTGCCTGGGCCTTTGTCTTGCTCACCCCAGCCTAGTTATGGCCCTGTAGACAAAGCTTTATTATTGACACAGCATTTCATATTGTTTTCATCTTGGGTCTCAAGTGGCTATTCTGTAATGCTCTGAGGATGAGCTAGATGTATCCTTCACCTCCTAGTAGAGGCAGCGATGTCCAGTGGATAGTCACTGACTGGGTGCCTGAACATGTGGGTTCTAGTGCTGCTTCTGCCAAAGATTTGCCCTGTGCCCATAGGCAAGTCACTTTGCCTGTTTATATCTTGAGCGCTCTGTCCATACACAAGCTGCTAATGACAGTGAGTCCAAAACTTTTTATGAAGTGCTTGATGTTAATAGATGAAAAGCATTATGCAAATGGAAATTATGATTATAGTGACCAGACTTTTAATAATAATACTATTAATAATCCACAGCTGGGATTTGAGGATTGTTTTATTGAAGCATGTAACGATCTCATGTTCAAGACACCATAGTTGGGTACCTGTAGGTGTATTATTTTGTCGAGAGTGCTCATGAGGATGCTGTCTCTTGTCTCGTGTATAAGCGGTTCCGTAAATAGCAACTTGTCTATTTGTGAGTGACCAGAGTGGAGAATCAGGCTAAGACAAGACTCCATTCAGATTTCTTGGATGCTAGACTTTTACAGAATGAAAGATATCAAATCAGTTTGTGAGACCGAGAAAAAGAACCACTCTTCAACAACATGCTTCTCGTTTAGGGCTTGGTTTCTCCATACATTTTTAATATTATATCTGGCCATGCTTTGTTTTATCTTAAATCCATGATATAAATCTTTGTTATATAAAGAGGAACAAAAAATATATTGGGACAATCTTTGATTTTGATTTAGAATTGGCAATGGAGAATAATCAGAGCACTTTAAAACATCTTTTCTGGAGGAACACTAAAACAGTGGTACTCAAACCATGGGGCATGTCCCTCTCCAGGAGCATGCTGCAACAGTGGGGGGGGGAGCATATGGCAGGGCCTGGGGGCAACATGAACCCAAACTAGCTCAGTGTCCTGCCTCACTATTCCGTAAATCTGTTCAGCCTCTAGTCCTGCTCCACCTCCAGGTCCTGTCCACCTCCAGCCCAGCTCTGCTTTGGCCCCTGCTCCACTTCCAGCTCCACTTTGCCTTCATTCCCTCACTGCTCCCAGACCAGCTCTGCCTTTAACCCCCATTCTTTCCCCTATCCTTAATTCCACCCTCAGCCCTGCTTTTAGCCCTACTCTTATATTCAGGAAGCTTTGCTCCAAAGGGGCAGCTGTGTTAGCCTAGTTCAGTAAAACAAACAAGGAGTCCTGTGGCACTTAAAGACTAAAAAGTATATTTATTGCATGAGCTTTCATGGGAGAAAATCCCACTTTCTCAGATGCTTTTCTCCCATGGAAGCTCATGCAATAAATAAATTTGTTAGTTTTTAAATGCCACAGGACTCCTTGTTTGTTTTGAGCTGCACTATAAGGATGGGGGGAGAGGACCCACAAGCAGATGCTGTTAATGGTAATGGGAGGTATGACTAGAAAGATTTGCTTACTACTTCCCTAAAATTAGTCCATCTGAGTTTGGAGGAATAGTTATTGTCTATAACTAATTGAAGAAATATATTATCCAGAAATCAACAATTCAACATTGTTTTATGCATTAATTGAATAAAGGAAAAGCAAGAAAGCCTTTGAGCTACCAATAAACCTAATGAACACCTAGTTAATATTTGGTAAATACAGAGCTATCTTCCTTGCATGATGCCACACTTTTCTGAGATGGATTCTTCTTTGATTTAAACTTGTTTAACTGTGTATAGCCTTCAGACTCAGTTAGGTTCCAATTTTGTCTAAACTTAGTGTACAGAAATACCCAAAAGAGAATCTAAGTCTAATGGATGTGTCTGAATTCATAGTCAAAGTTGGAAATTATCTAACATGTTTGTACACTTCTGTATCATTGTTCTCTTCAGTAACTGATGACTTCCAAGGCATTTGCCTTACAAATTTCAGTAAATCAAAACAATGAAACAGAGTATCTGCAATGTACAGATCAATAACATTACTGCAGGAATAAAGTTAAAGCAAGCTCTAGGAGTGCAATCTGAAAGGTGAGAATAGTGTGTGGAGATTCAGATCTAGCATCCTGTGGCTGACTGAAACCGGAGCTGCATTAAGCCAACTGGAGGGCATTTCCAGTCAGCTTAGCGAAATATGTCGGGAGCTCTTAGTCGTTGGGAGATGCTCAAGATATTTTATGTCCCTTGCGTATGTTCTGTCAACTGCTACTGAAAAGTGCAGCAAGTATAGGTTAGGGCTAACTTTTTGGGTGGCCATGGGGAAAGGTCATTGCATATTTCCATTTGGTCGTCTATAGAACTGAGAAAACTTAAGACTTCTCAGGAATCAATGTTTGTAAAATGCTTTGATGTCCTCAGATGAAGTAAAAATCTGAAGTGGTATTATTATTAATGATCCCAGTCTTTGATCATGTCCTCTAATCTGATGTCTGGTATTTATATATATCACCAAACTGGTTTGTACAAATTTGTTGACAGTTCTTTCTAGATCAGGGGCCAGGGTAACTAACAGTTTAATACTTCAGCGATAAGTCTAAAAGTGTAAACACCAGTAATGAGGAACCAAAGAGGGAATAATGACTTAATTTGCACTGGCAGGGCAGGATTTCAGTTGTGCTGTGAAGCATCGTGTATGAAAAAGCAGTTGTTTTCCCTTTTCTCAGGAGTTTAAGGGTGAACATCTTACTGTGCTGGCAGAAGGTTCTGAACTAAAACAGCCCAGGGTGTGTTATCAGTGCTACTTACTGATGCTGAGTGGAGAGGTGTGGTTTTGTAACAAGCAACACTACTGCAATAAGAAATAAGTACAAAATAAATCAAGAAGAAACCAACAGTGTTATTTGCCCTTAAAGTTTAATTTTCATTTCTCTGAAGAGCTGCATAATACAGATCTCAGGAAACTACAGGTAACAACCTTGTGTGTACCCATCCCAGAAGTAAAAACCTGCAGCGTTACTCATGCCAATAGAAAACAGTTAATTATTTCCATGCCTGTTTTGTAAATAAGTAGATGGTTTAAAAGTAGTATATAAGAGAGAAGCTTTCCATGGACTTCTGGGTCTACAGCTGTGACTCAAATCTTTGCCGAAAGAACTAGTGTATGTCACCCATTCATTCCTCACTTTAGCATGAATAGAAAACTGAGAATATGCTGTTTGACTTGAAGATAGTGTCTTTTTTTTTCCCCATATAGCTGTAAAGTGGATAAGTAGAACAAGAATTTAAAGAGCTGATTTCTAAAGGGCCTAATTAGAGAGAGGTTAGCTGAGGACAGAGTCAGTCTATTAGAAATTAAATGATTGCTTCATGTACTTCAGAGATCAGCAGTCCACAATCCTTTTCTACTTGTCTTGATTCCCAGGGCCATATTGCTGGGATGTCAGGTTTGAAGAGGGAAGGTGCTATTTATTTGTTTTGTCTTTGGAAATAGGGATGGATGAAGAAATACACAAATGAGGGTGTACCTGGGATAGCTTAAATACACAGCACCTTTTTACTTCTTATACCTTCTGCCCCTGTAGCAAGTGCACCCTCAAAAAGTATATTAAGGGCAAATAAACACAACATGACCCTACTCTAACAGAATCAAATATTTTTATGAACCTTGGCTATCTCAGATGTGCATTAGCTTTGTCTACAGCACCATTAGATTCAGTCATGCAGCTGTTGTAGTATAAGTAGATTCCTCTGCCATTGATTGACTTATAAGTCCTACTGCATCAGGCCAGCAATATCTCTCTGCCACCTTTGGCCAGCATTTTATATTACGTGGAATAGGAATTGTAAGTCAAGGAATTCAAGCCATACAAATGTGCTTTGATCACAAGGACTAATGTGGTTATTCTGAAAAGTTAATGTGCCCCCATTTTTCTGCAAGCATTCAGATGTCTCACCTCTCCCATTGCACTAGTGTCCTGGTCAGTTGTTGAAGTGAAGTCTGATTCTCGTAACTGATTGTTGTCTGTACCTTCTTTCACCCACATAAAAGTGATCCCTGATTAATGAGAATGAATTAAATGCTTCCATTGAACATCCTCCTCTTTGGGGCAGAAACTGCTTTTTCCATCATGGGAGTGTGTATATAGTATCTAGCACCATGGACCCATAGTCAGGGACCCAAATGGTACCACAGTACAAATATTTGATAATAACAATGATAAATGAGACAATGTTTACTTATGGAGTAAGGATTCAGGGGTAGTATTCACGTGGACCTTGAGGTTTCCTTGCCTATCTCAATCACTCCAAAAAGATGGTATCGTAGAAGAGTTTCCAAATTTGGATTGTTAGTGCCTAGGAATTATATTTCTCTCCTTAGCCTTTTCAAATTTCACATGGGAATTTATAATTGATTCCAGGATTTTGCCCCATTTGTTTTATGTCCATGTCAAGTAATGTTTGTCTTCTGCTTGGAAGACCTAAGACTATCAATTAATTCAAGTGATGATTTTTTTAAAATAGAGGGTCATCAGTACTTTGCACATACCTAACAACTATCATTCAGAGAAACTCCATAAATTTTACAGTCAGGAAGGAAGAATAAATGCAGTCTCTGTGAGGGAGCTAGTAACAGACTCAGTTTTACACATGGATAAACTAAAGCATAGTGACATATCTAAGATAACACAGCAAGCCAGCGATAGAGCTGTAGTAGCATCACAGGAATCCTGTTCTATCCACTCTCTCCCTTTAATTTCTGCACAGCTCAGAAACCACAACACAAACTTGGAAAAATGTCTGTATGCACAGCTTTTCAAGCCAATTGCTAATTGATACATGACGCTAGCACTTTAGTGCTGGTGTATATGACAACTCACACCCATCTTCTGTCTATTGGTGTTACCGTTTCTGCTTTAAAAACTGAATTTGGCATCGCAGTAGAAGGAGCCTGCGAGGAACAAAGTGTTGGAATGCATTTAGGAACATTGCATCTTGTCATTAATGTTGGCCACCTTCTCAACTCTCAAAAGTGACAGCACTGTTTTTTGGCAGGAGCCCATTTGTTTCATAAAGGAGGAAAAAGTTCTTCACAAGAAGTATGATAGTTGGATGCTGATCAAAAGGGTAATAATTGTCTATAGCAATATAAGTTTCTGAGAATCCCAGGAAATATTCTGCCCCTTTTCTACTCATCCCTTTCTAAAAGCTTTTGCAGATAATGAAGTCTTGAATTTATTTAAAGGGACCCATTAGGCTGACAGACTAGAAATTTCAACCTCCCTAAAAGCAAACAATTGAACATTCAAAACTTCTGTCCATTTAAAACTATCCTACTGATCATTAAAATACGACTGCTTGTTGATACCAAAGGCTGCAACAGGGAACAAGATGGCTCAAAGTATTGGTTATGTGACATGACTTAACTTCATTTCTTAGGTTGCCAGTTTAAGATCAGTTAACTCATATTATTCAAGTTATAGGGTTACTCCTAATCCATCCACATACACAAATCCCTAGCTCAAGTGTGATAGTGCTTTAAATTTGAGTTAGTAGCCCTTTAGTCATTCTGCCTAGGACTGGGATTGAACTCTGCATTTTGGGACTGTCAAATCCAATTCAGGGTGAGTGGTCACCCTATCCCTGACTTTGCTTTTCAGAACCAAGCCCTACCTGGTGCACATTTTGGTTGCTTATATTGGATCTTTAAAGCAACAAAATAATTTCCCCAAGCCTGTCCAGAGGATTCCCCCTTATCCTCATATTTGTTGTGTGGAGGACAGCTTGCTGTAGTAACATGAATGGCTTTATACATCTTGCAATCCAGTTAACTAGGCCACTTTCAGTTGACCAAGTACACATTCCACTCAGTGCGTAATTAAGCTTTCTTCTGCCATGTGCTCTCACATCATGGTAGAGAGTCTTCTGTCAAAAGTAGAGGATAGGTTAAGTCTCCCAAAGTAGCAGTGGGTGTGAACACATATCATTGACTGAGAATCAAGCCCCAACTTGTCTGAGATGGAAAAAGCTGGGTTTCCAGATAATCTTTGCATGACATACTCTATCCATGCAAACCAAAGAGTTTTTCACAGTCTGTCCTTTGTGGTCCACCCAGGGGCATCGCTGGGGTGGGAGGGACCCAGGGCATGGGCCCAGGCCATGCCCCCAGCTGGCCAGCCCCACCCCCGGCCAGGGATAGGGCCAGGCGGGGCCACGCCGCCGCGGATGGCTAGGTCATGGCAGGACCGGGCCAGAAGCGGCTGCAGGAGGCCAGGCCCAGGCCCGCACCTGCACCGCCGTGGCCGTGGGTGGCCAGCCGGGCCCTGGATCCCCGGCCCAATTGGGCCGGAGATCCAGGCCAGTGGCGCTGGGACTCAGGGCATGTGCCCCGGGGTGCCCAGTGCCAGTGATGCCCCTAGGTCCACCATGGTCTGAGAATGATGGAGTAGTATCCTTTTCAGTTTATATAATCATTTGCCTTAGAGGAGGCAGATAGTGGGCACGTGTGCAATGGATGGCAACCTCACAATTTGGGAAGTCCATTCACTGAAAGCCTCTGTTATTTCAGGTCCATTTTGTATCTTAATAACCCACAAGTGAACCAGAGTTCTAACTGCTTTGTAAACCTCCATCACCAAAATGCCAACAATTGACTTCCAAAGTAGGCACTGACTTGTAGCAGTCTGGGCTTTCTAGTTTTCAAATAACAAAAACAACTAATTTCTAGACTGGGTTGCTTCAGCTGTGTGTCCTCT
Source organism: Podocnemis expansa (assembly GCA_007922195.1). Taxonomy (NCBI): domain Eukaryota; kingdom Metazoa; phylum Chordata; order Testudines; family Podocnemididae; genus Podocnemis; species Podocnemis expansa. The sequence continues at coordinate 8,470,296 of ML682008.1, forward strand.
GCTGAATGGTCGCAGTAGTCTTTTCACATACTTTCAGAAAAGGGGCCTTCCTCATCAGAAAGTTCTGGGCCTGCTGCTTGTCATTCCAGAGGTGCAAGAAAATGTAGATTGCCCACTTAGTGATGGTGGTGCTGCCTCATTTGTACTGGTCGGCCACTGGAGATTCCTCAGCTGTAAACTTTCTTTATGAGTTGTCTCCACCAGCATGTCAGCCTGCAGCCTGCCTGATCTCCTGAACCTCCCCACCTTCTGAGAGTGAGAAGCCAGCACCAAAAGGGCAATCCAGCTTTTCCCTGGTATTTGCCTCCAATTCCTGCAGTGAGAATTCCAGCAATGGCATTTGGCACAGTTCATATTCTGACTGGGATCCCTGCTTTCACATCACAGTGCAGGTCATGATTGCAAAACCAGAAGGGAAATGCTGTAATGAGTTGCTGAGCTAATGTCATTTCCACCCACATGCTGGGAAAGTCAGTTTTTCCTACAACCCCTTGTGAAAGATTGCAAAGAGCAATTCACATTATGGCAGTGTTTAGAACCAAGGCACAAGTCGCCAGAAGGCCCAGAGGCTCAGCTGGGTCAGAGCAGTGCAGTGTGGCTGCTCTCACTCAAGGTAGGAAGGCTTGAGTAGAGAAACTCAAGTTAATGCTGCAGTGAAGCCATACCTGAAAGGTGATGTTTTTGTGACGAATGCCTTCACTGAAATGGCATAGTAGTCTTTTTGGAAGAGATATCAAGAATTTAATGAACACATAGTATAAAATACTCTCTTAATGTTGCAGGGGTTCCTTGTAGGTCAGCCATGAGGCACCTGGGTGCAGAAGTAGGAGTACTGACCCTACCACTTCCTTTGCTGTAACTATCTAGTATCTGATAATATAATTTCAACTCATCAAATCCCAGGCTACAAAACTCCGCAAAAAAACAGGATTCAGAATTGCAGAACAGCTGAGAAGAATCTAAGTTACCCCCATCTCCCACCCTCAAATAAGAGGCCGAATTAAAAGGTTAGTGAAAACAGGGTTAAAATCAATATTCACAAACAAACTAAAAACCTCAAGCACTTGAAAACGATATATGCATTTGTCTGCAGTCAGGGGGCTCTGCACAGAAAACCTTGCAGCTAAGATGGAAAAAAGATCTACAATCAAGCACACTAACAACAGCCACAGAACTGAAAGAGGTGGGGCAGTGTCAAAGGTGTGTGAGGGGATAGTGGAATGAAATGAATAGTAAGCATGCAAATCCAAGGGAGCAAATTCTGAGCTATAAATTGCTGATTTGTTAGCTGCAGTTCTTTTTATGGTGCATGAAACTTGCATGTGTGTGTGGAATTCTAATGCACTTCTATGCCTGCAATTGCCCCTTTGGTGAATGTTAGTCATTCCAAGGTAAAGACATCCGTTAACGAGGAAAGCCTTTGGGCTAGATTTGTGCTAAATTAACCTCTCTAGCTGCAGGTCCATGTAAGCACCACTGCCAAGGAGGTAACACCATGTTCTGAAGGGGAAATTTCAGTGGCAGCAAAAATTATGGCCTTGGCTTTCTGTAGATACTTCTTTCTCTCTCATCTCATATGGGGCCATTTAGGTGTTAGGAAAGATTAACAAGTCCTTCCACTGAAAATCAGACTGATCAGGAGGTATTTTAAATGGGCCACAGTTAAAGTATTAGGTCTCTCCGTGGCCCTGCTGTGTTCAGGAAATCAGCCAGGTGGAAGGGGAAGAGAGGCCATAATGCACCCACTCCCAGCCACACAGAAAAATGTCACTCTTTCCATGTTTTAGCTCACAGCAGATACAAAACTGTAGCTGGAGTGACTGAATGGTTAGAGGTTTACGTTTAGCAAAACGGAGGGCAAAGGGAGCTAATTTAAGTGAATGCTCCCCACTCCAGGCAGTTCTGTGAAGTTCATTGCTTTCTGATTGTGCCTTGGAACCAGTCTTCATGCTGCAAAGCCAGCATACTCAAGGCTTGCCGCATTCAATTCCCTTTCCTAATGTGTAAAGGAGGAAAGCCAACATGGTGCAATCGATAAATACATGCAGCTGTGAGACAGACAACCAAACAGCCAGACTTACCAACTTCTTTTATTTACAGGCACTACTTTGGAAAAAAGGCACAAGAGGAAAAATGTGATTTGTAAAGGGGTAGAACCAAAGTCAGAATTCACAAAATGCAACCTCTCATAGAAATTAAACTGTTGAAAGTTACCAGGTGCTAATCATTTGATGTTGTTTTTTTTTTTTTTTTAAACCAGGGTTAGGGGAGGCAGTTTGTTCACATTTCTAATCTCTGATCCTTTTCCCAGTAAATCAAATAGTAACACTCTCATGCCTATCTCTTGGATTCAAAGAGCTTGGCTTGTTTAGGCCAAAGGAAGGCTGAGGAGAAATATGATTGCTCCCTATGCATACATCAGAGGGATGAATACCAGGGGAGGAGATGAATTATTTAAGTTCAGTGCCAATGTGGGCACAAGAACAATGGATATAAACTGGACATCAGGAAGTTTAGGCTTGAAATAAGATGTAGATTTCTAACCGTCAGAGGAATGAAGCTCTGGAATAGCCGCCTAAGGGGAGCAGTGGAGGCAAAAAACCTACCAGCTTCTAAATTGAGCAGGTTACATTTATGGAGGGGACGGTATAATGGGAGGGCTTAATTTGGTAATTAACTGGTCTTGGTCTTAAATATGCCAGTGGCCTGTGATGGGATGGGTTCTGAGTAGGTGCAGAGAATTCTTCTTTGGGCGTCTGGCTGGTAGGTCTTGCCCACGTGCTCAGGGATTAGCTGATTGCCGTATTTGGGGTCAGGAGAGGAATCTTCCACTGGACTAACTGGCAGGGTCCCTGGAGCTTTCTCGCCTTCCCCTGTAGCATGGGTCACTTGCTGGTGCTTTTTCTGTATCCTAAAGTCTTTAAATCATGATTTGGGAACTTTGACTGAATCATAGGTTAGGTGGCTATTGCAGGAGTGGGCCTGTGTTGTGCAGGAGGTCAGACTAGATGATCATACTAGTCCCTTCTGACCATAAATATCTGTGAATTGGAAGAAGACAAGGCCCTGAGCTGATTGTGTCAGAACGTGCTGTGGAAGTGACATTCTGGCCTTGGAATGGGCAGCACTCCACATTGTTTAACAGAAACCTGTCCAGGCAGTCAGTGGTAGCAAGACTGAAGAACTATAAAAATAGTCTCCAATCTCTTTGTCCAAAAACAGTGGCTGAAATAGAGAGAGTGTAAAAGGTAGTCAGATGAGATCCTTGGGGATCTAAAAAGTAGCTGGAAACAAAAGAACATGACGGTTGCAAGGCTGAACTTCTTAAATTGATTTACCTATTCTAAAATATCTGCTGCTTCCTCCTGCAAACCTGAACTGAGCTTTTTCTTCATGATTGCAAGTGCAGAGTGCTTCCCTCACTCTGCCTGTCTTTTCTCTTTCTGCCTGAAATAACAAAGTGAAATGTACAAGAATGTTGCTCTCCAAAATGCTCACAAAGGTAGCATCCTTATATCTCAGTGCCACAATGTGAGAACATAGCAGACAAACACAGCTAAGTAAAGTATTCTACACACATGAGCCCGCAGTCTAAAACGTAATCGCTAGGTCAAATCTTTTGAGACAGCAGTGGTTTCAGCTCAGTTTCTCTGGTAACAGTATTCAGTTTTAAACACAGTTTGTAGCCAGTAGATTGGAGAGCATTTGGCAGGGTAAAAATACATTTCTAGTTCTTTACCTGATCTCTAGGAACAGGTCTGAATTATATAACTATGGGCCAAATTCTGCAGTCCACCCAAACTTATGTTTAAATACCATGCCTTTAAATAGCATGCTCTCCCCTGGGTTCCAATATGACCTTAATGGAATGGAGATGACAGGATTTGGCCCTATGCATTTCTACTTAAAATGAGCCCATGCTACACAACGCAGATCTGGATCTAAATTTAGAGCCACCAGAGCTGGGTTTGTTCATAACTGGGGTTTTATTTCAGGTTTCTAATTTATTCAGCCACTTGCTTAATGTGATGGTCATTGTTAAAAAGGAAGGGAAGAAAAAACAGTGATTATAAAAAGGAATACAGTAGCATGCCACGGCCCTTAAGGAAAACTAAAATTGTTTTAATAGCCAGCCTGAATTAGTGCCACATGGTCTGGCAAATTCAAGCTGGTTTTGGGAAAACCTCCAGAAGATTGAGATTTGATTAGATTTTGGGTAAACCCTGTCAAGCTGAGATGCTGCTTCAAAGCCCAGCTGATTGTTTTTAAATTCTTCCCCTCTCCTGTGTCCTGTTTTTCCTAAACACAGCCAGATGATTTTGTGCCCCCACACAGATCCACTGCCCTAGTGCCCTTCTTCTCAAGAATAATCTCTTGATTTTTTCACCACCCGTGTCACACCATGCATTGTCTTTTCACTGATTCCCAACTTCTCTTGCTATGACCCCTAACGGACTGATCTACCACAGTAGTGTCCTTTCAAACCCATGCCAGTGTCTCAGGAGGCGTAGCAGTCTGTCAATGTCTTACTATTGCATACACACGTGGGTTTACTGGGTTAGGAGCTACATGGTTCATTGCTTATTTCTGAGAGAAAGAGGAGGACATGGAGATCATAATTTTTAAAGACAACAGCCATCACACATTACCAGATTTCAAGAGCTTTCAGAATGGATGTCACAAGCTGAATATTAGAAAAGAGAGTTTGAGGAGGAGGGACATCAGGAAGACTAGAATGCCAGTCTGAAAGTGTTTGATACTTAAAGGTTGGATTTGGCTTGATGTGAGTGGGCTGAGGATTAGGGGCCATTTATAACTATTAACAATTATGATGCACAATGGAATAAGAATTTACGTAATAGTTTGCTGATGAGGCTAAAAGAATAATGCTGCTTTATTCTGCTATAGAAACTTGTTTGTCAATAAGGTAAACAGATGTATCTCAGAAAGCACATAAAGACAGATGTGCCCAGGAACAAGTAGTTGCTTTTCTCAGATCACTTTTCATACCATGAACCTGTAACCTACTTATCATAGAGAAAACAAGAATCAAACAACAAAAAAACAAAAACAATCAAACAAAAAAACTCTGCCCTATCCAGAACTGCTCCTATATATTCTTCTTCCCTACTGTGAAAATGCACTTAAAAGAAGATGTATATCATTTTTCCCTTTGAAGGGAGAATACAACACAAGTGACATTTGCCACTAGGAATTCCTATGGTGGGGAGCCAATACTGAGAAGAAAAGTAGCGGAGACCCATGGGGCTTGCATATATTTGTAAGTACATGGAATCATAGAAATTAGAGATGGAAAATACCATTGAGTTCATCCCCAGGGGGCTGTGCAGGATTGTTATTCTCCACTGTTTTATACAGCTGAGGGGTTTTTTATTGTTGTTGTTCATCCGTTTGCAAGGAGACACTTGTAGTTTCCCATGTTCCCCAACACATTCCCCAAAGTCCCTCACCTCACATACTCCTTTCAAGGAAAGCCCATGTAATTGTGGTTCAGCCTGTCACAAGATCTTAAGCTTTCAAGCCTGGTGCACAATTTACCATTAAAATTAGCACAGATTCAAATTTACTATAGCTCTAGAATTAAAATTATTCTAAGTAATCTGTGCCTGTGGCCTTACAGTTGAAATATAAAACTAGGATGCTGAACCTGAAGGTTCAGCTTCCAGGACTGTCTCAATATTCCTGTTTGACAGTGGATGTGGAATTTGTGTTTCAGCTCCCAGATCTTTAAAATAGGGATGATGATACTTCTGGATCTCACAACGGGTTTGCCATAAACACATGCAAGGTGCACAGATACTATAATGATGGGAACCAAAAAAAGGATGTAGTAGATTTTGAAATAGCCTAAAGGAGATTCTTTTTTAGAGGCCCCAAACTTTACTCACACACTACATTCAGCTCCCAGGGGTACCCAGTATAGCAGACCTGATATGCTTTCAGTGGTATGGAGAGAAGAGAGGCTCCTAGGAACCAGGGAATGGGGGTCTGCACATCTTAGTCACTGTAGGACCCTCATCTACAGGGCACCCTGGGATGGCCATATACACCAACTCCTCTATAGAATTGAAGTCATGCCACTGTGTGGATCCTCCTCCAGTCCTCCCACTTCTTCTAGGCGCTGTACATACACATATTAAAGCAAAGTCTGCTCCCAAAGAGCCTAGAGTCTAAATCAGTGGCTCTCTACCTGTTTACTGTTGTGGGCCACATACGCAGCCCTCTCTGTGTTATGTGGCCACGTCCACAGAAAATGATCTACGTGACACTGAGGATGTCATGTAGGCTGCAGTTGTATACGGATTGGGCTGTACATGGCTCGCAAGCCACAGGATAAGAATCACTCAGCTAAATAGACAAGAAGGGTAATAGGTAGGAGGCAGGAAGCGAGGTAGAAGCTCACAAAGACTTACAGAAGCCTTCAGAATATACAACTAAGGTCAGACTTTCAAAAGAGCTCAGCTTCCATGTAGGAGAAATGAGTAATGTGATTTTTCAATGGGTCTTTTGGAAATCGGCCCATAAGTGTCACAGAGGGAGCTAAACATTTCTGAAAATCTGGCCCTTATTTAGGTACCTGTCCAGGAGTTGACGACAGTGATTAACATATAATTTGACAAGGCCTGGAACCTTCCTAATCTCAGGGCCCCCTTCCTGTATTGTTTGAGCCCCCTTTATGCATGTGCGGGCCCCAGCCCATGGAGGCTTTGCAGCCACTTCTCAGTACCAAATGCATTGGTTATCACTCCGATACACACATACACACTCAGTGTGTCCACACATCCCACCACACAAACATACTCAGTGTGTCCACATGCACTCTTACACACCCACACCCAGCTACATGCCCTCCCACCCAGCTACACATACAGACACCACCAGCTACACACGCACGCACACACGCAGCTACGCACGCACCCCCATCCCCAGGGGAGTGCGCTAGGGCACAACAGTTCTGTCTGCAGCTTAGGGGGACACCTACTGTGCTGCTTACCCCAATCCCACCATGGGGCTCCCCCGGGCCGACCCGAGGCCTTACCTCGGCTGTTTCTATTTGTCCCTGCTCCCAGTAGTGCCACGTTTGTGCTGGACTCAGTGCCAGAAAGCAGCAACGCCAGGGTGGGCTGGCTGGCAAAGTTTCACCTGGGGCCTGGGAGCTGCTATTCAGCTACCACTGCTCCTGAGCTAAGTATGCATCTGAGCACGCTCAGGACGAGAGATTCAAATACTCCCAGCCTACAGGGCTTAAGGGGGAAAGCACCAGAACACAGAACTCTGCCCCATTTTTCTATTTTTAGCGGCCCTTGAATGCTGGCCCCCTAAAATGGTGGACCCCAGAATGACGTTCCGGTGCATTCCCCCTTACTTTAACCCCTGGTTGTTGAGTCCTTTTGCAAACATGATCCCACATGACTTGCCAGTGCTCAAACAAGAAGATTGTGGCCATGCTAGGATCAAGCCTAGAATTCATCTGCCAGTGCCTTAACTGTAAGGCCCTCTTTCCCGTCCGCTTGGTAAAGATATCAAGATTTGGTCTATACTTAACAGGAGTTATAGGTTCTTATTGAAATACTGTGGTAGCAATCATTGCTTTAATATTATGATCGCAATGTGACTGAAAAATGTGCCATGACCTTGTGAAAATACAAATGTAAAACTAATGGCAGTGTAAGCCAAACTGTGGTAAATAGAATATTTTTTTAAAAAAAGAGAGATGAAGGAACTGCACATTAATGCCAGCCTTAATAATATAATTGATTTACTTTGAACTAGCTAAATGATTTATTCTGAAAAATTAAGTTTTGAAGCAATATTGTGCTTCAAGATTTTTCTCCATATCTTTGACAGCTCTTAAAAAGACCTCTTGTTTCTTGACTAGCCTCCTGACCATGGATTGTAATACCTCAGGCTTCTCCATTTTGTTTAACATTTTTTCACTCCAAGTTATGTTTTATGTATAAAATTGAGGTTTTTAAATGAACATAAAGCCAGAGTAACCAAATATTTTTGTGAGGCAATTTGTGTAATTCTTAAGTACCAAGAAAGCTCACTAAACAAATTAATCTTTTATTTTCTTTTTTAAAAGATAGAATGGAACATTATGATCACCAGCTCCAACCTTGTGTGCATCTCTAGTTATAGAATTTCACTTAGTAATTCTCTACTATGTTACTGATCACTGTTGAGCCTGAACATGTAATTTAGGAAGACTTCTTGTCTCAATTTAAAGATTATTTAAAGGTGAGGTGAGCTCCCCAATACCAGTCCCTGGTATTGTGTCTGGTAGGCATGTAAATCAGCTGTGCCCTTGTGGTATGTAAGGATTTGTAACTGTCACGAGATGTGACGATTTTGTCTCCTCCATGCTGAATCTTTAAATGTGTGGAGTCTCTGTGAATGTCTTCTAGGAAGCTGCATTGTGGGGAAGTTCAAGACGGCAGAATCTCTGCTTTCCCTTTTATGGAGATACTATAGTTCTCTTTTCTGCCTCTGCTGACTTCCATAGTCTGAAATAAAAATAACCTGAAAGTGCATAGGAAATGCAACATCTCCTGTTTGTAATATAGCTTCTTGCTTGTTCCCACATTCCAAATCAATGTACAGCATGCTATTATTTCTCCTTTGTGCCTTCCCAGGATTTCTGTTAACTCAGATCAACAAAAGGGAGACACACATGCAGATGACTGCACATTCTGTTGCCACTTCATGGCCTTGCTGATGTGCAGAAGATCAGACATGGGGACATTTTTCTGCATTGCTGAGTCTTGTGTTTGGCCACATCTGGAGTGCTGGAGGAAGTCATGTAACCCCCAGGCCAGCCTGTGGGCACCTCAGATACAAATGTGTTATTTAGTGACAGATGATGAACTAACAAAGATTTAGTAGTGCTAGATTAGATTTAGGGGTGGGGATGAAGGATTGTCAAGGTACTAGAAAAAAATGTTCTTTGGGAGAAATAAAACTACAAACATCTAAGCCCTCTTAAGCTGTCCTAATTTGCAGTAGAGAACATAATTAATTCACACTGTGTCTTTAAAACACAAATGAGAGTATTGCATGTGGTGGTCCCAATCCTCTTCTCACACTAGTTTTACGTTGGGACAATGCTATTGACTTAGTGGAGTTACTCCTGGTTTATCTTGGTGTGACTAAGATGAGCATCAGTCCCAATATGTTTCCAAGTTACCCTTCCTGCTTTCAGTGGGAACTATTTATGGAAGTAACTAGTGGGTGGCATGTTCTACCTCCTCCCCTTTCCCCTGACAAAAAAAAAAATTCTAACTTGTTGCACGTATAAGCTACCATATCACCATGACTTTCTTGCCTTCTCCAATGACAAGTGAACTCTAGCCTTTTAGTATACTCCCAATTATTTTTGTACAATAGAATAAGTACACCTGATCTGACTCCACACTTTCTTATTTCTCAATATTCATAATTCCATATCCAGAATTCCATAGTATAGTGGCTAGCACCTCTGCTTAACATGCAGAAGGGCCTGGGTTCAATTCCCAGGGGGTTGGACTCGATGATCTCATGAGGTCCCTTCCAGCCTTATGATTTGATTTGATTTGAATTTCTGGTCTTTCCCAACTCTCATCTGCAATCTGTGACATGGCAATCACCAGCTTGTATGAGTATGACTTTATCCTGAGTGATTTATTAAGCATGTACTTGATTTTTTCAGTTTTGAAAACAGAAATGTTGTGGAGGGGCATCAGCTTAGGGCAGTTTTGTGTCTGTAACTTACTATAGTTTCACTAAAAATCTCTGTTAACAGCAGCACTATCCTCCTGCCAAATGGACAGCCTATGTTATAAATTTGAGGATTGCAGTGCAGTGCAGTCACAACTCAATTACATGCTAGGATTTCTTTCCCCAAGAGCTTTTCTGGAATATATAGATAGCCTTTTGTTTGTTTTCAGTATTAGTTCTTCCATTCAAAGATCATCTAAATCTAGATTGCAGCATAGGAGAAACCAAACAGAATGAGAACTTTTGTTAATATACAGAGTAGACCAGGGGTCTCAAACTCAAATCACCATGAGGGCCACATGAGGACCGCACAAGGGCCGCATGAGGACTAGTATGTTAGCCCAAGGACTGCACCACTGAAACCTTTTCATATAATGATATTGCGAATAATGGTAATGGTAGTGTCATTTCAGGGCATAGGACGTAACTTTAGGGGCCGCATGTGACCCACAGGCCACATGTTTGAGACCACTGGACTAGACAATGATGGTGTGTGGTACATGAATGGTGTACAAATCATACTTGATGATTTTATAGCAGTCATATTCCATGACTCTATATGATCTTGTTGATTGTGTGCACTTATGTTCCTCTGTTCATCTTCCTTTTGTTTAAAATACAAATCAAAGGGAATTAATGGTACCAGATATACAGGAAGATTTTAAAAAAAACCCATAGGTACTTCAAATTAAGCCACTAATTTACATTTTGACTACTAATTGAGGCCTAGCAGCTTCTCTTGGTTGGAGATGAGGATGCTCAGTACTTTTGAAAACCATCCAATTAGTTAAAGGCCTAGCTGTAGGCACCCACTTATAAAAATCATGGTTTTGGGGACTGAAATACTTCATCTGGGCACAGAGCAAATACAGGCTGTGGCACCGTTCATCTACCTTCATTGGCTTGAGGTCAGGCCCTAAGTTGCTGCCGCTTTGTTGAGACAGCCAATAAGATATTAATTGTTATGACTATTGTGATGGTGAGTTTCTGATGTTCATTAGTAGCTAAACTGAGATGATCCTTTCACAAAGGATGAATGTCTGTGAGATGGGACTGATTTCTGATCGCTACCAATCAGGGCCAATTTCACACTGCTGACCAGGAGGTGAAAGATCCTTTGTTCTGTTATGAATCTCCAGAGTCCACTGCATCACTATTTTTTCATATTTGAATGCTTCAAAAAAAGCTGGTACAGAGTAGTATCTGGCAAAAACAATGCGGTCTGCTGTATACAAAATCAGTCATCTGCCAGAAGCGATGATTGCATTATACTACATAGCACTTAACTGTGCTCTCCACTGGGTGTTGTGATGACCTTGTTATTGTTTTAGCAGCCTGGTAAGATGGGGCAATCACAAAGTTATAGCTTGTGTTATAAGCATATTATGCACCTGAGAAAATGATTTGTGATCATAGCACATTAGCCTTTTTAAAAATCAAATCAAGAGTTTTACATACAAGGGAGCTAAAGGCATTCGATTCTTTCTGGCATCTCCTCCTGAGCTCTGGCATTGAATTGTAAGCTAATGGTCACATTTTTGTACAGAACTAGCTGGGGCAGATCAATTATCTTCCCAAAGATAGCTCCGGTTGAGCATGCTGGAACATAGTCCGGGAAAGAGAGAGAGAGAGTTTGGCTAGGGGCACAAGATTGACCACGCATGTGGTGATTGACCAGGGAGCTGTCCTTTGTCCTAAGGAATCCAGAAGGGGTTTGAATATGAGGGGTAGATATATGAACAAATACAGATCCAAATTCCATTAGGAAATAATCATGGAAGCGCAGTAGAATGACTTAAATCTGATAACAAGGCTCCTTGACAGGGAGCCAATGTGTGTTTCCAGTCCCAAAGCAAATTGGCCCCCATTTCTGTGTCGTCCTAAGTTGGTGGAGATTGACTAAATGGGTAACACAGCTCAAGTGGTAGAGAGGTTCATGGCTGGAGAAGGAAGCAGATTCATACAAATCTACACAAGTTTCTTCTTCACCCTTCTCCTTCGAGATATTTTGCTGAAACAGGGCTCAGTCTCAGGCCAGGAAATCAGAAGATCATTAAAGAGGAGGTTGACAGCCACATGCAAAGCATTCCATTTAGGAAGGAAAAATCAGTTGGACACATACCAGATGGAAAATGACTGCCTAGGAAGGAGTATTGCACAAAGGAAACTATGGGTCAGAGTGGACCACAAGCTAAATATGAGGCATCAGCGTAACACTGTTGCAAAAAAAAAAAAAAAAATCCAACATAATTCTGGGATGTGTTAGCAGGACTTTTGGAAGCAAGACATGAGAAGTAATTCTTCCACTCTAGTTGATGCTGATTAGGCCTCAGTTGAAGTATTGTGTCCAGTTCTGGGTGCTACATTTCAGGAAGGAGCAACAAAAATGATTAAAAGCCCAGACAACATGATCTATGTGGGAATATTAAAAAAGAAAAATGCATTTGCTTAGTCTGGAGAATAGAAGACAGAGAGGAGACATGATAACAGTTTTCAGCTACATAAAATGTTGTTACAAGGAAGAGGATAGTAAATCATTTTCTTTAAGCGCTGAGGATAGGACAGAAGCAATGTGCTTAAATTGCAGCAAGGGCAGTTTAGGCTGGATATTAGGAAAAACTTCATAACTGGAAAGGTAGTTAAGCACGAGAATAAATTGCCTCAGGAGGTTGTGGAATCTCCATCACTAGGGGTTTTTAAGAGCGGGTTAAACAAATGCCTGTCAGGGATGATCTAGGTAATACTTACTTTTGCCATAAGTGCTGCAAACTAGACTACATGACCTCTTGAGGTCTCTTTCAGTCCTGTAATTCCATGATCTATGATTTTCATCCATAGTCACCTGCTGCCAGACTCTGTAGGTTCTGGAACGTATCCAAGTGTCTATTAGAGTGGCAAGATGTTTCTCATCCTCTGCTCTTTTTGTATTCACTGACCTTGTGAGACTATTCAGCACAGTCAAGGATATGTAAAGTATACCATGGAATAATTGTGGAACTGCAATCTGAGGAACCAATGATACTAAAAAATAACATTCCCGTCCTATCCTCCTACCCCTTCATTTGACTGACTGGTAGAAGACTAAACATTAAATCTATTACATTTATTCAGTGAATAGAATCTTAAATTTTATTTAAGGTGCAAATAGCAATTTAGTTGATTAATACATTGCACCAAAATGCAATTTTCTTTTATGAACAAGTCCATCTAAGAGTCAAGATTAGTCCTTGAGATGCATGTTTTCTTGCAGGGTTAAGGATTACAAAGACACAGCATAGCGACTAATAGATACCCAAAAGTTACACTTCCTTAACAGTGAAACACTAAAAATAGCAGCAGCTGTAATCATGTGTCATCAGCCATAAATCAATAAGAATGTGCTTCTGCACAGTCTATTGATTTAGTGCAATTAGAGTAAAACAAGGCTATTTTGGGCTGGCCTAGAGTCTGGAAAGAGCAACACTTTTGTCTATTAAGTTGTTTACCCTTGTAACGCAGAACTTGTTCGCTTCTGGTTACATTAGAAACATATTCTTTATTTTGCCTATTCTTCTGTATTTGAGTGGGTAAGAGGAGGAGGATGAGAGAAAAGAAGTCTGATTACTTTCCATTGAAGTCTGATTTTTTAAAGAGGCCTGTTCATAGTGAAGTCTTCAATTAAAGAGTAGCACTGACCATTTTAAAACAAGGGCTAGTAGGCAGTGATAAAAAAATTACATGTACAGGTTTTATGGAACCATGGTACCCCTGAAACATGGTTTAAAGACAGATGTGGCCAATTGTGTGTGTGTATATATATACACACACATACTCTTGTCTCATCCATGTATGGTTTGTTCCAGTAGCCCACTTATCATCAGATTGTCCTGGTTCCCCAGCATCTGGCACAGACCTTGTTAATCCAGGTGACATCCAAGCTGGCATGACTCTCCTAGTTTTGTGTCACTCTCATATTTGAGGTAGGCAAGTGAGGCATTATGGGGCCCTTTGCCCAAGGACCCCTACTGGAAAGATATGGAGGTACCAACCAGGATTTAAACCCCAGTCTCCGATAGCAAAGGGCAGCACTCTTAACCACTACACTATCCAGTCACAAGTTAGTCAGCTGGTGGAACTACAGAAGGGTGTAGAGATTAAGGGTAAGACTCAGCAACTGAAAAAATACAAGGGCCTGACTCCATCTGAAGCCCTAGAGACTGCTAAACAAAGGCTCACAGCACTGGCTACCAGGGTAAGGAGATACACTAGAGAAGCAGAGGCCAAAAAGATAAATGCCCTGTTCTCCAAAGAACCATCCAAGGTGTACTCCCAACTGCAGTGCAACAACACAATAACAGCAGAGCCACCAACAGCAGAAACTGAACAGTACTGGAAGACCATATGGGAGAAAGACAAGACTCATAAGACTAGTGCAAAGTGGCTGCAGGACCTGAGAACAGACCACAGCAATCTCCCAGAACAGGAACCAGTCACCATCACAGTAGCAGACATCCAACAACGGGTCAAGAACATGAAGAGCTGGACAGCACCTGGACTGGACATGATCCACACCTACTGGCTAAAGAAACTAACAGCAGTGCATGAACGCCTAGCAGCACAGATGAACCAGCTGCTAGCAGCAGGCTCCCACCCAGACTGGCTAACACAAGGAAGGACGGTGCTGATCATGAAAGACCCCCACAAGGGAACAGCACCATCCAACTACTGGCCAATAACCTGCCTCCCCACAACATGGAAAGTCCTATCAGGCATCATAGCCGCCAAGCTACAGGACCACATGGGCCAGTACATGAGCACAGCTCAGAAGGGCATTGGGAACAACATCAGAGGCTCAAAATACCAGTTACTCGTAGACAGAGCAGTTGCCCAAGACTCAAGATCTAGACAAACCAATCTGAGCACAGCCTGGATTGACTACAGGAAAGCCTACGACTCAATGCGGCACACATGGATCTGTGAATGTCTGGCGCTATACAAAGTCAACAGGACACTAAGGACCTTCCTCAAGAACACAATGGGACTGTGGAGGACAACGCTGGAAGTCAACTCCAGACAGCTTGCACAAGTGGCCATCAAGTGCAGCATATACCAAGGTGATGTGCTGTCCCTGCTGCTGTTCTGCATTGGCTTGAACCCCCTCAGCCAGATAATCACAAGGACTGGATATGGATACAAGTTCAAGAGTGGAACTACCATTAGCCACCTTCTCTACATGGATGACATCAAGCTGTATGCTAAGACTGAACGAGACATCGACTCACTAATCCACCTGACACGGATCTACACTGAGGATATTGGGATGTCATTCGGACTGGAGAAGTGTGGCTGGATGGTAGTAAAGAGAGGGAAAGTAGTCAAGACTGATGGGGTGGAACTACCAGCAGGCCACATAGCAGACATACAGACCAGCTACAAGTACCTTGGCATCCCACAGTCACGTGGGAACCATGACAAGGAGGCAAGGAAGACAGCAACATCCAAGTACCACCAAAGGATAAGACAGGTCCTGAAGAGCCAGCTCAATGGGAAGAACAAGATCCACGCCATCAACAGGTACGCCTGCCAGTCATCAGATACCCTGCCGGTATAGTGAGCTGGCCAAAGGAGGACATGGAGGCTGCCGATGTGAAGACCCGGAAGCTCCTCACAAAGTACAGAGGTTTCCACCCCAAATCCAACACCCAGAGGCTGTACACCAGCCGGAAAGACGGTGGGCAGGGTTTGGTGAGTGTCAAAGCCACTGTCTTGGACGAAACCAAGAGCATCCGGGAGTACATCAGTAAGATGGCACCCAAAGATGAGCTGCTGAGAGAATGCCTGAGGCAGCAGCAGCAGACATGGGGGGGAGATCAAGCAGAAGAAGTGCCATGGCAAGACAAGACCCTGCATGGGATGTACCATCGACAGATAGCTGAGGTGGCCGACATTGGGAAATCCTACCAGTGGCTGGAAAGGGCTGGACTGAAAGAGAGAACTGAGGCACTGATCCTAGCAGCACAAGAACAGGCACTGAGCACCAGATCCACTGAAGCAGGGGTCTACCACACTAGACAGGACCCAAGGTGCGGACCGTGCAGAGAGGCCTCAGAGACAGTCCAACACATAGTGGCAGGATGTAAGATGCAGGCAGGAACAGCATACACTGAACGGCACAACCAAGTAGCTGGCATTGTGTACAGGAACATCTGCACAGTGTATGGGCTAGACCCTCCCAAGACCAGATGGGAGATCCCACAGAAGGCCGTGGAGAATAACAGGTCTAAGATTCTGTGGGACTTCCAGATCCAGACGGACAGGCAGGTACTGGCCAATCAACCAGACATCGTGGTAATAGACAAGGACCAGAAGACAGCGGTGGTGATAGATGTAGCAGTGCCAAGTGACAGCAACATCAGGAAGAAGGAGTATGAGAAGCTGGAGAAATACCAGGGCCTGAAAGAGGAACTAGAGAGGATGTGGAAAGCCAAAGTGATCCCAGTGGTGGGAGGAGCACTCGGGGCTGTGACTCCTAAGCTGGGAGAGTGGCTCCAACAGATCCCAGGAACAACATCAGAGCTCTCTGTCCAGAAGAGTGCAGTGCTCGGAACAGCTAAGATACTGCGCAGAACCCTCAAACTCCCAGGCCTCTGGTAGAGGACCCGAGGTTGAGGAAGACACATACCACCCATAGGGGTGAGAGGGGAATTTTTTT
>ML682008.1:8491763-8563704 GCA_007922195.1 Podocnemis expansa
GGGTTCCCCGAAGTCATCTACTACAGGAGAGACCCAAGAAAGAAAGCAACAGAACACCACTAGTCACCACATACAATCCTCAAGTCAGACCTCTGCAAAAGATCATTAAGGACCTACAACCTCTTCTAAAAGATGATCCCTCTCTCTCTCAAGCATTAGGAGACAGACCACTCCTTGCCTATAGGCAGCCCCCTAATCTTAAACAGATACTCACCAGCAACTACAGATCTAACAACAAGAACATTGAAGCAGGCACACACCCTTGCAAAAAACCACGCTGCCAAGTCTGCCCACATATCTACACAACAGACACCATCATAGGTCCTAATCAAGCCTGCTACTCCATCAAAGGCTTATTTACCTGCTCATCTACTAATGTGGTCTATGCCATCATGTGCAAGAAATGCCCCAACACCTTATATATTGGACAAACAGGACCATCGCTCCGAAAGAGACTGAATGAGCACAGAGCTGATATCAGAAATCAAAGAACAAAGAAACCAGTTGCTGAGCACTTCCATCTTCCTAATCACTCGATGATGGATTTGTTAACGACTGTCGTTAGAGATGTACCTGGGACATCAAGACTCCAAAGAGAAACAGCTGAACTCGAATTAATATGCAAGCTAAATTCTGTGAAAGCAGGACTCAATCGAGATTATGGGTTCTTTTCACATTACAAAGGGTAATTTGACTTCAGGCTTCCCATTCTTTAAGCCTGTAAACTGCTCTGATTTGCTGTTACTTTATGACCTGATCCTATGTTTTACACCCCCTTGCATTTAGTTTCATTCCTTTCTGTAAGTTCACCCATCTTCAAAGCATCTGAGGAAGTGGGATCTTCTCCCACGAAAGCTCATGCAAAAAATAAATCTGTTAGTCTTAAAGTGCCACACAACTGCTTGTTGTTTTTTTACTTCAACATCCTGAGACATCAGTGGCTTTCTAGTACTGCAGTATCTAACCATGTGGATTTCACATACTTGTCATGAGTAAAACTTTTTTTCTTTCTTTTATTGAATGGTGTGTTTAATGGTTTCATGTTGTATCTTCCTGTTGGTGACAAAAAGAAAAAAAAAAGAGTTGACTTTTGAAAGAATTGTTGAGATGCTTCAATGGATCCAAGATAGGAAAAACTGGATGAAAATATCTTTCTTTTAACTTTATATCTATCATTCTTTTATTAATTTCTTTTGTATATTTATTAAAATATCTTTATTTTTTCATCTTTCTTTCTGGCCTTAAGACGAGTGTTTTTGCTTTGCTCCAATATGCAAGGAATGCATAAAAAATTGTCAGCTTTCATCATTAAGGTATATGACAATTAACAGTGACCCATTGGTGTCTTTTAGTTTTCTGTCAGTAGCAAGCCTCTGACTTACTTGATTCCTATGCTACAGGTTTTGCTTATTGAATTTCTTGAAGCTTCTGTTTTTCATTTTAATTAATAATTTTTAAGGTAGCCGGACTGAGTTATTATGTACTTAAATAAGAAAAATACTAACATATGATTAAGCATAAAACAAAGTAACACAGCAGTTCCCTAATTTTAGCATTGTAACAGAGTCTAATTACCAGTAACAAGGTTTTTTTTAAATAGATAGTCTATTGCTGCCTTATACAATTATTACAAAATAAAAATCCACTTACCAATAAGGAACTCCGATGCCTCTTATGGACTCTGATATCTCAGTGTTGCCAATTCAAATAGCAGCCAACTAAATCTGATGATCAGAATTGTTACAAAGACACAGTGTCACAATGTACAGTGCAGCCATGCAATTAGTGACCACACAGATGTTCAGTGCCACATGTGAACTGTTTGTTTCTTAGGTTCCCGCCAATTCCCATTGATTTAAATGGGTGTCTTCCATTGTATTTAATGTGGAATTAGCTTAGGCCTTTGATGGACAAGCTTCCACATCAAAAAAACTATTGCCAATGGACACGCTTTGTCGTAGTCTCAACAGGCCAATGACTGAATGAGCTGTGGAGAATGAAGTAATCTCTCACTTCGAGAGGTGATAATTGCTTGCACTACCTGTGATTCACTTGTTTGTTACCCATTTTGACCCTGGTCCTCTAACTGCCTTTGTTCAGAGGACCCCCATGCCTAATCTGAGTTCCCTGTTTAAGTCATGCAGCTCCTCACAAGTGCAGAGTTCTGCTGGCATGGGAGCACTGGCAGAACCGTGGCCTTGGTGAGGAAGCAGCAGCACTTTTCCTGCATACTGTGTGCATGCAGCATCTCAGACGCTGCAGAGATGGGTGCCAATGCTCCATCTGTTGCAGGGTAACTAATGTTGAAACTTCAGTACCAGCTCTGTTCCTATTTAGATCATATTTCTAAACAGACTGTGCTCCAACTTTCCTGATCTCTTTAGGAGAGCTGTTTTGGAAGAGAAAGGAGTTCAGAATAATAAAAAAAAAAGTATCTGAACTCGTGACAAGTTTAGCTGTTTTGCTGTTCTGTGCTGGATCACTTATTAGAGCCATACAACTTGTAAAAAATTGAATCAAAAGTGATAATGTGCATGGTGTCTGATGTGATTTGAACCAGGACTCCACCTTCAGATTCTTACTCTCAGGATTAGACCCTGCTCCACAAAGTAGTCCCACTGAAATCAACAGGCAGAAGTCTGAACATCTGCAATTCTCATTGACAACAGGCACTCTGCAACAATCATGATTTGAGTGTGAAAATGAGGATTTGATGGCATGTGAATAAGAGTTAGCAGGACCAAAAATCAGGAGATGAAGAACTACATTTATCTCTAAACTACACTAAAGTAAGAGAGTTATAATCAGTAAATTCAGATACTCGTTTTTAAATGACTCTGCTCCACTTCCAGGCAGGTCCATCCAAATCTTCTGTACAGGTGTTCACCCTATTGCTCAGTCCATCATACATTTAATCATATAGCTAAGGATAAGCAGGGAACTTGAATTTGCTGAGTTGCCATTTGACCTTCATAAATATAAATAGAAAATTTATGCTTATCTTGCCTAGTAGCTCATTGGCCAGAATATTTTGTGTTATTGCACCTGCCTCTCTGACGGATCCTAAACTTCACATTTCCAGATAGCTTATTTGGCTACATTATATATCACCATGCTTTCATAGCTCTATTAAAATGTGTATTTAAGCTGACCTGGGAAATTATGCTGCATCAGTTATAGAGATGCTTCTGTCACTGGCTGCATTACCCCATGTATATCATTTAATAAAGACAATATATGAAGACCTACATACATATTTCTCTAATAGCAACACTAAGGAAGAAGAGAGGTCTGTTTTTCTCCCCCCCCCCTTGGATTTCTGTTAAAAAACAAACAAACAAATATAGATAAAATAAGCACGTATTGTTTATAGTTTCATTTTGCAACCTGCTTTATTTATTATGATTATTATTGTTTCAAATAAACATGATGTAGGAAAGATTAATGAATCTCCTAATTTGTTTATTCTACTCAGGGTAGGTGGAAGATAAAGATATATTTGAATAGAACATCTGCAGATTAATTAAAAATAGTGAATGTGGAATTTGTGAAGGGCCTAATCCAAAACCCAGTTAAGACACTGGGAGCTTTCAAAGTCATTCCATTGGGCTTTGGATCAGGCCTCAAGCCGTTCCTAGAGCCACTTGTAGTGTTCCTACCATTGCTGAAAACTATGTGTATTATTATGAAAAAATAATGTGATAAAATAAATGTCTTCAAAGACTAGCCTGCTTCACATAATGTAATAGTCAAGGTAAGTTAAACTGAATATCAATATCAATCATTATCTTAAAAAAATACTTAACTAAAATGGCTGTTTTTCCTCTTCTGCAGTCACCATCGAGTATTCTATGACACAATGTCTGAAGGGAGATGGTTTGATGGTGGTGCTCTTTCTGTTTACAAAGAGCAGGCTTGGCAGGAGGCAGACAGTATGCCATCATGCATTAGCCCTGCTGTGATCACTTCCTGTTCATTACTTAAATATGGGTAGGAGCTAAGAGTAGACCTCTTAAGTTGTATGGAAGTCTGGAGTCTTCAAAAGCAAATCATCATAGAAAATTTAATCCCATCCCACCTTACAGGCACCTCGCCAGTACCCATCCCTGTCACCACTGCAATTGGGAACTGGAGGCCTCTTCTTCTAGTGTCTTTGGAGAGTGCCAATTGACTTCTTTCTCTGTTTTGTATTAGCTGTCTGGATAGGGATATTGCAAGCTGGGGCTATAGAAGAAAATAGTGCCCCTAGGGCTCAACACACAGCTACAATCATGCAAAACAATGGTGGGCACTGTCTGCCCTTGCTTGTTAATAAGCTTCAGCAAGAGAGTGAGGGTGTCCCCCTTTGCTGCTTTTAGAAGGGCTGGTGGTTTCCAGGCCCCTCACCCCAAGAAGATAGGGGACTAAGGAAGGTAGTAGCATTTTCTGGAAGTGATCCCCAAAGGTACACTCTAGAGGCCCAGTCACCTCGTAATTCCCAAACTGGAAGTCAGCTGCTTCAAGAAGCATGTCACACCATCTTACTCACACCCAACATCCTGGAAGTATCTATGGTAGTTGTGGGATCCCTTGGGCATCAGCGACCATGGAGGTGCCTGCACTGTGCAGACATAATCCAGGCAGGGTCCTTGGAGCTCTTTTAGGTCTGCGCAAATATGCATTATTATCTGAAATGACCAACTCACTCTGATTTTAGATTAAGTGTTTTAGGTGTTTGGTTTTCAATCATTCCAGATTGTACCTCCAGCTGTGGGGCTGGAGCATGTAACACTGCTTCACAGGGATCCTCTGGCATGGGACCTGAGCCAATTGTCTGCTAGCCATAGCCTGTCACTGGCCCTGCACTTGCAACCCCCACTAAACCTGGCCTGTGCCCTGCAGGGGATCATCACACCCAGGCTGAGAAACACTGATGTAGATGAGTTGAGTACTCCCAGAAGACTTTTGCATACCTCCAGGAGGCTGAGAACCACTGCTCTATGTTGTAGTCGAGTGGTCCACATAGCTCTAGCATAAATGCATGTGGATATTCCAAAGATTTATGCAAGAACTCTGCTATCCTTTCACCATTAAAAGTGGTTATTTCAGGACTGCTCAGGGCTGAAGTATGTTGCCTGGGCAATAGGGGGAAACATTTGCTATCCACCCAAGCACATACCCAAGGGAGTAAGGTGGGATTGTATTTGGGTAGCCATCCTGCCACTGCAACCAAACCACTATTTTCAAGGGGGTAGTTTGAGAGAGCTAGTTTGTATATGTCCATGCTCTAGAAATTACAGCTCTCAGTTCCTGGGTTAGTCATGCCCACTGCTGAAGAGAGCTCCGGAGGCAATAGTGTCGAGAGCAGTGAAGAGGAAGCATGCGTGTTTGCCAGGCCATTCCAGTGCCTTGTCAATGGTATCAGCATCACCTTGTGATCCTCACTGAATCGAAAACACATCTAAAAACAAAAATAGGCAAATTACTGTAGAAAAAATATGCTTGGAAGGTGTCTGAACATTTACTTTCATTAGCAACTGTTCTCTAGTCTAAGCACGCTGAATAGTAATGTGAAAACTTACCGATCCGCATTAGCACCTTCAGTTAGGATAATTGCAGGTATTTGGGTTTAACGGAGCATTTATTAATTAACAAAAAATGAATGTGATTATTGATCCTGGCTTTTGCACTGTTTGCCTAAGTATACTGATGCTAAATGAGTAAATGCTGAAATGTAAATGAAAATTTAAGTCCACTTTCCCTTGATTCTAATTTATTTCTTCATTATTTTATCACAAGTATGGCCATAATTCTCAGGCTTAGAAGCCACTGACATCCATAGGAGACAAACACCTTTCAAAACGCAATTCACTTTAATATAACATGCTTTTATAGAAATTTAGGTTTCTAAGTTTGGAAATGTAGGTCTGTATTTATATACAAGCCAAGCTATTGCTACATACTGATAAAATCTTGATGATGCTATCACTTCACCCCGACTTCAAATTAAATTGTAGATGTTCAACACTTCTAAATGTAAGGCCCAAGATGTCTTGATTTGACAGCCAGATACTGAAGCACCTGAAATTAATACCACTTTTGAAAATGTTAGCTCTAATTGATACTGAGTAAATATACCTTCACTGTGGAATCATTTAGGTTAATGAGTTATACACATATTTAGATCCTGATCCTGCAAACATTTCTGTAAACAAATAGTTCTGTGAAGATTACGCTCACGTGTGCAATTAATCATGCATATAAATTCAACCAGTGAGGCTTCAACCAGTAAGTCAGCAATAAAATGGAAATGAGTGCCATCTGCTGCAAGCCTGGACAAAGCCTGAGAAGTGCAATTTTTTTTTCAGCATTAGATTGCTTTAAAAGGTAATAATTCATATTTGCAAATGATTAAATGCAGTTGATACAAACATGTTTGCTCAGTAAATAATTCACTTGTTGTGTTTATCCTGTGTTAAACTGGATTAATGTTGCTTGTCAAGAAGATTGAAATGGGTTCAAGTCTTTTCTGTGCTTTGGTTAAAAACATAACTACACGTTTTTAAGAATAAGAGAAAAAGATAGTGAGGAAGGTAGCAGTGGAACAGTTACTCTGCTTAAGTAAATTGACATGGAGCCATTGACGAACAGTTTACACTGCTTGGTGGCTTGCCCCAATGCACTTTGTGACAGTGTCAAACTGCATGGGTATAGGAGAGTGGAGGAAGGGGTATGTATTAGCCACAGGATTAGCAAACAGGGGCATCACTATGCTGGGGCCAGCAGGGAATGGGCCCTGGATCTCTGGCTAACCGCGCAGCTGGATGGGGCCTGATTTGGTGTCGGGCCACTTCTGGCAAGTGGTGCAGGCTCAGAGATGGCTCCTGCCACTTGTAAGAAGCTGCAGGAACTGTCCCCGGAGCAGGATTGGGGTCGTGTGGGAGGGCTAGTCCTGACTCCCCTCTAGTAACACCCCTATTAGTAAATCCTTGTTCCCTGGGTTAAGTTAGCCAGGGTTAATCCAGGGTAATTGGGGCACCTGTAACCAATTAAGGAACCTGCTGCACTGTTTAAAAGCCTCATTCTCAGGCACACAGGGCAGCTGAAGGGAGATCAGAGAGGAGTAGAGCTGCTAGAGGAGCATTTGGAAGGTTTGTTTTGCATTTTGCCGCAGCACCAAAAAAGGTGCAGGGCGGGGTTGGGGGAAGACCATACAAGCAAAGCTGTTAGGCCTGGCAGCCTGAAGGATGTCTTTGTTGCTCGAAGAACCAAGCCAGGGAGTGGAGGTGGAGCAACCACAACCCCAAACGAGGAAGGGAACCTGGAGGGTGAGACTTCAGGCCAAGAGACTGTGGGACCTTCTCAATCCCAGTGGGTGGATCAGGAGCAGTGGGGTCACAGACTGGTGACCCAAGGAAAATAGTAGCCCTCCCAGACTCAAGTTGGAGGCTGCTACTCAATAGGGTCCCTGGGTCAGGGCCTGGGGTAGAGGGTGGGATTGCCCCCCCTGGATTCCTTCCCACCAGCCAACCACCACTCCCAGCCCATCAGGCAGGACAAATTGAGAGGAACCGACCAAGACCCAGGTCACAGGTTCAGAGCCCAAGACCCGCAGAGGCAGACTAGACCTCATCTCACCACAGTATATATGTATTTATTCATATGACAAAGAAATTCTCTCTATGTCTATGTATCTCTCTATTAGAGGTTTTGGGTTGTTTTTTTTTTTTTGAAAATCAGTATTTATTAAAGGAAAAACCTTCATGACTATGTTTCTCTTCTCCTGAAAATTAAAATGTGAAAATAGTGTAAAATTTGAATAGAGAAATTTTAAATTTAACTAAAAATGAGTGAATTTTCCAGGGTTGGCGCTTTAGATGGTATCTACCTGTAGATGTGGACCAAAGCAACTTCCGGACTGAAATTTTGAAAAAGTGGAACATTTAAATTTTGAAATTAATCTTCTTTTCTAATTGATTATATATGATGTAAGAATAGGAGCAGTGATAATCCAGTTTCCACAGAAGCCATCACAATGATGTCAAGACACTAATAAATTGACTGACATGGCCTTAACAATTACATCATGAACTGAAAAATTAAGAGACATTGCTGACCATAAACCTGATCTCCTCTGTCTGTAGTCTCTTATGTTACTCATATTCTTGCAGTTTCTCATTCTTCCATTGGATTTTATTTTTCTCTGATCTTCTGACAGACCATGTTACCTAGCATGACGTGCAGTCAGAATAATTTGTACTGAGATGAGTTAATGGCATTGCATTATCTCCTTATGACAAATGTATTAGCATATGTCACCACTTTACACTTTTAATTCAAGCCTTCACTTGCTTGGTGTATCATTCATTGGAAGAGAAAATCTACATAGTTTTATGTTTTCATTTCTTTACAAACGTTTTATACATCTTTTTCAGGCTGAGAATATGTTTCTGTAAGAGAGTCATGTATACATTTTAAAGGTATTTTTAAATTTATGCTTTAAATTACTTTTAAATCTTTTCAACTTTGTTGAAAAGGCCTATAGTAAATTTCAAAAGTATTCAGTATTAGTTATATGCATGTGGACGGACACACACATACGCATGCACGTAAATTTCCATTAGCCATGATTTCTTTCTATACTAAAATGAAACATCTATAAAACTATTCATCATTCGTCATCTGGATAATTATTTTATGGCACATTTTAGTTTTTAAAATTAAATAAAGAGGGTAAAACTCTCACCCTATTCCAGTCCCTTTATGCTGGGTAAAAGTACTTGAGCACTTAAAGAGCCCTTAAAATATCTCTAAATCTGGCTGAGGATCCCTTTGCAGCTCCTGGAGTAGGCAGTATTGCCAGGCACAGGACTGAGGGCAGGAGGGATATGTCAGTGGTGGTGGTGTAGCATAGAAATGTGGGACTGGAACTCTGTGTCTACATTAGAAAACTTAGTACGGACTTGCTTAGTCTGAACTAAGCAGTGCCCAGTTAATTCAAACTATCCATGCTTTTTTTTTTTAGTTCAAACTACCTTTTTAGTTTGAAGTAAAAAAGCGTGGCTAGTTCGAACTACCACTTAATTTGAACTTATTTAGTTCAAACTAGCACGGCTAAGCGTTTAGTTCGAACTAACCATTCGAATGAAGCTTTGCTTTGCTTAGTTCAAACTAAAAGATTGTTTAGTTTGAACTAGGCAAAACCTAGTATAGACAGGGATCAAATTAGTCTGGATTAAGCCTCCTTAATCCGGACTAATTTGCTAGTGTATACATAGCCGAAAGGCCCTTGATAGGTGATATAGTCCAGTACCCTACATGGAGAGAGGACTAAGTGTTATGTAAGCCATACCTGATCGGTGTTTGACTAACTGGTTCTGAAAACCTCCAGTGATGGAGATTCCACAACTTCTCAAGGTAATTTATTCTAGTACTTGACTACCCTTGCATTTAGGAAGTTTCTTCTGATGTTTACCATAAATCCCCCTTGCACCTATTTAAGCATATTCCTTCTTGTCCTGTCTTCAGTGATTAAATAGAGTAATGTATCTCCCTCCATGCTTGACTATTATCATGTCACCCCTTCAACCTGCTTTTCTCCAGACTAACTAAACCCATTTTTTTCAGTCTTTCTTTGAAGGACATTCTTGCTAGATCTTAATCATTTTTGTTGCTCTCCTCTGATCTTTCTTCAATTTCTCCACATCTTTTTCAAAGTGGGGTTACCAGAACTGGACACAGAACTGTAATAACACTGAGCATGTAACATTTAAGAAACTTCTGGACAGTGCTGCTACCTTTAGGAAACTGGACAGGCATGACTGCCACAATTTAGCCCTTCAAAAAGTGGAGGAACACATAGGTGGCTTTAAGATATCAAAGCTTTCCCTCCACCAGGACTGTGAGTTCTGTTTTGTGCCTCATTGACTCAGAACAATAGCAGAAGGGAAGAGGAGAGGAGAGATTGCTTTAAGGTGGATGTTAAGGAGGAGAGAAAGGGAGGTTGGTAGATGAAAACACAGAGTTTATTTCATGTGAACCACGTAGTGAGATGGAAAAGGATTTAGAAATGGGAGCAGAGAAGGAGGTAAGGAGTGAAAAAGTAGACTGAGAGGCAATATAATGTATGCAGTTATAGAAGGGGACAAGAAACAGAAGCTAGTGGAGTGATGCAAGTAGGGGGTAAATGTTGATGTGTCAAAGAGGAATTTAGGGGAGAGAATATAATTGTCACACAGTATGAGAAAACTGTAATTACCATGGACAGTGAGGAATTATTTATAGCAGCATAGTAGTGGGGGAAATTTAATATTGAAAATCAGGACAGACTTGCTGGAAGTGAGGTATATTACTCTGTGAGCTGAACTCCCAGGGGAGGCGATGGAAATCCCATCCCTTACACAGCTAGACTAGACACTGTGACTAATAAATGTAAATTAGGGAATACTGGCAATAGGGTAGAGTTTTGTTTCTAACTGTGTAATAATATGCCAATGGCCCCTGAAGCACTAATTCAAACTGCTCCCCTTAATTTAGAAATGTCTCTCTCCCCTGTACTCCAGTGCCCCCAAAATGTCCGTCCCAACTCTCTCCACACATTTTCCCACTAGCTCCAGCCTCCCTCACTCCCAGCCTTCCACAGACAAATTATTTGTTCTCTGGCATCAGTCACAAAGCAGAATACCTGGTTGGGTGGTTTTTCAGAAGTCTTGCTGCACTGTGATTAAGAGCTGACTCATGTGCGGGCATCTGCTTGCACATATGTCAGGTCAGGAGCCACCATTGGAGCTGGAAACGGTGGGAGGGTGGACACAGCTTTTTAGAAACCATTAGCCACGTGTCAGCACCAGGAATACTTACAGGAGGGGGCAGAGCTTCCACAGCTGTCTCTGCAGTTTGTTGCTTCTTTCATTCCACTCGTCAGAGAAAGGGGCAGAGGCCGTTGGGGGGTCCTTTTTTTTTGGTACAAATTTCCGTTGCTGCTGTTCTTGCTGCAGGGTGTCAGCATCTTCAGGATCATTTAGATTTACTGATCCTCAGGGTCAGCTACACTTACTGATCACTGAGACATCCAGGGGCTGCTGGGATTACATCAGTCAATGCAAGTGACTATGTGAAACTGAATTTAAATTAAATTGTAAGAAATTCAATTACTAATTCTTTGAAAATTAGACTGGATCAGGGGTTTAATTGAGAATGAATTATTATATTAAAATATAATAATAAAATACAAACCATTTCATTTTAATTTAATTTACTTTAGGCAAGACATACTGTACAGTGAGTGAATGGCACATACCTGAGAGAGCTGTTTGCTTGCTTAACCTTTTTATATCTTCATAAATATGCATCTCCAGCGGGAAGAGATGGTTTGGGTAAAGTCACATTGTTATTAACTGAGTCTCCAATGAATGATGCCTCTCTTAGTGGAGTTGCTGCTCTATTGTGTTGACCCCCGATATATCAGACACATAGTTGAATGCAAGGTGTTTAGTGAACTGGAGAAACTATGTCAGCTCCCAATATCCAAATATTTGAAATAACCTTTGTATTTATTATATGAGTAACTGCTGCAATGCAGTCCCACTTTGTATACTGTGTCTTGTTTGCTAAAGGAGCACTGTAGAACTTTGTTAAGACAAAACACAGAAAGGAAATGAAACTTCACTCGCTGTTTCCTCCCCATTTTTCCCTTTCCCTTTTATCTTTTCTCTCTCTCTCTCATTCTCACAGTAGGAGCTGATGAGGAGCCCTGCATTGTAAGCATTTGTAGAATAGGCCTTGTCAGGGTTGACCGTGCAGTGCTTAAATTAATTGGAAGTCATTCATGGTTAGCTTTCTGAAGAGCTGGTTAAGGCAATTTACGAAGCACAGGGTTAGTCTATAGGGCAAAACACAGTGACGTAATTGTAATGGGAAATACAAAGATTGAAGAAGGAAAGGAAGCTTTCATACATTTAAAAGGACAGGGCTTTCACTGAAGGGGCTCTGTGACTTGAAACATTTAAAACCTTTATTAATTAAATTCACATTTAGGTCTATGAAGTTATTTTTAAAGATTTTATTAATGTCTCGGTTGTAGTTTTGAGAATAAAGAGTTAGGCCATTTGGCTGGTCAGGAATATTTTTATTTTAAATTTTGCAGGTGGGAACTGAGAAATAATACTAATATTTAGCTCTTATGAAGAATTTTTCATTCTTAGATCTTAAACCACTTTGCAAAGGAAGTCACCATTTTAGAGATGGGGAGTGGAGGTGGAGAGGTGCAGTAATTTCCCCAGCATTATATAATAGGCTAGCAGCAGACCCAGGAGGAAAACCCTGTCTAACTTACAGCTTGGACCCAGACTACTCTCCTTCAAGTGTTCTTAGATTGCATATTTTCCAAACCATGCTGTACACTACATATGATTAGAAGTCTACGGAGTTTGGGGGTTGATCCAGCAGGGTGCTGGACAGCTTTATCACACATTGACTTCAGTAGCAGTCAAGGGCACAGGCCCTTTGTGCTTTTCTATTTATAATCTGAGAGTGAGTCAGACAGTGTTCCAGTGGTGATAAATGAACCTGATTAAATACTTGATGCCAAATACAGAACTGTGGTGGGGAAAGTTTAAGAATGGGTAGAAAGAAGGACAACATAGTCTCAAATGATGCTTGGTGTTCATTCATTTCATAGAAGCAGTGTAATACGGTTCTTGAGGTCATGAGGAGCATGATAGAAATGTTGCTAACTCACTTCCCCACTGTAAATCAACCTGGCAGTGCCTGTATTTAGCATTTTGGCTCCAGGATACCCTCTGAGCTTTATCCAGTTTAATTGTACATGCCTTGAACATTAAAGGTGAACTGAATGATTTGCCTGCCAAGACCCTGACTTCAGGGTTCTGCAGTTCCTCTGCTACAGTTGCCAACTAGGTGATAACACAGAGCTCTGAACAAAACCCAGACGGAGGAAGGTAAGTAAAGAAGGAAATGATTAGTAACCTTTCTAATTAAGTATATTGTCTGTAGTGCCATTTTTAGGCTATATCATAATTGATTTTGGATCTTAAATAATTTCCTCTATTTTGTGTGCATTTTTACAATACATTCTATTCACTTGCTTGAAATTGTATTTCACTTTTCATCTGTGTGAGTATGTTTATTGTCATTGCCTTCATTAACAGAGTTATATTATTTGCTTTTCAGTGATTCCAAAGAATATACAGCTATACTGGGGAGCAGGAGAGAGAAACAGTTTTACTGTTGTATAGTTTTAATAAACTTAGGTTTTGGTTTGCACAACAGAAAAAAATTATTTGCTTAATCTGAAATATTTAATGCAGAGGAGTGTGACTGAATCCTTGCTGAGATTTCTTTTTCTAACAATTTTTGTCTTAGATACAATCTGTGATGAAATATGCAACATGTTTTTTATGGCTCCTAAGAAAGAACTGTGAAGGTGGGGATCAGTACCTACTTTGCTTCAGATGAAATATCAGTAGCAAATGAAGCCCCAATTGTATAAGAATGTGTATGTGTGCTTAACTTCATGCACAGTAAGCAGAATCATTGACATAAATGGAGCTATTCAGTGGCCACAGTTAAGCATGTATAAGTCTTCCCAGAGTGAAGGCCTAAGATCCTATTGCAGTTCATGAAAGAGAGTTCCTATCAATTAACAATATATAAACAAATGATTTTCCATAAGAACCAGACTGAATCAGCACAGAGAAAAATCTTTTTTGTGGCTTCATAGGAAGGAGAATGCCACCACCATGATGCCCTTAATCAAATTGTACATGTGTGGGATTGAATACACTCTTGGTCCTTCTGTGTGATCACTTTACAGATGTGGTAGCACATTGTAGCTTGCATAGCCACCTATGTTATCAATAACAGCCATTTGAAACAGCCAGTCCTTTTTTAATTGCAAGCTCAGTTTTTGTTTCTAATGTCTCATGGCAACTTCACAAGTAGATGGTACCAGCCGCTGCAGCTAAGGTACCTTTCCAACCACTCCATTGTAGCCCCTCTGCCCAGCAGAAAGAAATAGGCCACTTTCCTAGGTAAATTGCTTCAGGATATCAAATTTTCCATTACTGTTCTTGACTGAAAAAGTGGTTTGTTTGTTTTTGGGCAGGGAGGGGGACTGTTGAGTGAAATTGGTACAGTCGCTTTAGCATTACTTAATGGAAAAATAAGTTGTCCCCCTTATACATTGGTAAGAGATTACATACTCTTTATTTAAAAAAAAAAAAAAACACACCTTAAAACTGGAAATGTTAGACTTGGCTTGTTCTGAGCTCTTTAAAACTTAAATCTACTATATTTGATGGATTCAGTGGAGTACTTTTAACTGAGCAATTTATGAAAAATTCCATGTGTTTATTGGACACATTTTAAAGGCACATTTGTTAAGGAAGCCTACTGTGTCAGAATCCTTGCAGGCCATATAAACTCCTCAAACTTGTAGTCTGAGGAACTACTCACAAGGTCAATTATGGCCTAGTCAGTACTTTCAAAAAGAGTGGTTTGTTTTCTCTTGTGGGAATTTCACTGATATTAATTTAAAATAAATTGATTAATCAGAATAAAAATCAAAGTTCCCCTTATCTTGATCTTTCCCTTAAGTACTCTACAAGGAGGAAAATAACAGTTTATGATTCTCCCAAAGTTGTGCAGCAGTGATCAAAGATTCTGGGCACAACCAAAGAAAAATTTAAGTTAGCTGTACCATTTTCAGCTTTCTAAAACACACATGAAAGTAAAATTTGTGTGTGCCCAAAGCAAACAAGCAAAATCAACAGTGAAAATAAGATATCTTGTTTTTTGCAAGAGTTTTTGGATTTTAAGAGTGGCCTGCTATACTGTGAACCTGCTTGTTGAATGCTTTAAAAGGTGCAGGTGAGGGACTCATAGTCCTGGGTCTGCAGTTTCAGGCCCCAGACAGAGATCTGAGATCCCCAGTGGCAGTAGCCTTCAGGCCCTCAGGCGGGGTGAGGCAGAACACCTAGATTCAGTAGTCAAGGTAGGAGGGATTGGTTTTGGGGGATGAAGGAGTGGATTCAGGCCCGCCCACTCCACTGCATCAGGGCCCAGGGTGGCAGAGCGGTCTGCTGCTGGGTCAGCAGGGCTCCAGCTGAAGCATGCTGACTTCAAGGCAGCTGGGCTCTCCCCTGGTGCCCCTGGGCTACTTCCTCCCTTTCCCTCTCCCCGTTACCTCGGTCCTGGGGTCTTGCTGCCAGGGATCTGGGTGTACCATCAGCGGGATCCCAGTAACTCCTCACAGTCCATTTGCAGCAGGTTGGGCTGTCCCTCCAGGCTCTCAGCTAAGGGCACCTCTTCCAGGTCGCTGGGGCCATACATAGCCGGCCTCTCTAGGTCCTCAGCAGGGTGGCAGCTCTTCCAGGTCACAGGGGTCATTTGCTGTAGGCTGGGCTCCAGCTCCTCCACCTGGAGGAAAATACAAAGAGGGCTCTACCTCCTGGTTGCTCTCAGAGCCATCTGCCACCC
Organism: Podocnemis expansa; assembly: GCA_007922195.1. NCBI lineage: Eukaryota > Metazoa > Chordata > Testudines > Podocnemididae > Podocnemis > Podocnemis expansa. The sequence continues at coordinate 8,507,241 of ML682008.1, forward strand.
CTCTGGGTAGACAAGGGCCTTCCCACGGAGGGATCTCCTGAGGCCAGTCCTTCCATCTCCAAGAAGGTTCCTCCTGTGGGTTTGCAGTCTGGCCCTACATACTCCCCCCTTCCCTTGGCTCTGTGTTTTGGGTTCCAGGCCTAGTCCCTTGCAGGAGTTTCCTGTATCCAGCAGGAGGAGCACGGGAGCCATCCAGTGTCCCACTCGGAGGGTCACCGCCTTGGTCTGCTACAGTCCAGAGTAAATGTAGGGTCTTGAAAACATCAGAACTTAATGAAGTTGCATTGTGATATAATGGGGTTTCAACGAAGTAGGCTGATATCATGCTACGAGGATATGACTTGCATCAGAGCACACCATGGTGTTGTCATTGAACACAATGGACATGTCTTAAATCTTTCAAATCATTGTCAAGACACAGTTGTCTTTTCTAACCAAAACGCCCATCCTCATATGGGCCACACGACTCCCTGTCTTCTCTCTCCTTAGTTGGTCAATTGCATCTCATTCTCTCAAGTGAAAAACAAAACAAAAAGGGGGGGGGTATTGGGATAGTGGAAATAGAGTGTTTGAAAGCTGACTTTGTATATAAGCTTTTCCTATTGTTTAAGTGTCACCACTTTGTGTAAGAGCCCTTCCTGCTTGAGCCATAGCTTTTAGATTCTTTGTGTTTGTTTGATTTACTATAAAGAAAGTCACATCAAGCTTGCAAAATTAAGGGATGCATTTATGGAGGCAGTTTAATGGAATCAAATCATTTTAGTCTCCTCTGCTTTCTTGTAACTGTATATTTTTGAGCTATAAGAATTATGGTTCTACACACTGTAGTCCGACCATTCTTCAAAGCTGCTTTGCCTTATGATTTCACAGTGATGCTGAGTAGGTGGCTCTGAGATTTTTTTAGTTTTAATTTTAGCTCCCTCTCAGAGTAGTGTCTAGCTGGCTTCCACTCCTACCTGCCCCAAGTAAAGAAGTGAATTTGGGTTAATAAGAACTGCCATGAATATAACTTGACGCAATGCCCAGTGCAAGATGGGAGCATCAAAGTGCCCTCTGAAATAAAGCAATTTACATGTTTCTTGTTATAAAAGTAAAGTAACCATTGTTCAGAGGCAGGGTACCTTCCTTGTTGCTGGCAGGAATGTGTAAATAGAATAATAGTAGTAGGATTAAAAATCTATGGAGAAAGGGAGCTGAAACAGTACTAAGGGGCAGCTCCAGCCTTTTCCAGGTGGGGGACTAAGGTGGGCTAGACAGAATATTTGGGGGGGAGGGCCAGCCTGTGGTATACCAAGAGTCTCTGTGCCTGGGAGCGAAGCCTACATTTGTGCCCCACTCAGCACCTCATGTCCACAGTGCAGGGCAGAAGGTGCCTCAGCGCTATCCCAGCTTCCCTGGCGAAACAGGTCTGTATCTGTGGAGATGGGGGGGGAGCTTGGGGTTGTGCGTATGCAAAAAGAGACTTGACTCCACTGGTCTTCCTTCCTTCCTTGCACGTACTCCGTGGACAGTGCCCACTTCTGTTCCTGCAGCTAGGCATGGCTCTGATGGGGCAGCCTCACCTCCCCAACCTTTCACAACCTGTGGAGAGGGAGCTGAGGTGGTATTCCCCCCCAACTCAGTTACCTAACACTCCAGTCCTGCAGCCCGGTACCTTTGAGACCATGGAATGGCCTCCGTACCCCTGCCTGAGGCAGGGGGCTGGGCTGGCCCTTACAACATGCAGGAAGGGAGGTGCTGAGCTGTGCCCAGTGCTTCTTGCATTCCCTGCTGCAAACTTTTGTGAAGGGCCAGCTGGCCAGCCTAGGCAGGTGCACCATATCACACCACACCCCCCCCCACTTACCTGTGACTCCCTACCTTCTGGCATGAGGGGAACACTGTGCTGGTACCCCCCACTTCCCTTCTCAGTATGCCACTGGGGTCTGCACTGTGCATTGTGTGGTCACACATACTTATTTAATAATATTCACTTAGACATGTGCTTTATCTTTGTTATCCACTGAAGAATAAAAATATATAGACAGAGTGGTTTGAAACTTCATGTAGCCTGTGAAATGAGCAAAGAGGTATACATGGAGACCTAAGATGGGTAAAAAATTGGTTGGCTAAGTGCTCTAAGAGGGTAGTTATAAATGCTGGAAGGGCATAATGAGTGGGGTACCTCAAGGACCAGTTCTGGTTCTGGTGCTGTTCAGTATTTTCATCAGTGATTTAGATGATGACATAGAGCTTACACTTATAAAGTTTGCCAATGGTACCAAGCTGGGAGGGGTTCCGACTGCTTTGGAGGATAGGATCACAATTCAAATGATTCGGACAAATGGTGAAACGGTCTGAGGTAAACAGAATGAAATTCAATAAAGACAAGTGCAAAGTACTCCACTTAGAAAAGAACAATCAAGTGCACACATACAAAATAGGCAATGACTGCCTAGGAAGGTGTACTGTGGAAAGCGATCTGGGTGTCAGAGTGGACCAGAAGCTAAATATGAGTAAACAATGTAACGCTGATGCAAAAAAATACACCACCATTCTGGGATATATTAACAGGAGTATCATAAGTAAGATGCAAGAAGTAATTCTGCTCTATTTTGCCCTGATTAGGCCTCAGCTGGAGTATTGTATCCAGTTCTGGGCACCTCATTTCAGGAAAGATGTTGAGGAATTGGAGAAAGTCCAGAGAAAAGCAACAAGAATGGTTAAGGGTCTGGAATGCTTGACTTATGAGGGAAGATTGAAAGAGCTGAGTTTGTTTAGTCTAGAAAGGGGAGGCTGAAAGGGGACATAACAGTTTTCAAGTATCTAAGAGGTTGTCAAAAGGAGGGAGAAAAATTGTTCTCCTTCACTGCTTATGATAGAACAAGAAGCAATCAACTTAAATTACATCAAGGGAGATTTAGGTTGGACATTGGGAAAAAATTCCTAACTGTCAGGATGATTAATCACTGGAATAAGTTGCCTTGGCAGGTTGTGGAATCTCCGTCACTGGACGTTTTTAAGGAACAGGTTGGACAAACATCTGTCAGGGATAGTTTTAAGAGGGTACTTGGTCCTGCCATGAGTGCAGGGGTCTGGACCTGATGATCAGGGCTGGCGCTGGGAATTGTGGCGCCCCCCCCCCCTCCGCAGCAGAGCGACACTGGCACAGACTAGTGACGTCATCAGGGGAGCACCACAGCACTGTCCCCTTTTGACAACCCTCAAATGCCAGCGCCCCCCTGCAATGCAGGGGCTGCTTACCATCTAGCGCCAGCCCTGCTGATGATCTCTCAGGGTCCCTGCCAGTGACTTTGATTCTGTTTGTTTCACATGGCTTGCGGGGAGACAGAGAATCAGAGCTGGTTCCCTCCATGTAGACAGAAAGGATGCATCAATATGTAAAGTATGGGCTTTGGCCAGACATTGAAAAGATCACCTGACCCCAGGAGGTGGATGTTTTGAGAAAGAAGGACATACACTGGAAACTGTTAGAGGCTTTTGGCCAGATAAACTCCATCTTGAAACATCTCCTTCTCTAACTAAGGACTGTTCCCCACCTGGGAAGGGCAGAGACTGGCAGTAAAACCATCATCAGCCAGCCCTATGAGTAACATTGGAATGGACTACAACAATGAACTGTAGGGTAGAATGCGTGTTTTCTTTCATTTGGTAGTGGTTAACTCCTGACTTCCTGATTAATTGATTATGCATTGATTTGCTATATAGTCACTTAAAATGAAGTTTTAATCAATTAACTAGTGTTTTATCGAAAGCTGTGTGGATTGTAGAGACTGTGAAGGAGCAAAGCTGTCTGCATATCAGCTTCTTTGATAAACTCATGGGCCGGAGTATATGAGCCTGCAGTTATCTGGGAAGGGGCCTGATCCTTCCATGATAGAAATTCCTGGTGTGGCATTTTGGAGCTGGAGTTGATCACTGGAGAATTGTCCCAAATGGCTGGGGAGTGCACACCTACTGCCTGGGACCTGTTACCCACAGGAGTGGGAGTCCACTAGCAAAGCAGTGTAAGTCAGGGTCCAGAAGTGGGTGATCAGGACGTCGCAGCAGCACACCAGACCAGATTCTGGGAGGGAACCAGAATCAGTCATGGGCTGGCTGATGACGGTTTTACAGCCAGTCTGTGCCTTTCCTTATTGCAACACATGAATTTACTATGATCACTCTTGTTTAACATATAAACAGAAGATTCTTCTTAATAGCAATTATGGTATAACAACTTTTTCTTAATAGAAACATTTTGCTGGGAATCGATCTTGTCCCATTGACTTGAATGTTTTGCAATTCAGGTATTGACCACAGATATCTCCATTATTAATAATGTGTTTTGGAAGAAATGGATAGCAGGCAGATTTGCAGGGTTGTAGCCAAAGAAGGAAGCATAGTGCCTCTCTGTGAGCTCTCAGGGCTGCATCCTTCCCTGGCACTGGGAGCCCTTGCTTGGCACATCCCAGCACTGCAAAGCTATGTTCCACTTACGGGCAACTTCCAGATCAGGGCTATTTTTTGTTGGGAACTGATTTCTTACCAGATCTAATTTCTAATATGCAAAATTCAGTGTACATAAGATACTCCTTCCCATTAGAATCACAGCCATCCTCTTTGATTTGTTTTCTCTGCCCCTCCTTTCTCATACATATCTCAGCTGCCGCACAAACTCTCACCTTGATCACCCTAACCAGTTCCTCTTTGTCCTGATTGATTCCCGTATGGCTTCCCTCTACTCCATCCAAACACAGCTTTTAAAGTGATCATCTTCAGCCACTGTCAAACACACCATGTTAATCCTTTCTCTGAATCCTTCCATAGAGCAGAGCAAGGTGTTTCTGTGCTGGTGTTCTCTCTGCAGTTTAATCTGGCAATTTTGGTGGCTTTCTGAGGAACCTACAATTCCTGAAACTTCTCCCTCACTCAAGTCTCATGGGGAATTCAGGAAGTCATGGGATTTAAGGCCAGCCATGCCTGTGAGACTTTTAGACTTCGGGGTAGGTTTGTTTCACAGAAGGTAGGAGAATTGATGTGTTCTGGGAATGATAGTGTTCTTAGTCACTTTCCTAAAAAACTAAAAAAATAAGTTTGGTTTGAAATTAGAATGAAAGATCAGATTATTTTTGTATATTTTGAACCAATTTGCCTATCCTGCTAGGTTGGAACATGCTGTGTTAAGCAAAGCTGTTTTAGGGGTATATGATTGGAATGCCTCTGTATCTTCAGAAGGCTCATAGTTTATGATTTATAGTGTGTCTCCGTGATTTATAAACTGCATGTCTTTGAGAGCCTTCCTGTACCACTTCATTAGCATGAATGATAGAAAATTTTACTCATATACCTTGTATTTTAAATGTGAGTTGTGCTTGTTGCCTTTCCAGCTACCGGTGGGTTCTTTAAAACTTGGACAGCATGAAAAAAACATATTGTGCTTGCTGGTGTACAAGCAATATGTTCGTTTGCAGTCGCTTTTCCTCTATGACTATCTGAAAAATATGAATTGCGTGCTAGAGGTCCAGTGCCTCATTGTTGCCAGCATCTGAATAGCTGAAACTGGATAGAAATCTGATAGGATGGGGGAGAACACTAAAAGATTTCACATAGTTCCTGTTGCCAGAGAAACCATTTCCTTGCTGTCTGGGCATGTTTAGAGGGGGTAGATCAATTAGAGACTCAGCACAAATCTTGCTGTGGCTTTGAGCAGAAACAAACACACACACAAGGAAAAAAAAAAGACTTATTGTAGGAATCCTAATATAACAATAAAATATTAAAGGAAACTCTTGGATTGGTGGATGGTGAGGGGAGTGGGCAACTTCAATCATTCTCTGGAGAATAAGAAAGGAGCTGACTAGAATTTCCTTATATGTATTTCTCTTACTATGTCTCTCCTTTTCTTTCTGCTTCTTCTCTGTTGATGGAGAGGAATATTTTTAAAATCTGTTTTATTTCTCTAAGATATGCCCAGGAACTGTACTATTTAGAGATCTCTCTTCTCTGCTTCAATGTGAGACACATTTATCTTTAACAGAGTCTTTTCTCCTATGAGGTTGGCATCCATCAGCTTTATCTCTTCTCCTCCACTGCTAAATATCCAGCTATAATCACCTAAATGTCTGTATTTGTTACACAAAAACCTACCGTTTTTTTGGTTTGTTTTTTTCCCCCCTGTCCAGTGCTGGGTTTTTAGAGACTTAATTCTGGCTGTCGTTAGGATTCTCCGAAAATGAGCCTGATGGCATAGGTTTGAGCCCCTCTGCTAAAGGTTCAGCTGTATAATGACCAGGGGCAAACTGGGGTTTACATTAAAACAAGAGGCCCAGACTTGCTGTCCTCTTTTCCCACATACTGCTTCCCCCTTTTTTATTCCACAGTATACTGCTCTTCAGAGGGAGTTCTGCAGCAAGCAGCCTTCAGGCTGAATGGCTAGGGTAAGGTAAAGGGAAGCAATGGGAACACAATGCTTCATCCTCTGGGGAAAGCAGAAGCAATCCCTTTGGCTTGTGAAGCAGTTCTTCCCAATGGCTTCTCTTCCTCTTTGGCTAGTATATTGAGAGCTCACATAGTACGGCACAGCCTGGTATGGATTGTTGCCTCGAAGAATCAACTTTTTGCAGGCTAGGAATTCAGATGAAAGCTATGCAGGAAACTGATTTTTCAGTTCACTGGCAGCTCTGAAAAATTGGGAGGGAGGGAAATTGTTTCAAGTTGATCTGAAATGAAAATTTGTTAAATTTTTGCTGAACCCCCTCCTGCCCCCAAAGATGTTTCAGGTTGAACTAAGTGTTTTGTTCAAAACTAAACATTTATTTTATTTTTTTATTTTTTTTGAAGAAAAAGAAATTTTGAAACAAAAGTGTGACATCTTGACTTTTTCAAGGAAGGTAGTGGGTTTTTTTTTCTTTTTTCTGTGAAGCTGACACAAATTCACAAAGTTTTTTTTTTTAGTGTTACCACATATGCATTTTTCACCTAAGAACAAAGTTTCTGCAAAAAATTCACCCTCCTATCAGTCAGACTGTGTGATCCGAGTTCTAGGATTACCTCGCTAAGTGGGAGGAAGCATTGCCATTTAAGAGATTAAATGCTCCCTGACCATACAATGGCCAGGAGAGTTGTAGTTAGGAGCAAACTGAAGGTAGCTTTTGTGTATGGAGGGAACCAGGGTCTAATTGATTAGGTTGATGAGGACTGCTAGTAGAAGTCTGTGCTATCAATAGCAGTGCTCAGCATGTATCACAGGAGTGTGAATATGCAGAATCTATCTTGAAGATCCACAGCTACCAGTAATTCTAGTAATGCATTTAAATGACTGATCTCAAAATGTTTTATCCAGATTAACTAATTAGGCTTCACAAACCTGTTGAAAAGTAGAGGTGCTATCTCTGTCTTCCAGATAGACAAAAACTGAGGGACAGATTCCATAGATTTGTCCCAGACCACATAATAATTTGGTGCCAATGTCCATCTGTGTAAAACCCACCAGTCGTCATTCACACAGATAAGAATAAGTGGACAAGTAGGTTCACCTTTTACAGTTTCAATACTCCGTTGAGTTCAGATTTGGGAAAATCCCAGAAACTCAGACTGCCTGCAACTCTGCAAACCATTGAGATTAGATTTGCTGTAGCCTCCTCACCAGATCCACAGGAAACATCTTTCAGCCTTACCTAGCTATTCTCCATTCAGCTTAGGTACACTGGTGGATGTTTGTTGGTCCTTTGCTTGTGTGTAGTAATAGCCCATACCAGCCAGACAATGATGGGAATGTGGTATAAATGCCTGGATTAGATTCAATACCCCATTTTCCTGGAAAACTGCACACACAACTGGGATGCAGTCCAAGGCCACAGTTATTAGTTATTATCACAAGCAGGAACAGGAAGCAGCAAGCTCATTTACCCGAAGAGCTTTCCAAGGATTGAGTGCAGGAATGGGCCTGCTTTCTGCCTTCTCCTCAAGAAAAGACTATATAGAAGAGTGACTCTCTCCTGAGGGCTTTAGAAGTGGGAGTTAAGTAATGGATCTACTGGCCATCAGGAGGTTAAGACTTGAAATTAGATGATGGTTTCTAAACATCAGAGGAGTGAAGTTCTGAACCAGCCTTCCATGGGGAGCAGTGAGCGTAAAATCCTAACTGGCTTCAAGACTCAGCTTGATAAGTTTATGGAGACAATGGTATGATGAGACGGTCTAATTTGATGGTTAATTGATCTTTGACTACTAATAGCAAATATGCCTAATGGCCTGTGATGGGACATGAGATGAGGTGGGCTCTGAGTTACTACAGAAAATTATTTTCAAGTGTCTGGCTGATGAGCCTCGCCTACATGGTCAGGGTTTAACTCATTGCCAAATTTGGGCTCTGGAAGGAATTCTCTTCCAGGGCAGCTTAATGTAGGCTGGAGGGAGAGGGGGTCACCTTCCTCTGCAGTCTGGGGCACGTCACTTGCCAGTGTATACTCTGTACCTTAAAGTATTTAAACCATTATTTGAGAACTTCAATAACTCAGTCATAGATTAAGTTTCTGTTGAGAGAGTGGGTGAGATCTATGGCCAGTGTTGTGCAGGAGGTCAAACTTCACTAGATGAACATAACAGTCCCCTCTGACCTTCAAGTCTATGAGTTTATCAGGTCTCAGATGACTGCCAGATAGAGAGGTTCTGTTTTGGGGGAGAAGGGTGTCTGAGCTTAGGAGGGTTAGGGGTATAGTCTTCTGGGGATCAGAAGTCATGTAAAATTCATTCCTTAACTATTGGGCCATAACTTTCTCACATATTGTGGCTTGAGTCCCAGTCAAAACCTCAGCTGGTATAAATGTGCATAACTGCATTGAAGGCTATAGTAACTGACATATGCGGAGGATCTCACCTTTGAGTTCTAACATCTAGAAACACATCTTCATTTATGCATTCTTTGAAACTGTTCAAGTCTTCCTAAGTGTGTTATTGAAAAGCATTTTGCAAAAAGAAATCTTCATTCCTGGAACCAAACTGTTCAAACTGACTGTTGTCCTTCTTTAGCAAGTCCTCTTGACCTATGAGGCCAGACAGAAATGAGAAGGGAGAGAAGTTACAACTAATTTTCCTGTAGCTACTGCTTGTGTTATGAGCTTGAACACTAGGCATTAAATGTTCTTGCCAAACGCAGCTGAGGATCTAAAAATTTTTGTTAGTGTCACAAAGGCTATAAATATTTTCCATCCAACATAGAAAAGCCTCAATTTGCTCAGAAACAACTTCTGAAACACCCTGCAGAGACATCTATAGAGAAACATACTCACCATCTGTGAGAGATCAAGGGCCTTTGGAGACATGTTGGCTAGATATCTCCCTTTCAGACTGATGTATTACATGATACATTGGGATCACTGCAACTGCTGCAGTGAGGGTAGTAAGGAAGATTTCTTAACACAAAAGGAGTTGACTTCCTTGGACAGCCACGTTTATTTTAAAAATATTGCTATAATGGATGCAGAGCAGGTTAAAGTGGCTGAGTCAGATTGCACGTCGAAATTGCAATGTGACATGCACGGATATTACAGCCCAGTTTGCTGTATATTTTGTATCTGACAAATTGGCTGAAACACTGCTAGAATGTCAAATGCAGAATAAAAGGTACCCACAGAACATACCTGTCAAATGTCCATCAATTCAATCCAGATGTTAGAAACATTTCTCTGTCACAGCAGCATCCCTCAATGATTTCAGTTGCACTCTCAGTACTGAATCAGGCTTTTGGTCTAATCAGGGAAGAGGGGCAAAAACAGTCAGGGATCGTACATGTAATCAATGGTAATTGACAAGTTATCTCTTTGCTAACAGATCTAAATTTAGCTCTTTACAAAATTCCTTATACTTTAAAGAAAGGTAGGGGGGTATGGTGTGTGTGTGTGTGTGTTTTTTGTTTTGTTTTGTTTTTTCAGTGCTGTGTAGAGTACATACCCAGAGAGGTTTCCTGGGTGACTATAAACAGCGGTGTAGCTAGTGAGGCCCAGCATAGGCCAGCGGTTCTTAACTTTTGCAAGTCACGACACATTTGGTGGCATATCATGACCCTACAGGACACACCTGCCCACCCCCCACCTGCCAAGCCAAATTCAGCCATCTCCCATGTTCACTGTGACACACTTACCACTGTGTGTCAACACAATAATGTGTCCCAACATAGTGGTTGAGAACCATTGGTGTAGACAAGTAGGAAAATTACATGCCTGAATGGTGTGGTTGTATGATTCTCTATTTGCCCATGCTATACATTCACATCTGTGCTGCTACTTCTACCTGTATAGTTTTAAATTGCCTTCTCTCCCCATTCTCCCCACAACACAAACACCACACCTCCCTTTGGGAAAAGGCTCTGGCAAGGAGAAGGCAATGAAGAAAGGATCTACCCTGTCCAAATTGCTGGATCCCCTTCATTCCAATGACAGGTTCCTGTAGTAGGGCGTTGCTAAAGCTTTTCCCCACTATCTCCCCTGCCAGAGGTTTTCATTGATTTATGTACCTACACACTGTCATATGGATGCAGCAGGCTCTTCACTGCAGCTTGTAACTGCATGCATACTTCATTCCTCCGCCAGTGGTGTGTAGTGTAGACATAGACTCAGACAACACTGTTTTAGGCTTCAGGACCCAGTTTACAGAGAAGTACAGAGAAACGAGTTATTTACAACAGAACCACAGAATTACGAACAGCTCAGGAACGGAGATTGTTCAAAACTTGAACAAAGCATTATAGTTCTTCTTTCAAAAGTTTATAGCTCAACATTGGCTTAATGCAACTTTGAAAATTTAATGTGCAGAAGAAAAATGCTACTTTTAATTGTCTTAATTTAAATGAAGCAAGCACAGAAACCTTACCCTGTGAAATCGTTTTCCTAAAGTCTCCTTTCATTTTTTAGTAATTTACATTTAACACAGTATTGTAGTATATTAGTGTCCCCTGCTTTCTTCTGCTGCCTAGTTGCATACTTTCAGTTTCGAATGTGGTCAACCAGTTAGTTTGTAACTCTGGTGCTAGATATTCTGACATACTACTGTATTTCTAAAAGTGTTACTGTGATCTCAAGAGGTGAAGTAGACCTTTCCTAGTGTTGTCCTTTTCTCACCTACCTTAATTTTTAAAAAAAATAAATACGTTTTTAAAATTTCCTCCATTATAGTGGTGTTTAGTTGGGATCAAAGTCCTATTACGCTGGGCATTGCAAATAAATTAAGCAGCAATCTCTCCGCTGAAAAACTGACAGACTACATGGACAAGCCAGAGAAAGTAATATGTTATCTCCATTTTACATAGTGGGAGATGAAGCAAAATAGATTGCCTATTGCCCAGGTCATAGGAACCTTGAGATCAAGAAAATGAACTCGGATATCCTGGGGCAAAGGCCAGAAGGTACCTTAATCACAAGACCAGCCTTCTTCATATTGAAAGCTTGCTGTCTCACTATTTTCAGAATTGTTCAGATAATTTATTCTGTTGCTTGTCTAACTTTACATTCCATAATACATTAGGTATATCACCTTGCTTATTTCTGAATAAGAATGACTTGAACATAGATGCATATGTGTTTACACATCTTGTTTCTGATTAAGGAACTGAATTTTGTGCAAAGCAATTTTTTTTTTCTTACAGAGAGCCTTCTGTGTAGTCATGCAGCATAATAAACACTGGGGAGCTAGCACAGGTTGACAATATTTATGACCGTTAAATAAATTAATGATTGACTTTAAAGAAAGCATAATTTAGCTTTACCAATGTACTGATCATAGTGTTCTTATTTAGCTCTTTTAAATGATATATCAATGGTCACAAATGCTGATGAAGCCAATAAGTGGTCTTGATAAATCACAATTTGTGTCATGTTTGCCATTATATCTATCTGGGCATGCCATGAACTGTATTAGGTGGGCATTAGAAATTATTAGTACCAATTAATTCTATTTAACATTTAGATAATACTTTAAATCATCAATGCAGTCTACGAATATAATTCATTCTCCCTCCCAAAACCCATGGGAGGCAGGTATTGCCCTCTTTTTCTGGCAGGGCAACAAACTTACTGATGTTTCTGCCCAAGGTCATCCTGCACATGAGTGCTGGAGATTAAAAAGTTCTGTGCTCTATCCACTAGATTCCCCACACATTCAGAGATGAGCTACCAATGGTTCAGAAATAAAGGTTAGGATGAACTGAAATTCCCACTTTCTTGTTCTTTGGAACTAAAATCTTTTACCTCTAGTTCCTTTACTCTTTTTGTCACAGCATTACCTGTGCTGTGTCCCTTTTCAAGATGCATGGCTAAGGAGTTTATGAATAGGTAAGTTGGTGGTATTACTATTTGGAACTAACAAAATTGTAGATATGTAAAACCCAGATAATCTTATTAAAGTCATAACACACTAAAAAAGATATTGGAGACCAGATGAAAATTCAGATAGGAAAATCTATAATAGAACATCAGGATGCAAATTACCCAGAGCAAAGTTTTGCATATTTAAATATAGTTCCTTGTATAATAAAAAATACATTTATAAAATGCAATCTTTTGAAGTATTTATATCAAAAGAACTAATTTCTGAGCAGATAAACTTAGACTGAGTTCAGAGTCAATGCATATCTATGTAATTGTTATCTTTTGTGTGATGATTCAGTGTAATGTCAAACACCTGTTTGTATAAATCACAATATTACTTTTAACATCTTTGTTATCTATCATGTATATATTACTGTAAAGCCCATGGAATATGCAGTATTAAAGTATTTTTAAAAATCGGTATAAGTCCTGATTTACGTGAATGGGGGTCGTTCCATTTACTGCAGTGGACATTGGCCTCCATCTTTATTTCTCTTATGTGCCTGCACCAGGAAGCTTGGCAGAAGGGCCAGGAGATGATTCAGGGCAGAATTTGTGGAATGAATTTCAGAGGAAGAGAGACAGAACAGTTGTATGGATAATGCTCTTTTCTTTATTAAAAGAATGTAGTTCCATGCTGAAAGAATGTGACTAGACTGTATGTATACCATTATGATACGAAGGAGCTTATTTAAGCTCTGAGGATGGGCAAACACTGATATGGATGATCATTTTGAAAAGTCCTCCCCTTTACCCTTCCCAAACATGGCTGCATATCCTTATTTATGTGAATCTACCGTCTGCCATCTTTCATCTCTTGTCCACAAACACTCTTTATTCTCTGACACTGGGTCCAGGCTCATTTCAATACCCTTTCCTGAGGGCTACACTACATTTGAAGAGTCTTTGCTTGCTGCATTCAGGTATTCCAGGAGTTTGTTTGGTCCTGCCATACCATGCATGCTTGATTTAGGAATACAGGAGCCCGAAAAAGTCTACATGAGAACTAAGAAGAGTTAAACAAAGGTGTCTGCTGTTTGAATTTCACTGTTGGTGCCCTAAAAAGAACAATTTAGGGACATACTCATCACAGGTCACAAAGGTAGAATATCAGAAGAGAGGAAAAAATCAATGTACCATATTATTCACATATTGGATAGCGTCCATGTTGTCCCACTGTGATGTGCACGGAGAGAGGATTTATGCTGATATCTTCCACCAAAGGGTATTGGTCTGTAACATTCTGAAGTGTACCACAGATTAAGCAGCACTTTTTAAAATGATTTATTTCGTTGACGAATGAAATATTGAAACATGGCCTGAGCGCCTGTAAATCTTTACCATTTAACATTAGACTGTTTTTTAGACACAGGGTTAGTTTCTTGCCCCTGTCTCCCTGCGGCAGCACTTCAGCAGCAAGCAGCAATCCTCTGATGTAGAATGAACCCCTGTGATGAATAAATCTGGCTTAGTGAGCTCCCTACCACGGCCTTCTCCCTTATGCCCACTCATCGCATAATGGGGACTCCTGTGGCTGGGCTGGAGAAAGAACAGCACCAGTGGTACTCCCTGCCAGTGAAGCAGCCCCTAAGTGAATTACAGTGGTCTCTTATCTGAAAGCATTGTTTGGATTGTATTAAAGTATTCCAAGGGCCAGTTTAGTACCCAGTCAGGCCACAGATCTAGTACGTGGATAGATATTTTAGAACCACATTTACCAATCACCATAATTCAATTTTACCTGAATTACATCTAGCCAAGCCTGGTAGTTGTCCAAGAGAGTAGAAAACTTCAGAAATTAAATTGTTTTTTGAAAATATGTCGAGAGTTACACGGGCTTGACCAATTTGTGGAGGAGGGGGCTTGGTGGAGCAGAAAAATCATGGTGGTTACACCTGGGTGAAGAGTGTTCAATGTAAGTGTCAGTTTTATATAATCAGGTGACAGATCCCCTGGAATGAAGGTTTATAATGGAAACAACAGTTGGGCTAATGCACTGGATGCTTGGTACTTGCACTAGAACTTGTTTTACATAATGGATTCACCAAGAGTAAATCGTGCCTGACCAACCTAATTGCCTTCTATGGTAAGATGACTGGATTTGTGGATGCAGGAAGAGGTGTTGATGTGATATACCTCAACTTTAGCACAGCTTTTGATACGGTTTCCCGCAGCATTCTCATCGGCAAGTTAAGGAAGTATGGATTGGGCATGTGGACTATAAGGTGGAAAGAGAACTGGCTAGATCTGGTTTCAGCGAGTACGAATCAATGGCTCCATGTCTAGTTGGCAACCAATAATGAGTGGTGTGCCTCAGGGACCGGTCCTGGGTCCAGTTCTGTTCAACCTTTTCATTAATGATCTGAATAATGGGATAGATTGTGCACTCAGTAAGTTTGCGGATGACACCAAGCTGGGGAGAACAGTAGACACACTGGAGGATTCAGGGAGACCTAAACAAATTGGAGCAGTGGACCAGTAGAAATCTCATGAGGTTCAACAAGGAAAAGTGCAAAGTCCTGCACTTGGGACAGAAAAACCCCCTGCACTGCTACAGGCTGCGGAGTGATCAGCTAAGCAGCAGCACTGTAGAAAAGGACCTGGGAGTCATGGTGGATGGGAAGCTGGATATGAGTCAGCAGTGTGCTCTTGCTGCCAAAAAGCCCAATGGCATACTGGGCGGCATCAGAAGAAGAGTTGCCAGCAGATCGAGGGATGTGATCTTTCCACTCTATTTGGCCCTGGTGAGGCCACATCTGGAACACTCTGTCCGGTTTTGGGCTCCCCACTGCAAAAAGGACGTGGACAAATTAGAAAGAGTCCAGTTGAGTGCAACAAAAGTGATCAAGGGGCTGGAGCACAAGCCCTATGAAGAAAGACTGAAGGAACTACGCTTATTTAGCCTGCAGAAGAGAAGACTGAGGGGGGATTTGATAGCAACTTTCAAATACTTGAAGGGATGCTCCAAGGAGGATGGAGCTCAGCTGTTCTCAGTAGTAACAGAGGACAGAACAAAATGCAAAGGTTTCAAGTTGCAGCTGGGAAAGTCGAGGTTGGATATTAGGAAAATCTTTCTCACTAGGAGAGTGGTGAAGCATCAGAATGGGCTATTTAGGGAAGTGATGGAATCTCCATCTTTGGAGATATTTAAGGCTGAGTTAGACAAAACCCTGGGTGGGATCATTTAGTGAGATTAGTCCTGTTTTTTTGGCAAGGGCTTGGACTAGATGATCTCATGAGGTCCCTTCTAACCCTATGATTCTGTGATTCTATGTGGCACTATGAAACCTTACTCAAATGTGTGATGTCTCTGAAGTTAACATTATAAAAACTACTTTCTGCCAACATTCTTTATTTAATGGACCTGTCTTTCCACAAAAAGGATATTTGGACACAAGGAGACTTAACAGTGAAAACCCTGAATGAGACGCAAATACAAAAGAAACAGCAGGGAATCTTTCTAGAATAAATATTTGATTTCTGATATTTTAAAATGTGAACTCCAGCCAGGCCTAGCAGGCTTTGGTTCCAAGTAGTGAGATTTTATTGTAAGTTTTGTGATACTTAGTGGCTTTGTTTTTTGTTTTTTTTCTTTTTTCCTAAAGCCTCTGCTTCCTAGAATCAAGGGGTCATATGAGAATCCTAGCTGCTATTTTAAAAATAAAAGTAAGTTCCCAGCCTTTGTGGTTGCAGAGAAAATATTCACCTTGAAGCTTCAGAAACTATTAGGCATATAAAGGAACCAGAGTTCATTTTAAAATCTCATGATTTTTAAGTCAATTCTATGATTTCTGTGGCATGGCTTATGCTTTTTGAGCTCTTGGTTTTTGTAGAGCTGGAAGAGAGTCACAGAATAGAGGGCGCCCACTCACTCCTATTAGGAAGTAAGGACCATAATGGAGGAAACTTACTTTACTTCTCAGTGGGATGGAGGCTACCTCATCTCAGGACCTCATTCAAGCGTTGGCTCAGTTTTCTGTCAGAACCAACGTTGTAGGTTAGTCACAGAAGTAAGGGGTTTGCATCACTAGGCCCCGAACTCCTAGGTCAATCTAGAGCTATAGATGGGTACGATTTAATGCATATGAATAGGGAAAATTTGCCACTGTACCCATTAAAGATTTTTAGATACAAGTGAGGTTCCATCTGCCCTTGAGTAATCTGTAATGAGGTTGTGTACTTAAGACCAAATACAGCCCACAGCCTGAGTTTCACTTCAATGAGATGTATAGGAACAAACAGGGCAGAATTTTGTCCTCTGTTTAAAATCTTTAAAATCTCTACTTTTGCTTACTAACATAATTCATTTTCAGCAAATTTACAGTAAATTGTTAGTTTATCTGTTGAGAGGCTAAAGCTCTGATAAGCAATGTTACCATATAGCTTGCATTCTTTAAATAATAATGGTTCTTGAGGGAATTCTAAGAATTATCATTTGTGTGATTATTGTAGTAGAAGTTTGTTTTAAATCAGTAAGTAACTTGACCAACCACATAATACTTATCAGATAGAGCTCTTAAACATTCTTCATATGGAAAATTACATTGCTAGACAAAAACCCAGAAATTAAAAGGCATGAGTAATGCCCCCCCCATTTATGAGGACTTGTTTTTGCTTTTAACATCCAGAACAACCAGACCTACAGAACAAGTGACTATAGTGATGACAGGAAACTGAGATTATCAGTGCCTTTACAATTATAACTTACATTCATTCTAATCAAAATTACACACTTGCAAATATATTGAAAAGAGAGAGGCATTTTTTCTCTGTGTTAGTTTAAATGTGCTGTGTATGTGTGACACTTACTGGCTGCCATCTTAACACACTAAGAAAAAGAGGAAAGGGAACTAGCTCTGAGGATTTAGTGAAGTGCAGAAAGGTTTTCACCTTCAGGTTATCAGTTCATGTTAGTCTTCTCTCTGTTTGGGGACATCATGGCATAACATGACAGGCAAATGGATTGCTGGTAACATGAACAACGAGCTTGAGGCAGAGCCATCTACAAGTTAGACGTTAAAATGCCTGGGTTCTATTCCAACCTAACCCCATGGGCCACAGGGTTATATTTTTATAGACACTATTCCTTTAGCTATGATGTCTTTTAGAGGTGTACTGAGGGTGAATTAGTATTTGCAGAGTGTTGTGAAGGCCTTCAATGAAAGCTGTTGTAAAAGTGCAAAGTGTTGTTGTTTAATTATAATTGAGAGAACAAGGGTGTTTGTTAATGTTTTTCAGGATATGGTGAAAAAGGTTGCATTACAGCAGTGGAATCACTATCATATTAGGTCAAGGAGATGCCACAGAAAGTCAACTGTGAAAATGTATGAAAATGACCCAGTTAACTCACTTAGAATCAGTGGACTCGTGTGGTAGATCTTAGTCATAGAGTAACTGTTAAATTCAACACATGTATATATCTGTAATGTTATTTCCTAAGAAGCAATAATAGTATGTCATATCAGACCATTAAGACTCTCTAGGTCAGTCATTTGGTCTAAACTAGGATTGTTTCATCTGAAACCCACAAGGTCTGGCACATAAAATGGATAGCGTTCACAAAATAAAGAGCTAAAAGGTCCAGGGTTTAGCTTTTAAGGTTGTTAAAAGTAAAGTGGTGACTTTTTTATCCATTTCAGGAGATGTCACATTCCTGAAATATAGAGAAAAGGTTCACATTTAAAACATTCAATAATATGCATTTTCACGGCTTTCAGCTACAAATGCACCTTTGCTTGAGATTTTCACTTGAAGCCGTTTTACTTGAAAATGGGCTTTCTATGCTCAAAATAGGTAATAAAGTCATAAGTTCGGTGATTTAAGGCCAGAAGGGACCTTTATGATCATCTGATGTGACCTGCTGCATAACATAAGGTGGAGAATTTCACCAAGTGCTTCCTACATCAAGCCTGTAACTTTTGGCTGACCTAGAGGAAATAATTAAGAAAGAGAAGAGATACAGTCTTGATTTAAAGACTGCCGGTGACAGAGAACACATTACACAAAAGCCTAGGCTCCTGGATGTGCATCCTTCGAGGTATATTTGAACACATAGACCTACATTTCAGTCATTTTCCATTGCAAGTATTTAGCATACTTCTGTGAAAAGCACAAAGCTGGTCTTCCATCAAAGAGCCATTAGTGATGGATAGCACTCACATGTCCTGGGAATCTGTTACGAGTCTAGGAACAAGAGAAAGAATAGGTCAAATGCCCTTCCCTGAGAGAAGTGTGCAAGGGAGGACCAGAGTATATTGAAGATTTCATCTGTTGGAGGTTTTGGGACACCATTTCCTCTAATTTGAGGGAATTGCTATGGGGTATTGAGGGGCTGACCCTGTGTCTGTTGAAGTCAACTACAGGTTTCCCAGTTAATTCAGAGAGCATTGGAAGAGGTCCCATGTGACCATCAAATGACGCCTCATACCAAGGAAGGTGGATGGGGTATGCAAATCCCATTTTGGAAAAGAAGGAGTTAAGGAACACTCTGCACCCAGGTGGCCCTGCTTCCATCACATATGCAAAGTCTCTACAACTTGGAGAGGTAGCTTAAGTAGGGAAGATCAGTGGCAGACAAGCAAGAGAGGTGAGATAAACCTGCCCTCTCAACACCTGGGAAGGAGAACCACAGGAGATCTTGCACCTGAGCCATAGCAATAGTGACCTGACCACATCTCCAAGGAAGGGAATGGTGGCTCTTTGATAGTGTATTCTGTGTTCAGTTATCTAACCGATGGAAAAAGAAGGTACTGGCAGCACTGTTGCCTCTAAGGTGCATCTGTGCATGCATGCACACAGCTTTTCTGGCCCCCAGCGCACCACATTTTCCTGTAGCGCAGGGGAATGGGGAACAATGGCTGAGACCCAAGCGGCTGGAGCGTGAGGAGGCATTATCAGTGCTCAAAGCCCACAGTGAGCCATGTCTCCAAACCTGAGCCTCTCGCGTCAGTGCCAGACTGGACAACAAAAGAAAGAAAGACTGGGTGCCACGAGAGGTTCAGGCTTAGAGACAGCGCTCACCACGGAGCTTTGGGCAGTGACGGTACCTCCTGGCCTGCCAGCCACTCGGATCTCAGCCGCCGAGCTGAGCAGAGCTTCCGGGCAGCCTTGGAACTGGCAGGAGTGCTGCTGGGGAGCCGAGGAGGAGGTAGAGCCTCTCTCCTGTTTTCCTTTCTCTTTCTTGCTTTCCTTTCTTTTTCTTCCCTCCTTCCTTTTTTTTCTTTCTCTTCCTTCCATCTTTTTTCTTCTCTTCCTTCCTTTCTTGTTTCTTTCTTCTTTCCTTTTTTCTCTTTTCTTTCCTTCTCTCTTTGTTCTTTTTCCTCTTTCTTTTTCACTCTCTTTCTTCCCTCCCTCTTTCTCTACCTTCCTTTCTTCTTTCTCTTCTCACGTCCCTTCATTCGTGTTTTCTTTGTCTCTTCCTTCCTTTCTTCTTTTTCTCTTTTCCTTCTTTCTCTCTTCTCTTTTTTCCTCTCCCTTCCTCCCCTCTTTCTCTCTCTTCCTTCCTTTTTCTTTTTCTCATCCTCCTTTCTTTCCTTCTCTCCATTTTTAAACAAAAACTTAAAAAATTAATTTAATTAAAACTTTCTGAAAATTAAATTTTAATCAAAATTCATACAAATTAAATTAATTAAGACCAATTAGTTAATTCTGTTTACAATAAACACATTTTAAAACATAATCATTCTAACAAACACATTTTACTACATGGGCCTATTTTAATTTTTAATAAACACATTTAAAACATAGGTCTATGCTGTACAGAAGAAGCTAGGAGTCCTGTGGCACTTAAAGACTAACAGATTTATTTATCGCATGAGTGTTCATGGGAGAAACTTCGTCAGATGCTTTGAAGATGGGAGAACTAACAGAATGGGACAAAAATAAATGCAAGGGAGTGTAAGACTTGGGATCAGGTCATACACTAACAGCAAATCAGAGCACTTGTTAAGATTCAAACACTGGGAAACAGCACGTAGAGGAGGGTGAAGTCAAACTACCTGTTGTAATGGGAAAAGAAGCCATAGTTGCAATTTTATTCTGTTTTCACACAATCAAATCTGCATATCAATTCTAATTCAGCTGTTTCTCTTTGAAGTCTTCATGTCCCATTGACAATCAAGCCAGCTACTCCATCAAGGGCTCATTCACCTGCCAATCTAATTTATGCTATCCTGTGCCAGAAATGCCCCCACACTTTATACATTGGACAAACAGGACAATCCCAGCACAAAAGACTAAAGGGCACAAAACTGATATCAGAAATCACAACACTCCTAAAACCAGTAGCTGAGCACCTGCATCTTTCTAATCACTCTGTGGATGACTTGTTAAGTACTGTGCTCAAGAAAGTCAGATGATCCAGAGAGGTGGCTGTGTATCACCTACTGTATATGTGCAGGGCTTACTTCTCTACCATGGTTCAGAGTCTGGTATACTATAGACTATGGATCCAGGCTTCCCTATCAGCCACTAAAGGAGGACAAATGTGAAACCCTGTTCTTCAGCAAAGAACCTAAGTGACAGAAGGCTCTAAAGACACAAGACCTTCCCTTTATAGGATTCTTTGCATGTACACTGAAAGGGAGATGCAATGCTATGCTTGAAAGAACGCTGTTCTCAGAAGCTAAGGAAAACCAAAATTATATTAAGAAAAGCATTATATGCAGATGTTAAAGATTAATGACCTGGATCCCTTCTCATCTCTGTCAAAAACTCTCCCAAGGCAGCTCTTAACATCTAATCAAATGTAAAGAGAATGAGGTGGGAGCTGATTTATTCAAGAATAGTATGTTTCTTTCCAGGCTATTTGTTTCCAGTGACTGTCCATTTATTTTAGGTTTGGAAGGATTAGATTTTTATCAGTAAATGTCAATTAACCACGTACACACAAACTAATGAAGAAGTATTCCCATCAATAATTTAAATTTAGAGGTAAGAAAGTAAATAATAATAATAATAATTAATAATAAATGCTGCTTCAGAATGTATAAGAATTTGATTTAAGAATACCTACTTTAGGGATTTTGACATGAAATGTAGACCCTTCCCTGTAATTTTATAGAAGTGTGAAAATTTATGTCAATAAAAATTTTAAAAATTCTTAAAAGAAATTTTGATATTATATGGCAAAGTTATAAAAAAAAAAGTTAAATTCTGCCAACCCTAAATTTATTTTTAATGTGCTTCAATAGTACATGGAGAATCTTTAAAAAAAAAAAAAAAAAAAAAACTAAGTAAAGAAAATGTGTTTTTCATCTATCAATATTAGTGATATCATAGCATAATTTTCATAAGTCTTTTTTGAGCCACTGCTAGTTTTAAAAACTCAACAGGTGATCTCTCAGTGATCTGCTGGATTGTTCTGAATACTTTCTATCCATCTTCTCACTGGACATTTCCTGCTACAATGACCCCATGACATTCCTACTATAATAATTTTCTTGAGGTTATTTCCATCTCAACAGCTGATGTAATCAAATTACACAGATTTCTACCTGTTGATTTCTGAGAGCATGGTCTGTCTTTCTCCAGTATTTCTAAACATAAGAATGTATCTTCTTTTCTGCCCAGGAGATACACAAGAATATTCATCAGAACCATATGTCAAAGGCTTTAATTTTCATGTTGACAACAGCATTAACTTTTTACGTTAAATCCTATTAAGGAAAATAGGAAGAAGTGTAAACTCTGGTAAGTGAAGTGTAAAAATATAATTAGGAGAGCCAAAAATGAAGAACAGTTAGTCAATCAGTCAAAAAGTAACAGTGTAGAGAAAAATAATAAAATAATAATAATAAAGTACATCAGAAGCAGGAAGCCTGCTAAACAATCAGTGTGTCCACTAGAGGATCGAGATACTAAAGGAACATTCAAGGAAGATAAGGCTATGGAAGAGGAAAAAAAATGATTTTTTTTTCTTCTATAGCCTTATCTTCCTTGAATGTTCCTTTAGTATCTCGATCCTCTAATGGACACACTGATTGTTTAGCAGGCTCCCTGCTTCTGATGTACTTAATGATTTTTTTTTCCCATCATTCTTCTTCAGGCCAACTTCTTTGTCTGGAAATGTATGATCCCAGAAAACTGAATTAATTTAGTTTGACTTTCAGTCATGATTTTGCTTCCACTCTATTTTTGTTAATCATGTTAATGTGAAGACATTTCATTTTTGCCTTGTTCAGGGATAGTCATATTCTTCACTAATTTCTTTTTACAGATCCTAATGTTCATTGCATTACATCTCTAGATTTAGCAAAGAGTGTCATATCATCAGCATATCACAGGCTTGTTAAGAGGTGCCCACCAAAGGAAATCCCACCATCTTCAATCTTTTCAAAACTTTCTAGGAACATGTTGAAAAGGCTTAGGGACAGAACACACAGAATACTCACAGCTTGCCCAATGGAAAGCAAGTTGCTGTCACCTGCTGTTTTTCGTATCATGGTCTGTTGTTGATGGTAGAGACTTGTAATAAGGTCAGCAAAGTGATTTGGTTTCCCTATGTTTGCCAGTGTTTCCTAAAGAACGCTACCCCACCTCAAAGTGAAACCACCTTCAAGAAAAGTGACCTGTAAAAAAAACTCCATGCATATGTTAAATATATCTGAGGTAGGAACGTATTTGTTGTCATTATCATACCAATGGACCAACTAGTCTAATAAGACTGACTGAGAGTGGCCAATATGAGATGCTTCAGTTTCCTGCTTAAAAAGTAATAATGGAACTTACAAGTTGCAAATCAAACATATATATTCCAGTTGGAAATTATTTGCTGCAGTACTATCCACTAGAGCCAAACAAAATGTCCATGCTATAGATAATTCCAACATTTTGAACTTTTTTTTCATTCTGAATTAGAATGAAACATTTTTACTTCTTTTTCAAAATAGAAATTCTGGGGAAAATATCAAATAGGAAACATAAGAACAAGTTTGGATAAAATTGAAATATTATACTAGAACATAAAATATTAAGTATATATATAACAATTTAATATAAGTTGTATTATGAAGGAAATAACAGAAGTCAAAATGAGAAAGTCAAAACAATTCATTTTTACACATTTTCATTTGAACGACTATCAGTATTGACTGGCTCACATGAAGTATTTTGATTTTGACAAAACTGCACTTTCTGTCAAAAATTTTCCCACCGCTTCTAATATCCAGATATTTTTACAGTGCACAAAATATGCTGACAGTCCACCACAATATTAAACTGATTTCCTCATCCACAGGATGTATTAGACATACAAATTGGGAATAAGCACAGCATTTCATTTTGCTGTGGGTACTGCTGGTTATGGTGCTAACTACTGAAAAACAGCAGAGTGTCATGAGACATAGAGATAGTTATATAGGAATGCTTACTTTTCTAGCGAAAGTAAATTAGGAATTCACTTTTTCTGGATGCAGACTGTGATCAGAAGATAAGTTAATCTTCAGACAGCTTTTCTTTTTTTCGTTATAGAAAATATTACATGTACAGCATGAATCACTATTTTTACTTAGAATCCTACCATCATCCATTTGTAAAACAAATCACCATTCACATCCTGGAACTATAAAGATTTGGGAGTTGTAATATCTTGAATTAAAGTTTACTTACCCTTGTTGTCTAATAATAATTTCCCAAGATCTCTGAAAAATAGAATTACTGACAGTCTGCTCCACTTTTTTCTTTGAAGGAGCTGAAGACTGTTACTCATATTGTTTGCCCTATTTCCTTTTATATAGATGAATCTTGAAGACAGACAATGATTACTTTTTTCGATATGTGGGACAAACTTGCCATGCATTTCAGATTTGTTTAAAGGAATATTATGTAGTTATTAAAACAGAACAAAAGGATAAATCTGCATGCTGGTGTGCAAGACATGAGCTACCTTGCTTATAAACAGAAGGGTTTATTATTTTTTTTCTAAATATATAGTACAAGCAAAGGATGCAATGCAAAACATTGGGGTTCTGATTCATAGCAAAGCTATCAATATGGAAGCAGCCAAACTGAAATTGGTACCTAATTTTATATGAGAACTTGACCTTGTGAATAAACAATAGATAGCATCTGTCTATTACATCATCACTTTGTAATTAGATTATTACAGCTGCATGCATGTTCTTTGGTTTGAGATAATTGGAGTATGTGTTGTGGTTTTAATTGGATTATGTATCCTGCTGAGTTCACTGACAGATTTAAGCTTGTATTGTTCTGTTGATGTAGGAGATACTTCCTGCAAAAGAACAGATAAGCACTGTTATATTTCAAATTTATCTGATTGCAATTGATGACCAATGTCTAAATTATAATGGGGAGAGAAAGCCTATCCGCAGAGTGACCAATAGCTCTTGCTTTCTCCTCCCTTAACATGTTGCTTTAGAACTTTTTGTTTGAGAATGTACTATGTGATCTAAGTTTTAGGGCATGGTTTTGGGTATCAGGAAACACAGATTCTTTTCTTTGTTCTGCAGCTGTCTTACTATCTAACACTGGGCAAGTCATTTCACTTTGCTGGACCTCAATATTTTTCCCTATCTGCAAGACAGAATAATAATAGTTAACCCATCTTTGCAAAACCCTTTGAATGTTATGAATGAAATATGCTAAAGAAACATGCTTGTTGTTATTGGGTTGTGTTTATGCAACATATATAACATACAATTTGTACAAACACAGATTAGGGTAGACTTTGGTTTGGAAGGTTGTGTCCGTATATGTGTATGTCTGATGGGATGTATTAATCCCTCACTGGACAGGAGGGTGTTATAAGGAGCAACTCCGAGCTCTGGAGTCTCCGCTCCTCCCCCTGTAGCAAGCATGCTCAGGTTATAGACAGAGTTTAAAGGGCAGGCAGACAGCTCAGTCAGAACTGACAGGCCAAGCAGAAGGACATGCTCTGGTGCTCCAGGCCTGATCCACATCCAGCCAGGGAACTGGAAGCAGGTGTGGGAACCACAACCCTTGGAGACTAGGACTAGGGCATGATTCCTGAAGGCAGCACTTTCCAGGACCAGATGATAGCTGAGTGGATTACAGAGGGAGGTGAGAAGTAAATCGGGCAAGCTGATTGAGGCTGACAAGATTATTACAACAAGGAGTTGTGTGGCACTTTAAGACTAACAGATTTATTTTTTGCATGAGCTTTCATGGGAGAAGATCCCACTTCCTCAGATGCTTCCTCCCACTTCCTGATCCTATGTTTTACACCCCCTTGCGTTTAGTTTCATTCCTTTCTGTAAGTTCACCCATCTTTGAAGCATCTGAGGAAGTGGGATCTTGTCTTACAAAAGCTCATGCACAAAATAAATCTGTTAGTCTTAAAGTGCCACACAACTCCTTGTTTTTTTTACTGGACTAGACTAACAGGGCTATCCTTTTGAAATTGACAAGATTATTACGACCTCACAGGGCCCTGGGTTAGAACCTTGTAGAGTGGAGGGGCACATGTTCCTCTATCCCACCCATAACTGCACCCCAGAGTTGGAGCTGTTGCTTACGAATTGAATCTACTAGGAGGAGTTGCCACCAAGAACTACACATTAGAAAAAACTGTCACTTGTGAGGTGCACCTGCAAGGAAGGATTGCTCCCAAGAACTGTCCCCAGTAGCTAAAGCTGCCACTTGTGGACTGCACACACCTGACGGGGTGTCACCAGAAGAACTGTTTGGTGTCATGACCTTCTGGGGCCCTAAGGGATAGGCAAGAAACATAGCCTCCTTACTGCAACAGAACAGATTTGTTTGTCCTCCCCATATAATCATAAAAACAACTATCAGGACTGTTTTGCATTCAATTTCAATTCCCAGTCGCATCCTAATATGAAGTAAAAATAAATAAAGGCAGGCATTTGTTCCTTGTCAAAAACTCTGTTCGACTCAGCTGAAAAACTAAGTGAAAGCCTATTCTAGGAATACTTTAATGGCAAGAGTAGGATTTTATATTAACTAAATTTGCTTTATAATAATAATATTTAATAACAATGTCTTGTTTGAAGATATCAGCTCTTTGAATCACTACAGCCAAGTTCAAGAGATAGCTTAGGCTGTGTTTGATGTTCTGTTGTTGTCAACACTGAAAGCAATGAAGTGTGAGGGTAGTCTCTTTAGAGGAGAGTAGAAACTCCACATGTTTACATTACAACGTGTTAATCTGTTTCCACAGGGGAAAATGAAGAGTAATTCATAGAGATGTTGGTATACAACCAGGATAATTAATTTCTTTACAGGCAAATAGCTCAGTTGATCTTTACGTGTTGGTGATCTCTCATACTAATAGCTTATGTCCAT
This sequence comes from Podocnemis expansa, assembly GCA_007922195.1. Taxonomy (NCBI): domain Eukaryota; kingdom Metazoa; phylum Chordata; order Testudines; family Podocnemididae; genus Podocnemis; species Podocnemis expansa. Next base: position 8,533,871 of record ML682008.1, read on the forward strand.
TCTCTAGTAATGTAAGAGATACATTTTAGGGTTTCTTTTCTTTAGAGAGCTAGTAGCCATCCCTGTATGTAGGGTTGCCAGTAATTTTCTTTATAAAAGTTTCTTGCAGTCTTTTCTTGGAATGGCTGATATATTGTCTGATTCCTTTGATAATTTTGGTATAAGGCCTGATCCATTGTCTAATGTTCTGCCATGACAGAGGAGATCAACGAGGTTATCTTTCGAGTTCCAAAGAGGTAGCCATGTTAGTCTAGTTCTACAAAACAAAAAAGGAGTCATATGGGACTTTTAAAGATTCACAAATTTATTTATCCCATGGGCTTTTGTGGGAGAAAATCCAAGTTCATTAGAAGTTTCAAAGAAGCTTCAAAGCATCTGACGAAGTGGGATTTTCTCCCATGAAAGCTCATGCGATAAATAAATTTGTTAGTCTTTAAAAGTGCCACAGGACTTGTTGTTTGGGTTGTCTTTGTGCTTCCTTCTGACTTTGAGTCTCCATTTGTCTGGGACTAGCTGGACTGCTTTGGTGGACTGCTTGTCTGTACAAGTCCCTCTCTGAGTACATCTGGTCAACAGTTTCCCTCTGTGGCTTTTTTTGGTTAATTAATATTAGGTTCTGGGGGGGGGTTGTTTTGTTTTGTTTTAATATTGAGCAAGTGTCTTTTGAGTGTGCTTGCTTAATCTATTGTTAGTAACAAAAAGGTTGTTGTGCCAGCTGTACGTAGAATGTCTAACTATAAGTTAAGCATTAAAGTAAAAGGTAATAGCTTAAAATTGTTTTTAGAAACCCTAATACTTCATCTTATGCTGTTTTATCCTTAGTAGTCTTTTTTTCCTTTTTTTGTTTTGTTTTGTTTTGTTAGGTTAAGCATAAGAAAACCCTTTTGGTTCATTCAATTTTCTGCTGTCTGTTTTCCAGAAAGTACAGCATGATATTGGTGGCTTCCCAACATAAGCAATGCAATAAATGAAACCTCCCGCAGTTTGCCTTACAGAGAGAGCTAATTATTTCATACAAAGCTGTGATTTGTTGTTATGGTTTTTGGACAAAATTATATCTGAAATACAGAGAAACTGTGCACACAAAGTGATCATACTGCTAAACTCTCTCACATCTCTCTAGTGATACACAACTCATGAATTTGATGCATTAAGAATAAGTTAACTATTGTATGCTCACCAGTAGTTAATATTTTTTTGAATTACTCCATTGAGTTTGGGTACCATGGCCCCATCCATCGTTGCTGTAGTCAGTTGGAGCTTTACTACTGACTATAGTGGATGCTTTTTGTTGTTGTTGTTGTTGTTGTTGTTGTTGTTAGGGGAAGGAGACAGACTGATTTGTGTAGAAGAGACTATAAAATAAAATGGTTAAACATTTGAACGATAGGAGTTGCCAGGCTAGGTTTTGGGATCTAGTTATGTTGCAAAGAAACAGTGGAGAAGCATGTTTGCTATCCTTTAAATTTATGTACTGGCTGTAAAGATAGGGCCAGTTATTTCCTTTAATTAATGAGAGTACAGCTAAAAGTGATGGGCTTACTCTCCATAAGACAAAACTCTCTCTTAAATTTTAGGAATACATTTTATGGATTATGGTTAGACAATGAAATAAGTCATGGGAGGTTGTAGAATGACTGCCACTGGATTCATGGAAGATGAAGGCCAAGTCCATGATCATGCATATTTAGGAATCATCACATCCATCTAGATACAAATAAGTCTCATGTATACTGGGAGCAGTGTTACCTTAAACAGAACAAGCACAAGATTGTAGCCATAGGACTTAGTACTGTATAGTGTGACAGTGACTGGATTGCTGGCTTTGGAGATCTGGATTCTCAGACTGGCTCTGGCAGCTGTCCACATTTTGTTTCTCTATTTATCAAATGAGGATAGCAATCTCTCCTTCGTCTCCCTCTCAAAGGTGGCGTGGAGTTTACATAATGACTGTAAAGGCTTTGAAAATGTAAAATGCAGTGCAGATGCTTTCTCTAATTTGACAGTAATGAAAGGGGTAGGGTGTATTTGCTTTCATTTTCTTAACTTTTGTAGTCTAGAATTTCCTGGGAGGAAATCAGTACCTGAAAAGGTCTAGTGTCTGGAACACCAGGAGATAGGTTCTATTTTGAGAATCACATCTGTTAAAAATTAGAGTGACGTCTAAGTGGCATACTGGTTTGTGTGTTATATGCCTACATGCATTAACTCTTGCCTGAAATATTGAATTTTTCTAATATTTGGTCCACGTGGGACATGAACAAGGTAGTAAATATATTTAAGATAAAGGCTGTCGGAAATGAGCAATTACCTGATTGGAGAAGACATGGTGACTCCCCTCTGATTCTTGTTCTATAGATGAAGCAGAAGTGCCTCCTTCTCATATTGCTCTTTTTCTAGCAGAGCCTATTTTTCTCACATAAATTCAGCTGCATCTAGTTTCTAAGTGGCACATGCACGTGTGTGAAAATTGGTGGATCTAACCACTTGGGCCATTAAGTTATACAAGGTCAGCTTATGCCATCAAAGCAGATGGCTGTGTTAGGAATTGAGCAAAATCATGCTGCCCCACAGCAGACCTAGGAAGCATGGTGCCTCTTCCAGATCCTTTCTTCTCTGCTGCACCCAGTCTGCTCCATGGACCTGGGTGGAAGAGCTTGATCTATGTCCCTGGCTTTCACCACTCTGGAGTGTGCTGCTTCTCTAGGTATACCAGGAAGAAGTAATCTCCGTTCTCCTTTGAGTTCAGAGACTGCAGTTGTGTGTGCCCTTGTAGGGGGAGGTAGAGGGCTTTAAAGTTTCTTGTCATCTCTTTGTGTCCCCTCTACACCCTAACTTATCCATATGTGGTGTATCCCACTCAAACTGAGTATGTGTAATTGCATATTTCCATCTTTCAAAATCAGGCCCATGCAATGTACTCTTCAGGATTGTAGATATTTCATGCAGACAGTGGCCAGAACCTGTGTAGAATTTATGCATTAATTTAGAATCCACGGTGCAACATATAGACTTAAAAGGACAGGTTTATGCGACCAAATTTGTCCCTGTTGTTTTCTGAAATCGATGGACTACACTAGGGATGAATTTGTTCTTGTAAGTAATGGCATTTGGAAGATGTCACAGCAAAAGGACCCTGTTTACAAAGCAATAGAGTCCCATTAAAATGTGTAATCTCTTCCATGACAGGATATGGATTTGATTTCTGATTCTCCAAGAAATAAAATAACTGATGCCTGCATTGGTAGATAAGGCCAGCAGACAGTCATGAGGAAATATGATGTCTAAAAAAATGTTTGACTGTAGATTTCTGCCGGGGGGACTGGAAGTACTTTTTTTAAAAAACAAATAACAAACAAGCAAAAGCAAAAACCAAATGGATGAAATTTTGTAAATCCCTCAAAATCAACAGTAAGTCAGACAAATACAGCATCGAGAGGCTGAGAAAGACAGATAGCAGGTAAACTTCTGCAAGTCTCCCCTGCCAAAATAACTGATGCTTACCAAGAAGTCTAAGCTTCTGTGGGTAAAATACATAGCTTACAAATTCTTCAGCTGCTAAGAACTTTGTAAAGGGAGAAGAGGGGACAAGGGAAATGAAGCCTTTTCACTCCATTTCTGTTTTGTGAATGTTGCATATTTTCCCTCTCGCTATTGCATTAAACTTATTAACTATCATGTCCAATCAGAGGGAGAGTCTCAAATTTAGTTGTTAATTTTTTTCTTAACTGATATGACTTACTTTGTTTTCATTTGTTATTATTTCTTTTTTTTTTCTTTTGATTATGGCTAGGGTGCTCAAAAACTGGAAGTGGCCCAACCTCTTTTGACAACTGAGAGGGACTGCTAAGTACAATAACTCTGCAATAACCTTATAGCCATTTTGTAATTCTTTCTTCCCTGTAAACTGTGCCTCAAGTATTTGTATACTACGGTACTTTAGAGAATAAGCATTGGTTTTCTGTAAATAGTAGAAGGTGAAATGTGCCATGTGCATGTAGGTACAAAGCAAAATGATCCTTCTGTTGAGCATCTCTCTTAAAAGCTATTTCCCAATATTCTTTACAGAGTAAAATAGTCTCAGAACTAAATAAGAAATAAAAGGAGGAAGAAAAAAGTAAGAGGAATATAACAGGGGAGGAGGGAATGTGTTCAGCTATGATTTGAAATGAGATAGTCAATAAAGCAGAGGCATAAAAGGAAGCTCATCTGAAGAGCACGAGCTGCAGATCGTGATGGCACCAGCAGTCTTACGATTCTATGGTGCTAGTACCTTGCTGTTCCTTTAATGAGACCTGTGCAGAAACATGATGTAACACCTATCAGTATATGTAATATAGTTAATTATACCATTTCAAGCTGCGATCTCATCAGATCATGGATGATGAATAGTGTTGAACTAAGCCAGAAATGGATGAAAGACCCCTCACAGGGAAATGCAAATACTTCAGAAAGTCTTTCTTCTTAACACTTAACACTCGGAGTTAGAATTGAAGTATCATGGCCCATCATGGCATTGGTGGGTTGGGCAGTTTACTGCTGGAGACATTAACTTCGTGGTTATTAAAAATCGTATGACACTTTGGAATACTCCTGGTGGATGTTCCTACTGTTTTCTTAAAAATACACTTGAAAATAATGTTTTACCACACCTAAAACCCTCCTAGAGTTTAATCTGGAAAGCATCAGCACCACTATTGCAGCTTCCACTCTCCTCAATCCATTCTGCCCTGTGAAACCTCAGAAGGGCCCAGATCCTTGGTTCATTCCATGCATATTTTTGAAGGAGGAAAAGGTATAAAGCTCTGTTTCAGGGTGCTGACCCTTTGCAGTTAGGTATCTGACAGGTTTCTGCTTAAGTGCCTGTGCTCTCCAGGTTCCTTTGTGTTGTTTTGTTGTCCAGTTGGTGTTTTTATTAATTTGCTCATGTACAGCTGATCCAAAGCCAGAGAACTCAAATAGATATCTTTCTCAGTCTGTATGGTGGAGGATCAAACTCTTACCTAAACATTTAAAAAAAAAATCTGTTAAATCGAGTTATGTTTCACAGCATCTAGTATGTATATGTTGAAAAAGAGTGTGAAATAAAACTATGCTACAGCTTTTATGGAAAAAGAGTTCAAAACTGTGAATGTGTGTTTTGGGTGGGAGGGTATAAAGTAGGAAATTCCCTTCCCTCTCACCAGTTCCACATAGATGAGTACCTGGACATACCATCTGCAAGTGGGAAAGAAATTAGTCCTGTCAATGGACCCAACTAGGGAAACCATCACATGAGTAAGGATTACACTCATGATACTAAGTTTTACAGACTCGCACCCATAATTACATGAGGTATTTTTTCAAGTTAAAAGGGAATCTCAAATAACATAAAATAAAGTTAGTATTTTCTCAAAAACAAGCAAAGCTAGTATAGGAGGAAAATATCTGCTCTATTGGATAATTTATAATCCAAAGCATTCCCCTATATTAAGACTGTTAGTGCGCAGACTTGTTTCATGTAATCTAATCAACCATTTACATGCTCACAGGTTATTCCTTCTTTTAACACATTTATAATAGTAGTTCAATCTTCTACATATATTGTCTTTCTTAATACCTGCCATCAAAGCCTCTTCTTAAATAAACTGCAGTGTGAAGAAGCCATTTGAGAATCAAAGGCTAATTAAAAAGCTCTTAATTAAAGAAAAATGTTAGCCCACAAATGTGTTAGCACAAACGAGTTTGAGGCCTGTTCACACTGAATCATTGGCATGTAGGGCTGGAAGAATCCCCAAATATCTTCTGGTCCAGCCCCCTGCACAGAGGCAGGACTAGGAATAGCTAGTCCCTGCAGAAGTTTGTCTAATCCAGTGTTTCTCCATGGAAAACTGATGTGCCTCAGACACAGCACAGGTGTTCCTTGAATGACCCACCATATCGCTCTCCATTAGGGATGGGGAAGGAGGAGTTTTATGCCCCAGCCACAACAAAGCTTCCAGGCATGTGGCAGCGGACATTGACACACATCTGGAAGCTTTGCTGTGATTAAGGCATTTTAAATCTCCTGCCACTGTTTCCAGCTTTTTGGAGAATGTTTTCTTCAGGTGTTCCTTGTAAAATAATTAATACCTTTATGTGTTCCCTGGCCCACTGAAGGTTGAGAAACACTGGTCTAACCTATTCTTAAAACCTCCTTTGATAGGAATTCCACAGATAGCCCAGGAAGTATTCTAGTACTTAAATATCATTATAATTAAAAAGTTTGTCCAAATAGCTAACCTAAATCTTCCTTGCATCAGATTAAGCCCATTACTTCTTGCCCTACCTTCAGTGGACATGAAAATAAACAGATCACCATCCTTTTTATACCACCCCTTTCTCACACTGTCTGGAATGGCTCATGACTGTGCATGCCTACCTCAGAGCAGTTCCAGAGGGGTAGCTGTGTTGGTCTACTTCAGCAAAACAAACAAAGAGTCCTTGGCTCTTTTAAAGACTAACAAATTTATTGATCACATGAGCTTTTGTGGTGAAATCTCATTTTGTCAGATGCCTAAAAAAGGAAAACTTACAGTATGGGAGGGGAAAATAAATGCAATGAAGTTTGTGACAGGATCAGGTTAGAATATTGCAGCAAATGAAACAAGTTGTTTAGATTCAAACAATGTGGAACAGCTGGGCAGGTAGGGAGGCTGACAAAGGGAAAAATTACTTTTTGTGATTAGAAAGTCAACAGATACATCTATTCAAACCCAAGTAAATGGTGTCAAATTTGCATATGCATTCTAACGCTGCCATTTCTCTTTGAAGCTTTGATTTAGACTTACCCTGTTTAAGTACTGTAATGGCAATATCCTTCGCAGAGTGAGCAGCAAGATTGAAGTGTTCCTCTGTTTGTTTTTTGAGTGTTGCCGTATCTGATATCAGATTTGTGTCCTTTTATTATTTTGCTTAGAGACAGTCCTGTTTGTCCAATGTATACGGCAGAGGGGCATTGTTCACTCGTGATGGCATATGTCACATTAGTGGATAAGCAGGTGAATGAGTCCTTGATGGAGTAGCTGTTTTGATTAGGTCATATAATGGTGTCATTTGTGCAGATACGTGGGCAGAGATGGCAATGGGATTTGTTCCAGGAATACATTCCTGCCTTAGTATTTCTGTTGTATTGTCTGTAGTTTCTGGTGAGCATCTGCTTAAGGTTGGGGAGATGTCTCTACTTGAGGAGAGGTCTACCTACCAAGGCTTGAGAGAGTGAGGGATCATTTTGTAGATTCTTAGATGAAGTGCTGTAGAGGTTTCACTTGGGGTCTGGAAGGTGATGAGCAGTGGTGTTCTGTTTCAAGTGGGCAGGTGTGTTAGTCTAGTAAAGCAAAATAAAGCAAGGAGATTCCTTGCTTTTTTTGATGTTCTGTTGTTTTCTTTGTTGGGCTTGTCCTGTAGTAGTTGACTACCTCTAATGATATCATCATAGGTCTGGATGCTGAGGGGGACAGTACAGGGGGGCTGAATGATGGGGGACATCCTGGTGAGGGGCTGGGGGGCATTTTCTTATTGGGTGCAAGATGGGCAGTCCCTGGCAAGGGAATAGGTGTTCTGCACTGGGCAGGACTCCCCATCTTTGCAGGCAGGTTCTGTAGCTTAACTCCACAGGCACTCGGTCCAGCAGTGTGGAAGGGAGAGTGCCCATACATCATGCCATACCACCCTTATAGTAAATGAATTAATTTCAACAGTTAGCAGTTTGACTTATTGTGCTGTTTTGAAATGCTGCTGGTAGAGATTTGCCAGGGTTGAAATGAAAAGTATTATATTGATTTGAATCATACTGATGTCATATAACAAATAATAAACCCTATTTTTCTAGATGCACAGGTAATATATGTATTGTGAGGATGCAGCTCACATAACACACAGAGAACTTTACATGCGGGCTACAGTGGCTTTAAACTCTCTAGTCCTGTTTGTCTCATAGACCAAATGAACTTTATGATTCAGTGGTCACTAACACCAAAAATCACATCACATTTAGGTTGTTTCCAGTCCAAAGAGTCCAGTTACTTGCCACAGATCAGCTGGTACTCTAGATCTTACACCAAAGAGATCACTGGCAGTCAGTTTAGTTAGTAAACTAAATAAATATTGATTAGCCAGTGTAACTGGGCACTGTGGCCTCCCTCAGAGCAGGGGCCGGAGGAACACCGCACCTGGTCAGACTGGGGAACTGCAGGCACCAGGGCCCGGAAGAAGAGGGGTGGAACCAAGGCAGGAAGAGGAAGTATAAAAACCCCAGCCAGCAGCTCAGTTGGGGCTGAGCTGCTGAAAGGGAAGGATGTGCCTTCAGGGTGGCAGCCCAGGCTTAGCCATGTGGAGAACACAGCCTTCTCCAGCGGGCAGGCCATATGGCCCACCCAGCCTCTTGGGACCAGGTGACTGGGAGGGGAACCATGAGGCCACCAATTGGGGAGGGCACCCCAGGGCCTGCAGGGGCCCTGACCAGCTGCCCTGTGCTGGGATTGACTCTCCAGCCCATCAAGGAGATGGACATAGACCCCTACATCCCCTGAGACCTGGAGGAGCTCCCCTTGGCTGTGGGGGAGCTGCTGGCAACATAGGGGCCAAACACCGTGGAGGAGTTGCCCAGTGCAGATGGGCCAGAGGGACTACCGGACCTGCCACCCATGGACACGGAGGGGTTCACCGGGATCCCACAAGCATTCTACAAGGGAGACCACGAGGATGGTTACTCCCCCTGGAAATAGGTAGCCAGGGCTGGTTTGGAGGAAGTAACCCAGGGAGGGTGGAATGCCAGGCCATGCCACAGGGCAGCCATGCCACAGGGTGTTTTGGTTGGAGCCCCGCTGACCCAGAGGCAGAGCCCTTCCATCTCTGCCTAGGGCCCTGTGCTGAGATGCAGTGCCTACATCTCCCTCCTCAACCCCTTTTTGGCTAGAAGCAAGCTGAGTAATCCCTGACTGCCTAAGCTGGCCACAGACTTGGTGCTTGCCCGCCCCACCTGGGGGCCGGTGCCATAGACTTGGCGCTTGCCCGCTGCAAAGGCAATGTTCGGCCCCCGGAAGGGATGCCTCCTCCAGCTAAATCCCCAGAACCACCAGTCGGGGGTGCCCTCCCCATGGGCCAGAGAGGGTTGATGGCTTACAGCCAGGAATAGGAAATGATAATTATTGAGAAGTTAAAGCAGGTGCATGAGTGAACCACAGCGTATAATTTCAAATTGTGGCAGTGATGTAGTATACTGCCAGTTTCCCAAAAAATCTTTTCAGCATTTCTTGATTGTTTCTGGGGCTCTCTACTCTGCATCTGGTACACTTCCCTCTAAGGATTCAAACAATCCGGAGATTCAGGATCTTTCCATACTAACAGCTTCTTCTAACAAAAAACAAGCTGACAGTATCACAACCCACTTGAATTTTCCTTTAATGATGGAGAGTGAGGGTAATCCAACTCAGTGACCACTTGTTTTCAAATGAGCACTTTTCTGTTAAGGTTCTTCATTTGGATTCCACAAGGTTTCTTTTTTCTTTGATGGCTGGTTTGATACCCAGTGTAAATGTAGTCCTGTGGAACCTCCTCCCTAAAATCCATAAAAAAGGAAACCCTGGACGCCCTATCATCTCAGGTGTTGGCACTTTTACAGAAGGTTTATCTGGCTGTGTGGACTCCCTCCTCAGACCTTATGCTATCAACACACCTAGGTATCTTCAAGACATCACAGAATTCCTGAGAAAAATCCAGTCCATTGTTGAGCTTCCAGAAAATACCCTTCTGTCCACTATGGATGTAGAAGCTCTTTGTAACAACATCCCACATTAGGATGGATTACAGGCTATTAGAAGAACCACCCCAGATGATGCCACCGTACCCCTCATGGCTGAACTTTGTGACTCTGTACTCACCCACAACCATTTCAGATTTGAGGATAAGTTACAGCTGCAAGTTGGTGGCACTGCTATGGGAACCCACATAGCCCCACAATATGCCAACATTTTTATGGACTGCTTAGAACAATGTTTCCTCAAGTCTCATCCCAAAGAACCTCTCCTCTACTTATGCTACACTGATGACATCTTCAGCATCTGGACCCATAGTAGGGATGCCCTTGAAGATTTCCATAGAGATTTCAACAATTTCCACTCCACTATTAAACTTAACCTGGAACACTCCACACAGGGGATATACTTTCTGAACACTACAGTACAAATTAGGGATGGACACATAAGCACCATCCTATACTGAAAACCTACTGATCGGTGTAGTTACCTACAGCCCTTAAGCTTTCATGCTAAACATACCACATGACCCATTGTCTACAGCCAAGCCCTAAGATATAACCACATTTGCTCTGATCCCTCAGAGAGAGACAGAGACTTTCAGGATCTCTCTCAAGCATTCTTAAAACTACGTTACCCAGCTGTGGAAGTGAAGAAACAGACTGACAGAGCCAGCCCGAAGTGAACTGCTACAGAAGAAGCCCAAGAAAGAAAACAACAGAACTCCCTTAGTCATTACCTACAATGCCCAAGTCAGACCTCTATAACCCATCCTCAGGGATCTACAGCATATTCTACAAGATGATCCATCACTCACTCAAGCCTTGGGAGACAGGCCTCTCGTCGCTTACAGACAGCTCCCCGCAACCTTAAACAGATGCTTACCAGCAACCACAGACCTAACAGAACCTTTAAAGCAGGCACATATCCTAGCAAGAAACCATGCTGCCAACTTTGCCCACCTATCTGCACAAAAGACACTATTACAGGACCTAATAAAACCAGCTACTCCATCAAAGGCTCATTCACTTGTTCATCCACCAACGTGATTTATGCCATCATGTGCAAGAAAGTTCCCCCCCCCGCCTTATATAGTGGACAAACAGGACATTTGAAAATTATTTTCAGTTACCTCCTCAAACTTCTTTTCTTAAAACTAAACATGACACACATTTTTTTAAACTTTTTCTCACAGATCAGGTTTTCTAGACATACTCTCCTCTGTAATCTCTCTAGTGTCTGCATTTTTCCTAAAATATGTTATCCAGGGTAGGAAATAGTGCTCCAGGTGAGGCATCACCTGTGCCACATGGCCCAGGACAGTTACCACCTGCATCTTACACACAAAACTTCCATTAATACATCCCAAAATTATATATGTCTATTAGCAACTCCATCACATTGTTCACTCATATTCAATTTGTGATCCACTACAAGTCCCCAACCCTTTTCAGCAGAACTGCCACCTTGCCATTTATTTCCCATTCTGTAGTTACGCACTTCAAGTCAGTAGGGCCTGATGATATGCACCCTAGAATTGTGGTTATGAAACTTTTTTTCTCATGACCCAGTTGAAAAAAAATATTTATGACCATGACTAAACACAGTCATAAGTTTCCTGTGGCTGCTATTCCTGTGTGGAAGCAGCCGCGGAAAGTTTGAAAGGGCGCCGGCTGTCCCACTTCTACCTTCACCCCAGGGCAGCCTGCATCCTTTAAAGTTTCCCGCAGCTGCTTCCATGCAGGGGTGGCAGCCGTGGGAAATTGACAAGGATGCCAGCCACCTGAGTAGTCAGTTTTTAGCGGAGCAGCCAGCATCCTTGTCAGTTTGTTGGCTGCTACCCCTAGGTAGAAGCAGCCATGGAAAATTGACAGGACACCAGATGCCCTGGGCTGCGGGTAGAAGCTGGACTCCCAGCATCCGTTTGAACCCCCACCACAAGCTGTAGCTGCAGTGCTGCAACCCAGTACCAATGGGTCTGCGACCCAGTACTGGGTCACAACCTGTGGTTTGACAACCACTGCCCTAAGATACTCAAGGAGCTGACTCAGCAGATATCTGAGCCATTGGCTATTATCTTTGGAAAAACATGGAAGACTGGAAAGGTCCCAGAGGACTGGAAAAGAGCAAATATTGTGTCCATCTATAAAAAGGGAAATGATGATAATCCAGGGAATTATAGACCAGTCAGTTCAGCCTCTGTACCAGAAAAAGTAATGGCACAAATAATTAAGGAATCAGTTAGCAAACATCTAGAAAAGAATAAGGTGTTAAGTAATAGTCAGCATGGATTTGTCAAGAACCAATCATATTAAACCAATCTGATAGCTTTCTATGACAAGGTAGCAAGCCTTGCGGATAGAGGGGAGCCAGTAGATGTAGTATATCTAAATTTTAGTAAGGTTTTTGATATGGTTTCATATTACTTTCTTATTAACAGAGTAGGGAAGTACAATCTAGATGGAGTTACTATAAGATTAATGCAGAACTGGTTTTTATAACCACTCCCAGAGAATAGTTATCAGTGGTTCACAGTCATACTGGAAGGGCATAATGAGAGGAGTACAGCAGGGTACTGTACCCAATGACCTCTCAAGGGTCCTTCCACTTTCTCTGTTTTTATTTTTCCTTTGTAAGTGTAGTATTTGTCTATATTGAATTTTATCTTGTTGATTTCAGACCAGTTCTCTGATTTGTCAAGTCTTTGTACTTGTCAGTATTTATAGGAAGGCTCCTTTGTATTACTCTGTCAGTGTAAAAGATTTTAAAGGAGTTGTAAATATAACTCATGCCCATATTCAGGCCCCTTTGCATTAGCAGAATGACTTAAAGCAGCTATAGTGTAAATGTGAATCAGGTCTTGTGTTTTATTTGCTGATAATATTTAAATTTCATGTAATAAAAAGAATAAATACTGTTATAATAAAGCCACTTATGCTAGTATACAAACGTAGGAGTATGCAGCTGTAACCCTTTTAACAGGCCAAGGCTGTAGTAGCAAAGTCCTGGACTCTGTATGTAGGGGTTCTAAACACTGTTACAACACCAACTGGCCTCAAGCCCCCACCCAGGCACCTAAGAAATCACTCACTATTCCCTGGGCACCATCGAGGTGAGTGCTTCTCTTCTTGCAAGCATGAGTCTGAGTGTAGTACATAAAACTTTTAATAGTAACATAAAAAAATATATGGAGGCAGTATCAAAACCAGCGCCTATTGGGGAGACAGTGCAGGGCAGGGTTCAGTCAAAACCATTAATCAGAACTCACCCCACCCACTGTGCACAGAGCGTGTCCTTCACTTCTCCATTACTCCCATACTGACCATCATAGTTTTATCATCCACCTCTCAAAGGTGGGAGACCCTCAGACAGTCCTCTCCAGTTGTCCTCTGCAATCTCTGGTCGACTGGCACTGTACACTGGCTGCTCATCCCATCCAGTCACTTCTTGCACTGTCCACTGGCCCATCTGCTCGCACCATCTGCTGGTCATTTGCACCTTCTCCTGGTGCTGTCCACTGGCCTCTCGCAAGATGCTGTCCTGGCCAGAGGCACCAAGTTCTACTGGGCTTGTCAGCTTTTTAGTGATTTCAGCACTTAGAGAGAATTTCAGCCCTCTTGTGATTTTGGTTCCACGCTTCAGCTTTTAGGATACCAGAGACGGGTCTCTGATCAGAATAACAACAGACTCCACAAAGAATCATTGTCTGTCTTTTAACAATGGGAAGGGAATTAGGTATTTCACTGCTCCCTCCTTTTACAAGACTGAAAAACAGGATTGGCCACTCATCTGAGTTCTGTGTTACTGATTGTGACTTTTTAATCAGAGCAAGCAAAACACAGTTTATGCAGCAAAAATAACAGGAGTCCTGTGGCACCTGATAGACTAACAGATTTCTTCTCGCATAAACTTTCATGGGCTCCAACCCACTTCATCAGATGCATCTGATAAAGTGGTTCGGAGCCCACAAAAGCTTATGCCCGAAGAAATCTGTTAGTCTATCAGGTGCCACAGGAGTCTTGTCATTTTTGCTGTACACAGACTAACACCGCTCCCCTTCTGACCATTTATGCAGTCAAAGGGCAGCATATAATATAAAAGACCTAATTTCATTTCCCCCTTCAGTTAAAACACAGCATTTGTAACCCAAACAGCCACACATACCATTTCCCATTATGCTCGGTACCTGGGTGGGTTCAGCCATATACAGTATAATTATGCTATGTTCTTAATTGTACTCGTGCAGATACAAAGTCCATGCAAATAGGGTGCCCCTCTAAGCAAGAGAAGTGCCCGGCCTCTAGACCTTGCTTACACAGTAGTAGATAGATGCTGCCATACAGACTCAAACCATAGATACATCTTTTTCATCTGTCTAATCTGTGATACCTACTCAAGTATCCTGGCTCTGGATAGGAAAAAAAAAAGTCTCTCTTTGTACAGCTGATAAGCAGCATGACTCCACTGTTGTTTTTAGTGAGAGGTGGTACTGTATGTGAATAAGTAACTTGAGGGTTTTGGAAGAGTGAAATACCAGAGTTTTTAGGTTTCTTTATTTTGTGAACAGTGATTAGAAATTAAATCTCACTGATATTACCATTGTGTTATATACAGTAGACTTGATGAAAATACTGTATTTAACTTAAAGAGTAAATAGCCACTGTTCATTCATCAAATGATCAATTTGTTCTTTGAAGAGGTTTACGGAATTTGTTTACTGGTTTTCACTTCTGCATTGGTTTTTTTATTGTAACCAATTATTATGCGTGACATGGCTAAAATGGTTGCTATCTTTTATTTCCCCTTGCCCTCCTCTCCCTTCATTTTACATTCCATATAATGTTTCCTGCTAGGTAGGAAAATAAAGTAAAACTTGGGGGGGAGGAGACTAAGATATTTAATTAGATTCATTTTTTCATAAATATATGTTTTCAGATTGTGCAGTCTTTTTTTATTAGATTAAGGGAAAACAGAACCAAGAAGGCAAAAGTAAAAGCATGATAAGAGAACAGTGTCTCTCTCCTCTGCAACCTGCTGTACCTTGGCTGCATCACAAAATGGAAGTTGATTCTGCAAAGAGTTGACTTCTAGGATTTTTACTGCAGTACACAAAAAACCCAAAATACTAATTGTTGCATAGCTGCATGCAGCACAACATCAAGTCTATGTTTCATAGATTTAGAAATTTGAAGCCCAGAACAAACTGTTATGGTCATTCAGTCTGCCTTCAGAATAATAAATGCCATAGAATTTAATTTAGTATGTTTAGAATGTATTTTATAGAAAGACATCCAATCTTGATTTAAAAATGTCAAGGGATGGGAAATCCACCATCTGCCTTAATAAGTAGTTCCTAACAGTTAATTATCCCCCTAGTTAAAAATGCATGCCTATTTTCTAGCCTGAACTGATTTGGTGTCAGCTTCCAGCAACTGAATATGGATGTTAGATTTTTTCAAAAAGGTAGACAGTGAATCATTATGCTTAATATTTATTTTAAAAGTATTTTATTTTTTAAAAAGTCAAAGATGACATTATAAAATACTAACAACTCAAAAAAATTGAAATGTTCTTTTTTTTATTTAAGAAGTCCTTGCATTACTAAGAGTACAGTCCTAGAATTTACAGGGTTTTTGGACCTGCATCTGATTTGGTTCATACTCATCTCTGTTCTTAAGTCTTACATTTCCTTTTTTTGTATTTGTATCCTGCTTGCTTTTGCGGAGGCAATGTATTATGAGTTCATTTAGCTTTATGTTTGTTTAAATGTATTCCTATGATATCTTTAGGGACTGTGGAGTCATTTTGAGGAGAAATTACCTCATTCTTTGTAATAAGATTTTGTGTGACTATTACCTTTCCATGGTTTTTTTTCTTTTGGTTTTTGATGCCCAGCACATGCACATCTAATAACAACTAGTGGGTCATTGCTGTATTGTTGTTACAAATTGAGTCAGTGGCTACAGAGAACAGTAACGCTCCTATCATACTTTGTAATATGCTGACTTTTTGCTTTTGTGGGCTCTCAAGAAGTAACATGGGGGAAAAAAGCCTGTGGTATAATTAGATTATTGATTGTTATGCCATACAATCACAAGTTTTGAAATTTCATAGGTGACATCAAATAAGCTTAGATGACAGCTACTATCTTGGCCAATACCAAGGGACTGGAACAGTGACATCGAGTTGACAGCCTGAGTCTCTATAGCTTAAGCTATGGAGGCAGGACCTGTACTAACGGTGTAGCAGACTCACATCTTTTTATGGCCCAGAAAGAGAGGACGATGTATTATACACACTCACGAGTAGGTTAAGCTTTAATTATTAAGAGGATAGCTGAGATTTGTCTAGTGTAGGTTGCATTGTAGTTGGATAGTTGGATAAGGACTTTTTGGGATAGGGATGGTCGTTTTTGTGTATGTTTGTATAGAGCCTACCACAACTGGATTTCTAGTTATTGCTGTAATACAGTGTAATAATTAGGATTTTTTTTTGCTGATTTTTTTTTTGTTTTGGATTCCAATTTTTGCTTTTTTGAGGATCCCTATAGATGGGTGGAGGCACCATTCATTTTTACCTGTAATGTGCTTACTCTGAGCTTTTCTTCAGTTATGGGGAATTTCTTTTTATTTATTTGGCAAATTGAAGGGACAGTTACACAAAAGATATTCCAGTATCAGTACTTCTTCTTAAATCTCTCTATTATTAGAACATTTAGCTTTCTTATAGAAGATCTTAACTGAACCCAGTTATTTGTGGATTCACTGAAGATCGTCCACATTTGAAGCTGATTGGGCAGTTGCAGTTGCTTTCTTATGTTAGTGCACAGTAGTAGGTAGGTAAGTCTCCACACAGTAAGTTAGTGCACGGCAATCAATCGCATTGTTGATTCACATTCCAAATGGCTATCCATTAAGTCTCCACATGGACATGCCTTGATGGTGTGGTGTTTCTGTTGATACGTACAGCTCAATGGATAGAATTAACCATGGGTACTGAAGACACTGCTATCATTTCAGATTTCCTTTTTGTGGAGTTCAGCCAACATACATTTTTGGGGGTTTTATTGGTCCCTCTCCCTCCACGACATACTGTTAGGAAATCACTTAACATTCCTAAATGTGAAAAGGCCTTTGCTCTAGTCACTGTTCTTCCTCGAGATCAGCTGAGCTAAAGGGCAGTCCTCTTAGCTAGCTTTTCAAAACCTTAGAAGACCTACTGGTTTTTGTGTTTCTTTACCTAGGGAACTTTCTTTGTGCTAGAAATCAAAGTATATTCTCTGAAATGCATTTGTACCATATTTCCTAAAGAGTGTATTGTTAAAAAAAAACAAACAATAATTTATATCAGGACTTTTATTTTATTTTTCAGTCCTGTTGACTCAGTATTAAACTAACAGGTTGGTGTGAGGTTCAATTCAGGATGGAGTTAAATTATTTTATTTTATGTATTGTATGTCATCTGGGAATTCATAGTTCAACTCTACCAATTGTTCCCTGCAAACTTTTGATAAGGAAATGGCACGCACAGATGAGTCCTGTCATAGCATTTTCATTTCAGTGCTGTCACACAGATTAGCCATGATTATGGAGGAGAAAAGCCATCTGGTAAAGCTCCATCAAGGGTAGACAGTAACTGTCTATGAGTTGACAGAACCCTCTGGAAGTTCTCAGTAGTTAACTAACTGATCTCTTAATCACCACAGAAGCAAAGGTTGCCATAAACTGGTTTGTGCAATTAAAAGTATCAGAAACTTTTGCCAAGGGATAGATCTCATTATCTATCAGTTAATTTTTTCAGGTATATGCTGAACACAGTTTTGTTTCACTTTTAGTTTTTGTTATGATGCCTATAACTTAATCATTAACTTTTGAGGGATGTAATTTTGGTATTATGCATTCCTTAGTGATTTATGTGGGCATTCTTTCTCTTTGGGCTTGCTTCCAGTCTTTTCCTCATGTAACTTTATTGACTTTAGTGGAATTAATTTTGATTGCATTTGCATTGGTGAAAATAAAAAGGGAATCAGGCCATTTGTGGGGCAGGGGGTGGTTGTTGGTTGTTTTTTTGTTTGTTGGATTGTTTGTTTTTTGTTGTTGGGGTTTTTTTTGTTTGTTTTTTTTGCTTTTCTGTGGTGCTGGGCACACAGACTTTTCATCAAAATTAAAACTGAAGTAAGTAACACAACACAGGAGAGAGGTTATGCATGATAATAGATTGATAGTAGGTCCAACAGTGAAGGCACATTTCAATCAGCAATAGTGAAATGATCTAAAAAGTGAAAGCCACTAATGGAGAAAGTAGAAAAACAATGGGAGGTTTTCAAAGAAGCAAATGTGGATGCATCCAGGACTACCATAGTGGTGAGAAGATTTAAGAAATAAGAATGGCTCCAACTAAATACATAGAATCATAGATTAGGGTTAGAGGGAACCTCAGGAGATTGTCTAGGTCAGTCCCCTGCTCAAAGCAGGACTGACCCCAATTCAATTATCCCAGCCAAACTTTGTCAAGCTAGGCCTTAAAAGTCTCTAAGGATGGATAGTCAACGACCTTCCTAGATAGCCCATTCCAGTGAGTTAATTAGTTACATGGAGGCTTGTTGAAGAGGGTATTAAAGAAAAAAATTCAACAAGACTATGACAGCGGTAGAAGAGTTGTTCTACAACCAGAAAATGCATACAAAGACAAGGAAGTTGAAAGGTCAGCCAGAAGACCTAAGGGAGATGGATGGAAAATAAAGCAAGTAAGGCTCAGAAAGTGTACAAGACAAGGGATTCATAAATCTTTTTCTAGAATCTAAACAATTAATATCACAATTCTTGAACATTTGTATGGCATTGTGAAGTCTCAAAGTGGTACAGTTTTTACCACAGAGAAGGGATAGAGAGGCTTGTTGGCTGGAACATTTACAGGCTGTGCTCAACTAATTGGAACCACTAACATCAACAGAGAGATGTGAAGAAGTAGCAGAGTTACCTATATCAGTAAAAATAATTGCCTTTGAGGCAGTAACTGAGTCCCTAAACCAGCTGAGGAATGCTAAAGTACTCAATTATGACAAGGCAGATTCTGAAATGTTAAAATCTGGATGGGAAGTGATGGTGAATTACATGTGCAGTTGTACAGAAAATGGTTTGGTTTTTGTATTGGTACGTTTGAGTTTTTTCTTTCCCAAGTATAGTACTTTAGACTTGTCTTTGTTGAAATCTTGTGAATTTCAGATGAATTCAACAAATTATCAAGATCATTTTGAATTCTAAACCTGTCCTCCAACCTTGCAACCTCTCCTGGCTTGATATTGTCCACAAATTTTATGAGGGAGCTCTCTATTCTCTATTCCCATCATTAAGTATTGGACCAAGAAGAGAGCCCTGCTTGACCCTACTAGTTATGATGTCACAGTTTGCCAGTGAACCATGGATCACTACTCTTTGAGTATGGTCTTTCATCCCATTGCACATTCACCTAATACTAATCTCACTTATACCATATTTCCCTAGTTTGCTTATGTAACTGTGATGTGGGATTGTGTCAGAAAGCCTCACTAACATTCAGCTATATTATTTCCTACTTCACAAACCCACAGACCTACACCACCTACCCTGTCAAAGAAGCAAATTAAATTAAGTCTTTACAGAGGCCTATTATTATTCCGTTCATTGACATTCAGCCAATCACTTCCAACTGATCATTTATCACATTATTAAATGAAAAGTATAGGCTTCAGTGTCTCCTAGCTTATCTGGGGGTGGGAGGTGGAATCAATATGCTTATTATTATAGGACAGGGTAACGGTCTGTCACGTGCATGCCAGAGACTAAAGCAGACATAGCAATTAAAGTGTAGTCCCTTAAGTGGACTGGGCTTGCTGCATGTTTCTCCTGTTGGTCATCAAAAGCAGCTTGAACAGCTAAGCCAAAAGGGAAATTTTTGTGTGCAGGCCAATGGAAATTGAGTTAGCCTTGTCTCAGCAGTGTATAGGAAAAATTCCAAGACACATATAGCAATAAATGGTGAGAAGAAAGGATGGATTTAACACAAATCAGGATTATGTTTCTGTCTAAGCTAACATACAGTGAAGTATATGAACCCTTTTAACCATACATGACTTTCCTACTGTATATATTTGAAAGTAACTTTTCTGCTTTGAACCCTTGTACCAGTAGTTTAATTAATCTTAAATGAAACTTTAAGTGTATGCTTCCCAAAAAAGGAACATGATATAGTTTTCATTATTGTGAAACTTATAGAAGTAGCATTCTCACTCCCTATCTCAATTTTTAGGATTTTACATACAGCTATTGCCTTGGCTTTGCGTTATTCTTGCTCCTAAAAGTTGCGAGTGGATGTTTGCCACTTTTATATGTCCTTAGACTCAGCCCTGCATTTTTTTGAAGGGCAGAACACCTAATAAATTTCTGTAAAGCTGGATCTACTGACCTTGAGAGTGTTAATGGGAATATTGCCTGTCAGATTGGGTGCTGAATGGAAATTGTCAGCTTGGCAAAATTAATATTTAGCAGAAAGCCTCACTTATTATGCTTGGTGTAACCATGAGAATTCCACTGAGAAGCATTGCTTACCACCTACAATTGGCAAATAGTATTTGAAACAAAAGCCTTTGTTTAAAATTGTCATTGCTGAGCCAATGGACTAAATCATTTATCCACAAGTAGATTATCCAAAATAATGACTTGTCCCCTGCTTAGCCAGGACAGTTTTTCAGATAAGCAGCTTTCAGAAAAGTGATGTTTGAATAATTGGAGAAGCCTCTTGGCTGGATCCCCAATTTCTGTTGGGAGGAAACACCAGGGAGCTAGAATGGGAACGATTTTAACCTAAGTGCCTTAACTAGGTTTATCTGGCTAAAGCACCTTTATCTGGAGAAGGCCCAGCATTAAAGTGCTTTAACAACAGTAGATCAGTTTAGCTAAGGCACTTTAGCTAAATGATTTCTTTCCTAGGCTGTTTGCTGTCAGGCTGCCTCCCACCATTCAAAGAAAATAGTTGGGGAAATTGAACAGCAAATGTGGAGACACTTTTAGATCATCACCCTCACATGTAAAAGTTTAGCACATCTTCTGAGATCTTTGGGTTCCTGGAGTTCTGTTCACCATTAAATTAATTTAAAACTAGTATTAATCCTGTAAAACAGGAAACAGAGTCAAGAAAACCAAATATAGAGTCAAAACCATGTCCTATTCTATTTTCCTAGAGAAGACCCACATCTACACAAATGTGGCAAAACTAGCATTACACAAATCATATAATCTGACCTGAGTAGTACCACATAGAGACCACTTATAGACGTTTATTATCAGGATCTGGAAGATCTTCTTTGAAATTGAATGAAGCCAGGGTAAGGAAAACTTTCTCTAAAACACACTGAGCATAGCTCCTAACCTGAAACTACACCCATTTCAGAATATCTGTTCCATTACTTTAGCTGCAGAAAGTGTGAGGAGCTTGGAGAAAAACTCATTGGGATTTTCCCCTACTTGGCTACCTTTTTTATAGATGGTATAAATGAGTTGAACATCTCCCTTTCAGGATTCAGAGGGATAGTCGTGTTAGTCTAGATCAGCAAACAAACAAGGAGTTCTGTAGTGGTTTTAGAGAGTAATGAATTGATTTATTGCATGAGTTTCGTGAGGAAATCTCATTTCATCAGATGTTTGAAAATCCTTTGAATAATTATAGAATTATAAATTAGAATTAGAATATAGAACTATAAAATTTTAGTCTGTAGATGTAATCATACCTAATGCAAAATTAAATATTTAATGTAACATTATGGGTTAATTATCAGGCAGGACATGTACATTGTGTGCATGATTTGAAGCAAATTGGAAGGTTATAAAATTTGCCATAGACTCCAACTGTTTAACTGCAGTGACATTGTTACATAGTTTGATGTAGGGACTGATACGTTATGGACTGCATTCAGTGTCAGAAAAATACACTGGCATTGGAATTTGGAGTACAATGGTGATTAGTTTCAGCAAACATTTATTCTACATGAATCATGAGAAAGAAATATGCTAAGATGCCTGGAAAGAAGAAAATAGATTTGATTAACTTCTAATATAAAGAATGTTCACGTTCATAGACTGCCTGAGAACACTTCTATATGTTTTGTCCAGTACTTTGGGCAAGATACAGACAACAGTAAATTATTCCTAGGATGCCAATGAATACTGGTTCTAATTTCACTTGCA
This sequence comes from Podocnemis expansa, assembly GCA_007922195.1. NCBI lineage: Eukaryota > Metazoa > Chordata > Testudines > Podocnemididae > Podocnemis > Podocnemis expansa. The sequence continues at coordinate 8,555,865 of ML682008.1, forward strand.
AATTAGTCAAGCATCTCAGTTGATATTTAGAATATATAATTAATGATCCCCCTAAAAAACAGATATATCTAAGAGCACAGAACTCTGACAATAATTCAGTGTAGTTGCTGTAGTTCACATGTGTATTCCTAAACAGCAATTCAGTGTAGTTACATGAAGTAATTGCATGTAATTACATGCACATAATTTTTTTGTAGCTTCAGATACTTTTAATTTGCTGACATTATTAGCTAGTATTCTACAGACATAATAGCTAGTTCTTGGTATCTGAATGATGCCAAAATGAGTGGAATCAGCCCAACCATAGTTATTACAGACCTAGTCACTGGAAATTTGTCTGCTACAGCTCATATCTAAAAATGAAGCCACATGCTCTGTAACTTAAACGAAGTTCAGTATCCCATATAGCAACACAAATCGCCATCAGTACACCTAGAAGTGCATCATTCTCTGTACTGTATGACTACAACAGTAGGTCAATATCAGGGTCTTGTGATTAAAGCCATTTACTGGATCATCCCAAACAGTGAAAATATAACTTCCCATAACAGCTGTATTCCACTAAAATAAGAAACTGTCCATTAGCTGAGGTAGCTGATGACTGTGGGAGACAGAAGTTTGACAGGTGCTGGAAGTAGATGATGGAACTCATTCCCATAGGGGATACAAGATAACTATTGATTAGTGTCACTGCATTCAGAATTAAATGCAGAACTCATTTGTTCACCTTGAGTAAACTAAATTAGTGTCTAATTTATTTCTTTGTTAGATATTAAATCTAAATTTATGTTTTCCATCTGCAGGAAGAAAAGGAACTTTTCTTAATCAACCATAATTTTACTCAGTTACATTCAATTCCAAAGTCAGCAGCAGGCATTCTCATTCTTGTGATATCCTATAAAACAGTGATTAGTGTAGAAATTATTTATGTACCTCATAATTGAGAAATTATCTTTTATTAAAGTAAGTTAAGCAGAGGATAGTTTTCTCTAGTGACCCAAGAAATCTATATTCCATGTGGTGGTGTTTTTACAAAGTTTTAATATAAAAATCATGATGGTTTAAAAATAATAAATGTTTTCTGCAGATAACCTAATATACTAAAAGTGTTCCAGTAACCTAATTATGCATAATAATGTTAGAGGCTACATTTCATGAATCACTGTTTGAAAAGAGAAAGGTAGTGTAGCAAATAAAATATATTTGCTTGTAGTTTACTTTGTAAACTCATTAGCCAATTAAGAGTTTATTTTGCATATGAGAAAATAGCAGCTGAAGAAAAGCACTAGAAAAGTGAATATGCAGCACCTATATATGTCTAGATATCCAGGAATCCAAATTATTTTCGTACAGGCTCTAGCCTGGCCTTTGCACTGAAAGATGAAGGGCACAAGAGGGTTAATGGTGCTCTTTATCCCATAGTCAAAGAAAATATTAATTTGTCACACCCTTTGCATGTATGGAGTCAAAATGGCTATTTTCAAGTCCACATCAGATTCTCACAGAGAGCATGGTTTGTTAGAAGAGAATCATACCTAGCCTCCCAGCTGCCCAGTGTGTGTTCTACCATAGGAAACACCGCCCACCAGCTACACAGTGTGCATTGCACTCCTACTCAGAAGAGCAGCAGCGTGTACTTGACAGTGTGTTGTGGTTGTCCTCCATAAGAAATCTTGTCCTGTGTGGATAGGATTCTTTGCTGAGAGTCCACAGCTACTAGTAACTTTACTTATCTTTCCTTTACTTTTGTTTTACTCAGCCATTATTTTTGGCTTCTATGCCTGGGTACTTTAAGGGTTGCCAGTGGGCTTGGGGAGGGAAGAAGCAGAGCCTCTGGGAAGAGTTTGAGAAGGGACGAGGCCTTTGGGGAACGGGTGGAACAGAGACAGGCCTTGAGAAGAGGCATGGGGGAGTGGCCTCAATGTCTGGTTATCAGCAATTAGAAAGGTAGCAACCCTAAGCTGTTGTTATTTAAAGTGACTTTATTTGCACTACACATTATTTATCTGAATTTTTGTTATTTGCATGTGTATCTGCCATTGTGATATTGAGCCTTTTAGTTACCAACTGAATGTTATGCTTAAATTTAAACCACCAAACTAAGGCCCTGGTTGTACAATCTGATCTGCAAGGGAAGATCCTGGGTAGGAGTTGGCCCATGTACACTGTTAAGGTAAGGTCCAAGGTGAAAATCAACAGAGCAATCAAAGACAAAAGACAGGCTAAATATCTCCCAGTTCTTTTTTGTGACTCGAAACCACATAGTGCTGTTTTTCAAAGTACTTATAGTTTCAGGTGGATCAATGTGGAACAGATCAGATCACACTTCACCATCTTATCAGAAATGTATGTTTTCTTTACCCTCAAATTAATATCTAGGAAAAGACAGAATGTGGAACTGTGGGTTGGAAACACTCCCAAATGGTAAATGTTGCTTTTAATTCCTTGTGTGTGTTACTCAGATTCCCTCTTCCTACACAATTTATCTTACGCAAGAAGTACCCTCTTAAGATTCCAAAAAATATTTCCTCCTAGAGTGCACTATTTTAGCATACATTTCCAATAAGACTGAAGCAAATTTAGCCTTGGCTTCCATGTAGACCCTTCAAGGTCTGAAAAAGTCCTATGGAATCTCAACTATTGTCCTTATTTCATTGCAATTGAACACAGGATAATTATCACAAGCACCTCACCCTAAAAGAGTATATTTAAAAAACCCACACACGTGATCAGTTGAGCATACAGTTACAATAGGACTCTAGACAATTTGTCAACTACTAACAACCACTATGCAGAGCTTTAGGGAGTACTATACAATAGGCTTTATGTAGAATGGCTGCTGCCATAGCGTTTCAACAATGTAAATCATTGTGCAACATATTCTGACACCTTTGCTGAAGCTGAAACACTGCTGTCCTCCTCAAATGCATTCCTCTTAGAAGAAAGGTAATATTCAATTTGGGTCAGGGCCCTGTATTCATCCCCATATAAATGTTATATTTATTTTCACTGCCACTATAGAGCATTTCCAGTGTACTGCCACTGACCAGTGTCAGATTTGGATCTGTTCAGAAATTATTTTTAGCAATGTGTGCAAGACACCTGCAGGCCACACAGAACTGGTTGATCAAAATATTAATCTGTTTTATTGCTTCATAAGCAAACATTACTGTGATAAAGACAGTGGAGATGCACTCTGCTGTGCTGTGTTTATATCTTCATCTTTTAGATGAGAGTTGAAGATTCCTTTGTTTCTGTCCCTTGCTGGAATTTACCTAAAGGTTTACATTATCCTAGGAGGGGTGAATAGTTTAAAGTGGCTTGCACAGAGGGTCAAATCACCTCTGTGGCAGGAGTAGGCTGAAAAATACTGGAGGAGGGGGGAACCGAGTCAGAAATTCAGCAGTGCTGGGTCTCACCATGAGTTAGTTCTCCAGGACTGTAAGTCTGTACAGGCTGGTGGAAGGGACTTGCCTCCTCAGTGTACCACACATTTTAGAGCCCTGGCCGAGTTCCCTGGCTTCTTTACGGAATGCTTTTCCAAATCTGGGTTTAGGCTAGAGGACTGAATGGGGGCCAGTGGCTTACTGAAGCCCCATCAATTCAGAAAATGCAGACCCCTCCCAGGGAAGGCTATAGAATCATAGGGTTGGAAGGGACCTCATAGGTCATCTAGTCCAACCCCCTGCCAGAGGCAGGACCACTCCCACTAAACCATCCCAGTCATGGTTTTGTCAAGCTGGGCCTTAAACACCTCCAAAGATGGAGATTTCACCACCTCCCTTGGCAGCTCATTCCAAGGCTTCACCACTCTCCTAGTTAGAAATTTTTTTTTCAAATATCCAGCCTCGACCTCCCTAACCACAACTTGAGACCATTGCTCCTCGTTCTGTCCTCTGTTATTACTGACAACAGTCGAGCTCCATCTTCCTTAGAGCATCCCTTCAAGTAGTTGAAGGTTGCTATCAAATACCCCCTCAATCTTCTCTTCTGCAGACTAAATAAGCCTAATGCTTTCAGTCTTTCCTCACAGGGCTTGTGCTCCAGCCCTTTGATCATTTTGGTTGCCCTCCGCTGGACTCTCTCTAGCATGTCCCTGTCCTTTTTGTGGTGGGGAGCCCAAAACTGAACACAGTATTCTAGATGTGGCCTCACCAGTGCAGAATAGAGGGGAAGGATCACATCCCTTGATCTGCTGGTAATACTTCTTTTGATGCAGCCCAGTATACCATTGGCCTTTCTGGCAGCAAGACCACACTGCTGACTGATATCTAACTTCCCATCCACCATGACCCCCAGGTCCTTTTCTACTCTGCTGCTACTTAGCTGAATGTTTCCCAGCCTGTAGCAGTGCATGGGGTTTTTCTGTCCCACGTGCAGGATTTTACAATTGTCCTTATTGAACCTCATAAGATTTCTATTGGCCCACTGTTCCAATTTATCTAGGTCTCCCTTCATCCTGTCCTTGCCCTCCAACGTGTCTACTGTTCCCCCCAGCTTGGTGTCATCTGCAAACTTACTGAGAATACAGTCTATTCCACCATCTAGATCATTGATGAAAATGTTGAACAGGACCGACGCCTGGGGGACACCACTCGTGACTGGCTGCCAACTAGACATGGAACCATTGATTCCTACACACTGAAACCGTTGATCTAGCCAGTTTTCTATCCACCTTATAGTCCACCTATCTAACCCATACTTCCTTAATTTGCTAGTGAGAATGCTGTGGGAAACTGTATCAAAAGCCTTGCTAAAATCAAGGTATATCACATCAACGGATCTTCCTGCATCCAGAAAACCAGTCATCTGATCATAGAAGGAAATGAGATTGGTCAGGCATGATTTACCCGTGGTAAATCCATGCTGACTGCTCCTGATCACTTTATTTTCCTCTAAGTGTTTGAGGATGGATTCTTTGAGAACCTGCTCCATGATTTTTCAAGGGATTGAGGTGAGGCTGACAGGTCTGTAATTCCCCGGATCCTCCTTTTTCCCTTTCTTGAAAATAGGCATTACATTTGCTTTTTTCCAGTCCTCTGGCACGTCCCCTGTTCTCCATGAGTTTTGAAAGATAACGGCCAGCAGTGCTGCTATCTCATCGGCCAATTCCCTTAGCACCCTCGGATGCAGTTCGTCTGGCCCCATGGACTTGTGCACATCCAGCTTCTTTAAGCAGTCTCTAACCTGACCTTCCATCACCAAAGGCCTCTCTTCTTCTCTCCCATCTGCCCCACCCATGGTAGTGGGCTGGGAGCTGACCCTGCCTGTGAAAACTGAAGCAAAAAAAGCATTGAGCACTTCAGCTTTGTTCAGCAAGGGACCTACACCATCCCTGATCCTCTTCTTGTTATTAACATACTTGTAGAACCCCTTCTTGTTATCCTTTACATCCCTTGCTAGCCGCAACTCATTTGTCCTTTGGCCTTTCTGATTTTATCCCTGCAGTCCCTAGCAATATCTTTATATGCCCCCTTGGTCATCTGACCAAGCTTCCACTTCCTGTAAGCTTCCTTTTTATGTTTAAGCTCAGAGCAGAGTTCCCTGCTAAGCCATTCTGGCTGCCTCACGTGTTTGTTCTTTCTCCTAATTGGAATGGCAACTTCCTGTGCCCTTAGCAGGGTTTCTTTAAAATATAACCAACTCTCTTGGACTCCTTTCCCTCTGCTTCTTTGAAGTCCAGGGTTTGTGTTTTGCTTCTTTCCTTTCTTCCTTTAACTAGCATCCTGAACTCAACCATGTCATGGTCACTACTGCCTACCTTGCCATTTACCTCTGCATCCCTGATCAATTCTTCCCTGTTTGTGGTCTTCACTTCAGGAAGTCTTTAAGATTATTTTCTGTATGAAATATAGGATACATTGTGATCAGCATGAGGAGACATCATAGAATGTGGATGCACCACAACTGTGAAATGCAGATAGCTTCTCCTGACTGTTTTGGGTGATCTTACATTTTAGTATTTCCAGAAAAATTATAACACATTCTTTAAGACTTTCAGCTCAAAGTGCTTCATAAACTATTGTACCACTTGTTCTCTATTAGGTTAATCCAGTGCTTATTGCAGTTAATGAGAAGACCCTTATTGACTTCAGTGGACATTGAATTGTGTCCTTTTATCTTCATTCCAGCTAATGTCTGTGTGGTACATAAGGAATGAAGGTTTAGGTATTTCATTTACATGAAACACATCACCTAACAGCTCTTTGGTGGAATGTGACATCTTCATTTTGCAACAGTTTAAGTTAGGAGGTGATAAAAAAATGCTGTTAATGGAAAAGAAACACTATTTCATATAATTTCTGTGTTTTCTGACTATGGAATATTACATCTTATGGTATAGTTCAGCTACTGCTAAGTGCCTGGTTTTCTTTCATTCTGTAACATTGAGACTGTGCTTGTTAGTGAGTTTGGAATGATTAAACCAAACTATATTCTGGGAAAATTGGTGTCAGACTACTGCTCATTAATAGAGTTTGAAATGATTAACCCTGAGCAATACTTCAGGGATTTTGATGTCAGCCTGCTGCTATCCAAATTATATATTTAAAACTATGCCAGAGAAAATGTTGGTACTAGAAACAAAGGCACTAGTAGCTCAGAAAGACGCCGAATTTTTTTTTTTTTTTTTTTTTGCCTATTGTAATTCTTGGCAAAAGGAGGTTTTATAGCATTGTGTTTTCTGCTGTTAGAGTGAGAAATACCATAAACACTTGGGGCTTCTTGCCTTGTAGTACATCTAAATTCACTTTCATTGAAAATGATGTTCAGTGTTCTTTTCAGCTGGGAATTCAGCAGAACAAAATGAATGTGATGTTTCTCTGCTTTATGTATTCAGTAATTTGATGAGATATAATTTCCCATACAGTTCTGCTCCTTATAGTCATATTGTCCCTGAGTAATTTCTCAAAAACACAAAAAGCTAATTAAACATTGTTGAAATTTTCTAAGGCAAGACATATACAAGGTCATACGAAGGGCTTAAATGAACTTTATTAAAGACTAGCAGTCTGTTTCTTTGGGAGGGATCCCTCCAGCAATCTTATGACAGCCTGGCATATTGCTGTCAATAGCAAACCATTCTACAGTGTAAAATTACAGAACAAATTCCCTCCATGTGCATGCTTACCAAAGGGCATTATGTATTTGGAAGCTTTTTGTTTTAATAATTTAATCAGTTTTCTTGCTGTCCTTTCATCAAATAAAATGATCCTAGATGCTATAAAATACTTCTCATGTGTATGGGAAAAGTTAGTATTTCATTGTGCAACTACTGCTGTAATTTACCACACATTTACATTGTCCTGTGGGTCTATGCTTGTACAGCACCTAGCACAACTGAAATACAATAAAGAAATGATGATATTAATGAAGGGCCAGATTAAAACATGCCAAGGCCCTAGGCTATGTCAAGATTCAGAGGCTTCATACTATAAAATATAAAGAGAAAAAAGTATATTGCATTATAACAGGAAGAGTAATGAAGGTATACAGAGGGGTGGGGGTAGGAAAGTGATGAGGAGGGGATTAGTAGAGATGATGGCTGGTGTGCAACGGGATTTAAAATGTGTTGGTAGGCTAGCTCCCATTGTCTCCTCTTGAGTCCTGAGGTGAGGTTGCACAAGCTCTGAATGACATGAGTAGTCCAGCAGTCCTGGAAAGGAAGTTGATGGGACTGGGCAGTATGGGGAGGTCAGGGTTCAAAATTTTGCCAGGGGATTCTCTATGAAAGGTTATTTAAGCCAAAGCAATTTCAATTGTGATAAATCATCTTAGTTATCTCCAACATACTTAATGTTATACCAAAAAGGGCACCCAGGAGAGCACCCCCTAGTAAAAA
>ML682008.1:8563714-8718646 GCA_007922195.1 Podocnemis expansa
CACAATGTCCATTACACAGGGTTACAGTTATCTGTCTGTGCTCCACACTTAAAGCCCTTTCATAATATGAAGCCCCAAGTCATGGCTTACTTGGCTTGTACCTAAATCTAGCACTGTAATAATGGCAATTTGGCTTGGGGAAGATGTATGCCTTTTTTGGTGACACATTGCATTAAACACCATTCACATAATAAACAAAGAATGCACTTACAGACCAGAGCTTCGACAATGCAGCTGCCTGAAAATAACTGTGTGAAGTTTGTTTGTAGCTAGTGAAGCATGCAGGGGCTCAAGCATTTATCTCCATTCTTATGTATGGCATATAGAGTACAGATGTGATATTATCCCTGTAATGCTGCCAGAGACATGGGTTATTTACCATGCAAGGATGAAGTGTTCTTGAAAAATATGTCTACTGTTTTGAGAATAGAACAACTTGTAGTATTTATCCTTCTTCTGCAACAGTGGTTCTGTTTTTTAAAACTGACATTAATTTTCATGACTTGACATTTATATAATTCTACAGTCTGACTCTCCGTATAGTGTATCAGTGAGCAGCAGCACCGATAATCGAGGCCGTTATGATGGCAGCTTGTCAGACACTGGGAGTGGCAATGTCAAGCATAGACTATGTCAAGACAGCTCTTCTTGAATATTAAAATGTTGGTGTGGAAAAAGTTGCTCACACAAATGCATTCAGGAGCCCTTCCCTATGCCTTGAGCACTCCAAGCCCCAACTCTCAGCCTCCTCCCCTGAGGATTTGCCCTGCTCTGTCCACAGCCTACTGCCAGTGCCTCTCCCTCCCCTTCCCCTTCTTCTCCTAGAGGTGCAGCCATGAGCCAAGCTAGGGTTAGATGGCCGTACAGAGGGTGGCCCTTTAAAACTTCTCTAGAGCATAGCCTCTGGCTCCTATTCCAGGCCAGAATTTGGCTGCACAGCAACTGTTCTCAGTAGATCAGTCTTTCCCAGGTTCCTGGGGCTGAGCATGTAAGCATGTCTCCCTCATGGAAGGGGTGGAGGCTGGGGGTGGGAGATTTTCTCTTCTGCATGCTCCAGTCAGGCTGCCTTGAGCTGGTAAGACAGGCTGCTCCCCAAATCCAGTGTGGTGTGCTGCAGTGACTCTCCAGGTTTCCATTCTTGAACCCTGATTCACCCCATTTTTGCCAGGTGACCACTCACTCCTGAGTCAGTCTACACCAGCCTCCTTCATGTAATTGATCCCAGTCAGTGGCTGGAAGCCCTCTGGCTACTCGAGGGATGGTTGCCAACACATCACCCCCAGCCCAAAATACCACAGTGGGAGCTTCTTTCTTACAGGGATTGGAACCCACTCCCAATCACCATAGTCTCACATCCATCCATTTAACACTGAAATAGATCATGCCCAGCCTCCCTCACTGACACCCTCTAAAGTCCACATAGCTTTAAATAAAACTACTATTTTATTGATTAATGTATGATTTTAAGTGACTATACAGCAAATCAGTACATAGTCATTTTAATAAAGTAGTCAGTAGTTGTGAGAAATTAAAAGATAAAACATGCCTGCTACCCTATAAAACTACTAGAAATATGTTCATCTCATGCTTCACGTCCACCTGTGATTGTTTGCAGCCATCTCTGCCTCCTCTATGGGAGTGCCGAATTCTTTCTGTAGGTGTTTCAAGATGTAGTTTCCCAGGAAAAAAACCAAACGGAGTCATTCAAAGTGACTCTCTTTGTTTCCAGATCACCTTGACCCCTCCCCTTCCATGCTGTTGTGTGATTCTCTTTACTTCTACCAGAGCTAGGGAGAGTTTTTTCATTGCATTGACTTCATCATATAATTCCCCAGTCTCTGTGCTAGAGATAGATAGTCCTGCAGGTCTGTGCTGTGTAACACACTTCACATCTGCACACATACATGATACCATGGTAATCATGTAAAATAGGTTATGAGCATTCATAAAGGAAACTTGCATCGCATATTGGCATCAAATCATACAATTACAGTGCAAAAGTGAGCAGGAAATTTATACAGACCATCAATTAGGGGCTCACAAATATGCATCTTGTGACATTGTATGAAACTGGGTGAGGGGACAACTGATCCTGAAAATGTCAGAAGTAGCTGGAGGCATCTGAGGCCAGAAAAGAGATCTTAAAAGTCCTGTCTTGTGAGATGCTTAGTACCCTCACGCAAGCGAGCTCAGCAAGAGTAGAAGGCATTTAGTGTTCCACAGGGCTGAGCCTTCAGTTTTGAAGAAAGCTGTACCTGGATGGAAATGATTGCTTTCCCTCTACAGCTGCGTAAACTTGCATTGAGAACCGGTTGTAAATGCAAACTACACTTCCATTGCTCTCTGATTTATAAGAAACAAAGGGGTAAAGTTTGGGATTATGTGTCCCTGTATCGCAGCTGTCATAAATACATCTCATACATGTTCCTTTTGGTGTCTTTGACACTTCATGGATTTTGAGTTATGAAATTGGACGATTACATTTTTCCCACCCTACCATGCTCACAACATGGCAGCTGACCTTATTGTTTTCTCTCTACACCAGTAATAAGCTAAATCTTACAAGCAAGTATTTCTTCTTAAGGTTTGCTTCTCTGATTTTGCAAAAGGATGAGCAAGATGTTCATGTGCACTCACTGATTTATGTAGGTAGTAATGAGAAAAAACTGTTAATTATGTTAATAAAACCATAAAATAAAACAGTAATAATCTGTAATCCATGAATTTTCCTGTGTTTGTTTATCTGTTTATCCTCTTACATTGGTAAAGAGAAAAAAAGTGAGGTCAGTGGTGTTACAATGTAAAAATTGCATGGGGAAACTGAGCCAAAGCTGTGATATACAGGAAGTATGTACAAATCCTGTGTCCTTGTTCAAATCCTGAGACATGCTTGAGAGTCACCCACTGAGTGTCTATAGATAGCTGTGGTAATCAGTTGCTTCTTTGCTCTCTCTTTTTGAGTATTTGTGAAAGGTAAATGGCTAGCTGCTTTGCATGCTGTAGCTCTGTTTTGATCCAAGTTTTAGATGTAATGCAAATAGCATTTTCCAGTGCTTGTGCTGACTTGCCAAGACTTAACGGACTATAATTTGGCAAATTGCCAGGCATTTTGCCAGTGCAAAGTGACATAATTTGAAATGTGCAATCATAAAATGTTTTACAAACTGAGATATAGATACTACTATACACTAAGATCACTTCTCTAACAGGACCTGCAGCTGCTTCCAAAATAGAACATTGCAGCATTTTAATAGTGCACAGGAATTTAGGACAGGCAGTGAAAACTTGAAGGGGAAATTAAGTAAGCAGAAAATAATACCCTTCTTGGAACTGGGCCTGGGCATCATGTTCATTCTTTCACGTTTGGGAGAAATGCCATGAGTTTTTAACGGCTCCAGGAATTCAGACGCTTGATTTTATGTCTCATCTGAAAGGTAGCACCTTTGCCATGAAGTGTCTCTTAACATAATACTGGGTAATTAGCTCAGTAGTGACTCAGAGGGAAAGTGAGGAATAGTGAAGAGTTGGCCATTTATAATTCTCTACTGCAGAGGGTCCAGGATGGCTAACACATCTATTATCAGAAGTCCAAACCTCTGGAAATAGTGCAACAAAAGATAATGCTGAAATTCTTGATACCGTGTTACGATGCTTCCCCCACAAGATGAAATTTGGAGGTAACTGTCTCAAAGAAACTCATGGGACCAAAATTCCTGTGGGCTACAACTGTCTGCTGGATATGAACAATTGCAGTAGTATGTCCTTTTGTTGTATGTAATAGGTATATCAGGCACAGGTGATCTCTTATGTGTGTGGGCGGAAGGGTGCAGAAATAGTTCATGTGTTCAGGAGGGTGATTGCACAAGTTGGTCAGTGTTTGGAATGTGCATTCTGACTAATCTAGGGAAAGTGAACTAGGTAGAGTTGGGGTATTTAGTTAGTATTTTACTGAGATGAGAATAATGTCTTATGTGAACCATATACAAATGATAATGGGTCTGATGTAATGGACTTTGGCCCACAGGATGAGGGTGGTGTAGGATTTTGTCTCTGGCCTCCACTTTAGGGGTATGACTCAATTCACAAGATATTATGTAGGTTGTTCTGTGACATAATAGAGACTTTTGGTCTTACAATGAAATTCTCTTGGTCTTTGTAAAATCACTTTAAAGAATTCATTAATCTATGGTGATCAGAGATGGTAATCAGGGTGCGGGTACTGTGGAAAATTAAGTCTGTTGTTGGAGCCTCAGAAGAGTAGGAAGGAATTTTTCCCCAGGGCAGATTGGCAAAGGCTCTGGAAGTTTTTCCTTTCTCAGCTGCTGTGGATTCTGTATACCTTCAAGTCTTTAAATCATGATTTGAGGACTTTAATACCTCTGTCATAGGTTAGTAGTTTATTGCAGGATGGGGTGACTGAAGTTCTGTGGCCTGCATTGTGCAGGAAGTCATACTAGATGATCATATTGGTCTCTTCTGACCTTACAGTCTATGATTACTTCCAGACATTCTGATCACATTTCTTGTTTTCCTCAATTAATGCCAAATTACCTAGTTTTTGATATTTTTATAAAAAAAAAATATTTAGAGATAAAACAGATTATCTCTTTATAAGCTTAATTGTATCTCTTGTAATATTTTGGCTAATAATTGTCATCTTTACAAATAGTTAATTAAAACTTCCTTCATATTGTGTTCTGTACTTCCCAATGTTGTGACTAAGTACAGCGCGTCAATACACCAGAATTTACTTATTCAAAAGAGGGTCATTACTCCTTGTTATGAGTGGCTAAAATATAACTTGACAGGACCCAAAACCCTTCTAATTTCCAAGCCCCTTCCTGTATTGTCCAGGCCCCCCTTCATGCATGTGTGGGCCCCATTTATAATATGAATGTAAAGCAAACTGAGCCTCACCAGCTTTTTCCTCACATATGAAGCACAGCCTTAAATCCACATCAGCCCAACCTTGTCCACCACTGCCCACATTGGACCCCTTTTTCCCCATGTCCTCCTCAGCCACCATCCCCATTTCCTAAGCTTTGTGCCCCCAAGCCCCCACTCCAGCCTTCCTAACTCCCCATCCCCAGTCTTCACTCCACCCTCCTTTGGCCTCCCAACCCCCTCCACACCTCCCAAGCCCCCTTCAGTCCCCTTGTCCCCATTCCTCGACTCCAACACTTTCACCCCCACAAATCCCTCCACACCTCCCCAGCCCCCTCCATCCCTATCCCTCAATCCAGTCCCCCCAATCTCCTCCATCCCTCCCCAGCCCCCTGCCCAGGCCCCACTCCAGCCCTTCATAGTCCATTCCACCACAACCCAGCCCCTACCAGCCACCCAGTCTCCTTGTCCCCATGTCCCCCTCCATCCCTCCTCAGCCCCCCATCTCCCTCTTTCCCTCCTCAGTCCCCCATCCTGACTCCTTGCTCCAGCACCTCACACTGCTCCAGACCCTTCCATTTCTACCCCCAGTCTCCAGCTCACCATATCCACCACCTCCAGCTGGCACAGTGCCTTGTGCTTCCACTTGGTGCTCTTGGACTCCCGAAGTGGCAGAGCAAACAACAGCAGCAGCATTGCCAGGAGCAACAAGTGTGAGGCAGCGGCAGGCAGAGAGCGCATGGAGTGGGGCTGCCGGACTGGCTGGGAGTGGAGTGAGCAAGGGGATCATGTGTCTGCCACACATTATTCCCCCATTGCTCCATTTCCAGCCAACTGCACCATGCACTCTCCTCCTGCCACCACCTTGCAGTCACTGCTCCTGGCCATGCTGCTGCTGCTGCTTGCCCCACCACTCAGGGAGTCTGAGAGCCCAAAGGGGAAGCATAAGGCGGCAGGGGTTAAAATAAGGGGGAATGCACCAGAACAGTTCATTCTACCCCATTATTCTATTTTAGGGGCCCCAGAACACTGGCCACTAAAATTTGTGGGCCCTGGAATGGTGTTCCGGTGTGTTCCCCCTTACTTTAACTCCTACTTGTTACTCCTGTGTAAAGCCTCTCAGCATCCCTAGTCTAATCTGGATGTCTCCAGAGTCCGTGCAGACTCAGAATGATAGTAGGCACAGGTGTTCAGCAGCATTACAGTCCTTGGTGTTTGTGCAGTTAATAAAAAATGCTTCATTTTCTCTCTTGACAAACTGACTCCTAAATGCTTATTAAACTTTCCTCTGTAGAGCTCAGAAGCTGCATAGACTGAAATTGTTTCTTGCAGCATTCCCATGGTTTTGATCACTTATCGCAAAGCATAGTCACTCCAAAGAATGTGCGGTGCTCCCAGGGGTCAGATTTGCCACAGTGAATGACTTCAAAACTGTCTTTCTGACATACTTATTCATACCTTTTTTTGTGCCATTTTCTTTTCTTTTTTCTATTTTTGTTTTTTAAGAATTGGGATTCTCACTGCACCACTCTACTCCTCCCCTCCCCTAACTGAAGTCTTATTTAAAAAACAATGAGAAAGCAGTTGCTGAAAAGATTCAACTCAGGCAACACCTTGTGTGGTTCATTTCAAACATCTCAGAAATTATCACTTAATAAAACATCACACTTACAAAATATTAATCCAAAAGGAGTTTTCTTTTTGAAAGCTGAGGTTGGAAGGGCATCACAATCATACTTAGAAAGGAAAAGTGTTTTTAGAAGTTAGTTGTAGAGCATGGCTTCATAGTAAAAATGAATTTTAAATATACATAAAGCTGATCAAACAGATTATAATCTTAATATAAAATGCTCTGAGGAAAAAATTGTATTGAGCAAGGCCAGACTGATCTGTTAAAATAACTGATTTTTAAAGCCATGGAAAATGCGGTACTCATAAATAAATAAAGACTAATTGTACATATGGATTTTGGATCTCAGTGATGACCTTTCTAGGAGTCAGGAAGCACAAGAGAATTCTACTTTTTTATTAGCTAGAGGTGTAAATTGGGAGGTAAGAATGTCTGGCCTAGAATCCTGGCATGCTCTAGCACATCTCCACCAGCTATAGAGTTTTGCAAATACCATTGGAAAGGAAGGTGGACAATCCTAGTGACTTCCAAAGGGGTAGCTGTATTCAGGGGCGTCGCTGCCCTGGGGAAGCACCCTGGGCACCAGCCCAGGCCATGCCCACTGCCAGCAGGCCACACCCCCGGCCATAAGCCAAGCCCCCAGCTGAGGATGGGGCCGGGAGTGGCCTCTACTGCTGTGGGCATCTGAGCCCCAGATCCCCGGCTGGGGACGGGGCTGCCACGCCTGCAGGCGGCTGGGCCTCGGATCTCCGGCCCGATTGGGCTGGAGACCGGGAGAGGCGGGCACCGCCAGACCTGGGGCACTGGCACTGGGATTCAGGGCATGTGCCCCGTGTGCCTGGTGCCAGTGACGCCCCTGGCTGTGTTAGTCTAGTTCAGCGAAACAAACAAGGAGTCTGGTGGCACTTTTAAAGACTTACTACCCTGTCATTTTTTCAGATGATAGCACAGTTCAAGCATTAATGAAAGTTTTGTAGTAGTTCAGATATCAATTTGCAGTTAATGTATGCTTGATAACAAATCATTTAGATGTGCTTGCTTATTCTCTTATTATTAGGCACCACAAGACCACATAAGGAGGGAGAGGTCCCAGGTGTGGACTATATTTTCATCACTGTTGAAGATTTTATGGAACTGGAGAAAAGTGGTGCTCTCTTAGAAAGTGGAACATATGAAGGTAAGACCATCTTTTCTGCTAAATCTGTTTTTATGTGTTCTTTACATTTGTTCCATTTAAACAGACTTGCATTAGGACATCTCATTACAAATATGTCGTTGCTACAGTTATCTGAAGCTTATGAGGGGCCAGATGGCAACTGTGAAAATATTTTGATATGTAACAACTAAAATGCAGATGGATTCATTGTAATTTTATTATATCACACTAGCCTAAGAAAGAAACCAAGAGCAAAACTAACACTGGTATTCATATAAATTGTCAATGCAGCCCAACAGTATAATCTTTTGAGGTTGTGTGCAAGAAACTTTATGTCAAGTACCTGAGGTAACAGAGGTGAAATTCAAACAAATAATTATTTATCTAGTATAGTTACAGAACAAAGCAAAGTCAAAGATAAAACAATTGTAGGTATGGATACTTCCCCACACCTATAGGGTATTGATGGCCCTGTAAATATCAGTGTTCATTGATACCTGAAACAGCTCTTTTGAAGTAAGTCAGTATGTTTGGTAATGTCACGTCTCTTGGTCTTTGTAAAGTCACTTTAAGTAATTTATTAATTTATGTAACTGTAAAATAGATAGGGATTCTTAGTGAATGCTGTGCTAGAAGTCTGTTTACGGGACAAACAGCTAGCAGCTTAATGTGGAGCAATGTTCCCTGAAGGGCATGGTTGATTCATCATCTGACTTCAAATCAGTTCCAAAACACAACCACCCTGAAAGCAAAACTCTTGTGAATCAGTTTCATACACTGGAACAATAATGAAACCAAAATTTGCACTTAAAAAAAGCTATAAATGTTTGGTTTAAACAGAGTATTTAAGAATAAAAGTGAAAGGATCAATATTTTTTAATTCAGTATTTTTTAAAAATTGAATGAGAAATTAAACCATCATCTATCTTACTGAAAATATGACCCACTGATGCCGGGAGCTCTGTGTGGACAGAGCCAGATATGGCCCTATATTTGTACCATGTAATAAGAATAGCAATGATGACTTTGTCTTAGTCAGGAGAAACATCTTCAGATAAATAAACAGCAGTTTACACCACAGAAAATCATTCGCTCTGCTAAATAGCATGGAGGAAAGTAATTCTTTCTTACCTAATCAGCACAAATTACCCCTTGAAAAGTAAATGCATTTTCATAAAGGGCTAGAACAATACAAAATTATAGCAAAGAATCGTTCCAATTAAAGGAAGTCAAATAACTGGAAAAATTAATCTCTTTCCCTCATCTCTCTTTCTTCACTGACTTCTAAGGGAGAAACTTGCATAAACAATAACACGAAGGTAGGGTGCAGGATTCATCAGACCCTCACAGAATGCTGAGCCATCTCCACAGATCTTTTTATGTTAATTTAGGTTTCGAAGCTTGCATTAAAACTATGTAAGTTTAGCACAGGTCTGTCATTGCTTGACAATGTAATTTCATTAGTTTTTAAAAAACGCTGTAGAGGTTGAACTGCTAGTTTAAATTAAATCATAAGATTCTTGCTTCCCTTGAGGGCTACCGAGAAGTGTCTTTTAATACCAGCTAGCAGAAGCTGAGTGGACAGCCAGGTAAAATGTTTTGAATTTGTTGGCTGAGAAACACTGCATGAGTGCGTCAGACTGCTGAGAATCTAGCAGGACAAGGGACCAAAGCCGAGGCAGCAGAATGTCCGACACATCACTTCCTAACTGGTTTTGGCAATCTTGTAATTTGCCAAAGGCAAACCAAAATTAACCCGTGCAACATCTGTGCAATTGGTTTTATCATGATACCACTAGCTCCTGCAAGTCTGGGTCTGTTGATCCAACCTTTGATGGCTCACATCGAGATCTCCATGAGAACTAAATTCAGGAGACCCACTGCTGAACCAGGATCACTGAACCCTCCTGAATGGGGACCATAGAATTTTAGTGCAGATACATTGCCTTCAAGATCCCCAACCAGATCTACCACCACATCATCTTCTGACAGTCTTCAGAGAGCCAGGAGCCCCCAAGATAGATCACTTGATAGGGCCTGTAGCATTGAACATCATCTGAGCCTTTGGACAGTGGTGGGGGTGGGGAAGGACCATGCCCCTGGATGCCAGCCTAGGAGGAGGTGACAGGTGGGCCCTCATCATCTCTGCTCCAGTGGCGGCTGCTGCTGCTGCCTGACAATCACTCACAGCTGAGTTGTGAGCAACTGTGCACAGGAGATAAGGGCTGATCTGGATTCTGCCCTGCTAGTTGAAGGGGTCGGTCCCCCAGGCTTCCCCACTGAAGAGACTAATGCTTGAAGAGCTGCCTGCAGCCATGAAGAAGCTGTGGAGGACGGACAGGGCTGGAGGCTGCAACCATCCACCCCACTCCTGCTGTTTGTGGCATACAGAATGGCCACAGTTGCACCGCAGGGAGAGAGAAGAGAGGAGAAAAGCATTTCTTGACTTCTACAACAAAACTATGCATCTTGAAATAATAACCAAATAAAATCAAGGCACGTACTTATTTGCCAGTAGGAACTATGTATATTAACCCTGCCTCCCCTGCAAAAATATAGAACAAAGCTGGCCCTGCAAACTCACCTGCCTGAGCAATGAGTAGTCAGTGTGAGTGCCAGGTAAGAGCTGGGGCGAACCCTCATTTGTGCTCCCTTACCTCCTCCACAGATACAGACACCCCATCCTCTGGGGCAGCTGAGGAGAGGCATCCTGTCCGGCACAGCTGTAGGGGGTGGCATGCAAATGTAATCTTGGCCCCTGGGCGCTACACTAGAGGCCCTTGATATACAGAGATCACAATATTGTCTTGGGAAAACCTGGTCCAAGGGCACCTTTGTGCGCCACTTCGCACCGGAGCATTCAAGTACTCAGCACCAATAGATCTGCAAATACAGCCAGAACTGTGATTCCCGTTGCTGCTGTCTTTACCATTATAGTGAGCACTAGCTCTGTCTGTTAGCGTGGAACCGTTTATCTCTAAATTGCTGAGAACCACAACATCTCCCATGCATCTGGGCTATACATTATCTTTGGCTTCATCTTCAATCAGAAAGTGAGGACACTCCATACCACCCTCAACTCTTCTCTCCTGGATTCACACCACTACCCTTAACGTTGCAGAGGTCCCACACATTCTTCACAAGGGAATGCAGCTGTGACACTGGCAGGTCAGATGCCAGCTCTTGCCCAGGCAGCACGTGTTAACTGAGAACTAACACACACACAGCTGGAGACCAGACTAGTTCACCTTATTGCAGTTTGTCTTATAAGGATGTATTTAGTGGTTAGTTTCTATGGAGGGCTTGTAAGTTGCTGCATGCATTAATCTTGCTTGTGATGTTGGTATTCCATTGAATAAGAAAATATGTAAGTTTTTCTTTATAATTTTGAAAGTGCCTGCTCTGAACTTTTGAACCCAGCTAAAGTCACATGAAAATTTTCCATCTTGGCTGTTTGAACTCAGAAAGGGCCACAGACTCTAAACTGATGCCAGAGATACCCAGGGGCTACTTACTAGTAATAGTGCTTGAAAGGCACTTTAAATTGACGCTTGTCACTCAGGATTTGGATCGTAACTCATTTGAGTGCATATGTTTGCTTTCTTTAACTTGTAAACAACTTTCATTTGTTTTTTCCTAATTAATAAACATTTAAATAGTTTTTACTGGATTGGCTATAGGCATTGTCTTTGGTGTCAGATGATGTTTACCAGTTGATCTGGGGTAAATGACTGACCTCTTTGTACTGGAAGCAGTCTGAACATGGTGTGATTTTTTTTTTTAATGTCCATTTATTGCTAAGTCCAGTTTTTCTGGGTGGCAAGATAGACTACAGGCACAGTCTATGACTCCATGGTAAGACTGTTATAGTGATCCAAGACTTCACATTTGTTACTCATTTGGTGAAATCTAATTGTAGAAGACTCCACCAGTTTGGGGTGTCTGCCTTGTTTTTGACTGTCCCGCCCTAAGTAAACACTCCTAATCATGAGCAACTGTAGACAGCATGAGACCAGGTCTGTGATTGCCTCCCCTCTAGCTACCAGGCTCATATCCATCAATGTCTATGTGGCGCTGTTGAGGACCATGGTCTGTTCTGTGCAGCTCAGCTGAAAGACACAACCACACCTCCAAAAGGCTGCCCCATCCACTGTGCTACCTATACAGATCTCCCAGTAAACCCTCCTGGTTCCAATAGGGCCACAAATAAAGGAGAAGAGGGTAGAAGAGAAGTCTCGGGAGGCAACTTTTCTGCATCGATCACGCTGTCCTCTTTGCCACCTGATCCATGGCCCTAAAGTTGTATTATTATAAAGGTTTCCAAGATGTATTAAAAAGGATGGCCAAGGCCCTCCAAATCCTCACTGAGAAAGTACAGGAATAGACACACAAGTTAATTGACATATTTCAGGTGTTCTTATCAGGAAATTATGTATCAATGGGAATATCATGGACCCTCGTAGATGCCTGCTTCAATACTGTCTATCTCTCATAAGGCATACAGGGAATACCAAATTCATCTACCCTATCTTGTAATGTGGTCACAATGGTGAAAGAGAAAAGGCAAAGCAATTCAGGGACACCAAAGAAGAGATGGCCAAAGAGAGTACATTTATTTGTCTGGAAAACCTACTCCTCAGCAAGGTTACAGTTTTGCATGATGAACTATCAGGTCATATTGGCCAGGTAAGGCTTCTACATACATGAGAAACTGTATGTCTGTGTGGGTAAACTGTACACTTAAATTTGTGAGTCTTTCACCTCACTAGTCAATGAGGGTCAACTCATGGCCATGTTAAGTCTCAAAGCAGCAGTTAATGCAGTGATGTAGAGTTACTGGAACAAGAGGAACATCATGATTTTAGGGATGAGGATTTCCCAGAGAAGCCTAAACAATGGTGGAGGATATACCTTCCGGAGAAGCTGGGTTGTTCAGTTTCAAGAAGGGCGAGGCCCTCCAAATGCTGAAGGAATCACAAGTATTCTTTCGAGGTCTACCTGTCAGCTCCAAACAACCTTATGCCTCAAAGGGAACAATCTCTCCAGCAGACACATCCCTTTAAAAGGTGACTGTTAACTACTGAGGAAAGGAATGGAAAGGGATCTCCGCTGCTACCGCATGGGTTCCAGAGAGAATCAGAAACAGCTGGAGAATTCAAACTCAGACCAGCGAGGCAGAGTTGAGTCCCATTTGATATAATCCGTCTTGTGCAATTAGGTATTGTTGGGAGTGGATGATTTATTATTATTTATATTCCAGGAGTGACTGAAGTCCAGTTTAAAAGACACATTGCAGTAGGTGATACACAAACAAATAACAGACATGGTCCCAGGCCCAAATAACTTACAATCCAAAAGTGCCATTTTCTTTTGACTGTCAGGTGCTTTGAAATACATTCCAGGATAGGTCAGGAAAACCATATGTTTGTTGCTTGTTCACCAATGAGGTTTTGCCTGATATTGTTGTCTATCACTCTTGTTACAACATCAGATCATAGAATCACGGACAATAAGGGTTGGAAGGACCTCAGTAGGTCACGTAGTCCGACCCTCAATGACTGAAGAGTTCTACACTTTTGTAAAAGCACTGCAATAGCATTGTACTTAACACTGTACAGTTTTCCATTTTTCACAAATCTGATCAAAACAGGATTTTTCATTATTTTTTCTTTATTGCCAAAAGGTGAGGCCAATTTGTTCTTTTATTTGCATTCTCCTGAGCTCTTGCTGAAAAGGCTGTGCCATCTCTGTGTTTATGGATTCTTTTAAAACTCTGACATGCTTCAACTGCTGCTGCAGATGGGGTAGCCATTCTGTGACAAAGCACAGTGCAGTGTCCCGGGCTGTAAATGTGGCACATTTCCCAAGCAGAAAGAGCCTTCTCTTGCTCCAGTTGAAGTTAATGAGAAAATTCCCATTGACTTCAGTGAAAGGATTAGTGGGTCCAAGTGTGTATTAATGCTTCCGTGAAGTCCAGAAGAGAGTTATTTGTTTATATGGAAATGTATAGCATCTTTCCTTTCCTGCAGTTCACCAGCAAATGTATGTTAAGGTCTTCTTGTAGTTATTAAAGATAATGGGCCAAATCCAAAAGGCCGTACTTTGATTTTCTTAAACAAAACATCTACCAACTTTACTGAGTAAAAATGTGAGTATTTGGCTGGCACAGTGTGAGATACTGAACATCACATATCACAGGAAAACAGTTTATACTCAGGCAAAAAAGTGAGGTAAAATAATGGTACTATAATGGACTTGCTAGTGTCTACATTAATGAATCACTGACACACATTGTATAGATTTGGAACTACATAACTGTGCGTCAGAGGACCTATATTGCTGTAACATTGAAGGAGATTCTTCAGTTTGCATGTGTGTTCTATGCTTTTTGAGCAAGATCTGAGTTACAGCTCCACTTTTTGAGTGAAGTTCCACTTGGTCATGGTATTTTGAAAAATAGGAGCTGTGGATTCATAGAACTGATCACAGACTTGATATGCACAGATCAATAAATTAGAAAACAGTGTGTTAAGCATTGCAAATTGGTAAACTAGATGATGCGTGTGTGTGTGCGTTTTCTCTCCCCACTGCCGTTAAATGGAAGTGCTTGATTCCCTATGCTGTCAGCTCTCTGACATTTGAAAACCTGTTCAGAGTCTTAATTCATGGGTCACTGACTAGATAAATGTCTGAGAAAGAGAGATGAACAAAATTTGTTTCACCATTCCTAATACTGCCTACATGTAGATTAAAATCTGGACCCACTGAAGTTATAGCAAAACTCTGACTGACTAAAGAGAGGTAAGATTTCACACTTGCTATTCTACTATTTGGGTAACGTGGCAGTCGAATAAATATCAGAATTTCCCTTTTCAACCAAAACTCTTTAATCAATGAACATTCTAGAAATCAGATGACTGTATATTTCCTTCAGGATGTTCTTTGTGCCCATATCCTGTGATGAAATTCTGGCTTGCCATGTTTTTCCTATACTTGGGGACACTATAACTTCCAATTGTTTTACATATGATTACATAAGGAGATGGCTGCATCTTTTCATATGTACACACTATGGAAGCCATGTTATTGCTTTACAGCCTGAGGGAGTGTGTGGAGTGGGACAGTGAGGATGAAGATGAGGTGATCATGCTACCTCTCCTCTTGCCAATAGCAAATGCAATTCCTCTTCTGCAGATGCATCCTTTACCCTTTCATCTTCAGCATGTATGTAATTTTAACATTAGCATGATTTCAAAATCTGAATCCTGGATTTTTCCATATAAGCATTAGTGTATTTATTATTGTATTGCCATGAGTATGCTTATATTAATGATTGGCAAACTCCTGGGCCCCTTACTCAATTTTTAAAGAACAGAGTTAGAAATTCAAGGTTTGGCCCAGTGAATATATTTTTCTGGTCTGCTGATTCCTTTTGCCAAAGCACTCAAAATGAAAGAAGTGAAACAAATACGATGTAATAATGTACTACCCTATTAAAATAAATACACACAGGCAACTGTGAAAGGGTCCAGTTTGAAAAGGGAAGTCAATGGATTGAAAGGGTAGATAAATTAATACTGAAATAATATGATCATTCTCTAACCATGTTTTCTTGACAAACGAAGTGTTTTTTAAAGCAAGAAGGAAACAGAATGTGAGAGGTTGCATAGTGGAGTGAAGTCCATGCTGAAAGGGCCTCCAAAGCTTAATGGCCTGTGACATACTGAACCCTGCATACCCCTCTATTGTATGATGTTTGTATCATTCATGTTCACCCGTACAGTATAGTGTGTATTGTCTGATGCCAAGTATGTTATGTAATACATTTTTGGTATGCTCATGACACACTGAACATTACTGACATCATAGCATGCTTCCTGAAATGTCATACTTATATACAGATATAAAACTACGCCAAGTCATGTCCCCAAATGTGTCTCTCACATGGCTTGAATAGATGTAGACAAACAAACAGCTCAGTTTCCACAGCCAGTGGAGTCATGTGTACAGGGTCAATGGACTGGCCTAAGCACCTGTGAGCACTTGTGCTCTAGTGGAAGGAATCGTACCCATTGCCAGACAAGGCCAATCACCTGACCCAAGGGGGTTTTGGGGAAACTTGTTAAAAGCTGAGGCATCTTTGTATCTCTTGTAGCTCTCCCCTGAAAGTCATCTTCTAAGCAACACCAAAGTCTGAAAATATACCCGTGGGGTGGGGTGGGGAGGGAAAGTCTGATTAGAAGATTCATTGCAACTGTGGTGTTTTGGACCACCTAGGGTCATTGGGGTTGTCATTGGTGATAAATGGGAGGGTTTTTCAGGTGCCAGGGAAACTTGTCTGTCAGGTCCTCTCTTTCTCTCTCTCTTAGTTCTCTTTCAATAAAGACTCCTTACACAGCTCTGAATATGCTGCCTCTCATTATTGGATTATAATTTCCCCTAAAACTCTACATCTGGTGGTGAGGATGGGATATGTGATGGAGTTGGCTATCCTCAAGAATCCTGGCAACTATGGAAAACCAGAATGCAATGTAAGAAAGAAAACTTTATTTACTGCTTGCATGGGGGTTGGGTTGTAACTGTGAGAGCTGATCTGTTTGCCTAAAGGCTAGCTGGCTATTCTGAAAGCTGATCTGCCTGCTGTTAAATACAAGTGAAGAGACAAACAATAACCACGAGAGGGCATCATGGCTTTACTTACTACAACCCTCAAACCATTTGACCATTCACCAGATTTGTGGCAGACACAAACAGCCCGATTTCAAAATTTTGTAATAGCAAATGATATAACTAATGAGAAGAAGGTACCAGTTTTTCTAGCAGTCACTGGAGTTAAGACTTATAATTTGCTATGTGATTTGCTTTATCTGGAGAAGCCAGAGCAGAAACCTTACAGGGACCTAGTGGAAGTTCTGGGAGCACATTTTTCCCTGAAGCCATTAGTAATTGCAGAGAGGTATAGGTTCTACCAAAGGAACCAAGGTGAAGGTGAATCAGTTGTACAATTTGTAGCAGCTCTGCGGAAGCTGGCAGCTCACTGTGACTTCAAGAACATGTCAGAGGAAATGTTGTGTGACAGGCTGGTGTGTGGCCTGCACAGTGAATCAACATGGAAATGCCTATTGACCAAAGGTGAACTCTCCTTGCAGAAGGCTGTGGAAATTGCAGTCTCCATGGAACGTGTCACCCAAGGCATGCAACAGATCGCAGTCAGCGTGCTTAAAGTATCCCCACAACATACCCACAGGGCACCAGGGAGACAGGAATGTTACTGGTGTGGGAAGCAGGGTCACCTCCCATCAGAGTGCTGGTGTAAGGAGCTACTGTGTCGACAATGTGGTAAGAGAGAGCACATTGAACATGCCTGCAGACAAAGGAAGGATGAGCCAAACAGAACAGGCAGACGTGAGAAAAATGGGCCGTTGGTTTGGCGGACTAAGAGGGAAATTCTGCATGCAGTAGAGCAGAATACAGGTGACCATAGTGACACCCAATCAGAAGATGAAGATTCCCTCCATGTTTTGTCTATAACAGCTGGCCCACGTAAATTCTGTGTGACATCTGTCTTGGAAGGCAAACCTACACGCATGGAACTGGACACTGGCACAGCCATTTCATTAGTTTCTAACATTGTGTATGAGAAAGACTTTAGACATCTGCCACTTAAGCCAACAGTAGTTGTTTTGAAGATGTATGCTGGGGAGATTGTTCCCCTGTTGGGTACTATTGATATGAAAGTAGAACTCAGTGGACAGACCACAAAGTTACCACTGTTTGTGGTGAAGGGGAATCACCCAGCCCTAATGGGAAGGTCTTGGATCAGGAAAATCCAGCTCGATTGGTTAGAAGTGCATCAATTGACTAAAGAAGAAATGAGTCTAGCAGTGGTACTAATGAAACATGCTGCTGTTTTCAGTGAAGATGTAGGCAGCATGAAGTGAATCACTGTGAAATTAAATATAAAGCCTGATTGCCAACCAAAATGTTTGAAGGCCAGGATGGTGTCATTTGCCATCAGACCCAAGGTGGAAGAAAACTTGGAGCAGTTAGACAAGGAGGGAGTCTTAGTGCCAGTTACTCACAGCCAGTGGGCAACATCTATTGTCCCAACAGAGAAGAAGGATGGCTTCATTCGGATTTGTGGAGATTTCAAGGTCACTGTCAACCCAGTGTTATGTGCAGAGCAATATCATCTTTCCCACATTGAGGACATTTTTGCAGGTTTGGCTGGAGGACAAAAATTTAGCAAGATTGATTGAGTCAAGCGTACTTACAGATGCTTGTTGAAGAAGAATCACAAGAGTTGTTGACAATCGTAACACATAAGGGCTTATACAGATACTGTCGTTTACCTTTCGGCATTACTTCGGCCCCAGCTTTGTTCCAAAGGGCAATGGACCAGATTTTGAGTCGTTTATCAGGAGTACAGTGCTATCTGGATGACATCCTGGTCACTGGCAAAAATGAGGGGAAACATCTTACGAACTTGGAAGCTACTCTGCAAAGATTGGAAGAGTATGGTCTACATGTTCACAGAGACAAACGTAAATTTTTCCAGCCCTTGGTTGAATATTTAGGATGTATAATTGACGCTGATGGTCTCCATAAGTCTCCAGCCAAGGTTAAGGCTATCGTGGATGCTCCACTACCTCAGAACGTAAGCCAACTTCTCTCTTTTTTAAGGTTCTTGATCTATTATGGCAAGTTTATTCCACAGTTAGTGGCACTCCTGAAACCCCAACATGAGCTTTGTGGGCCGAGAAAGGCCTGGACATGGACTGAAGCCTGTGATGTTGCATTTAATAAAGCTAAACGCTCACTGGTAAACTCTAGGGTTCTAACACATTTTGATCCATCTTTGCCCCTACAGTTGGCTTGTGATGCCTCCCTTTATGGACTTGGGGCTGTATTGTCACATATTATACCTTCATCTCCTAACGTAGTCCTTATTCTTTTGGGGGGGGCAGCTTTTTCATTAGAGGGAGAGGAATATGTGGTGTTTTGGACTACGAAGGGTCATTGGGGGTTGTCATGGTGATAAATGGGAGGGTTGTTCAGGTGCTAGGGAAACCTGTCTGTCGGGTCCTCTCTCTCTCTTTCTCTCAGTTCTCTTTCAATAAAGACTCCTTACACAGCTCTGAATATGCTGCCTCTCACTATTGGATTATAATTTCCCCTAAAACTCTACAGCTGCCAGCCTGTGTGATAAGCTAATGTCACAGAAGTTAACATTATTAGTTTATTATTAGCTCCTTGAATTATTAATAATTTCTTGATTTATATTATTCTGATTATAATCACTTAAGATCTTGCTCTAGTCCATAAACATATTTGTTTGTTTTATCAAAAACACTGCATGTGGATTGTATGCAGAGACCTCACCTGAGTGACAGAGCTGGTCCATATCCATTTCTTTCATAAATTGATGGTCAAGTGGAAATGAGCTTGCAGGGTGCAGTGTACAGGACTGAACCCTGCAAAATGGCAGTTTCCAGGGTTGCTTCTGGGATTGGAGGTGTTTGCCAAGGGTCTATCCCATGAGCAGCTGGCCGGAAGCTTTCCTTAACTAGGTCAGGGACCAATTACATGCTGGAGTAGGGCATCAGCTGGCCCAAGAGTGGGTGACTTACACAGAAAAGCAGGATAAGTCGGGGCCCAGAAATGAAGAATTGGAGTGACACAGCTACACACCAGTCCAGATTGCAGAGGTGGGAAAACATCACATAGCCTCTTTTCAGTTTCAGACCCAGCAGTTTATAAGCATGGATACCTGTTATTTAAGTCTAAGGATGAAGGACTATGTCTGAAGCGCAGCTAGGGATTTTTGGCTTGATTGAGCTCTCACATTAATTTTGTTCTATTGTATTCTAGTCGCATTATTATTGGTTTACACAAGTGGAAGTGAGAGCAAAATCAGGCCTTGTCTTTAAATATTGCAGTAGTTTAAACATGAAGTCCTAGGGATTGTTGTTTAAAAACAAAACAACACAGGTAAATGCACTAAAATGTACCACCAGCTCCTTCTCAGTGAGTATACTAGAGTTTACAAAGGCGCTCTCTTCTGCTGCTTACATTAATGGACTCTGAGAATGATCAAACTGTGCACTTATTTTGGTTTTTGGTTCAGTGTTCTGTCGTTTGCTAGGACAAGGAAAAGGGGAGGAACTCAAATTTAGCAAACATAATTCCTGTTTCTCCCCATCCTCCAAAAGAAAAGAGAAAACAAGGCTTTTCTTTAGTTGTGTTGCTCAGAAGTTACTTGTACACGACAGTTTAAAACTTCAGAAATGCAAAGATGGGGTGACAGATGGTCCCTATCCTGTCTGATCTGAATTATACTGGCTGTATAAATATTGATCATTTTAATCATTGATGTTCGGTGCATTTTAACTGCACAGAATATGTTTAAATATGTTTTTTCCTGTCTCGAGCTATGCTGTATAAAAGAGCGAGCAGCAATTAGTTTGGAGTTGAAATGGTAGTGTCACCAGTACTAATGTGGATTGGGTAGTGGATTTGTGTACAAAATGAGAGTAGAGGGGCAGCATTTCTTTGGGGAGAAACCTGTGTGTGAAATGGCCCACTGGAAACAAAGAGTACGTGCCAAGTACTGAAGATAGGGGAATGAGAAGTTGATCATGGAGGTAAGTGCAGAAAGTTGTAGTGGGGCTCTGCCGGCCAGGCTGCGCTGACCCTGCTACTAATCCCTAATTTAGGTAAAATGTGAGCCAGCTGAATAGGCCGGCTATCAAGCTGGGAACTAGGAAACAGATATGGAAGCTGAGAGGCCTATAAAAGCTCTAAGGAAGAAGAAGCTAAAGAAGGAGGAATTGGGGCCAATAGCTAGATTGGGGATGCTCCAGTGGGACAAGCTAAGCATCCTGCTGTTGAAGGGTGATATCTAGAAGACCCTAGTGACTGTTTGGATTCTTGTATTTAGAAGGTGGTGGGAGTCCACTATAAATTACATACACTGGTGAAACACAAAAGTGTGATTTGTGGGGCCAAGGGCATGAACAGCAAGGGGGCCAAGAGCAAAGTTTTACAGGAGTATATCCCAATGTCCCCACAATTATAACAAATAAAGGTTGTTTTGGACATCCAGACTGGAATGAACACCAGCAGAGTAATGGCTGTTTTGTGCATGAACAGACACATCTCCAGATGAAGAGGTGCTTACCCACAGACACTCCTGATGATGATCTTTTTGAAGAGCCTGGGCCAGATCTTTCAGACAGACTGGTACATGCACATTGCAGGTCAGGAAGGATCGAAGATGGGTTTAAGTAATCTTTACACATGGCCATGTCCCAAGACAGAGTTTGTAGCAGTCTCAGGAAGGCTTTATATTGTAGCAGCTGATGATTGCCCCCAAAGATCAGCCAGATATAGAACCCCTTGCCCTCTGTCTCTTTCCCTGACTATGCTCAGTTGTATTCCACAGAATGGAGGGGGGGTCTCCAAACGGTACGTAGCTGTAGCAGCAGGACTTCCTATGCAGCTCCATGCATACTTAGCTGATCAGACACCCCTTTCAACTGTTACCAGGCAATGTAAATTATAACAGGATGTGTTAATGTATGGCAATGACTCGATCAACACCAGTGGGTCCCACTTTCCATAGGAGTCCAGACATGGCCTAAAGTTGCCAGTTATGCCCTCGCTCCAGAATTGTGCAGGGTATTTCTCACCTCAGCCCCAGATCTGACCTATTGCCGAATTCTGGCCATTGTTACCAGAAAGATATTGAGAAACTGAAGGAGTTCAAAGATGAGCAACAAAAATTGTAAGTGGAGTGTAGGAATTGATTTAGCTTGTTTAAACAACGATTGAGAAGCACAATGTGATTAAAATGTACAAACCCCTAGAACAGAATAAAAATTATTAGGGTCACTGATGTATACAACTAGAAGGACAGGGAAGAAATTAGTGACGGAAAGATTAGGCTTAATCAGTACATGTTGTATTATGCTATGAAATAACCTCCCAAAGGAGAGTGTTGAAGTTTGGTCACTCCCAAGTTTAAAATTAGACTGGACAATGCATTAGTAAATATTGCAGAGAACTCTGCCACAGTGACAAGCATCTATTTCTAATTTCTGTGTGAAATTATATTGTAATCACTCCCAAACTTAAATCCTGAGTGACAGATTTAGGTGGATCAGATGTGAATGTTGACATAACAACTCTAGTGTGAATGCTGCCACTTTACTTCAATATCGTGGTAATGATTCAGGCCAAATTAAGGGGGAGAGGGGGAGACACTCATTCCCTTTATCCTCTGTGTAGAGCTCAACCCAACAGGGAATACAGGAAATGCTCTGACAACACAAATTTATATTTGTGCTTTTTCCCTACATACCTATTTTTAACATGTCAGGCTACAAACTATAATAGATGCACTAGTTATGGAAAAAGGTGTAACTATAAGGTACAGTAGCAAAATTCTTATTCATCTTTTTACTTTTTCATTTTAGAAACAAACTGGTAGACTCTTGTCTCATTTGTACAAAATGACAGATAGTAGGATAACTGATCAGACTTGCTTTGCAACTCTGTGTTCCCTTAGATCTATTATTTTTTCTTTTGTTATACTCAATATTTTTCTGTTGTATTCAAGCAATAACACCTTTCTTGAGCAAATGTACCTTCAGTTAGATTACTTTGAACAGCAGCCAAAGACCATGTGGTCTAATACACAAAGTCACTGAGTTCTAATTTTGTCCTAGAGACAGGTCATTTTTTATGAGAGATTCTTCATATCCCATGGACCAAATTATGAGCTGACTGGCATGAACTGCAGAATTTCAGTAGAATTATGGTTTTCATATAGTAATGCTCTGTAATTTGTAAAAATATTTAAACTATTTTATGTTGAAGTATTATCTACCCATACAGATTATCTCCCATCTCAATTTCCATGCTACAAATCTTCATATGAATTGAAGGATGCTTTTTGACTGGCTGTAGACTTTGTCCCTGAAGCTCAGTTTCACCTAACCAAATTCAGGGGATGCTAAGCTAGCACTGTGTCATCATTGTGTTATCCTATTACTCAGTGGGCTATGTGTCCCCCAGTGTAACCTGAAGACACTGAATTTTGCCAGCTCTATGGCAATCAGGGATCACTGGGAATGCTGATAGTGCATAGCTTATACCAGCATTGGGTGTGGATCACAAATACATTTACGCTGGTTCTTTGATCCTCCTGCATGTCACCGTGCCATACTTAGGGCTGTTTTTCTCTGACAAAGTAATGTGAAATGGTCTTAATAGAGGCAAGCATCTGAGTCACTGTATCATTAAATTAAATTTTCTGTTAGTGTATTTGTCCTTGAAGTTCTGATTGTATTTCTGTTGCTTTAATTGAAGAGAGACAGGAGTCTGCAAGTGGCCAGAACAACACCTGGGGCTTATCTCTTCTCTTGTTTATCCTAAGCTAAATCAGGAGTAACTAAATTTCATGTTAATGGGTTTGCAGTCGTGTGAAACCAGTGGGCCATGTCTGCACTGGGAAGGATTATTGAAATAACTTTGGGTTGTGAGGATTTGGGGAGGGGGCAACAAGCTGCCCTACATCACAAATACAGGTTCTTTTTCCGTTTTAATTAATCCACTTTGGAAGTGATGAACTCTGTTCCCAGGTGAGTTATACCAGTATAAAGACTGTGTGAATGTGTACCTGTTTCAAATCAACGATGCTGACATCACTTCACATCTGGAACAGCTTCCCTGCATGATCTCTACTGATCTGGCATCATCTTGCACAGTTACCACCTCCCTGTTTAAATGCCAGCACACAGCCAGGTCCACTCCTTTCGTGCCATACCTAGAGTCCAGCATAACACTTGTGCCCTCTATTTCCATGTGATCCTGCCAAATGGCTCTGAATGTCCTTGCCTTATGGGAAGAATCCCACCCTGACAGGACACCCCTTCAATGCAAAATTTATGACTGGCCAGCAGAGCAGCTGCAGGAGTGATATTGGTCTCAGTGCTCTAGAAAGGGGATCTAGCATAAACCCAAGACCATGAACAGGAAAACCAAGTTGTTAGGGTATTTTCTCAGTACCAGCCTTTCTGTGGAGCTGAATTGGGTCTCAGGCTTGATTCAGAACTCTGAAGAGATCTTGGCTGTCAAGGGTAACCTTATCCTGGTCAAGGCCCTGGGTTGCTTTAATGCCTTTTGATGCTGTGGTCAAATAATTCAGCATATACCAGTGTTCAGTGGAGGCTTCCTTGGGGGAAAAAAAGGGGAGTGGTCCCAATTCCTGATAATAAGCTTATATCTGTCTTACTAATTCTGAAATAGTTGTGTTACTTCCAAAGCAGATTTGTTAAGGCTCCAGGTAAACTGAAACAAAGAACTTTTTGAATATGGAGGCAAAATAATTTATGCCCACAACCTTTCCTATGTAGACTGCCTTACACTCATCTTATACCCATGCAATTCCTTTAATTCCAAATTAACTCCTGACTTTATCTAGTGTGAACAAGATAAAAATAAGTGTGTGAATATTATTTCAGCCACCTGAGGGCTCATTTATTTAGAATTTACACAACAGAAGTACAATCAGAACTGCTAAGACAAATGAATTAATAGACAATGTAATACAATGTTGAGTGAATTTTCCACCATGATCTCCAACTCTTTTTTTTTAAATCACTGCTTCTCAGGAAAGTATCACAGCAGAAATCATGGCTTCCTTTAAGTATGGCCTTCATCTTTTGTTCCTAGCTGAATCCAGTTAAACTTACTCATAGTCAAACACATAGGGTATGTCTATACACACTGTTTAAACTGAAATAACGCTGGCTATTTTGATTTAGAAAATGGTAGGTCCACACAATGTTCCGTTATTTCAAAATGAGGAGCCCCCTCATTTTGATATAAGGAAAGTTATATCAATATAATAAAACCTAGTATTATATCGATATGACAGTTAAATAGAAATTATTTCAAAATAACACAGAGCAGACATGTTATTTTGATTTAACTGTTAAATTGATTTAACACTTTTTGCCCTTCTCCTTCCCAGATGCTTTTCTTTTTCTATATATTGGGTGGGGGCATGGCCCTTCTAGGGGGCCATGTTGCCACACCTCCCATGGTGCCTCTCTCCTAAATCGAAATAGCAAGTCCTGTCCATGGACGTGCTATTTCAATGTGAGTTTCTAGTGGGGACCTGTTAAATTGGTTTAACTTAAATTGATTTAATGATTTTATATTGATGTTATTAAATCAATATAAATTAAATCCATTTAACTGTGAAAGTGTGGACATAGCCATATTGTTTGCTTGTTCCCAGTTTACCAAGCAACCCAGACTGCCCTGAATCATTTAACTGTCTTCTTTATTATTTATCACTATCCCCATTTTTATGTCATCTGCCAAATTTACCAAGAATGATTTAATGTGTTTACCATATCATTAATAAAATTAATAAATGGCATAAATGCCAAGAATCAATCCCTGTATGACCACACTGGATATGCACCAATTTAATGATAATTCAGGGAACTTTGTATCCTGGGATGTTTAGAACCAATTTACTGGCCTCTCAATTCAATCTCCACCCTGTGCCTGTATGGAAGAAGGGTACTGTAAGGGAGGAAATGGCTTGGGCCCATATCAAGCTTTCCTCTGATGTTTATCTTGAATAGGTTGTCTTGAACTGAAGCCAGCATCAGTAACCTCCTGGGATTTATGGCGTCTGATACTCTGCATATAGTTTTGTTGGATCAGTCTGTGTTAATTTTTGTTCTTAGAATGGTTTCAACTCCCTGGCATGAGTGGTTCTGTCAGCAAATACATGTGGGAGGGGAGAAATGGCTTGCAGTATGAAAAGATTAAAGGATAATGTCTTAGGGGAAACATTCACTTTTCTGACTGTTTCTTCAGAGCCACATCTTATATTTTTAAGATGTGTTTGAAGTATTTACCTTAACAGCACAGAGCTTGTAAAGTGCATATTTTTATATAGTATCTTGCTAGTGTGATAGCTAGTCAGTGCTCAGGAGGCACTGTTTTAGATGTAAAGCACTCTGATTAGTTAAAGGAGATTCAGTGAAGAATCCACATTACGCAGGCAGTAAATTTTCCCAAGAGCCATTTTTTTTTCTCAGAGCATGTGATGTTATTAATTAAATTGTAGTTTGCATAACTACACAGGAACATAAGAATAGCTACACTGAGTCACACAAATGGTCCATCTAGACCTGTGTCCTGTCTTCCAACAATGGTTACTGCCTGGTGCTTCAGCGGGAATGGACAGAACAGGTAATCATCAAATGATCCCGCCTGTTGCCCATTCCCAGCTTCTGGCAAACAGCAATCCCTGCAATTCTGACTAATAGCCTTTGATGGACCTGTCCTCCAGGAACTTACTTAGTTCTTTTTGGATGCTGTTATAGTCTTAAACTTCACAACATCCTCTGGAAAGGACTTTCACAAGTTGCCTGTGTGTTTTCTGAAGAAATACTTCCTTTTGTTTGTTTTAAACCTGATGCCTATTAATTTCATTTGGTGAGCTCTAGTTTTTGTGTTTGGAGAAACGTAAAAACACTTCCTTATTTACTTTCTCCAAATCAGTCACAATTTTACATACATCTGTCCTATTCCCAGCCTAATTATATCTTTTCCAAGGCAAGAAGACCCACTTTTAATAATCTTCTATCATATGAAAGATTTTCAATACCCCTAATCATTTTAGTTGTCCTTTTCCAATCTGATATGTCTTTATGAAGATAGGATGATCAGATCTGCATGCTATATTCAAGGTATGGGTTTACTTTACATTTAAAAAGAGGCAATATGGTATAGTTTGTTTTATTTATATCTTTTCTGATGATTAATAAACTTCTTTGACTGCCTCTGTACATTGAGTGGCTGTTTTCAATGAACTATTCACAATCACTCCAATGTCTCTTTCATAAGTGTTAAACGTTTATTTAGTCCCCATAATTTTATATCTGTAGTTGGGATGATATTTTTCATGTGCATTACTCTGCATATATCAAAATTGAACTTAGTCTGTTGTTTTGTTGCTCATTCATCCTGTTTTGTAAAAATCCCTTTAAATCTTTGCAGTCTGCTTTGGATTTGACTATCTTGAGTAGTTTAATATCATCTGTGAATTATTACCACCTCACTGTTGACCTGTTTTTCCAGATCATATGTGAATATATTGAGCAATACTGGTCCTAGTATAGACCCCTGGGGGACACCACTATTTACCTTTCTCTATTCTGAAAACTGACCACTTATTCCTACCCTTCATTTTCTATCTTTTAACCAGTTACTGATCCAGGATGTTCCCCCTTATCCCATAACAGCTTATTTTGCTTAAGAACCCTTGGTGAGGGACAATGTCAAATGCTTTCTGAAAATTTAAGTACACTATATCCACTGGATCAACCTTGTCCACATACTTGTCAGCCTCCTCAAAGAATTCCAGCAGATTGTTCAGGAATGATTTCCCTTTACAAACACCATGTCAACTCCCTCCCCCCTGCCCCAAAATTGTGTTCATCTAAATGTGTGGTGATTCTGTTCTTGAATATAGTTTCAACTAGCTTGCCTTATACTGAAGTTTTTTGCTGTTACTTTCTAAGAGTTTGGCTAGCTGTTCTTCAAATTCATTTTGGGCTTCCTAGTTACATTTTTGCACTTCACTTTCAGAGTTTGATCTTCCCATTTTTGTCAATGGGGTTTAACTTTTGTTTTTTAAAGGATTGTTTGGGTTTTTCTTGACTCTACCTGCTTCTTTTAGTTTAATGATTAGCCATCCTGGCACTTGTTGGTCTTCTCATTATATTTTTTAAATCAAGGTAAGCATTGAAATTGAGCCTTTATTATAATATTTTTTTAAGAACATCCACACAGCTTGCAGGGATCTCACTTGCAGAATTCTACCTTTTAATTTTTATGCAGTTCCGCTTTCTAAAATTAAGTGCTACCATAGTGGGCTGCTTCGGTATGTTCCCCTCTCACCATAGGAATGTTAAATATTATTATGTGATTGTCACTTCTACCAAGCAGTTCAGTTATATTCAGCTCTTGGACCAGACCCTGTGCTCGACTAAATCAAGAATGGCCTCTGCTCTTATGGGTTCCAGGTCTAGCTGTTCCAGAAGGAAGTCTTTTAAGATGTCCAGAATCTTTATCTGTACATCATCCTGAGGTGACATGTACACAATTAATATGCAGATATTAGATTTTGCTGATTATTACTGACTTTTAATTTTATAGCCTTTCTCATCTCTGTGAGCTTTTCCCATGTAAATACATTTTTAAATTACTGGTTGTATTTTCAGTACATCAGTCTCCTACCACTTTGTCAATATTACCTTTATTAGAGATTGGGTAACCTGAAATAGTGTATTTTATAGCCTTCTTGTTGTTACTGACCTGCAATTTACAAAATAATTACTTTCCTTCATCTGATTCTAGATTCGCTTGGCATGACTTTGAGTTGTGAGGTACCAGTTACTTTTCAGCTGGTTAAAGAAAGAAAATACCTAAAAGGCTAGTCTGCTAATTCTCTGGTCTGCTAAGAACAGTTTTGTGCCATTCTTGAAACAAACACTTTGAAGGCAGGAGTGCATAGTGAATGAAGTCGAGATTCCCTGCAAGCAGTGGATAGCATGCAGTGTTTGTCACATGAGTATGCATAACATGAGGTACTGAACAGCAGTTTGTTTCACTGAGCACTTTCATCCTGTAAACTGAAAGCAGCAGCTATAGCTATCGTCCAGGAAAACTAGTATATGGTCATGTGACTAAAGACTCACCCAAGATTCCACAAGGAACACAAATCAGCACTGGGAATGTACCCTGGAGAAGCTGCAACCCTACTGACAGAGGAAGATGCAATGTACTGGTAAGAGGAGCTACAAACATAGACAGAGTCTCCCATGGGAAGAGCAAGCAACATTTTCACTCTTGCTCTCTCCTGGGTCTTATTTTAGGAAGAGAGAGCTCTGAAATTCATTAGTGAAGCGCAGCAGGAGGAGTCTGGACCGAGGGTGTACTGATTTAGCATTTCACTTGGGAGACCTGTCCCTACTGTTAGCTCTCCACTTTGGGATGTGTAATGGCATACCCTGGGTCACCTAGTAACCTACTGGTCAGACATTTTGCTGATAAGCATCTTTCACCAAATGTGTTCCGGCTCGGCCTGACTCTGAAGTTAATCTGTTTACAGACCACCAGCTGATTCCAGTCTTGTGTTCAGCCATAAGACCAGCTTCCATCTTCAGAATTTAACAGGACTGTGTTTTGCCAACCCTGCTGAGACAAGCCATCAGGAATAGACTTCCTGTATATTTGTCTCTGAGAGTATTTTTAAAAAAGCCTCCATAGTCTGTGGGCTTTTGTCAGCATTTGCTTAGAATACAATATTGGAATGAAAAAAGGGCCTCATTGATTTTTTAAAAAATGAATGAGTCTAATAACAAACATATTCTTTTATTTTATGTCAGTAAAGACAAGTGATGAAAACAATCTTCATAAAACAAAAGCGGACCAAGAATAGCTCATGGAATTGCTCGTTGTGTTCATTTGTTGAAAGTTGCTCAGATGAAGGGGGAGCACCTCATTCCAAGACTTGGAGCTCAACAGGCTCTAGTTCTGTATTAAAGATGAGGTTAGCCAAAATTAAAAGCAAATTAAGTGTGGTTCCTGGCCTTTTGAAATCTGTCAGTGAGGACCTCAGGTGGTCGTCTTCATAAGACTTAAAATGTCTCAAGACTTTCCACCTTTCTGTTGTTGCTAGTTCTGCTTATCATGGAAGATTAGAGTGGGAAGGGACTTCAGGGAGTCGTCTAGTCCATCCCCCTACTGTAAGCAGGACCAGCCACAAGTAAATCATCATATTACACATTACTAAAAGGAGTGGTTCTATAAGTTACTCAGAGAGCTCAAAGCAGACAGTTGGATATGAATACCATGCTCCTAATTCATCCCTTATTTAAATCCATTCAATTTTGTTTAAACATCTGGTCACCACATCAAAAACAAATTTGTTTTGTGGAAATGGACATTTATTATTGCTGATCAGTACTTGTGAATAATTTAGTAAATAAAGTAAAAAACTTGAAAGTATTTGTCTGTTCATTATTTTTTACCTATGTTATTTTATGAATATTTATTATAAGCAAAAGTATTTTTATTTATCAGGCATTGAGGAGATGACTAGTTGAATTATTCAGAGTGTGTGATCTTTTTCTGTTTCCTTAATATAGAGATAATTCATTTGAAATAGAATAGTAAGAATCAGAAATAGTCTCAATGACCTAATGCTAATCATCTGGCTGACAAGAAAGGAATAATGCCTACAGTATGTGCAGGTTTCTCAAGATTTGGTTGAGTGCACCTCTGTAAGACACTCATGAGAATGTTGTGAGGAGATCCAAACACTGACGCCTCTGTGCCCTTAGTTTGTTGAGGCTAGGCTAAAATTAGGCACTGTTCTTGGCTTTGGACCTGTAGCCATGCACTGTAGGTGTAGGCTTAGTGTCTAACTGCCTCTTGGTAATGGGAACTCTGTGGCCAAATTGCATAAGGTGGGCCCTGAAATTAGGGCCATCTCCCTGAAGCCTCCCCAGAAGCTCTTGTGCAATCCTCAGAATCCCACTGAAGGTGTAAGCCTTCTGGGTTTCAGGTTCCTAAAATTGTTACAGAAGGTGCTTTGTTTCACTCTTTATTTCAGGTCACTCATGCAGTGGGTGCATTGCATTGTTTCTCTTGGTAAACAGTTCTACAGTCTAAACCTGGCTGTTTAGAAACCATTCCTGTTGGTTAACCTCAGATTTCCTTTGGTCAGTTTCAATCCACTTCTTCTAGTCATATCTCCTGGGATCACCCTAAACAATACTTCTTTCTCCTGGATTTGGCCTTTCAGATATTTATAGATGACAGTAGCATTCCCTCTTCCTGCTGTCATGCAGTCAAGCTCTATGTACTTTGACCTTTAAACTACATCCAAAAAAAATCAGTCTGTCTAGCTCATTAGTCATTTTTGTTGCATTTTCCTCATTTGCTATCCTGTTTGATACCCTGCGTTTTGTAGTGTGATAACCAGAACTGTGTGTAGTGTTCTACATTAGGCTTACCCTCACTAGTACATCTTGTTACTGGTACTGCTCCTATCAAGGCTGTAGACCCACCATCATTAGGGAGTGATACTCACAAGTTCACTATATTGCTTACCTTCTCTCAGCACCTGCATTTGGAAGAGCCAGGTGTCTCTTGATGCCATTGCAAGAGCATCAGGTAAGGGGGCAGAAAGGGCCAAACTGGGAAGAGAATGAGGAGATCTGAGGGAAAATAAAAATAAAATTAAATGTGAAATTAGGGGATAAAGGAGAGGAGCTTTAACAGAGGAAGTAAAGTGAAACTTTTAAGAAAGAGGGACAATGACAGAAAATTTAGTATAAAAGAAAATACAGATGGTGAAGTAGTGAATAAAAGATGTAGGATTATCAGAAAGAAAAGTAAATAATAGGAGTTCTTGAAGTTTAATGTATTTTAATATATTTTTGTTCAGTACATTGATTTTAAATAACTTGTCATCACCTTCACTGAATTTCCCAATTGCCAGCACATGCTCAATTAATTCCTTCATAGTCATCCAAGATGTCTTTTTCCCTAGTTGGATTCCCAGCTTTCTGGATCATAGAGCTTTCTCTCCATCCATCCATGCACATACTTATATGATTCTCCCCATTGTATACCTTTTCCTCTTGACTACTTGAAAACCTCTTTGAGGATCTATGTTTAACTATGTTTATTGCTTAATAAAAGTTTGGATTGCTGCCCTCCTCCATAAACCTCAAGTGCAGTATCTTAACTGAAGTTGAGTATTCTTCACCTGTAATTGGAAAGCAAGGGAGCAATGTGAATAAGCTCACATAGTTCAGTTAAAATAGACCTCAGTGAGATTTAGATGATATTGCGGCTGTGGAACAGCAATAAAGCAAGAGTTTAGATGTGTGTGAAAGGGAAACTTCATTTGAGCACTTCGTCTCCTGAAGTCAAAACCAAATAATTTAAGCTCTAGACAACCCAATTAGCTTTAAGAGAGAAGTGCAATTTTTCAGCTTTTGTGCAGCAGAATGGGGAATAAAAACAAAAAAACCTGCACCAGAATGTAAATTACTGAAAAACACTAAAAGGCTTGGGAAGGATTTTGGCATTCATTGTGTTAATCATTGTCATGAAAGAGATCGAGAAAAAAATTGTTAAATGGCCTAACCTGCAAAACATTATATCTTTTGTTTTGGGGATATGGACCTTGCTTTCTGGAAAAATTCTTGAGTCTAACTAATAAACTGTTGTTGAATCTGGGGCGTAATATGCATAGGTGGTCTTAAGTATGGGACAGAGTAGGCAGGTGCCCCAGGCCCCACACTAGAGGAGGGCCACCGCATCAGGGCAGGGCAGATTCTAGTGGGATTCCAACAGTTGGCTGGTTGTTTTACATTTCTTGGTCACTGCACATTCCACACATGGGCAGCCAGGACCAGAGGAGGAGTCACAGAGTCTGGGGGGGGCAGAGTGAGGGGTTTGGGGAAGCATGCAGGACAGGGGGCCCTGGCAAGGACCAAGGAGGGGAGGTGGAAGGGGGCCAGTGATGCAGCTGCACAGGCACTGAACTGGTTGGAACTGGGGTGGGGGGGAAGCACATGGAGGAGATGGTGAACTTGGAGGGGATGTAGTGAAATCAGGCATCAGGGGAGCTGATAATGTGGTGGCCAAGTAGGCAGGTGTGAGGAGGCCCCAGGGGAGAGGTGGTGGGGGCTAGCGATGTGACTTCACTGACAGCAAACAGGGGGCTGGCAGTGAGGCTGGGGGGAGGTAGCGGGAAGACCAGAGGACGGAAGTCAAAGATGGGGGCCCCATGTGGTGTTGGTGAGAGCATCCTTGACTTTTGCCCACTGCCCTCAAATAAGAAGACTACTCCTGGTAATATGAACAGTTTCACAGTAGAGGAAAATAAAATATAGTGTGGTTCCTATTGATTTGTAAAAGATTATGTCATGCAATTATATGCCATGCACTTATGCTTCTCTTATTGACCTGGCTCTTGTCTACACTAGAAAGCATTTGTTGACAGCTATATTATCAAGCCCTGCTGATGGAGATGTATCTTGCACTGGCAACGGGATTTTTTTTTTCCTGTTATGACTTACACCACTCCTTGAAACTCAACTGGCCAAAAAAAAAAAAAAAAAAAAGGCCTTTTGCCTGTTTAGCTATGTCAGTTACCACACTGGGGCTTTGTCATTATAGTTATGCTGGTTAGGGGAGTGGTTTTTTTGGTTGTTTTTTTTTTACACTTAGAGGCCAACTCTCAGACATCTCAAATGAAAGAAATTAACAGCTTCTCTGTGTACTGTAGTAACACACATCACTTGGGTGTGAGTTCTAATGTGCACCAAAGTATCTTTCAGTAACTGGCCCCTGTTGGCACACTCTGAAAGTTCTCTGGTTCAAATTAATGTGCACTTTATTTCAGACAATGCTTTGATAAAACACACAAAGGGACTTCTAGGGTGTCAGCAGGTCTATGTAGGCCCACATAGTGTATTTAACATTGGTGTACATTAGAATACACTGACTGCCCATAGACGAGCCCTGAGAACTGTAAATGAAGTCCCTCCCTACTCCTGAACAGGGTACAGAGGCACCATTTGTGATTTGGATGACTCTATGGCGAAATTGTTCCTGTATGGCTTGTTCCACAGGTTAATATATTTTAAGACCTTGAATATAGCATCTAAAACTCAAAAGTGTTGATGTGCTATCTTTGTTATTTTAATCAGTGTAGTTACAGTACTTTCTTTTTCCAGTCACCTCTTGACACAGAACTGGAAGTTACATATACCATAATGTGAGAACCACTGGCTTAGTTTCTTGACGATGCATTCTATAGATATATAGGTAAAAAGTGATTTGTCTTCATGACGCTCTAGAGAGGAGGTTTTTTTTTTTTTGTTCCTCAGAAGATTGATATGGATATGTCTATGCTGCAATCAATAAGTTTTGAGGAGTAATTACACCATGCAGTATTGTAAGACTTTCCATGTGAGTGTAAATATGGAAACAGTTAAGATTTTATGAATGGAAAATGTCTTTCTGCAGTCATCTTATTGATTGTGCAATTTTTATACACACAGTTTAGCCAATATGTTCTGTGAAAGTTGCTGAAGAAATATGAGATAAGTAGATCTGAATTAGGAAGATTATAGTATTAATTCAAAAATCAAATGTTGCAAACACCCAGAAAGACCTACATTTAGTAAGATGCAGATACCAAATGAAAAAATGTTTTATCTCTAATATTAAGATGTTCAGTTGAAAGCAAATTTTGGAGCACGTAGTTTGTCATATCTAAACAGCCTAACATAATGTGGGTGGAGTTTCTAGACACTGTGGCAAAGACAGAGTACGTTTATAATCATGTGAAAATATCACTATTCTATAAATGCTCAACTAGGGATGTTTTATTGCCATTATGAAATGGAAATGACAAAGAAAAGTGATGAAAATAGTCAGGCCTGAGGATTATCAATTAAGCAGATTTAGGTGTTTGGGGGTAAGCTATATCATAAAGCTACCAACAAAACTCATATATCATAAAGCTGCCAACAAAACTGTTATGCCATCAGAATATATAATTGTGTCCTGAAGTTTGCTGATGGACCTGGTTGGACCAGCTTGAAGATCTTTATTTGAAGTCTGTTTTCAGTTGTTCTGAAATCAATGAGATGATGTTGGGAATGTTCATTATCAAAGGTAGTCTTTGTACAGCTTGTTCAATCTGCAAATTTGAAATATGAGCTGCCAAATATATTTGAACTAAAAACACATTAAATGAGATGTTATTGATACATTAGTGGTTACGCTCATGGGAGTGGTAACACCACTTCTGGCATCTGGCAGTCTTGTACTGTTACTCCACTCACATTTCTATGTTCCATTCTGTTCCATATTCTAGGAATTTGCTAAAGCAAATGTAGCATAATAATCTTGCAAATATTCATTCAAATATTTATACTTATTTTGACTATTCTTGTGATCGCTCCCATTTAGAATTCTGAAAGTTATGCTCATCATAACAGAAACATGCCATGTAACCTGTCTATCCAAACCAAATGACTAAACACAGCTCAAAACTTGAATATAAATGCTTCCAATGAACTTCCTATGCACTATCCAAAGTATACCAATGACTCATGAATTATTTAGAGAATAAATTGAAAACAATGGTTTAATTTAAGAAATCGTAAGCTATTTGCAGACACCTGCAAATAGAAAAGAGGCAAAAATAGTTTAATATCTTAATTGCTACAAATGATTTGCCTATGACTAAAGGAATTGTTAAAGGACTTGCT
The DNA here is from genome assembly GCA_007922195.1 of Podocnemis expansa. NCBI lineage: Eukaryota > Metazoa > Chordata > Testudines > Podocnemididae > Podocnemis > Podocnemis expansa. The sequence goes on from ML682008.1 coordinate 8,598,783, forward strand.
CTTGCCATCTGTGTTTGAGGAACTTCCCATTTGCTTCAAAGATTAGTTAATGGGAATTATTTCCATCAGTGGGAACTTTCTCTGAAGCATTGATAGCATGACTGATATGATCCATTGTTATAGACAAGAGTAAGAGAATGACAGACTCAAGATCCTATGCAGAGAAGCAGGGCTTGCTCATAGGCTTGTAGAGTTTAAGGTCAGAATTGTGGCATGATTACCCCTCCTGGGGGTCTGGCCAAACAGTCCCAATGTCTCCCCTGGTGATAGCGGACTGAAGCCAATCTGTCCCAGCCCAGGTGGGTATTGTGGGAGTCTTCCCTGGGCATCCCCTTGCCCTGTCAGGGCCTGCAGGGTAGCCTTTGGTTTGGCCCTGAGAGTCACCCTCCTCTCCTTCCTTCTGCACTTTTAATTCCTTTATGACTTGTGGCAGGGGAGAGACAGCTTCCTCCTCAGCCGGGGGAAGTTTCAGGCCTAGTATCAGCTTCAGTCCTTCCCTCCCTTCCTTCTGGCAGAAGCAGCTTTTGTAGGCCTGTGGCAGCCATTATTTGGGTCCAGGTGCCTCTAATTGGCCTGCAGTAACCTCTTCTCTGCAGACAGGGAAAAGGGCCTTTAACGACCTAGGGTTCACATATCTGCCCTGGCATATCCTACTGTAGCACTCTGGCCTGACCTTATCACAGAATGGACCTTCAAGGTCATCTTGTCTGACCTCCTGCACATTGTAGGCCACATAACCTTGCCCACCCACTCCTTTAATAGACCCATATCCTCTGGCTGAGTTACATAAGTCCTCAAATCTTGATTTAGAGATTTCAGGTTACAGAGATTCCACCTAATACATTACTGTAATTTAAACTTCCAAGTGAATATGCTCCCATGTTGCCTCCAGGGTCTCTGCCAGTCTGACGTAGGGGAAAATTCCTTCCTGAGCCCAGATGCAGTGGTCAATTAGACCTTGATCATATGGGCAACATCTGGCAGCCAAATAACTAAAGAAGAATTCACTGTAGTAATTCAGAGCCCTCTAATAGCCCTTCACCACCTGCTGAAGATGTTTGCCATTGGCAGTTGAACAATTATCTCTCTCCTGGGTCTTCAACTGGTTAGGGGAAGCAAGCCAAGCTTTTTAAGTTTTGTCTCGTGTAGTAGGCTTTTTTCTTCCTCCAATCATTGAAGTAGTATTCCAGTTTGAATTCATTCTTTTCAAATTTGGGAGACCAGAAGTGCATGCAGTGTTCCAGATAAAGTCTCACCAGTACCTTGTATCACAGTACTAACACTTCCCTGTCTCTACTGAAAATATCTTGCCTGATGGATCCTAACATTGTATTAGCCTTTTTCACAGCCGTATCACATTGGCAGTTCATAGTCATCCTCTGATGAAGGAATATATTTAAGACTTTCTTTGCCTTTATTATTTCCAATGGACAGGATCCCATGTTGTAGTAAAAATGTTTTTTCTTTGTGTGATATCTCTGTGATTGTTCCAATTGAGGTGTTGTCATGTCCTCTGCCCTTTGTCAGACATCTGCTCAGCAGTATTTGATCAGGCCATGCATATGAAACCTGAGCCCCTCCGTTCCTTCTCAACCATCCATGGTCTGAGACAGGGCATTGCCAGCAGTCAAACTTTACTCATCATCAGAAATTTTAGTGTCAATTATTAGCTTAGTTTAGTAATAGTTTGTTCTGTTTTAGTCAGTTACTTACCTGGTAAAATAAATTTGAAAAAAAAAAATCCTTTCTGAGTTGTGAAGCTCATAAGAATAATGTATGCCAGGCTCCCCTGGCATTAAGAGGTTTTCCTCCTGTAGGGTTCCAAAGGAGCAGCTGTGTTAGTCTAGTAAAGCAGAAAAAGCAAGGAACCTTGTAGCACTTAAAGACTAATGGATTTATTTATCTGATTTATCAAATTGATTTGCTGTTACTGTATGACCTGATCCCATGTCTTACACTCCCCAGCATTTATTTTCATCCCATTCTGTAAGTTCCCCCTCTTCAAAGTGTCTGACAAAGTGGGATTTTCTCCCAGGACAGCTCATGCAATAAATAAATCTGTTAGTCTTTAAGTGCCACAAGACTCCTTGCTTTTTTTTTTTTTTCCTCCTGTATGGAAGCTAAGTCAGTGTTGGATGGATATTCAGTCTGTGTATAGTGCCTGCGTAAAAGTGATGCACCTCAAAAGTATACACTTTGCAAAAACCTTACAGCAAGGGCCAGAGACCTGATGTTGAAGTTAATCTTAATGGAAAAATCCTTTAGACCATCATCTGACCTGGCACTAGACAAGCCTGACACAGAATGCTCACCAAGGAAAAAGGATTCATCTTCAACTTCTAGTCCTTCAGCAGAGAGAAAGTGTTCATCTAACAGGCCATCCCCCAAACAGAATACCAAAGAAGCAAAAAGAGTCTCAGGTACAAAACAGTCAGTGCAACCCAAAAACCTAAAATGTCCTTCCCCAGACTTGAGCAATTCAATAAATCAGTTCTCCTCCTGCATGGCGCAGCATTAACAACACATTGCACAAAGTATTTGACCAACAATCAGCTGTCACTGTGGGACTACCACATCCAGCAGCACTGAAGAAGTGTATGGTACCAAGAGAGACTACAGTGCCCATGCTGGCACTGGGATCAACAATGGCAATGGCAATAGAGAATACCACAGCACCAGGGCCTGAGATGGAAATGAGAGTGTCACTGATTCTGAATGACATACCATTCACAGTTCTTGTTTTTGATCCTGCACCAGGACAGAACTAATAGTGATTGCAGCACTGATCTTGGCACAGATGGGCAAAAGACAGTGCAAACAATACCTCATACAACCCATCCAAACCTTATCTCTAAGATTGGAACGCACCACTGGATTTCTAATGCACTTTGCACATGATGAAACATTCTCATCAGAAACAGCAATGAGAGTCCTGTGGCACCTTATAGACTTAGATTTCTTTAGCCATAAGCTTTCGTGGACTCCAACCCACTTAGTCAGATGCATGATGGATTGGAGCCCGCAAAATCTTATGCCTGAAGAAAGCTGTTAGTCTATAGGGTGCCACAGGATTCTCGTTGTTTTTGCTGTACGTAGACAAACATGGCTACTGGTCTGGAATGGTCTCATCAGAACACTCCTGCAGCACTAATGATGGTGAGGCAGAGGAGGCTGAATCCTCATCTTCACATTCCTTCCCCATTAGACCTTCACTAGAACCCAGTGATTATGACCATCACTGAGGGCACAAACCAAGTCCTTATTATGGCCCACCATGATTTCCCCCCCATGCTATACAATGTGCCATTGCATAACTGTGATACTTGGTCCTCCAACTCTAGACCATATGAGAGACCTACTGGATCCCATGTGAATACAACAAAACTGGTAAGACCATCAATGGCCAAAGATTCAATGGCAAAAGCGCAGAAGACAACTCCGGCAGGGATCAGAATATATCTCTTCCCACAAATGATCAAATGAGTCACTGTCTTCACCTGATAAACTGGTGACTCCCTCCCTCTAGACTATAGTAGATTATTCTAAGCAACTTAATGATCTTTTTAAGATAATGGCTCAAGATTTAGAGATGCCTCTAGAGGAAGAGGCAGAGTCATACAATAAGTTGCTGAAGATACTAAAATTGTACTCTTGATGTAGCTAACCAGTAATATATGGATGACATCAGCAGCCATTTCTCCTACGAAAAAGAGGAATGATAGAAAATATTATCTTCCATGCAAAGGAATGGAATTCTTATTTACCCATTCACCTCTGACCTCAGTGTTTGTAGATGCTGGCAACCAGAAAGGAAAACAGACAAATTATAAATCCATACCATATGACAATGACTGAAAACCACTTTATTTATTGTGCAGAAAAGTGTACTCATCCTCAACCTTATTAAAGTGGGTCTCTAATTATGCAGTACTATTACCAGACTATGATCAGAAAGTCTATGAGAAATTATATCAATTCATCAGTGACATTCCTGAGACCAAAAGAGACTAATAGAGTAAGTTGATTAATGCAGTACAACTCACAGCTCAAATATCACTGCAGGCTGTTTTAGATGTGACTGATACTGGGGCTAGAACAACAGCCACTACAGTAGTCATCAGTAAGGCATCCTGGCTACACCCTGCAGGCCTTCCAGGGGAACTGAAGACTAAAATAGAGGTCCTCCACAAAACACAACTTTTTGCTGAGAAGACGGATGAAGTTCTGTATTCTGTGAAAGATTCCAAGGTGACATTCAGGACAGTAAGCATATATACATCTGGAACAAGAAGGAAACAGCACTCAGATACCTGTTTCAAGCACACTATAGGCCATATGAACACCAAAAGGGAAAACAGAGATCACAACAAAGGCAGACAACCACAACAGTCATCCACCACTTCTCAACTTACACCATCCAAACAGCAGTTTTGAGGAGTTAGTCAATAATCTGAGGAAACCCCAAGCACCAAGCAGTGCAAGCCAAACTAAAGGAAAATTTCAAAATTTGCTTAAGATTGTTCCATTTCAACTGAGCGGCAATAACAACAGACAGATGGGTTTTGGAAATAATCAAGTCAGGATATACCATCTCATTCCTGTATACCTCCCTCCACTCACTACCCTTCTCTGTGTCCCTTTTCAGGGACTCATCTCCCATGCAAGTATTGCTTTGAGAAATAGATCATCTTCTACAAATAGGGACAATAGAGTATGTTGAGTCCTGAAGGTCCATAGGTATCCACTTCAAATCCGCAGGTATCTGCAGATGCAGGTAGGGATATCCATATACCCATTGTTGCGGATTGGAGCCCAGATGCGGTTTCTATTTTTATCTGCCCAAGGTGTGATTGCTGCAGCTGCTGCCTCTTCCACAGCTGCAGAGAGCAGTGAGCAATGTAAACAGCACAGCAGGGAACAAAAGAAATGCTCCAGCCAATCACAGCTCAGCTCTGTTTGCTTCTGCAAGCCAATCAGAGACAGTCACTCACAGGAGTTCAGCTTACTGGCTAGTCCCACCTCTGACTCTAGGAGCCCGACCAGCTAGTCTGCACACTCCACCAATTAGATGGTGGTGGGCAGCTATCCCTCCACCCAATCAGATGACTGGTAACTGCCACTGAACAGATGAGTGATTTCAGCAGATCCAGCTTCCCTAGTCCAGGTGGAATAAAAGTCATTGAGGCCAAGGCTGAGGGTGGGCTCTGAACTGCATGGTGCTCCTCCCTCCTGCCCACCCACACCCCCAGCTTCAGCTCAGCAAAGCTGTAGCAGCCAGACAGAGGCTCTGCTCCTACAGTCAGTGCAGGAGCTGCTGCAAGGCAGTGGTGGTATGGATGCAGATGGCCATAAAAGCTGGCATGCAGATCCTGCATCAGATGTAAGCTGATGCTGAATGGATGCAGATCCACATTTTTGTATCTGTGCAGATCTCTAAGAATATGTACCAGCTCAGCATGCAGGGAAAGGATTCTGTTCCCACTACAGTATTTCATTGTACACAAAAAGAATGGTATTTGGAGACCCATCTTAGACCTAAGAGCAATGAACAAATTCATGGGGTAGCAAAAATTCAGAATGGTTACTCTAAATAATCACAATACAAGTACTGCAAGAAGGTGCTGGTTCTAAGCCATCGGCATCCAAAATGTGTATTTCTTATAACTGACCACCCAGAGCACAGTCTATTCATAAGATTTCATTGTCTCTAGCAACCACTACCAATACAGAGTTTTACCATTTCGCCTTTCCACAGCACCCAGAGTGTTCTCCAAAATGCTTCAAGCCATAGCAGCACATTTAAGGAGATACAGAAAGTTACCATCTTTCCATATTTGGATGATTGCATGATAAAGGCATCTACCAAAAACTTAGCCAAACGCTACTGATCAAACCACACTTTAATGAAAGTGCAGTTTGTTTACTGCTACCTTGCAGTAGCAGGTGGATTCCATAAATTCCAGTTAAGAATAAGAGGGGGTAAGACACTTTTTCAGAGGACAGAAAGGTCCTGCAGGGAAAATCCTCGTAACTGTCAAATTTACATGTGGAGAGTTTCCCATGAAATGTATTTAATGTTATTTAAGTTACTAATACAGTCAAATTCTGGAAATGGGTTAAATTTAGACTTTATTCACAGTGTATACTCTGGACAGAGTAGAGTGGGAATTCTACCGGCTTACTGTGCATATTCGTGTTTAGTCAATTTAATCTTTGACTAGCGATGAACCAAAGTTTGTGGTTTTATTGTAATATGAGTGAGGGTGGGTCAGAGTGTGTTGCAATGGGAGATATGTTTTGGTTTGTGCAGGCAGCAAAAGAGGTGTGTGTTCTGTGGTGGGAGCTGTTATGCTGTGTTGAAGGACTGTGTATTGATTTGTCGGCGGGGATGTTTGGGGATTGGTGATGGATTTGTTTGGGTGTGTGGGTTGCATTGGGAAATTTGTGTTGAGCTGTATGGATCGTGAATCAATTTTTGAAGAACTGTGACAGTTGGGCCAAGTAAATTACCATCTGTGCAGACTCTCTCAAATCATTGACTCATTACAAACAATGAAACTGATGTATGCATATTAGCTGTGGAGTGCAAGTGTTGATTGTTATTTCTGGTATAACAATAGTCTAGGACTCTTGGTGTAGTTATTTGTTTTACTTTTTTGTTATACATAGATGGTATCTTTAAGGACTGGCTTACATATATATATATATATAATATGTATAACAAAAAAGTAAGATGTGTATATACACCGAGTCCTAGACCAGTGCTACACTGAAGTACCAATCACCATCTTCACTCTGCAACTAATTTGCATGCTATAATTTCATTGTTTCTAATGAGTCCCTTCTGACCTTAAAACAGGGATGTCAAACATGCAGTTTGAGGGCCAAATGCAACGCTATAAACCTCTTCCACCTGGCCCATAGTGGATTCAGCAGGGCCACACTCTCTCCCTAGTAGTGAGAGAGAGAGAGAAAGAAGAAAGTGGTCTCACATATCCAGTGCTGTGCAGTGCCGTGAGAGTGTTGGGTCTTGTCACATCACAGAACGCTAGGTATGCAAAACCGTACTCCACGGGACCACACTCTCTCCCTAACACAGAGAGAGACAGAGAGTGGTATCACAGAACAAAGTTTCTCATACATAGCACTCTGCAATGCCATAAGAGTGTTATGGTATTTTGATTTATGGTATGCATAGCCCACTTGAAATACATTTAAGTCAAATCTGGTCCACTATAGCAAATGAGTTTGACACCCCTGCGTTAAAGTCTATGTGTATGTCTACACGTCTCTTTTATTTCAAAATAACACTGGTTATTTCAAAATAAAAGAGATTAGGTCCGCACAATGTATTCTTATTTTGAAATGACAGGCTCCGTCATTTCGAAATAAGAGCTGTCATTTCGAAATAGCTTAAACCTTCTTTAAATTGAAAAGGCTGTTATTTTGAAATGGTTATTTCAAAATAATGCCGTTCGGACGTGTTATTTCAAAATAACCATTATTTTGAAATAACACTTTTGCCCTTCTCCTTCCTAAGGTACCTTCCTTTTAGCCTATATTGGGTGGGGGCATGGCCCAGGGAGTGGGCCATGTTGCCACACCTCCCATGGTGCCCCTCTCCTAAAGCAAAATAGCAAGTCCTGTGTTTGGACATGCTATTTTGCTTTGAGCTTTTCCCTTAATTTGAATTAACTTATTTTGAAATAAGGACTTTATTTTGAAATAACTCATTTCAAAATAACTTATTTAGAAATAACGATGTGTGTGTGGACATAGCCTATGAATATAACTACTAGTAACAGTAAGAATTTTAGAAAGGACAGCTTAAGATGGCTGTCAGGGATAAATTATTTATAGTGAGTTCCTTTAGAAAGTAGAATATTATGTTGTAGGGGTGTAGAAATCTCAGGATTTGGAATATTTAAAAGTAAACTAAACAAAATAAAAGGAAATCCATTGTCAGAAGCAACCTATGTTTCATAGGTGGCTGGACTAGAAGACTAAAGAAATCTTTCCCATCTGTAATATGTGATTTTATTAACAGTATTTATTTATTTGCTGTCTTTTTATCATTTTTATCTTCATACAGTGGGAGTTTGATTGTGTGAATTTTATATAAATTTTATATAAAATCTGATATTTCAGTTGGAAATTTGATGGATAATCTTGTCATTTGTTATCTGATTTACTGAAATTTTTAATTTAAATTAAAAGCAGTGATTTCAGCAAGTTTGTGGAGAACCTCATATTAATAATTTTCTTCTCTCCCTTCCAAATAGTGGAAGAAATCACAATGCTCATAAAACCTAAGTCTTGCTTGTACGTTAGTCATGTTTTGTTTCCTTGATGTTGAACCTTTCTGTGATAGTTCATATTATTTTTAGTATTTTTGTTCTGTATCTCAGTTGTAAGGCCTGTGAAAGATGTTGGGCTAACAGCTGATGACACAAAGTACTCTGTTTAGCTACTAGCAGGCTCCCAGGAGGTATAAGCACTCTTGTGTCACTTCAGCTATAACTAAAAGGCCATATCACCTGGAAATCCACTGCTGCTTAATTTCACACTTCTTTGCTGAAATTAGTGCCTGTGATACGGATGTCAATTTCCTGCAATATCTGTGGGAATTATCTGTATTAAGTTTAGTTATCAATTTGGGCCAGGTAGTGTATGTAATCTCATAGGGGAGAGAGTGACTACCTCTAGAAAGGCACCATCACCTGGAGAGCCTTACATATCCTGAATCCAACTGGATTCTCTGGAGGCCAACAGGAAATGTAAGGACTTTTGGATAAATAAACTTGAAATTAAACTGATTTGGTGTGGCTTTTTTCTGATCCAGCAAACACAGGGCTTTCTGTCCAAGAGGGACCCCAATATGTAGGGAAGGGTTGGAAGAATGATTGCCTCCCTGAGCTCCGGCTTGGATTTGGTGTAACCTCCAGTAAGCTTTCTAGCATGAATGGTGCCTCTTTAATTCTTTTTAGCATAGTTTCTTGTAATGTTTTCACCTTCAGAATAAAAGTACTTCTTTAGAAAGAGCTGTGTGGTAACATATAACTGTGGGTAATTAATCAGTTGTAGCCTCTGGAGAGAAAGCAAAGCAGAGACACTGGTTGACCTGTTTAGACACTCTGGTTTGCTCATGAACTCCTGGCATGGTAAGGTTGCTGTGCAGCCTGGAGAACTTCCCGGTCAGTAGGGAGAAAGACGGATTAGAAGGTGTGAGATGAGGGGGGTACTATTGCTAGAGAGATGAGGAAAGATGCTGGGGCTGAAGTCGCCCTGAACTGTGACAGTGCCCCCTGGAAGATTCTGTGACATTGATACAAGGAAGTAGATTGAGGTTACAAATCTGATTGTCAGTATCTGATGTGGTTGACAGTAAGCTCTTGTTCCAAAAACTACATGATCAGTTTTTCTGTTCCTGATGCCTGAATTTTTTCTAGACTCAGCGCTTTAGCTTAAGACACATTTTTTTGGCTTTTATAGCCATGTTTTAAAAAATACAGTATTTATACTCATGTTCTCCAGCATCCTGAATCCTAGTGCTACTTAGATATTTCAGTCTCAGCAGAATCTGAAAATTTTTGTTTCTCACCTTTTGGCTATTGCAAAAAATCTGAGATGTGTGTTTGGAATCCTATTAAATGTCTTGAACTCCAAGGTAATTAAATGAAAGTGTTGGAGCGTGTTCTGTTTTTCCAGTTATCTTCGACTGTAGTTCTAATTGTTCAATTTCTTTTGTTTGTAACCTTAAAGTCATGGTTTTAGCTGACATCTAGTAACCCAACACCAGAACAAGCTTTAGTAGTTAAAGTTGGGGAAGGTTTTTGAAGGTGCAACCTGTACACAGCTGGTAGTTTTCTTCTGTTCTTTAGGTGTCCATTAGTCCAGGATGAGCCACTGCTTTTTTTTTCTTTTTATTTGAAAGACTGTGAAACAATCTGAATGAGGTTGCCCAATGCTGCTTCTGTGAGATTCTGACACTAGTCTAGCTGTGATAACTTTCCATCTTGAGAATTGCAGTTAGCTTTAAGTTATAATTCAGTCTTCTTACTACTTTCCTGTATTAAATGTGACTATTGTAAAATCCCACAACCAGCATGCTGTAAAAGATGCTAAAAAAAGAAGAAAAAGAAGCTCTGTGGTGGTGGGTGGTGGTGGTGGTGGTGGCTGTTTAAAGAAATGCTTCATTTTCCCTTCTCTTCTCTAGGAGATATTACAGTTACATGAGATTAGCGGAAACCCCTATTGATCAAAACTGGTCAGTGTATGGAAGATGGTGGGGAGGAGTACTGATGAGAACAAAAAATGCTACAAAAGATATCCAAAGACAGAATTTAAATTGACCAATCTGGTTTTTCATCCCCTAATCTACCACTGCTTGCTCCCCTGTTCTCCCTTTCTCTCCAACAATGATCCCGGTATTTCTCAAGGTAGTATTCTTCACTAGCTTGATCATTATCATTATCAGAGCAAGCTGTGGCTAGAAGTGCATGGTACAAATATTCTTCATACAATCTGACTTGATAATGTACCTCCTTAAACGACTCGTTGAGAAAAATCATTCCAAATGTTGGTGACTATAAATGCCATATATAGTTTTTTCTTTCTCTCATGCTGCTTCTATCCTTTGCTATACTTTCAGGTTAGATGGTTATTATCTTTCTCTACTATTTGAAATTGGAATTAATAAAATCACTGAAAAGTCATATGTGTGAGAAGAAAATTCTGAACGTTTGTGCCTCTATTCTTGCTGGGGAAGTCACTTCGTTTGCATTTCAGTGCATGGGACATCCATGACACTTTAAGTCTGATTTGAAGAAAAACAACTTCACAACAGGGCATCAGGAATGAAAAGCAAAGCTAACGAAATCTCAGACCCCTTTGTAAATAGAAAAATGTTTGTATATGGTATTTCAAAAGCCGTTTTAGTAATCTATGACTTTAGGTCCTTTTAAACAGTGAGCAAGTTTTTAAGGTGTTTGTGTGTGCCCTCACATTGGACTAAGGAATTACAGGCTTTTGGGTCTCTCCAAATATGCCTCAAGAATCCCATTCTCTCTTCTGCACACTCATGATTCTGACTTATAATCTTTTAATTTAGATAGAACTCGAGAGTAACAAGTATCACAAGGACTACTCCACATTCCCATTTTGTGCCTTTCTTTCCTTTTCACACTCTTGTCCTTTGTCCCCTAGTATGTGTCCCACCATGCGTGGAATCTCATCCATGACCTAACACACCATTCTTGAACCATCTCCGCCATCAAGTTATTCCTTAAAACACCCTTCTTCCAAGAAGCATCTATGCCCTGTACTTCCCCATGGAGAATAATGATATTTAAAAATGCAAACCCCAAACCATGGAACTTGTGAAATTCATAAAAGACATCATTGTTTTACTATTTTTTGTTGTTGTTAAAGCCCATTCTCCATTCTTTAAATGATCATTATGTCTATTTTCATTGTAACTACTCAGGGCAAAAACTGTTTTAACAGTTGTGGGAGTAAAGGCTTTTCAAAAGTAATATTTTTCCACTCTTTAAGGAGGTGAAAATATTGAGAGAATATCTAAGGAATAGCGCAATCATTGTTCTTCCAACCAATGGAATTATAGATGAATCCAGCAAACACCAAATCCACCAACTTTACTACAAACTATAGCTGGTTCAATTACAACTTGAGTTTTACATTGGATGGTGTGCTATTAGGAGAAGCTTAGCAGTCTTTGGCATAATCTTGGACACAAAGCTATGGTTTTAACCACAAAACATAAAAGCGATGTGAGGATCTGAGTGTCTGGTGCTCAGGTCTGCTGGCATCTGGGCCACTGCCGTGTCTGCATTGCCACTCAGTAGCTGTTGAACTAGGTAACAGTAGTCTATGAGCCACATCTGGTCAAGCAAAACTGTATATCTCACCACATGTGTCCTCATTGATCGATCCTACTTTGTTCTCTGATGCCCTCAGGGACACTATCAAAGGCCTTTAACACTCAGACCTGAAGACCCTCTGTGCAACTAGGTGGAACGCTGCTTGCTGCTGCAAACAGACTTCTGCACACTCCTTTTCTGTTACCCAGCTCTACTCTGGATAACTAGACTTGCTTCAGTTTCCAAATTCCTGGTCCTCTGCTCCACTCCTGACTCCTCAACCTGTTCCTGTTCTACTAACCCTACTTCAGTTGACTCACTTTGTTCTGACCTTGCCTCCAACCTGATCATAGTGCATTATATTAGTACAGACTGTTGTTTCTGGCTTTAACTTTATGGACTGAATGCTGACTATGTCCTCCTGACTCGGGCCTTGGCCTTGATCTGCATCCCACTATTGAGGTCTTGACAGATAGTAACTAAAGTAAAGAGATTGTCTCTTCTATAACATATCACCAGCAGTAATTGAGGTCATGTGTTAGGATACTGAAAACAGCATATGCTAAATTGTTTACGTACTACTTGAACATACTTCCAGTAACTTTGCCAAGATCAATATCATGCAGTCATCTGCAGCTGACACAAGTGGAGTTGCACAGTCCACTCTACTAGGGATTTATGATCGGAGTCTGATGTTTAGTGTCTTGAGAACTGCAGAAAACAACAGTTAATTTTGTGTGAAGATAATCTTTGTTCCCTACCTGAAAATTCTCATTGGTAAAGTCTGTTTCAGAACTGGAAAACAAAATCAAGGCTGAAACAATAATCTTATTTTAAAAGATGTGTAAAAACTACTGAAAAGAAGCTTTTGATGCTGTTAGGAGGGTAGAGTGCATGAAGAAGTTTGTATGCCCACAATTTCCCCACATGAGCCAATTAGTAAATATCAGTCCCTTTTAGAACCTTGCTTGAAGGCAAACATGGACTTGCCCCCACTAAAGAAAATTTCTGAAAAGACAGTTCAGCAGTATCAGCCATAAGGCAAACAGCTTCATGTGTACAATGATGGTTCATCAGACAAATTCTTTAAATGGTGGTTTTGTGTTGTTTGTCTAGTGGCCTAATGGAGAGCGTAGAAGAAAAAGCACTAGTTTGGAAAATATTGGCTTGAATTATATGGCTGAAATGAAAGCAATTTTCACTGTGCTGCAAAAAATAGAGTAGAAATAAAGGCACATGTTGTGGTGTTTGTTGACTCAGATGGTTATCTTATGTTCCTGTAGAAGAAACCAGAACACCATCAACTATGCAGTATGTAAGGAGGCTTGGTGGTTTAGAGAATGAGTCAATAAATTGATTTTATAATGGATTCCATCACACTTTGGTTTATGTGGGAGTCAGTAGCTGATGATTTGGCCACAGTTGCAAAATTGGAAACTTAGTTCCGAGTGACAGTGGTAGAGTATATTGATGTCCAATCAAGAAAAATGCCAGCTGAAGTAAATGGTCAAAAGATTAAAGATCCTCTGATCGATATCAAAGCATCTTAGAAACTAACATTCACAATCAAGAGCTAGTGGACAGGGCAGATTGCAGGAATGAAAATTACTAGAAACGGGAGGAGGTTATATCCATTCTACAGGCTTTAACACCTGCTCACACTTTTCAGTGTAATATTGTAAGGAAAGTGATGGTCTTCAGAAGAGACATCCTGAATAAAACTCTTATAGAGGACCCTAGTAAGAGTTACTGAATTCATTCATAATCTTCAGGGCCAAATAAGATTATCCTGGAAGTAGATAACAACAGAGTTACTGAATATCTTACCTTTCAGGAATGGTAAAACAGCCAGCCATGATGCTTCTTCTTTCAAGAGTTCACTAAGGCTATTCCTACTCTACCGCCTATGTCTGCTAAAAGAGTGTTGCTCAAGGGTGTGAACATTTCACATACCACTGAGTGACATAAGATGCACCAGCTCAAGAGCTAGTGTGCACAAAGCTATTGTGGTAGGAGAGGTCTCTCCCTTAAGCATAGAGTGCCATCATCGGACCCAATACTTCAAATGTTGACTCACCGCTGCTGAATAGAGGGGAGTAATCCCTTCCCTCAATCGCCTGGCAAAGTTCCTACGAATGCAGCCCAGCATTCCATTAGCATTCTTGCGGACAAGGGCACACCACTGACACATATTCAGTTTCTCCTCCACTGTAATCCTCGGATCCTCTTTTGTAGAACTGCTGTTCAGCCAGTCGAGCCCCAATCTGTAGAAGTGCACAGATTTTTTTAATCCTAAGTGCAGGATTCTGCACTGGTCCTTGTTGAACCTCAGTGAGAGGTGATAAATTTTAGTGAATGTAAATTCTTTTAAAGTGAGTGGAGATCACAGATTTTTCTAAATAAGATAAAATAGACCCCTGAACGCAAATCCTTCTCCATTCATTATTGTCTTACTATATTTTCCCTTCTCTTTCTCTATTTCCCTTTCTGATAATACCTGAATAAACTATAGTGAGATGGAAGTCACTTATTCATAAACAAATGCCACCATTTTATTTAAATTTTGAGGAAAAAATAAATGGCAAGATTTTGGAAACCATGGTACAAAATTCTTCCTTTTCAGGTGCATTTTAAAAAATGTTGTTTGTTTAAATTTCATGGATTTGATACATACTCTGGATAATTTGACACAACAAATTCATCAGCATATCGCATTCCACAAACATATGCTATATCAATCTGATAATACTTCACCATGTCAAGAGAATTAAAAAAGCTAATTCTACTCTTTTATAGTGTACTGAATGTTAATAGCTATAACCAAATTTGCAGATAAAATCTTGAGCTATGGCTCTTATGATTTGTTTAAACAAATCACAAATGTTAAATAGCTAATTACTTTGGCAGCCCAATTAGGACCCGAAATACAAAGAGAACCTCTATACAGTAGGTTGATAAAAGCCTGAGAAGAATGTACTTCCCATATGAACTCTTGAAATCAGACATTAAAGTAAACGTCAAGAACTGCACTTACAGCAACCGCTCTCTTAATTAGCTGAACTTCTACTCGTCCTTTCTTGGATGAAGGTTACAGCACTGCAGTGATCTGTGATGAATTCGTGATGCTATATACCATTTTTTCTTAAACTTAATTATAGAATATAGAGAGCTCTATGATGTCATGTACTTTGTCATGCAGTGGCAGCCTATTACGGAATGAGACCTTTAGCTAGCCTTGAATGTAAATTTCTTTGCTTTCTTGGGTTTTGACAGGCCTTCGTGTCACATTGATATAAGTTTTTGAGTTAAATTACTTGAAGTTTTCTAAGTGGCAGTTGTAAAAAAAATAATAATAATAATAACCAAAATGGTTTCAAAAGAAGTCTGTACATTTGTAATTCAGCCATTGTAATGAATATGGCAATTTCCTGCAATGTCTTTGGAAAATCTTATCAAAATACAATTAAATATCTTTGGAGTCCATAGCATGAAATAAAAAAGTTCTGTATTATTGTAGACTTGGTTGATCAAAGGAGTGTATTGAAAAATGTGGCAGACAAGAATGGCCTTTTAGGTTAATATGTGTAAAGTGAATTTCTTAGGTAATATCTAGGCAGAATTTCCTCCCCATGCACCAAGTTATGCAAAATCTCAGCCTTTCAATGCAGTGCCATAGAGCGGGGCTCCAACTCCTGCTGATCACCTATTCCTAGTATCTGAAGATCAAAGGTTCAAGTTGAATAAAGAAAGGCAGTGGTCTGCCCTACTGGTCTGAGGTAAAAATATTAAGAATATATAACCATAGAGGAACCCTTGTGTGGGGTTTGAAAGATTGATGCCTGCCAGGGTTCCTGCTGGAGTCGTATCAGATGTAAGCTTCTTAGCATGCTTTTAGATTCTTTTATTTTTTAATATGCTTATTTTCTGTAACGCTTTCCCCTTAAAAATGAATGTATTTGCTCAGAAAGGGTTGCATCATAACCTATAGCTGTGGGCAGTTACACTCTTTACAGTATCTGAAGAGACCAAAGCATGGTGCTAGCTAATGTAGGCAGTATGACTTGCTCAGAATAACACAGTGTAGGCAGGGAATTGTGCTCCCTGGAAAAATTCCATTAGGAGGGGAGAGAGGTGTAGGTATCTTCCCGAAAGAGGTAATTGTAAGACATGAGAAATAATTCTTCCTGTCTACTTCACGCTGATTAGGTCTCAACTGAAATATTCTGTCCAGTTCTGGGTGTCTCACTTGAGGAATCATTTGGACAAACTGGAGAAAGTCTGGAAAAGTGCAACCAGAATGATTAATGGTATAGAACACTTGACTTATGAGGGACTATTAAAATAACTGGGTTTGTGTAGTCTGGAAAGGAGGAGACTGATAGGGGACATGATAACAGTTTTCAAGTACGTAAAAGGTTGTTATGAGGAGGAAGGAGAAAAATTATTCTCATTAACCACCGATGATAGGACAAGAAGCAATGATCTTAAATTACAGCAAGGGAAGGAACTATTCCTAACTGCGAGGAATAAGTTGACTAGGGAGGTTGTAGAATCTCCATCATTGGAAGTTTTTAAGAGCAGGTTAGACAAACACCTGTCAGGGATGTTTAAGATGGTAGTTAATTCCACCATGAGTGCACGGAGCTGGACTCGATGACCTCTCATGGTCCCTTCCAGTTTCTATGATTCTATGGCTGAGAAACAAGAAGCCTCGAAAGGCTTCCCTTAGTGGATGGAGACTGCAAGTGCAGTTGCAAGTGCAGTTGTCACTGTTTCTAGGTGTAACTAATCTCTTTGAGAGAGAATAGGGATAGAACAGTACCTAAATATATGTGGTTATGTTTCTTTTGCACACTGACAAACTTGGTTATCACTGCATATGCTTAAAAGGAAAGACAACACTCTATTTTTCTAGTCTAGCAAACGTGGTTACTTTAAAATATTTGAATTATGAGTTAACGTCCAAGAGTTTTTGGCATTATTAAAAGAGGTAATTTTATAAAAAAGTATTCATGATAGTAACAAAAAGAAGACTTTGTGGTGCTTTAATACATTCAGTTTGGGGCTCTCAAAGTAATTTACAAGCATGAATGCATTTAGCTTCACAACACTCTTGGGTCTTAAGTATTGTAACAAAAATGTTACAGCTGAAGAAGTTACCTTCAGATTAAGGATAATATTTTCAAACAAGCTACTTGCCCATACGCGTGTTGCACTTGTACGTGCTATCATTCACAGACTGTTTATTTTTTTAAACATTTAGGTCCATGTATAGGCTGAACAAACAAAATGTAAATCAGAATGTAGTGCCAGCTGGCTGTGGCTTCTTCTTGAGGTGAAAGTGACTGGAAGGTGGAAAGACAAAGTGAAGAGGCAGAGTTTTTCAAAAGGCTGAATAACTGAGTACATTGTTAGTCTGAGTTCTAAAGGGGAAGGTGTGTTAGCTGAGTCCAGCAAAACAAACAAGGAGTCTGGTGGCACTTTTAAAGACCAACACATTTATTTGTTGCATGAGCTTTTGTGGGAGAAGCTCCCACTTCATCAGATGCTTGAAATCCTAAGGCACGTACTTGAACTAGGGCGTTGGAGATGCTGTCCAGTAATCCATGCTGCCATATCCCCTGGCTTGAAGTGTTTTCCATTATATAGGCACTTTCAGTTTGGATCAATGGGTCTCAGTACCTACACTATAAAAATTGCTGCAGCCTCCCTGTCCTAAAGCATTATTATGGTAGTGGATAGCCAGTACATTAATACCCTGGGCATTATGAAAGCATATGGTGCTGCAGTGTTTTCTCAGACTATGGCATGCAGATTTATAATGGACCTTTTGCAGTTTTTTAGATGAAACAGATGGCTTGCCCTTTCTGGGATGGTTCTGTTATGTGGCTGCTTCTCAGCCAAGCTCTTACATGGATGTAGATTCTATTTGCCATATGATGGCTGAGTTGAGCATACCTAATGTACAGGAGCATGTAAACCTGCTCAGTCTCCCGACAAACTGTAATGCTTTCAAAAATGTGGGCTCAAAGTTATGGGCCACATCCACATCAGTCACATTATCATATGATAACAGCTCATTAACCTAGGAAGATTTATTCTACAAATACAAGAAACCCTCTCTGTAGTGTCACATTAGCATCAGCATGAGAATGCCCAAATTGTTCAAACAGCCCCATCTGTTCCCCCATTATTCAAACAGCCCTATCTGAGGATGCCAGTTTAGATTTAGTATTCGTATGAAGTGGGGGACCTCAAAGAAGAACTGGTTTTAGAAGGCAGCCTATGTTCAAGTGATTGTGAATGAATTCAGTTTAAACTCCATGGAAAAATGAACTAAAATAGGTCTATAACTAGGATCCTTCATTTCAAAAGGGCAAACTGTAAAAAATTAGTGTAATTATTTAGGAGAGTGGACTGAAGAACTCAAAGATCTAAGGGACGAGGAGAATTGGAATTATTTCAAGGTCTATGGAGCAGAAGTGCTGCTGTCATGGAAAAAGACCGGGGGCTTGGGCCTGGGTCAGATTCAGGGGCTGAGCCTGAACCAGTCCTGGGACCCTGAGCAGGCCCTTGATGGGTGTCCTGCTGCTGCTAGCTGCCAGCCCAGTCCTGGATCCCTGGCTGGGGGCGGGGCTGGGAAAGGTGGCTGCCGCCACGGGCTCCCCAGCTTCTGATCCCTGGAAGGGGATGGGGATGGGTAAAGAGGCTACCATCATGGGTGGCCCGCCTCCGGATCCCTTGACAGGGATGGGTCCAGGTAAGGCAGCCACCGCCATTGCCGGCTCGGCACCAGATCCCTGGCTTGGGCCAGGGCCATCTAGGGCTGCCACCACTCTGGGCACTGGTGCTGGGATTGGGGGCATGTGCCCCCATGCCTGCTGCCAGTGGAGTCACTTCTGTGAAGACCCATTCAACCAGTCAGGATGGCAATCGTGTAAGACCACCCTGGAAAAGAGTGGAGCACTCAGTCAGAGCAGAGGCATTCCTCTTCAATGGAGCCTATTGAAGACACGGTGATAAGTAGGCAGTAGGCAATCGGAGAAGGATATGCAAGGTATTTTAAGTACTTGCACATCCCCCTTTGATTGCTGCTGAAGTCGCATAGTAATGTAGACCAGGGCTCAGAGAGACAGACATTTTTAGTTCAGGCAATAGAGGCTCAAGTATTAAGAGTCACAAGCCATAGGTTAGATCCCTGCTGTCAAAGATCCAACCGGGGTGGTGTTGATGTTATATAAAACGATCTAAGAAAATTTTTAGGGACTTCTACTAAGCAAGCTCAGTGGACCTGTGGATATTTTAACATGAAGGAAGAATCTTCTAAGCTGCAATAGTGATGTTTAGTTCAGAGTTGGTTGCAAAATTACAAAATAACTTTGAGACAGCATCAATGTCCAATTGCATTTACATAGCCCTTGTGCTTCTGTTCTATAAATCATGAATCATTTAATTAGATAATATTTGAGATGTGCTATATATGTGCTTATTTTATTATTACTTTGTGACTCTTCCAAGTAATTTTCCTAAAAAAATAATAAAACTAAAATATTTGCCTTTTTACTGGAATAAAATACAATGAAACCTGTCTCAATTAATCACTCAGAAGATCAGCAAAAACCAGTTGTTCCTGTGCTCTGCAGGACTGGGATTTTGTACCAGCTTTACACTAGTGTAAATTTATTTACTTCACTGGACTGAATTCTGATTTCATAGAATCATAAGAATCATAGGGTTGGAAGGGACCTCATAGGTCATCTAGTCCAACCCCCTGCCAGAGGCAGGACCACTCCCACTTAAACCATCCCAGTCAGGGTTTTGTCCAGCCGGGCCTTAAACACCTCCAAAGATGGAGACTCCACCACCTCCCTCGGCAACTCATTCCAAGACTTCACCACTCTCCTGGTAAAAAAGTTTTTTCTAATATCCAGCCTCAACCTCCCTAACCGTAGCTTGAGACCATTGCTCCTCATTCTGTCCTCTGTTATTACTGAGAACAGTCGAGCTCCATCTTCATTGGAGCATCCCTTCAAGTAGTTGAAGGTTGCTATCAAATCCCCCCTCAATCTTCTCTTCTGCAGACTAAATAAGCCTAATGCTTCCAGTCTTTCCTCATAGGGCTTGTGCTCTAGCCCTTTAATCATTTTGGTTGCCCTCCTCTGAACTCTCTCTAGCATGTCCGTGTCCTTTTTATAGTGGGGAGCCCAAAACTGAACACAGTATTCTAGATGTGGCCTCACCAGTGCAGAATAGAGGGGAAGGATCACATCCCTTGATCTGCTGTTAATACTTCTTTTGATGCATTTGCACCATTGTGAAAGAATAATCCATTCCTACATATTTGTGGATATTTTGAGGTAGTTGCAGTAGTAGGAGACTTTTTAATAAAAATTCCCTTTTGTATAGGTTTTACTATAATTAAAACTTTGGTCTCTTTGGTTCAATCGTGTTTTATTTTCGGTAGCTCCATTTCTCACAATTGGAGATAGCTCTTATTACAGAGACTCAAAGAATCCTTGTCTGAGAAATGTGCATTTTAACCTAAAGAATTTAACTCAGCATATGATTTTACAAATCACTCACTTGCTGGATTCCATTCGTTTTCACAGACTGAACAAGGTTGGCTAGAGGATGGCCCTCCTGCTTTCTTGGCACCTCACATGTACTCAGGAGCACAAAAGAATATATAGATATAGATATAGATACATTAAGTACACTCATTAACACAGCACTCAAGGCACACTGAAGCAGCTGATCGTGTAGTAAACTGGTTTTTGTTGCCTCCTTTTGGTTTGGTTTGTTAACAGAGTAGAGTCAAGAGACGTCTATGATAAAGCAGAAAAGTGGTTTGTCTCAGAAAGAGAGTGTGGGATAGGAACCAAACTAGGCAGGCAAAAGAAGAGCAACCAAAAGAAAATAGCTTCAGGCGTATAAGAAGCCCTTGGATAGTTGTGGATGTTGGCTTCAATCTGTAATGACTGCATAGCCCACAGGTCAAAAACATTTGGCTCCATATGACAGAAATGAACAAGAAAAGGAAATGGCTGGATTTTTTTTTTTTTAGCTATGTTCCTTTCTGTCTCTTTAATTAATGTTATGTAAATTGGCAAACTGGTGAACACCAATTTCTTTTGTGCTGGCTCTCTTATGAAATATTTTTTCTAAATCTCTTTAGTCCATTTGCAAAGGCCATCTGGAAATTACTTTCTGGCAGCCCCTTAGCCCTTTAACAAATTGACCTTCTATTGTTAAAATCTTCCTAATAATCAGAGTACTTAAGCATTGGAATAAATTACCTAAGGAAGCTGTGCAATCTCCATCATTGGAAATCTTTAAGAACTGTTTGGACAGACGCCTGTCAGGGATTGGTCCTGCTGTGAGTGCAGGGCCTGGACTAGAAGACCTCTTGAAGTCCCTTCCATTCCTATATTTCTGTGATCACTTACAATCCTGTCTGCTCCAGCCAGGGGCATTGCTGCCCTGGGGAGGGACCTGGGGCATGGCCCGCAGGCCCCGCCCCCTGGCCCGCAGGCCCCACCCCCTGGTTGCAGGCCATGCTCCCTGGCCGGGGGCAGGGCTGGAAGCCACCACGGCTGGCTGGGCCCCGCATCCCTGGCTGGGGACGGGGACAGAAGCGGCAGCGGGGAGGTAGGCCTCGCATCCCTGGCTGGGGACGGGCCTGCCGCGTTCACGGGTGGCTGGGCCCTGGATCCCCCACCGGGGATGGGGCCAGAAGTGGCCTCTGTGGTCAAGCCCCAGATCCCCAGCTGGGGATGGGGCTTCTGTGGCTGTGAGTGGCTGGGCCCCAGATCTCTGGCCCAATCAGGCCAGAGACCGGGGGGGGGGTCGCCAGACCGCAGGCACCGGTGCTGGGATTTCGGACTTGTGCCTCGGGTGCCCAGTGCCAGCAACGCCCCTCACTCCAGCTACCACTTCCCTAGCCTTTTGTTACCTAATATCCTTCCATTACAGACTGTAGATTCCTCAGAAATGGAACTGATTGTAATATGTCAGGCACCTACAACCACTATATAAGCAAATAACAGTATAATACTGCTGCAGAAAAAAAGCAAACGCCATTCTGAAAGACACAAGAAGTAATTCTTCCTCTCTGTTTCATACCAATTAGGCCTCAGCTGGAGTATTGTGTCCAGTTCTAGGCACCTGTTTCAGAAAGATGCGGAGGAATTAGAGAAAGTCCAGAGAAGAGCAACAAGAACCATTAAAGGTCCAGAACACATGACTTATGAGGGAAGATTTAAAGAGCTGGGTTTGTTTTAGTCTGGAAAAAAGGAGACTGATAGGGGACATGATAACAGTTTTCAAGTACCTAAAAGGTTATTATGAGAAGGAGGGAGAAAAATTATTGTCCTTAACCACAAGATGCAATGAGCATAAATTACAGCAAAGCAGGTTTAGGTTGGACATCATGAAAAGTCTTCCTAACCATGAGGAATATGTTGCCTATGCAAGTTCTGGAATCTCTATCACTTGAAGTTTTTAAGAGCAGGATAGAAAAATACCTGTCAAAGATGCCTTAAGAGGCTAATTGGTCCTGCCATGGGTGCAGTGGACTGGAATTCATGACCTTTCATGGTGCTTTCCATTCTCTGTCAGCCTAATTATAATACAGAGCTGAGGTCTAAGGCATGAAGTTTAGCATACAATCCTAAACTTTGCCAAAGCACCTGGCTTCCAGTTTGGAGTTCAGATTAGAGCCCATCACTTCTACTAAATAATACATTCAAATGAATAAGACATTTTGGACACTTCCAATTAAATTCCTTAAGAACTATACTCACCTATATTTCCTTATTTTTGTGGCTCTTGTTGGCATCTTCTCATAAACTCCATATAGAATTAGAGAAACTATTGTACATGATGGTTGTGATTGTTAATTTTGATTTAATTGCACCTCATCATTTATAAAATGAAGAAATGAATTAAAACACTACTAAAAATGTCCATACTAGAGTTGAATTTTATATTCCAGGTCAACATATATACATCCTGTGTGACTTCATTCCCCAATGTTTATTTCTATTTGATACCAATCTAAACAATTCAGAATGAGTCAAAAAAGCATATTTTTGCTTTGAAAAATTATTTCCTCACTTGGTTGAAATAAATGTCAGACCACTGCTGGTAGAGGTTTCTAGGCTCTCAGAGTTCTGTGAATTGTCTTATATCCCTTTCTGATGTCCTGATTTCTGGAGGTGTTGAAGTTATGCTGGTGTCCAGCATAACACGGATAGTAACAAAGGCATTGAATAAAACTCCAATGAGCCATTGGAGCAAGCTAAGATTTTTATCTATATTGTATTATCTGGTTCATAGTCCTAGTGAGTAAATTGAGCAGGGATTACATTGTGAAAAGAAGGTGACTTACAAGGCTTAAACAGAAATTGGACATACTAGTTCTACATTCCACTACTGCTGATCATTGAAGAGTTAGTATAATGAGTGTGTCTTGCATGGGAAAACAGTCTATCTATTGATCTGATCAAATTTACAATGATATTTTTCCCTACTCTTCTTGAAGCTTTTATTATTATTATTATTATTTATTTTTTATTATTTATTATTTATTATTTTCTTAACACACATTATATTTGGAGCCAGTGGCACATATTTTGATTTATTTTGGCAATTCCTGAAGGGAATAACCAACTGGGAACATTTAACTTCTTCAAGGTATTCACGCTGACTACCCAATCTGCAGAAGCTTTTTTTAAGCACATATGACAAGGATTCCTTATGTACCTCACTGAGTTGGCAAGATAAATTGCTTAGAAACAGCTTGAATAAATTAATCTAAAACTGATAGACTACAGGAAATCATGTCTTGTTTATCAGGAAGCTTAAGGAAAATGTCAGCCAAAATAAACAATCTAGAGGGTTTCTTTGAGGTTGTCAAAGGGCAGCTGGAGACAACAGAATTCAAGCTACAATCAAAAATACAATGCCACTATGAAATTATAAAAAAAGGGGGGGGTATATAAATGCAGTTTTTGAAAAGAAGTCTGACTTCCTATGAAAAAGAAGACATAGGAACTGCCATACTAGATCAACCTCAAGGTTCATCTAGTCCATCATCCTGTTTCTGATAGTAGGCAGCATTAGGTGTTTAAGGAAAGTATAAGAACCCAGCAATGGGCAGGTGTGAAGTATTCTGTTCCCCACATTAGATCTCATCTTGATCTCTGACAGTTAAAGATTGACTTAAGACCTAAAATATGAGATTTAATGTCGCCTCTACAAAAAATTTTATCATTAGTTATGATAATATTGATTATTCTTTATATTTACACTAAAGTCCTAACCCTTTTCCAATCTTATTACATTCTTGACTTCAACAATTTCCTCTGGAAGTGAGTAGCACGGTTTTATTACATGTTATGTTCCAAAATATTACCTTTGATCAATATTCAATTTCATGCCTTTAATTTCACTGAATGTCTCCTGGTCCTGTGTTGATAGGGAAAATTGAGAAGTCTACCTTCTCTATGGCATTCATTATTTTATATACTTTTATCACATTTCTCTTCTTCATCATCTTTCTAAGGTAAACAATCCTAATCTTCTCAGTCTTTTTCATGTGAAAGATTTTCTAGGCCAGGCTTATCCAACATTTGGCCCGGAGGCCAAAATCCAACCCACCAAGGGGTTTTATCTGGCTTGCCGAGTGCTGCCACAAGATCCTGGGAGCTGCAGCTGGCTGGGGCTATCTGGAATATTCTGTATTGCTACATCAAGTGTGCTGGCAGACATTGACAATTTGTAGAAGCAAAAGCAAAGCCAAATATCACACTAATCATTATTTTATTAAAGTTTATTAATGAAGATCAATTTGTATGTCTTATTTATCAAAAATTTTTTCACTGGCCCCCTGGACCGAGAAAAGAATTGCAGTATGGCCTCTCACCCAAAAAAGTTGGACACCCCTGTTCTAGGCCTTAATCTTTCTCTTTGCCCTTATCTAAATCATCACTAAATCTGCAATAGCCTTAATGAGATGATGTGACCAATATTCTCTATATTATTCCATGTGAGGATAAATCATTGATTTATATAAAGGTATTAGAATATTTTCTATATTATTTCTTATTCAACCAAACATCTTGTTTGCCTTTCTAACTGAGGCTACACATTACCAGAGGTTTTCATTGAACTATCTGTACTGATGCCCAAGTTCCTTTCTAGATTTGACAGTTATTGAAGAACCCTGTAAGTTTTAAGTGGTTTAAATTTTTCCCTCCAATGTTCCTTAATTTTCCTGTATGTTTCATCAGTGAATTTCCTTTACCATTACTACTGCGCATTCACCTACCTTGTTTAGTTCTTTATGAAGTTTGTTACAGGTCTCTCTGGTCTTTACTAACCTAAATAACAGTGTGTCCTGTGCAGATTTTGCTGGCCCATTACTCACACTCCTTTACAGATCATTAATGCATATATTAAATAATGCAGAACCTTGAGGAATCCTAATGTTAATTGTTTTTCATTATGAAAATTGACCATTTAGTCCTAATAATCCCAGTGCAAGAATGTACAAGTCCTACAAACCAGGGTAAGAGGGCAAAAAGACAAATAACAAGGGCACAGATTAATCACATACATGGTATGTAGTTAATGTTCAGGGATGAGGCACAATTATAATTGCCCTTTCTGATCTGGTTAACAGAGATTGGCTTTGATTTGCAACAAGGGGAAAAAAGGGTACATGCTTTGAAGGGAAGTATGTCTTAGCATCTCTGCTAAACTACAGATGATATGTAGAGGCAGAAAGTACTCATTTTGGGAATGGGACCAAATATCTGTTCCTAAGTTCCCTGGGAAAAAGGCAGAAACTAACTAAAAAGTTAGTTTGAACTAAAATAAGTATGGCTAATTTAAACTAAAAGTTACTTCAAACTAAAAAAATCACACTTAGTTCGGACTAACCTTTGAACTATTTAGTTCAGATTAACAAAGTCCAAACTAAGATTTTAGGTGAAGACATAGCCTGTGTTATTTATTTGCCTTTGCAGATTAGACTGTGTGTCAGCTCCTTGCCACACTAGTGTGTCTTCCTCACCAGCAAACTGTTAAAGACTCTACTAGTTTTAAACTTGCTTAGGAGGTAACAGTTAGTGAACTCCAAACTCTGAGCTCCTCAAAGATGTCTCTCTTCAGTGTGCAGCCTTATCACTGTAAGTTTATAGAGATATTGAGTTAGTTTCACCTTTAAAGTCAACATACTGCAGTATGCTAATTTAACTGTCATTGACATACACTCTTATTTCAATTACAGCACTGAAATATTTTCTATTAAAAGTAAAACAAGTTTATTCAGAAAGTTTAGGTTTATATCATACCAACCAGAAGGAATGAAGGTAGAAATGGTTTCAAACTAACACAATTAAAAGATGATTCTCAGGCTAAAACTTAGCCTGATTGGCTATAGTACTTGTCCAAATTGGTTTCCCATTCGGGTATGGTACTTACAGAAATGTGTTCAACATAACTTTCAGCCAGGGCCCACTCTTGTAGCATCAAAAATGCTGATTTCTTTGTTCTTAAATGATAGATATTATGATGGAGGGAATGCACAGTCTTCATACTCTACACACTTTTGGAAAAATCTTTGCACAAAATATGCTTTCACTGGGAGCCTAGTAACTTGCAGTTCAATAACATCATGCTGAAAAGTATGTAGAAACACTATATGTAATGTTATTACCATAAATTGAAATCATGACTTAACTGTGTTTGCTAGACATGTCTGGAAAGAAAATAAGCCTGTTTCTGAAAGAAAAAGGACAAACTGACAGCTGTAGCCCAATGTCGTCAAAGCTGATGGGTCATCGCCTATCAAGTGTCCATTCTTCAGCAAAGAGGTGGGCAGGAGCAAGTGACCTGCCTCTGAGCGAACAGCAGCATCAAACCTCTCCCTTACTAGACTCTATATCTCCATCTCTCAACTGAAAAGAAGTTTATCTAAGGATCCCTCTCAGGAAAATGCATTTGAAAGAGTGACTGAACTATAAAAGTGAGAGCTGAAAGCATCTTCTTAACAAATTCTCTCCCTACCCATCTCTCTCTTTTTCACACAAGAAGTCAAAATAAACAGCTGTTAGGCTTTGACAGATGATCTTGGCCTGAGAGTTAGATTAGCAGTGTTACTGGGAATGTTGTAAGGGACTTCACTTTGAACCACTATTTTGAGATAAGAAAGCATTTTGTTTTTATTTTTTGCAACCACTTCTGACTTTAATGCCTCATTAATTGTACTCACTTAAAATCTCTCTCTATGTGCATAAGCAAACTTGTTTTATTCTTTACTTAAAATGAATCCAGTGTTGTGAATTGAGTGGGTAACTGCCACTTAAGGTAGCAGACTATTGTATGTTGATCATCTTAGAGCAACAATGGATCTAATAAATCTGGACTGTCCTGGAGCCAGTGCAGAACACACATTTTGGGGAAGAAAATCCATGACTGTGTGTGTGTTAGGATCACCATGCAAGTAAAAACCAAGGCCGCTGGAAGCTAGTATGACTAATTTTTGCCGTGAGGCTGCTGGGGCCAGACTCTGGCTGTGCAGATACACTCAGTGTATGACCTGCATGGTCTTTGTAAGGAGCCAGTGCTGGGAGTTACAGCAGAAAACCATTATGAGGCATCCCAGGCTCCTGGGCAAATGGTGACACAGCCCCTCGCTAGCCTGAATGGCACCCCAGAAAGTCATTGACACTGCAAACTTTTAGCAGTTCCTTATTTTCTCCAAAGTTTGGTTTTTAACTTTGAAGTTCAGAAGTCCTCCTTCTGGTCTGCTTATTGTGTCCCTCAGGAACCCAATGCCCTGTTGATTTTGCAGTCTCATGTGACTTTACAATACAAATTTGGATCTTGCAATCTCTCATGCAAATTAATAGTCCATAGTCCATGTCTCTGATCACACCTGCTTTGGTCTGCCACTTTCTGTTCCCTTTGGGGGAGAGGGGACGGGAACCTGTTTTGTCTGTTTTACAGTCTCCAAAAGACAATATGGAAAGTATCCATAATTTCACATACAGGGATGTCAGTAACATATCACAGTGTTATCAATGACCAGTGAGTTATTAGTTTCAAGTGATATAGTACATGACACCTCTTATGTAAACAACATGTGAACAGTTTGGGAGGTGTAAAGAGCTGCTTCTTTGTTTGTGAGCATCAGGTCAAGAGGTGCAAGGCCCCTAGTTGGTTCCTCTACCATTTGTATCAGCAAATTGTCCTTAGTGCTCTCTAAAAACTTCCTGGATAGTCTGTGGGCTGCTGTATTGCCCTCCCAGCAGATGTCAGAATAATTAAATTCCCACATGAGAACCAGTGCCCATGATCTGGAAACTTCTTCTAGTTGTCCACAGAAAACCTCATCCACCTCCTCCTCCTGGTCTGGTTGTCAGTAGCATTTACCCACTATGACCTTGTTGCACACTCTTCAAAACTGAACTGAGAGACTTTCCATGGGCTTGTCTCCACTTTCATAGTGGAGCTCCGAACAGTTATAAAGCTCTTTTACATATAGTGCTACTCTTCCACCTCTTCTTCCCTGCCGGTTCTTCCTGGACAATTTATACCCATCCATTGCAGTTCTCCAGTCTTGCAAGCTATCCTACCACATCTCTGTTATTCCAATTACATCATAGTTCCTTGTTGGTGTCAGTACTACCAATTCTTCCTGCTTGTTTCCCAGGCTCCTTGCATTTGTGTACAGGCACCTAAGATACCAGGCTGATTGCTCTACTTTCCCCTGCTGATTGTCTCTCCCGTTGCATCTTCTTCCTTGGAGTATCTCCAAGTTTCCTCCTTGCCTACTTGTCTCATGTATTAGGGTTCCATTAGGACACATAAGACCCTGATTAATTTCCTCCCCCCCAGTTCTGTCTAGACTTTCTTTTATTCCTGCGGTTACAGTCCCACCTCCCACCCCAAGTTCCATCCCTTCTCCCACGTCTTCTTTATTGTGACTTACTTCTGGGCTTTGATCACCTTTCCCCTTCAAACCTAGTTTAAAGCTCTCCTCACTTGGTTAGCCAGCCTACATCCAAATATGCTCTTCCCTTTCCTTGTTAAGTGGAATCCATCTCTGTCTCGCAGTCCTTCTTTCTGGAACAGCATGCCATGTCTCTGCCTCTTCCCTTTTCTCCAGAGGGAAGTGGTTAGTGCCCCCTTTGTGGCAAGGAAGTCAGTCAGAGCTCCTGGACCTTCCCACTATGCTTTACTATGTCCCAATGACTTATCAGAAGCAGTGATATCAAACACTCAAAGAGAGAGTACTTCAGGGCTATCTCCCTGCCTTGCAAATGATACACCAGCAGATGGAATGGAGGATTCCCTAGTTCTAGTGAAAGGCTATTGCTCCTCTAGGGGCACTTTCAGAGCTCTTTCCTGCGGCTAGGACTCGAGCAATACCCTTGTTGAGGTACTCCTCTGATAGGTTATCCTTCCTTTCTTGGCTACCCCCTTTCTGAGCTGGTGTGGTTCTCTTTTTAAGTTCTTCCTCTCACTGGGAGCAGACTCTAAAGAGTGGCAGAGTACAGCCAGCTTGTCCTATCAACTATTTCCTAACCTGTTTTCTCTCAGTATGGAGTGTATATACTTCATCACAATATATTATTGAATATGGAGATTTCTGTACTATGGACAGCTTTCTAACAACTCAAAGAGCAAAAAGACATTAAAAAAAAGACATTTAAAGGGGGAAAGCAAGGCTGAGAATGCTGACTGAGCTAACTGACTAGTGTGAATCTTAACTGGCATACAGTGTAGTGGAAGAAGCTAGGATTCTACACTTTCTGAAAATCAGAGCATTTCTAGGTGTCTCAGATTCAATACCTGAACATTGAAACACCCCAAATCAATAGTTTTCTTTTAAAGTTATCCACAGTGTCCATTTCTTTATCATCCTCTGACTCCTCCTTGTGCATATCTTAGCCTTTCCATGTGTTAAAGAAGAAGATAAGAAATAGAGGATAAGAAACCATAAGATATTTGTTTTTACCTTGATAAATATTGATTTATTTAAAATGGGACAAACTCAGATTTTCCTTACTGGTAACTGATACAGTCAGAGCATAGTTTACAAAGGCAAGAATCTTATTATGTAAGATAGATCATTATAATAGTGGAGGATTGAAAGCAGGTATGTCTTCTCTGGAATGGTTTGACAGCTTTGCCATCTCTAACCCATATTAAGTTTAGAAACTTCTTGTGCAAGTTCATTGGGGCCAAAAACACTACCAGGGTTTTAAAAAAAATATCAAATTTGATGATTTAATTTAAATATGGGTAACTAGTTAATCCCAGAGCCAATTAATGTAATGTCATTAATTGACTTTGAAGTCTGCATACGTAATTGATTGTCTGGTTTCTGCTAGGAGAAGCTGTAAGAAACTAGGCTGGATAAACACTTTTCCTGAAGAAGGGTCCAGCAGTTCAGGATGCACAAAACCTCCAGTCTACTGGGAATGGGTGTGGGAAAAACAGCTGATCAGCATAGCCCAGTAAGTCGGCAGGGGAGTAGGGTGCAGTAGCACACCAGACAGCCAGAGAAGTGCTAGGATCTCTATCATTCAGAGCTTTAAGTTCCTCTAGTTCAGGCGTCTCAAACTCAAATCACCACATAGCTGTATGAGGACTAGAACGTTAGCCTGAGGGCCACACCACTGAAACCTTTTCATACAATGATATTGCAAATATCAATAATGAAAGTGTCATTGCGGGCCTCAGGAAGTAACTTTAGGAGCTGCATGCATCCCACAGGCCACAAATTTGAGACCCCTGCTCTAGTCTAACAGAGCTTCAAGGTCCCTGAAAATAATTCCTCCACTAGTGCCTCTGCCTTGCTGCTGCAGGGGTAGGCTCAAGCCCAGTGTATATGGGTTATTTAGTAAATGGAGTGGAAGATAATCTGAAAAGCAGGGGTTTGGTTTGGTTTTCTTTTGTTTTAGAAAGTTGCCCTAGGAATCTCCACAGTCATTGCCCCAGCCAGCTCATAACAGCTGGGCTCATACTGCTAAACAGTCTGATTCAAATGTTTAATTAGGAAAGAAAGAAAGACTGAGTTCTTTAGTCTTTTTCTGAAAGTAGAGATTCTTTCTCAAAGGTGAACTGTAAAACTCCTGGCAGAAGTTTAAAAACATATTTATAATTTTCCAGAAGGAAGCACAGCACAGTTAGTGAGCAATGAAATCCCCACCATATTTTTAACATAATTACTTTCCCTTAGATCAGTGTTTCCCAACCAGTGTGCCACAAATTTTTTTTGAAAAACAACTAAAAAACTCTGTATTGGCCCATTAGCTCATGAATATTCATGAGTTTATTTGGAAAATATATGATTGTGTGCCTCAAATTAATTCAAGGTAGCAAGGTGTGCCATGGCAGAGAGAATATTGGGAACCTCTGCCTTAGATAATCCTGGCCTGCAGCCTCTCCTGGCTTCTCCACAATGTATGTGACATCACAAGCATGGCGAACAAATATGGGAGGTTTTCACATCCTTGTTTGTGGCTGTCATTCATGAGAAACTAAATAATCTGCAGCACTGATTCAACAGACAGAATTGTTAAGGTGTCATAAAAATGTATGAGCCCAAGCACAAAACCTACTCATCCACCCTTACTATAGTGATTAAAAAGCTAATTTTAGTGGAGACACTAGTCAAAATAAATTACTCAGCCACTGTGAGTGGGAGAGCAGAAGTTTGGGAGACTTCCTTAAGGAGGCTGCAATTGTTTTGAATTTTGTTAAATTATAGCACTGATTATATTCGAACATATATGTACTGTTCTCCTCTTTTAGAATCTTTTAAGGGAGTTATCAGAATTTGAAAGTGAAAGGAAACTTCTGCAATTAATTAAAGGTCTTATTTTTGTGCATTTGAAACCAATATACCTTGTTACAGAGGGTCTTAAACTATAGTCTGAGCTCCATTCAGGTGGTCTGTGGCAAGGTTGTGTAACAAACTCTGTGGCACAGCAGCAGCCACTTTCTTCTCCAAACCCCATCCCTCTCCTGTCATCTGAGTCCAGCAGTGCCATGGCTGGAATACAGTGGCTGCCCCTTGCTCCCAGTCCCACCCCTTCCCACCCACTCCTCTCCCATCACATGGGCCTAACACCACCCTGGCCAGAGCTGCTCCCAGCCCCAAGAAGCACCATATGATGCCCACTCCCTCTTCCCAGCTCCAGTCCCTCCCCACACCCCTCTCCCGTTTGACATGGACCGATTTGGAAAGATCATTAAGTTGTCTGTTGAGACCCTTAGCAATTTTCAAAGGGTCCACAAAGGAAGAAGTTTGAGAAACACTGCCTTGTTACATATAAAAATGTGTAAAAGAATATTTTAAAGGTTGCAAAATGAAGCACTCAGGAGTTAGGAAATGCCAGATTTTTGATTGCTTGTGCAGCATTAGTTCAGTTCTCATGCAACCACGTTGTCATAATGCCTATGCACAAGAGGGCTGAATTTAGGGTTGCACAGACAACGGTAAATCTGATATTTCTTAACTTTTGAGTGCTTCACTTTGCAACCTAAATTACATTATTTCATTGCAATTTCTAGGTAAGTGTGGTTTTTGTTTTTCTTTCTTAAGAAAAAAGATAAAAATGAAATCTATTATGCACAACTGTTACAGCCCTGCTCTCTCTTGCCCATGGTTCATCAGCATCTGGAACCTCCAGCTATGCAGTAAAGACTGCTCTTACTTGGGTTATATAGGACTAACTATGTTAGCTGCCGGTGGGAGGAGGCTGGTTTCAGAAGAGAGGATGGGTCACTAGTACCATATGTTGGCTTCGGGGCACAGTGCTTGAGAATCTGACCCAGCCCAGCTCTATTTTTCTCCTGTAATAGTGCAGGATCCTATCTTGTCATGGGGTCCCTCTCAAGCATTCCTAGATGCCTCTTGATCATCAACACCTCTGTGAGTTTTTTATTTATGTTGCTGAAGGCCATTATCATGATCCCCATGCACCCCTTCTTCCTACGGTTTCCTTCAGTCCCCAGCCGTTTCTCCAGGGAGATAGAGAAGAAGCAGAAGTGATCTTTCCAGCTGAAGATCTGGCTTTCCCTGCACTCTTCCAGGCTCCTTGTCCTTCCTTTGCACTTCCTTCCTGTGCTTTTCAAGTACTGTATTTGAAAGTATAATTATCTCCTTAGCTCGTCAGCCTATAGTCAGATGAGGTAAGAAAGTCTTCTGCACCTCAATCGGGGCTTCTCTGGGGAGAGCTAATTAGTGTCTGAGTGCTGGGTCAGCTGCTGGCTTTCATCACTTTGTCACACCTCCCTGTCTCCCACAGTGAGGGGCCCCTGCTTCATGTGGTGCTACCAAAGGAGGGAGCATGTTACTGGCACTATATAACTGGTCTTGGAGCTTTATGGTAGGAACCAATCCAGGTCACCTGGTTCTATCACATCAGGCATTAAGGAAGCTGTAGGCCCACATGGTATGTCTCTGAGGGTATGGCTTTGGCTATGTACCAATTGTGAGAGGCCCTGAGCTGGCTTTTTAATTTATTTCCACCATTACATTTGCTCTGGCAACTCCCAGATATTCCCACTGTAGTGGCAGCTATTGCTGGGTTGTTTAGAATGTTTATGTTCACATATGATTGTGATAGACTGTGAAAATTTCTATTGGGAGTGCAAATGAGAGAAGGAAAATGGAGATTTTTAGTAGTTTATAACTTCACTAAAAATTAATGGAATTTCATGGAACAAAAAGCAGGCTCCTCTTTGGCCACCGATATTTCTCCTTGCTGAAGTTCAGTGACCTGTTGCAAACTGTGAAAGTGTTAAAGTTTCTTAAATATGGCTTCAAGATTTTTTTTATTATAGAAGATGCTTGTCAGTATAAAAATAGGGTTCACTACCACTTCTATTCTATTTACACTGTACAAAGGGCTTGTCTTCTGCAGCAGGTCAGATTTGATGATTATAATTGTGTTTCTTTGCCTCTAAAATTTATGGACCTAAGAATAAGCGTTCTGCTAGATGGCCTTACAGTGGTTTTGTTCAAGTATTTTTAATTGATTGGAAAACCTGGTTTCTCATCTGTCCCCACCATCCACATTAAATCCAGGCTCTCAGATTATAATCTAACTGATGCTTCCAGTGGTCTGTGATAGACCTCCAGAGCTGGGCAATTTGTAAGTATTTAGTTTAAAACAGATATCAAAATAATTACATTTATTATTTCAATTAAAAAATAAAATGGATTGATATCAATCCAGACCTCTGAGTGCCATAGCAATGAATTGTTTCTGAAATATATTTGTTCTTATTAGAAGAGTTGAACCAGTATGACTTCTAATCTACATGGTATGTATTAAAACAAAAATGGATCTTGGAATACTTTTACCTTTGAACATTATCATTTGTTAGTTTTTATCCCTCCTTGCTGAAAGGGATGTGGGGGGATAGTTCAACTAAACCAAAGGTTTCAAACATTCAGCCCGTGGGCCGCATGCAGGTGCTAAAGCTATTTCCTGCTAAAGCATGTCGTGCAGTGACACAATTGTTACCAATATTTGCAATATCAGTGTATGGAAAGATTTCAGTGCTGCAGCCTTCGGACTACCATAGTAATCTTCGTGCGGCCCTCTACTAGTTCTCATGCGGCCCTCATAATGATTTGAGTTTGAGACCCCTGAATGAAACATTTTACAGTAGTGTGTATAATGAATATATTCCAAGGTTAGTGGAAACAAATACGAAAATTTGCTTTCCTCTTTCCTAGAGATGTGCCCAAGACTCACATTATCTTGTCTAAATATTTCAATAGTTCAGTGGTCTATAACAAGTGCAAATTGGGATTCAAAACAATCAGAGCTGTGGGAAGATTTGTTGCTCAGATTTTGCTTTGTCCCACCCTAATGATGAAGCTCTGATGAGAAATTTGGGTCTGATTTTAATGTTATCAAACAACTGTATCCAAATCACCCCATAGTGACTTAGGTGTGCTAATGGATCAATTCTAAAAACTTAATTCTATAAGCAGATAACAGGAAGTGGTCTGTCTGAGGAGGTATGCAAGATTTACCAGTGGTTTCCATTTAAATAATTGGGAACCCACCTAAACTTTTCTGGCTTGTTTACCCATGGAAGGACACAGATACAGACTTATGCTCAAAGGAATGGCATGCAGACAATAATTCGTTCAAAAACAAAATTTCTCTTTATTAAAGCTATTACTAATACAGTCTAAAGCTTAAATCAAAAATCAACACAATGTAACAAATGAAATAATTGATTTAAGACTATACAGAATACTATAACATAAACCATCAAACTGCAACAGAGTACTCATAACACAATATAATGTCCCCTCAAAACATATGACCATGTTATTACTACATAGTTGCAATGAAGCATGATAAATGTAAAATCTTGTGACATATATCATAAGAAATTCTTCATACAAATGTATAAAAGCTCTAATACAATGTTTTAGAATACCAAACCTAGTACAATATAACATATCTATCTATCTATCAGACATTCAATAGTACAATGTTCAGTAACATTACTAGAAATAAACATTCTATGAGTATTGATGAGGCAGTCATAAATGGGTGAGGTGAGAGACACACACACCCAGCTTTATTTACAATTATGTGAATGCATTCGTTGTCTTTAAGAAAAAACATACTTCCTTTGTCAAATCTCTCTGTCTTGTCTTAGGTCTTTTTGTTTTGTCATATTCCTGCTTGCTGCCACTGCCTCAGCTCTCTTCCATTATATCATCTAAACTCAAGCTGGTCAGTTCTCTGCTTTTATACAGTTCTGTGCCCTTTTCTGATTGGTTTCTTTCTTAATGTCAATCAACAGTATATGTCCCTTCCACTAAATATGGACTGAACAGATATACTGGACTTCTGGCTTAGGACAATCAGTAACCCATTAACCACTGTTCTCTCCCAGCACTTTTTTTTGGGTCCTAAGAGGTGTTTTTTCCTATAAGGTATTATCCGAGAAGTGTTAACAGGGCACTCTACCTAAGTGGTCCCTTATAATATGCCAGTGATGGCAGTATCTGGCCTGGAGCTGGCATGGTGGGGGGAGGTTGGGTAGGTGGCACTGTGGTTGGGGAGGGTGGTTTTGGATGTGGGGGTGGAGCCATGGCTGCAACCTTTTTTTTTTTTGATGCAGCAATGCCCCTGCCTAACTCCCATTGAATCTGTTTTTTTAGGCATGTAAATAACTTTAACATCTAGCTAAGTGTGTCTGCTTCCCAGCCTTCAAAACAGGGACTGTGATAAAGGGCTGATATTAGGATTAATTAGTTAGCATTTGTACAGAGTTTTGCAAGTGTAAAATACTACGTAAATGTATTATTATTCTATAAAACATAGAACATAGTAACCCACAGCTTTTAGAGAATAAATTCATAACAGAGCTTGCTAAATTAAATGGAAGTGATATTTTTTATGGATCAGACAATGCATCAAATGACACTTTGATGTCAGTGTTCTACTTTTACTTCAGTATTTAAGAGTAATGGAACTGTTCTCTTATTTTGGAGTTCAGGAAAATGGAAATTGTATTGAGTGTTCAGTTTGAACCAAAAAGAATGAAATCTTCTCTGACTTCTAATCTTAAATCTACAATGTCATTGCTTATGTTTTGAAATATGTTACATTCCTATGAAATATTTTCACAGGATATTATATTTCTTGCTCTCTAGAGTTTCACTGGCATGTACAGTGGGTCTAACAGACAGGGCTATTTAACTTCTTGAAACAGAATGAACACCTCCTGTATTTAGAAAATCTTTTTGGTGTGTGTTCTATTACCTAGTGTTCAAGATGTTCTGATAGTGTTACAAATGTACTAGCTATGCTATTATAGATTTCTTCCAATAAATTGCTGATCTTTTAAAGTATAATTGTATTACTACACTAGACTACGTATGAAAATGGCAAAATGAAAAAGCCATTGAAGCCATATTACAGTCAAGGCATTGCACTGCACTTTTAACTTCAGAGCTGGATTCAGAATGAATCTGTTACTGAGTGAGGTTGCGTACTGAAATTCATGAAACCAGTCGGCTGGGTTTTATCATACTGAAACAACCATGGAAGAGGAAAGCTTCTGAATTGGTGAAGTAGGTTGCATGTACTTTGGAAGATAAAATTAACATTCAGAATGATCTAGACAAACTGGAGAAATGGTCTGAAGTCAGTAGGATGAAATTCAAAAAGGACAATCAAAGGAAGGAGCAGTCAGTTGCAAACATATACAATGGGAAATGACTGTGTAAGAAGGAATACTGTAGAAAGGGATCTGGGGATTTTATCAAATCTCAAGCTAAATATGAGTCAGCACAATAACATTGTTGCAAAAAAGTGAACATCATCCTGGGATGTATTGTAAGCAAGCAAACGTGTTTTAAGCAAGACATAAAAAGTAATTTTTCTACTGTATTCTGCACTGATTAGGCCTAAACTGAAGTATTGTGTCCAATTCTGGGCACCATCTTTCAAGAAAGGTGTGGACAAATTGGAGAAGATGTAGAGGAGATCAATAAAAATTATTAAAGGTCTAGGAAGCATGACTTATATGTGAAGACTGAAAAAAATTGTTTAGTCTAGAGATGGGAAGACTAAGTGAGGACATAACAGCTTTCAAGTAAATAAAAGTTGTTACAAAGAGGAGTGTGAAAATGTGTTCTCTTTAACCTCTATGGATAGGGAAAGAAGCAATGAGCTTAAATTGCAGCAATTGAGGTTTAAGTTGGACATCAGAAAAACTTCCTAACTATCAGTAACACATTGGAACAGTAACACATTGGAACAAATTGCCTGGAGAGGTTGTGGAATCTCTATCACGAGAGGTTTTTAAGAACAGGTCAGACAAACACCTGTCAGGAATGGAGTCATTATTACATAATCTTGTCTTGAGTGCAGAGGACTGGACCAGATGACCTCTTGAGGGTCCCTTCCAGTTCTGACTATGTGATTCTAAGTCTAATGTGAGTCTGATGGTCATTAGACCCAGTAAATTTTGCTAATGTATGACAACTATAAGAAAATCTGTTTTAAATAAGGTGGTGCTAATCTACTTTGAAAGTTCATAAAGCATTCACTAATTGTTAGAATACTTAGTGACTTATCTGTATTGAGGGGGTCTCACTGAATGATGTATTGAATTACAAAACACATAAGAGTATTGGGCTCTGAACTATCTGTGTACTGCCTGCAGTATGCACCTGATGTGGCTTTACTGACCAAGGTATATTACTTTATCTATATGTGGCACGTTTAAAGGTAAGAGTAGGTTTTGAAAGTGCTACTGGTATTAATTCATGCAGAACCTATAAAATATCAGAAGAAACTGTGTAAAAAGATTATATGTCCTATAAATACCTTAAGCAATCTCTGAGCTTATTGGTCATGATAATATATCCTTAGTATTGGTGCTTTGCTGTTTGGAAAATTCTTTAGAGCTATGTAAACCAGTCAGCATTTTTAACAGGAGCTGTGCCCAATTAAGCATGCACTCTGCTGAAAGTGTAGTTATGAGATGTCATCTTCATGGTCTGCTCAGCATGTGCATCTTCACCAGCCTGTATGCAAACCACTGCACAAAATGAAACTTTGGCATAAAAGATTTCAGCCTTGTATCAACAATGTAAATATAATCCTTATGTATCATGTAGCTATTGAACTCACTGTTTGCTCTGGCCCCCCCCCCCCCGGCATTACATTAACAAATAGTTCTAAAAGAAAAAAAAAGACTGGGATGCCATTAAAGGATTCTGCTAGCCCCAT
The DNA here is from genome assembly GCA_007922195.1 of Podocnemis expansa. Taxonomy (NCBI): domain Eukaryota; kingdom Metazoa; phylum Chordata; order Testudines; family Podocnemididae; genus Podocnemis; species Podocnemis expansa. Next base: position 8,637,463 of record ML682008.1, read on the forward strand.
GATGTGTAGGAACAAAAGTACAAAAGAATTGCCATTACCAGATCAGATCAGTCCATCTAGTCTAACAACCTGTCTCTGACAATGGCTAGCACCAAATGATTCAGAAGAAGGTGCTAGTAATTTCACATTAGGCACACGGTTCCTGTTAAAAATGCTGACCAGTTTTCATAGCTCTAAGGAGTCTTCCAAAAGACAAATCATTAACACTAGGCAGATGTGAGATTATTTCTTCTCCCACCACATTAGTTCTCCTTCGAATCCCTAATTCTTAGTGATTGGCTTGAGGCATTATAAATCTTCCAAAATGTATTAGAATTAACTATTATAACTTGGATGGATGTTCATGAGCAGTAGAAATGTTGAATAATGCAGGAGATATAGAAATAGACTTCAGGAATTATAAAGATTTACAAGCATGGATTATACCTACCTATGTGCAGGTTTACATAGAACTTCTTTGATACGAGCATGATGTAACATGATACAGAATGTATTCACTGTGATGGACAGCCTATTACTCTATTTATGGTCCTTTCAAGCCTCCATCTCAACCCTGCCCCATTTCATGACAAACAAAGTTGTGAAATTGGCTTTGCTTATCTCTAAAAAAAAATCAATTATTCTTTCATAAAAAAATTAATTTGAACTTTGCAGACAGTGTTTGCCCTGAGTATGAAAAGAAACAGTGAAATTAACTTTGTGTCATATAGTATTAATAGTTCCTTAGGATGAAAAAATGTTCTTAAGAATTTAACTATTCTCCTGCTGATTTTATTTGCAGACAACTACTACGGCACTCCAAAGCCTCCAGCAGAACCAGCTCCATTATTGTTAAATGTAACAGACCAGATCCTTCCAGGCACCACACCTAGTGCTGAAGGCAAGCGTAAGAGGAATAAATCAGTGAGCAATATGGAAAAGGCAGGTATTGAACCACCAGAAGAGGAAGAAGAAGAAAGGCCCGTGGTCAATGGAAATGGTATGGCAGTAACACCAGGTTAGTTCTTTTATCTACTTCTGAGTTTTATTTCACATTTATCTTCTGTAGTTATGGGGGTGTACACTTTGGAAAGGGAGTGCTTATCTTGTGCCTCAGATAACTAGGACTCTTTAGAAACTAGCTTCTAGTGTAACCTAGTATTGACCACATAAAATGTGTACCTCAGTTTTCCTTTCTGTAAAATAATAAGCAAGTTAATTTTTGTAAACTACTGTGAACTTTTTTTATGAGACACTGTGCTAGAGCAAAATCTTAGTACAACAAAATCTTTATGATTTTAAGATAGTGTGAGTGTAGCTGACTTAGTAGTACAGAGTCAGGCAGACATGAGGAAAACCTCTTGAAGCCTCTGGAAAAAGCAACGGGAAGATCCATGTCTACCAATGTTCCAGTCCCTGCAGTCAGAAGAATGGGTATCTAGCACTAAAATGTACCCTTATGTATGGATTTAACTGTTCCAAATGATTGTGGACCCAAGGTATTAGCTGGTATCCTGCAGATCCCAAAGCAGGTGATCAGTCCCTCAAAGTTTAACAAAGTATCGCCATGTCTTGGTATATAATCTTCTTTTTATCATGAGGCGCCATTTAAGACATAACTAATTATTTTTTCTTCAAGTAAGAAATTGAAGAACTCAGAGCTTTGTATTCTGTAAAAAATCTGAAAACCTTTTATAACCATTAGTAATAGGTGAAGTGTTAAATATGTATATTTTTCTCATTTGGCCTGTATAGGTCTAGTAGATGTATGAAAAGCCTGGATGATAAAACTCTTTAATCCTAACAAAATAAGAAGTATAAAAAGATTGAAATAGAAGTTTCCTTACTGACTATCCTTGTAAAGAGAAGGATAAGACTACAAGATTTCTGAATGTACATATTCTTATAAAATAATAAATGCATTATTTAATCTCCAAGTGCTGTAAAACTGACTTTTGCATTTCATTTTATGTATGCTTTTTTCTCAGACTTGGTTGAAAAGCACATCAAATTGAATCAATTTCCCTGTTATGGATAGGCCTGGTTGCATGCTTTTTATTGTATATATTCTGAATTTAAGGGCAAATCCTGAGGCCAAGTAGTTGGACTGGGCAATGGAGAGAACAAGTAGAATAAATTTTCCCCTTCAGCCTCTAAAACAGCTGTGGAGCCATAACTACAATGTTGAGTCTGTAACATATCCTGCGCCTTACTCGGCCTTTTCACAGGAAAGGATTCACAGATCAGTGCATCCTAATGCATGTTATTCTGTTGTTTCTGCTCCATTCCTTGCTTTCCAGAAGCCTCCATAGAGCTAAATTTTCCTTTGAGTAGTGTCTCCATGGGTGCCAGAGCGTCCATGAGACATTGATCAGAGAACCTTCCAGCAGTGCTCATCTGGGTTGCATGGATGCCGAGAGGCTGTCTTATGCCGCTTTTGGAGCTCTCTCAGCACACACGGAGCCCAACCCTCCTCAGTTCCTTCTCAACCACCTGCAGTAATGGACAGAGCTTGACTTTCTCCTCAGCTCATAAAATATGTTCCTTCTAGACCCTCTCTTCCCAGTGTTTCTTCCTGTCAACTTTTCTTCCCACATATATATATAAAAAAAAAAAAAAAGAAAAATCCCCTCACCTCTATGAGTGGTATGTGTCTTCCTCAACCTCGGGTCCTCTACCAGAGGCCTGGGAGTTTGAGGGTTCTGCGCAGTATCTTAGCTGTTCCTAGCACTGCACTCTTCTGGACAGAGAGCTCTGATGTTGTTCCTGGGATCTGTTGGAGCCACTCCCCCAGCTTAGGAGTCACAGCCCCGAGTGCTCCTATCACCACCGGGACCACTTTGGCCTTTACTTTCCACATCCGCTCTAGTTCCTCTTTCAGGCCCTGGTACTTCTCCAGCTTCTCATACTCCTTCTTCCTGATGTTGCTGTCACTTGGCACGCTACATCTATCACCACCGCTGTCTTCTGGTCCTTGTCTGTTACCACAATGTCTGGTTGATTGGCCAGTACCTACCTGTCCATCTGGATCTGGAAGTCCCACAGAATCTTAGCCCTGTTATTCTCCACGACCTTCTGTGGAATCTCCCATCTGGTCTTGGAAGGGTCTAGCCCATACACTGTGCAGATGTTCCTGTACACAATGCCAGCTACTTGGTTGTGCCGTTCAGTGTATGCTGTTCCTGCCTGCATCTTACATCCTGCCACTATGTGTTGGACTGTCTCTGAGGCCTCTGTGCACAGTCTGCACCTTGTGTCCTGTCTAGTGTGGTAGACCCCTGCTTCAATGGATCTGGTGCTCAGTGCCTGTTCTTGTGCTGCTATGATCAGTGCCTCAGTGCTGTCTTTTAGTCCAGCCCTTTCCAGCCACTGGTAGGATTTCCCAGTGTCAGCCACCTCAGCTATCTGTCGATGGTACATCCCATGCAGGGTATTGTCTTGCCATGGCACTTCTGCTTGATCTCCCTCCCATGTCTGCTGCTGCCTCAGGCATTCTCTCAGCAGCTCATCTTTGGGTGTCATCTTACTGATGTACTCCTGGATGCTCTGGGTTTTGTCCATGACAGTGGCTTTGACACTCACCAAACCCCGCCTGCCTTCTTTCCGGCTGGTGTACAGTCTCTGGGTGTTGGATTTGGGGTGGAAACCACCGTACATTGTGAGGAGCTTCCGGGTTTTCACATCGGCAGCCTCCATGTCCTCCTTTGGCCAGCTCACTATACCGGCAGGGTATCTGTTGACTGGCAGGGCGTACCTGTTGATGGTGTGGATCTTTTTCTTCCCATTGAGCTGGCTCTTCAGGACCTGTCTTATCCTTTGGTGGTACTTGGATGTTGCTGTCTTCCTTGCCTCCTCATTGTTGTTCCCATGTGACTGTGGGATGCCAAGGTACTTGTAGCTGGTCTGTATGTCTGCTATGTGGCCTGCTGGTAGTTCCATCCCATCAGTCTTGACTACTTTCCCTCTCTTTACTACCATCCGGCCACACTTCTCCAGTCCGAATGACATCCCAATATCCTCACTGTAGATCCATGTCAGGTGGATTAGCGAGTCGATGTCTCGTTCATTCTTAGCATACAGCTTGATGTCATCCATGTAGAGGAGGTGGCTGATGGTAGTTCCACTCTTGAACTTGTATCCTTATCCAGTCCTTGTGATTATCTGGCTGAGGGGGTTCAAGCCAATGCAGAACAGCAGCGGGGACAGAGCATCACCTTGGTATATGCCACACTTGATGGCCACTTGTGCAAGCTGTCTTGAGTTGACTTCCAGTGTTGTCTTCCACAGTCCCATTGTGTTCTTGAGGAAGGTCCTTAGTGTCCTGTTGACTTTGTACAGCGCCAGACATTCACAGATCCATGTGTGCGGCATTGAGTCGTAGGCTTTCCTTTAGTCAATCCAGGCTGTGCTCAGATTGGTCTATCTAGAATTTGAGTCTTGGGTGACAGCTCTATCTATGAGCAACTGGTGTTTTGAGCCTCTGGTGGTGTTCCCAATGCCCTTCTGAGCTGTGCTCAGGTACTGGCCCATGTGGTCCTGTAGCTTGGCGGCTATGATGCCTGATAGGACTTTCCATGTTGTGGGGAGGCAGGTTATTGGCCGGTAGTTGGACGGTGCTGTTCCCTTGTGGGGGTCTTTCATGATCAGCACTGTGCTTCCTTGTGTTAGCCAGTCTGAGTGGGAGCCTGCTGCTAGCAGCTGGTTCATCTGTGCTGCTAGGCATTCATGCACTGCTGTTAGTTTCTTTAGCCAGTAGTTGTGGATCATGTCCAGTCCAGGTGCTGTCCAGCTCTTCATGTTCTTGACCCGCTGTTGGATGTCTGCTACTGTGATGGTGACTGGTTCCTGTGGTCTGTTCTCAGGTCCTGCAGCCACTTTGCACTGGTGTTATGAGTCTTCTCTTTCTCCCATATGGTCTTCCAGTACTGTTCAGTTTCTGCTGTTGGTGGCTCTGCTATTATTGTGTTGTTGCACTGCATTTGGGAGTACACCTTGGATGGTTCTTTGGAGAACAGGGCATTTATCTTTTTGGACTCTGCTTCTCTAGTGTATCTCCTTAGCCTGGTAGCTAGTGCTGTGAGCCTTTGTTTAGCAGTCTCTAGGGCTTCAGATGGAGTCAGGCCCTTGTATTTTTTCCATAGCCGAGATTTATCCTTAATCTCTATACCCTTCTGTAGTTCCACCAGCTGACTAACTTCTCTCTGGGTTGCCTTGATCTTATCCTCCAACCTCATTTTCCAGGGGGGGTATGTACTGCTGTTCTTCTTGATTGTGTAGCCAAGCATCTCCAGGATTACAGAGGCTGTAGCGTATACCAGTTCATTGGTTTGAGTTATGTGGTAGTAGGAATTGTCATTAGGGCTCTATTGGCATCTTCTAGCATACTATCTGATGGTACTTCTCCAAAGAGCCTTGGTAATCAGTCTCGAGTGTTGACTGTAGCTAGTTTATCCATGATCTTATGCCTCATATCAGCTGCTGTGCTCTGTAAGGGAGGGGGTAGCAGTGAAGTTCCAGCTTCAGGTGTTGCCTGCTCATCTAGTTGTTCTTCTGGGTCTTCTTCTTGAGTCCAGGATGTATTGTGGAGTTGGTCTATCTCAAGTTGTGAGAGCAGCTGCCTCTTTACTATGTTGAAGCGTTGGGTAACTAGCTGTTTCTCAGTTAATGTGGATGTAGGTCTTTTGTCCATCCATAGTTCCCTCATACATTTCATATATCCCCTCTCATTAGGTCTACTGTTGTAGTAGCATTCGGTCAGTTCCAGGTTCTCTTGTCTCGTCCATCTATGGTTTGTTCCAGTATCCCACTTATCGTCAAATTGTCCTGGTTCCCCAACATCTGGCATGGACCTTGTTAATCTGGGTGACGTCCGAGCCAGCATGACTCTCCTAGTTCATGTCACTCTCATATTTGAGGTAGGCAAGTGAGGCGTTAGGGGGTCTTTTGCCCAAGGACCCCTACTGGGAAGGTAGGCAGGTACCCACCGGGATTTCAACCCCGGTCTCCTGTGTCAAAGGGCATCACTCTTAACCACTGCGGTGCTCTTAACCACTACACTATCCAGTCACCTATAGTAGACAAGGACCAGAAGACAGCGGTGGTGATAGATGTAGCAGTGCTAAGTGACAGCAACATCAGGAAGAAGGAGTATGAGAAGCTGGAGAAGTACCAGGGCCTGAAAGAGGAACTAGAGCGGATGTGAAAAGTAAAGGCCAAAGTGGTCCCAGTGGTGGTAGGAGCACTCGGGGCTGTGACTCCTAAGCTGGGGGAGTGGCTCCAACAGATCCCAGGAACAACATCAGAGCTCTCTGTCCAGAAGAGTGCAGTGCTCGGAACAGCTAAGATACTGCACAGAACCCTCAAACTCGCAGGCCTCTGGTAGAGGATCCGAGGTTGAGGAAGACACATACCACCCATAGGGGTGAGAGGGGATTTTTTTGTTATATATGTATAATCTTCTTTCCTGTTACAACATGCCTGGTTCTCTGGATTTCAAGCACTGCAAGAGCTGCCAGAATGGCGTGCCAGAATGGCATGCCAGCATCAGACAGACATGCAGCCTGTGTAAAATGCTTAGGTGAAGGACATAGATCTCAAAAATGTGTCCACTGCCAAAACCTAAGCTCAAGAGCCAAAAAGATAGAGGTCTGCATTTAAAACTCTTAATGATGGAATGCCACCTGCATCCGGCATCGGATCCTGGCCAGTCTGACTCTGTTCCTCTAACTAAGGAGAGGCTCTCACTCCTTCTCATTCTTGCTTAAAAAGGAGAGATTCAACATCATCTATACATAGACTGTGTACTAAAGAGGTGCGCATAGTTCCTCAGGTATCCACCTCGGACCACAGGGACAAATATAAACTGCTAAAGCAGTTAATGCCCTGAGCAGTTAAACAACCATCAGCCAGAGTTTCAACCACACCATCAGCTTCTTTAGTGCCTGCAACAACAACTGCAGCACCAGTGCTGAAACTGGTTCCAACGTCAAAATCAACAGTACTGGACTACCCCACACCACCTACTATCTCAGTGCTGAAAACTGAATTTTTGGAACTGACTTTGACCATGCCATCAGACCAACAGTTGGCAACAAACAGTTCCAAGCAATCTTTAACACCTCTGGCACCACCTCAATCTACAGAACAAGTGCACCGAGGAAGCACATTGAGAAGCAGAAACACCATGACACTACACAGGATGAACACTCAGAATATTCCTTAACCATTACAATGCATGGTGCCACTGCCTTCACACTTCCGCTGTCTCCAGCTCGTACTCTGTCTTCACCACTATTGTCTAGCCATGATGACAAGTATAATCACCACAGACCTGTTTTTTCTCCTCAGCCACTCTCTCCTCAATCTTGAGGATGTAGAGAACAGCCACTACCTACTATAGCAACATACCCCTGGTATCCTTCTCCTTCATATGCTCCTCCCTCTGCATACCAGCATCAAGAGCCATGCTGAGACACTTGATCCTATTATTCCGCATGCTTCTCTAGGCCATCTGTAGTTACCTTGGGGAGGAAAGGGTTAAAAACCTGGTCAGTGAGTCCCTGGAAAACCAATAGAGACAGAATACAGGTTTAGTATTGGAACAGCAGCCCTGCCTGTTTCTGTTTCGTAGCAGCAGAGCTCCTGGAAGGATCTGGAGGAGGCCAGAGGCACAGGCCTGAAGGATCCAGTGATATCCTTTCCACAGATAGGGTCAAGTTTGTAACTGACCAGGTGTGACTAGAACAGGGAATGTTTAGCTAGACACAGTCAGGGTATTTCTTTGGTTTTGGTTTGTTTTTTGATTCCTCTGTGCTGAGCACATGTAACCCCTCCCACTATCCTGTAAGTACCTAGGTTAAATCCCAGAGAAGCAAGTCTCTGTGTTTCTTATCTATTCTTTTTAATTAAAAAAATTACCCTTTTAAAATAAGCTCTGGTTCTGTGTCCTAAAAGACAAGAGGTTTTGTGTGCATGTGCCTCAGACTGCACAGCCAACTACTAAAGGGAATTCTATCCCAGTTTCAGTTGATAACCCAGCTGGGGTTCAATCACTCTCCTGAGAGAAGAATAAAAGTGACTGAGAGTACCTCACAGGAAGGAATTCCCAAGTGCATCTTCCTGGGTTTTCAAGAGGTTTTTGCATTTGGGTGGTGGGAGCAATAGCACTCCAAGGCCAGGAAACTGGGAGCCTTGAAGAGTTTTAAGAGAAGGCTTTAGGGCCAGTGGGTTTTACAGCCTGTTGCAGGCTCCCACCTTCTGCACTCAAACAGCCTTGACATCATCTACAACCCAGAAGCATAGACCTCCTTCAAAACCACTACCTCCACCAACATTAAAACCACAGCTGTCAGAGGAAGAGCTAGAAAAGCCAGAACCAACTTCTCCACCTCACAGCCCTTCCTCACCTACAGATGAAGCCATTGTGCCTTCCCTACCAACAGTTGGAGAAGACTTCAGACAGTTCCAAGATCTTTTTTGCAACATAGCCAAATCACTGGAAATTTGTATGCTGGATGTCCTGGAAAATCAACATACGCTTCTCAAGATCTTTTAGACTAGATCATCCACCAGAATAGCCTTCCCAATGATTCTACACTCAGGTATCCTGCAAATGATATTTGGCAGACGCCTGCCACAATACCAACCACTTCTAAAAGGGCTGACAAAAAAAATATTATGTCCCCAATAAGGACTATGAACATCTATTCAACCATCCACCTCCTAACTCCTTGGTCATGGAAGCTGCCAATCACTGTCATAAACAGCAGTTTAACAGATCAACACTACATGACAGGTAAGACAAAAAAAATGGATCCGTTAGGCAGAAAAGTTTATGCTTCGGACACCCTCCAGCTAAGAGTTGTGAATTACATCGCACTGTTAGCCAGTTACGACCACAACAACTACTTCAAGTGAGCAGATTTTACTGATTGTATTCCAGAGGAAAGAAAATGACAATTCCACACAATTATCAAAGAAGGACAGTTAATTTCTTGGATGGCTCTATAGGCCATCTTGATATCACTGACATGGCTTCTTGTACAATCACCGCAGGAGTTGTGCTGCATTGGTACTCTTGGTTACACTCAGCGGACCACTGCAAACAGTTACAAGCAACCATCTAAGATACCCCCTTTGAAAAGAAAAGAATATTTTAGGATAAGACAGATGAGATCATGCATTTCAGAGCCAAACTCAAGACCTTTGGCATTTACACTCCTGTCACACATTCTAGGATATACTGCTACCAACCCTATAATTCTAGGTACCAATTCCAGTATGAAAATAGACTTCCCTATAGATGCCAAGACCAACAGTCACGCAATCATCAGCAACATCTGTGGCACAGACCTCCATCTAATCAACCCTCAACATCCCAGGCTCTTTCCCCAACATCTCAGTTTTGAGGTTTTGGTCAAGGTTCTGCACACTTTCCCCAAACTCCAGGTGCCACTACCATCTTTTACTTATGACGATTGCATAAGCCACTTGTTCGAATGATGGTCAACCATTACTAATGATAAATGGGTCCTAGATACTATTAGACTAGGGTACACCATTCCTTTTACTACCAGGTCTTCTCTCCACTACCCCGTATCCCTCTTCAGACACCACTCACATAAAACTACTTCAACAGGAGGTCCTACGTCTCCTACACTTGGGTATGATAGAAGGAGTACCCGAACAACATCATGGAAAGGGTTTCTATTCCCCTTATTTTCTAACCCAAATGAAATCCGGTAGCTGGCATCCTATTCTGGACATTAGGAAATTGAACAAGTTCATACAATACCAAAAATTTTAGATGATCACCCTCGTAACTACCATTCCACCTCTTGAACAGGGAGATTGCTTTGCAGCCCTCTACCTGCAGGACCCTTGTTTTCATGTATCCATACATCCAGCACACGAAAAATACCTCAGATTCACAATCATATGCATTACCAATATAAGGTTCTACATTTTGGTCTTTCCATAGCACCTCAGGAATTCTCAAAAATATTTTCTGTTGTGGTGGCATATCTGCGCAAGCAGGGAGTAATAATCTACCCCACCTTGACGACTGCCTGATAAAAGCTCACTCCTCAACACTGGCATCCCGAGCAGTTGATCACACTGTGAAGTCTTTTCACAGACTGGGGCTACTCAGAAACAAACAGAAATCTACTCTTCTGCCTACTCAGAACATAGACTTCATAGGAGCCCGCCTCAATTCTCAACACACCCCATGGGCTGCCTTCCAAGCCACAGACTTTCTACAATCATCCAGCTCACAAACTCTACCATTTTTACTACAAGAACCACTGCAAGACACTGTCTGCAACTACTAGGGCATATGGCGGCGAGGGGCATCCCTAGCAAGGTGCGGGGCCCTGCACAAATCACCCTCTACGGGCTCCCACACACCCACCAGCACTGGGGGGCACGGCCGGCCAGCTCAGGGTTGTGTCTGACACGACACATCATTCTCTAACCCCTCCAGGTTCCTGTTGCTTAATATCAGGAGCCAAGAAGCTCCGCAAATAGGAGTAGGAGGGAGGGTGATGGATCATACTGTCCCTGGGACTTACAGCCAACTTGCATAGGTTCCCCATGCACTAGGGAAGCTGATGGCATCTGGGTGCGCAGCTGGCACATGGCTCCATGCCCAGCTGTGAGATGCCACCCTGCCGACCCACATCAGGCACATCTACTGCTGTGGTTCCCAAGATTTTAAATAGATCCCACCCCTCCCATGAACTTTGCTGTGATGCTTGCCTTCCCTTTCTGAATGGCAGCAAGGGGGGGGGGGCAGGGGAGGACAGAGCAGGGTGTCAGGAGAATAAGTGGAGAAGTGCAGCTGGGTGGCAGGCACCAGGAAAGGCAGCACAGCATCTACAGTTTCCCATGCTGTTCCTGCCCTAGGCCAAATGCCTGAGCATGCTGCAGGGCAGAAAATTTAAAAAGGCTCTGGTCTGATCGCAGCTACAGGTTCATGCAAACCAGATGGGGGAAGTTAGGCAACCCATGAGCAAACAAGTCCATTTCACTCAGGATGGGAAAAGCAAGAAGGATCCACCCCAGAAAGGAAGAAAAAAGGGAAAGAACAAAATACGAAATGAAAATCATGTCTGATCACTAGCCATTAACAATGATCACACAGGAGCTCTGAGAAAGCAAGACACAGGAAGTTCCATAGATTTACTTGAGAGTCAGCAAATATAAAAGATGAGTAAAAAGATGAAAACTTGCCCAGTTATCTGTGGGAGAATGGGCGGGCAACACTAATTGTCACCTACTCACCCTGGGATGGGCAGGGGGAGTTCAAACATCAAGAGATTAGTTTAAAAACACCATATAATCTTTGGCCAAAAAAAACAAAAGACATTTTTGCCATTCTTGTGATTTTTTGATTGCTTGAAACTGGCAATACTGTATAAGTTAATACCATATACTTTACTCAAGGAATCCCTTTCCCTAACCATATTCCTCCTGCTTGCGTAGGACCAGGCTTCTGTTGCCACAATGTAGGGACACAGATAGATAAAATCAATTGAATGTACCTTTAAAGCATCTGTTAGGCAACACTGTATCTGTTCTTTAATATCATAACTGAAATAACTACCTCAGTTTAATAGACATTATAACCAAAAGACTAGAATAGAATCATAGGGTTGGAAGGGACCTTGTGAGATCATCAAGTCCAACCCCCTGGGAATTGAACCCAGGGCCTTCTGCATGTTAAGCAGAAGTGCTAGCCATGTCCAACAAAGCCTGATGTTGTGAATTTAGAACTTCATTTTGTATTCTTGATAAAACTTGTTTTAGGTCTATACTCTGGAATTTCATTTAAAGGTATGAACAAGATGTGTGAATGAATGGTGTGTGTGATGGAATCAGTTAACACCAGCCTGTCTTGATGAAATACAAGTACTACCTTAATGGTTAAGTCATGCAAACAGCTCCCACAAAAGCAAGGATACACCCCAGAAAGAATAAAACACAAGGCAAAAGTCATGTCTGTAAATGGCTGGTGATCAATGATCACACAGGATCCCTGTCCAGGCCTGCCTGCCGGCCACCCAGTCTTGTCACCTGGGCTAACAAGAGGTGGGGTGACCCCTGGCCAGTCCTGCCTGCTCTCCCTGAACTGTGCCTCTGGGCTAGGGGGAGGGGATCCCAGCCAGACATTCCCACTGGCCTCGAGGGCAGGGGTTTGACACGGGCCAGACCTGCCCACCAGCCCACTGGCCTGGGATTTGACCCCTAGCCAGACCTTCCTGCTGCCTGGGCTACGGGGAGGTGACTCCTGGCCTCACTACCTGGGCTTGATTGGGGGGGGGCACAAACCCTGGCCACACCTGCCCCCCAGCATTGCTGCCTAGGTTTGGGAGGTGACCCCTGGCCCAGCCCACCCTCCTGGGCTTGGGGGGAAGTGGGGGTTGACCCCTGCCCAGGGCTGTGACCCTGGCCTGCCACCAGGACTGGTGATGAGGGTAAACAACCACTGGTCCAGTCTGCCCATTGGCCTGCTGGTATTGCCACCTGGACTGGGGGTGGGGGGGGTAGGTGGGTTGCGGATGATGCCTGGCTCAGCCTGACCCCTGGCCTTGCTGCTTGGGCTTGTGGTGGACAACCCCAGGCCCATGTGCCCCCCATCCCTGCCACCTTGGCTTTGAAGAGGAACAACCGCTGCTCGGGTCTGCCCCCTGGGGCTCACCACCTGAGCATCGGGGAAGAGGGGGGCAACCCTGGCCCTGACCTTGCCATCTGGGCTTAGGGGAGGTGACCCATGGCCCAGCCTGTCTGCTGGCTCCCCAGCCTTACCACCTGGTTTTGTGGGGTGACCACTAGCCCAAATCTGCCCCTAAGTCTGTCCCCCAGCCTCATTGCATGGGCTTATGGGGAGGAAGACCCCTGGCCTGGCCTGCGCACCCAGCCTCACCACCTGAGCTTGGGGAAGGCGACCCATGGCCCAGCCTGCTTGCTGACCTCCCAGACCTGTTGCCTGGGCTAGGTGGAGATGACCCCTGACCCAGCCTGCCCCCTGGCCTTGCAGCCTTGGCTGAGGGGGAGCCCTGGCCCAGCCTTCTCTCCAGCCTCACCACCTGGCCTGGGGAGGGGTCAGTCCTTGGCCTGGCCTGCCTTTCATCCTGCCATCCTCTCACCTGGCCACCAGCATGACCCAGGGCCCAGAGGGGCATGATCCCTGATCTACCTGACCCCCCACTAGCCCAATGTGACTTGGGGCCCAGGGAGAGACCTGGATACCCAGCCCCCCTGTCCCTCTCCAGCCTGGCCACTGGCCTGACAAAAGGCCCAGGTGGGCCTGATCCCTGGCCACCTGCCCCACATTGGCCTGGAGAGATCCATGGCCCATGGAGCGTCCTGGATCCCCAGGTCCCCCAGACCGTTACTCCGACCTGGCTGCTGGGCCTGACCCAGGGTCCCTAAAGGAAGGGGGGGCAGATTCCCAGCCAATTCCCCCCCCTTGGCTCAGGCTCCCACCAGGCACTCCTGGCTGTGTGTTCCCTGGGCTGGTACTGCCAGCGTTTGCTAGAGGAGGAAAAGTTTAAACCTCCATCTCTCCTCCAGCTAATCGCTCAGCTAGAGGCTTCAGGGGGAGGGGCGGCAGGTAGCCCAGCTATTCACTGGCAGAGCAGGGGCTGAGTGAGCCTGTGTCCGTCTGCTGGGGAAAAACATTCAGGGCTCACAGTGGGAGACCAGGGGCTCGTGCCGATCCCCAGCATGGGGGGGCAACAGTGTGGGCCCCGTGGGGCCCCCCAAAGTGCGGGGCCCTGGGCGGCTGCCTCGCTTTCGCTACCCTAATGACAGCTCTGATGGCAGCTACCACATTTTTAGTCAAGGATGCAAGACCACATATGTGCCTATTCCAACTATGGCTTGCTACAGTCTACAGATCAAAATACCATTCTAGTCACAAAGGACTGTCAATACTAGTTGAAGTAAAACACTCCCTTCACTGGTGGATGGTCCCATCAAACCTACAAATGTGCCTTCCTTTTATTCAATAACCCCTACCCCTTATTATGAACATGGATGCATCCCTCATGGGATGGGGTGCACACCTGCAGCACTACACTGCCTGGGGCAAATGGTCCACTCAGGAATCAGTTCTGCTCATCAACATGTCAAGATCATGACTGACAATTTAGCATCTATGTTTTATATCAACAGACAAGGCAGAGCCCACTCCAAACCACTTTGTATTGAGGACATCAGACTCTGGAACTAGCGTATAAACTAGTGTATAAAATTTCCGCCTCATGCCTTCCAGGCTCTAAGTTTGAAACATCATTTCCAACTCCCTAAGTAAAGCCTTCATGCAGGATCACGAATGGGAAATACAATCCAACCTCCTATCTGCCATCTTCAGTCAGTGGGAACACCCATCCATGGACCTTTTTGCCACAGATGATAACCACAAATGTCCAAGATATTGTTCCGGAGCGGGCACCAGCAACCAATCTCTAGGGGATGCTTTCCTTCTTCCCTGGACCAAAGAACTCTTCTATGCCTTTTCTCCCATTCCTCTAATCCAGCTCCTAAAAATTCACCAAGAAGCAACTACAATCATAATGATAGCACCAGCGTGGCTGAGACAACCCTGGTGCACCTACCTAATGGAAATGTTGATCAAAACACTGATCACAGTACCAATCCTTCAGGACCTTGTGACACAAAACAATGGATTCAGGACTCACGTCCCAGCAGATTTGAGCTGACTGCCTGGTTTCAACCAGGAGGAGCTTCAGTGCTCTAAAAAAGTTCAACACATACTCCTAAGCTGCTGCCTCAAGACTTACCTTCTAAAATGGCCAAAAATATGTCACTGGTGCTCCCAGCACGATATTCACCCCAAATCAGCCCCAGTTTCAGTGATTCTTGATTACTTCTTGCAGCTAAAAACATCCTGACTATCAATTACTACTATTTATACACCTAGCAGCCCTTGCTGCCTTCCATGATTTACTGCAGGATGCATCTCTGTTCTCACGGCCAACAGTCAAGAAGTTCCTTATGGGCATCCAAAACCTCTACCCTGAAATTCATCAACCTACCCCCATGTGGGACCTTAATTTGGTACTCAAAACACCATCTAAGGCCACCATTTGAACCCTGGTGTCTTGTTTTCTCTGGTAGAGTGAGGAGATGAAGCAACAAATAAATATATTAAAAGCCATATGCTTCTTAGTGAATTGGTATTAGTGATTACATCTGTCACATGTTTCCACCTGTCTTGTCATTATCAGTTATATTTTATGAGATTACATGAGACATTTTAAGGAGAGACATGAAGAGGGACAAAATGGTGGGTAGAACTGAGCAAAAATGAAATTCTGATATTTTAACATCAGTTTTAATCCCTACAACAGGGTGGCCTTTTTTCTAAGGAATAGGGGGATCTGAGTCAGTAAACCCCTGTTCCATGACATGACCCTTTCAGGAGACAGACAGTTTTCAAGGTGGAAGTTTGGGTGATGGGTTGGGGCAACATTAAGCAGGTAGTTCCTTCCTGAACCTGATAAAACTCAACTGTTAGATAACTCCCAGTTATAGCAGATAGCAGAGAGTAGAAAGAGATGAGAATGGCATGGAAACATTGAGTCAGCAAAGAGTCTCTTTAGGATGAGCTCCAGAAGGGAAGAGAGACTTGTAAGTTTGGGGAAGCTTGTCTGAACCACAACACACTTCTAAGAAGGTGAGCAGTGGGGACCCTAAACCAAGGGCATGAACTCTGAGAGTGCAAGGAGCTAGGAAAGCTACTTGGAACATGGCTGGAACCTGGGCGAGCTAGAGATGCTTCCATGATCAAGGAACACCTCCATGTATAGGGCTGTGGAATCCCTTAGCTAAAGTAGAATTCTGTTTTCATCCCTGTTACTGGGCAGTCTGTCGTCTTTAAGGAGTAATGGCAAATTAGTCAGGTCCATTGTGCTGGGCACTGTGCAAATGTAATAAATGTTAGTTCCCACCCCCAAAGAACTTAGAGTGTAAAAGACAAGATGTCGGAGTTGGATGAGAGAAATAGAGGGTCATGGTTGGGTGAGGAGAATTAGGTAACTAATAAATATAACAAGAGGTGTGTAGTTCTTAGCTATTCAATATTAGTGATCACAGATATCCACTTGCTATTTATTTTTCACTTTAAAGGGGCCAGGTCAAGAGGAGGCCTGTGGGAAAGACTCTTTAGAGAGCTTCGGGCAGCTGGGAGACCGGCAGAGCTTTATGACTCTGAGGCAGGGGTATCCAACCTTCTTGGATGAGGGGCCATGTTGCAATTGTTTTCTTACTCAGGGGCCAGTAAGCAATTTTGTTTTTCACATTCCTAGCCCTGCACAGCCCACACAAGTGCATGTAGTGCCTCTGCAGGCTGGATAAGAGCCCTTGGCGGGCCACATTCTGGCCTGTGGGCTGCAGTTTGAACAAGCCTGCAAGGAACTGGAATGGAAGCAGAAACCTCATGCCTTGGCACAAGAGTGAATTGTGAGCCCCAAGAGAGAAGGGTTTAGGCCTCACAAGCCAAAGAAGACTGGTCTTAATAAAGTAGAGCCCAAGATGGGGGAATGTTATTTTTTAACTATTCTGGGCTATCAGGAGAACTGCGAGAAAATTGAGGGCAGGATACCTGCAAAGTCATGCTGTGCCACAAGGGGCATGCTTTGGGGTGGCACCTCATCATAGTCCGAATTCAAGATGAAAAAAATCAAAATATTTTAGTTTTTCAAGGAAAGAAATATTAAAAAAAAAAATTCTGACTGGAAGTGGCAAAGCATTTCATTTTGGTGTTTTTTGATTGAAAGGAACCATTTTAACATTCTCAAATTAGAATGTTTTATTTCAGTTTGTTAAACTGACCAGAAAGGCTTTGTTTCAAGTCAGTTCTATGTTAAACTGTTTATACTTACTGTGGCATGTTGCCTAATGTGAATTACAGATCAGATACTTCATGCTCCCACTTTCTTATGTAGTCTAGTTCCAAAGGGGAAGCTGTGTTAACCTGGTTCTGCAAAACAAGCTTGTTACAGTCTAGCTAGAGAGCCTAGACTACATATCTTCCATGAAGCACCTGAAGGGATATGACTGTCATTTTATGCACTGCACAGCTTCAGAGGAAGTCCACTTTGCAGCATAAAATCAGTAGATTTTCCAGTGGTGGATCGGGGCTGCCTTGTCCCCCCAGCCATGTCAATGCTGGAGGGGGGCATGGTGGGGCTGGCTGGGGTTGGGGCCAGAGGCTGGCTAGCCCCTACCCGGGGGCATTAGGGCAGACACAAACGAGCAGTGCAGCCCAGAAGGCCCCATGCAGGACAGCCTCCTGTGTGAACAGGTTGGCCCCACTACCCCTGGGGACTGACCAACCAGTCTGCAGCCCACCAAGGGTTGGGATGGGAGTTCAGAGCCCTGCCTCTGGGCTGGTCCACTCCACTCCCCTTCCCATTGCCACATTATTGTGGGCCTCTGGGGCCAGGCCCTGTTGGCTCATGCGTTTATCTGCCCTGATTTTCTCCAGGAGCTCAATCACGTAAGAGCCCAAACAGCAATTCCCAAAAAGTGGGGAATTACAGTTTCATTCTGAAGCAACTCAAGACAAGATGTTTGGGATCAATTCAGCAAATTGAAATGCTTCAATGTATCAAAACAACTGGAAACAAAATATTGCCTCACTATGAAAATTTCAGCAAAATTGAAATGCATGCAATTCTTAATTTGCAGAAATTAATTTTCCATCAAAAAACCATTTTGACAGAAAATTCCCAACCAGCTGTTGGTAATATCTTTACAGATGTTGACTGGGAGCTTGTAGAAAGCAGCTTGAAAAAAAGTGAAAGTGCTTGTCAGGAAGGTGGAGAATCGGGCAATCGAGACTGGTATCATTAGTGAAGAGATGATGAATGTTGACCTTGCAGAAAGATGGCAGGTCAGACGATAGGGTGGAACTATATATTGTTGAAGGCTTTGCAAGTAAGGGCATGAAGATTTTGAGTGATGCCTTAGAAGATGGGGAGTCAGTGGAAGGATTTAATGAGGAGGTAATGTAGTCAGAATGATGAGCCAAGAAGATGATTTGGGAGAGGGGGGTTGCAAACATCAAGAACAGAGGAGATGACAGTGATCACACTGCAAAATGTTCAGGGCTTGTCACAGTGTCTTAGCAGTGTTAGCGGAGAGGTAAATCTCTGATCTTGGAGACAGTGTGCAGGAAGAAGTGGCAAGATTAAGTCTGTGCTGGTGGTGTGCATCCAAGGAATGTTATTACGTCTTTGCCATCCTGATGTGGTATCTTACAATTCTTCTACTCTCAGACTGGGTGTTAGCTTTACGTTCTCAGCAGGTCTGCCTGGTTCAAGCCCTGCAGCTTTTCTCTAGGGAGCAGTGGACAGCGTGAGAACACAGAGGCATATAACAGCTTCTTCAAAACAGAACATTGTTTAATCTCAACAGAAGGAATCAAAGCATAACAGGAAAAGATGCTTTGAACACAACAGTGTACATGCTTTCGTTTTACGTAGAGCTCAGTAGGCTTAGCTTATTCACGTACCCTACTTCTGGAACAGGGTGGAGTGACAGTCTGCATCCTGCAGTCGTTGTCTCTCTTTCTCTCCCCCTCCAGCACTCAGATTTTTTTATCTAAGCCAAAGATTTTTGTTTCAGTGTTCCTGCCTGAATTTCCTCATTCCCTGTACCAAACTAAGGGAATTAAAATCATCATGGGCAGAAGTAAACTTCAAAAGGATTGACACATTATGCCTTTTAAGTACAGTAAAGGTACGTGCAGAGCTGTAGCTAGGCATTTTAGCACTCTGGACAAGCAAGCACATTAGTCCTCTATATCATTTTTTCATCATTTTTCCACCCTGTCTTGTCCCGCTGGGTTACGGCCCTGAATGAGTAATCCTATCTGAAGCTTATTATCTCCCTTCCTGTAACCCATGTCTGAATTAAACCCTAAAGGTCTTACTGCAGACGCCACCACAAGAAGCAAATAAATAGAATATTCATGAGTCATCAGCTATTATAGGGACAAGGTGGGTGAAGTGATATCTTTTATTGGATTAACTTCTGTTGGTGAAAGAGAAGAGCTCTGTATATCTTGAAAGCTTGTTTCTTTCACCAACAGCAGCTGGTCTAATAAAAGATATCTCCTCACCCACCTCATCTTTCTAATATTCTGAGACTAACACAGCTACAACACCACCACAGTAATTTATTACAGGTATCCTCCAGGTCCTTCACAGCAATGTTATCCATTGTGACAGGTTGAGAGAAAGAGTGAAGGGCTTAATAGAAAAGATCAAGACAGGTTAAATTTCAGCCAATGGCTAACTGTCCAAAATGAGCTGGTAGAAGGACATATGAAGATTTTTGTGTGGATAAAGGGATGTAAGCCCCGAGTAAGCAAGGTAAATTAATGAAGTATTAGAATAAAAAAGGGAATCAAAGCCTTATTTGGGAGTGAGGAGTGAAATCCTGGCCCACTGAAATTAATGAGTATTGTGCTACTGATTGCAGGATGTGATCAAAAGATAGGGTGGAGAGGAAAAAGAAGAGCTGTGTGTATGGAGCTCTAAGTGATCCATCTGAAAAATGGGTTGAAGAGGCAGGCTTAATGAACAATCCCAAGAATAAGTGACAGGACATTTATCAGTTGGTACTATAATCATTTGCTGAGATGCTGTAGCTCATTCCCCCTCTTATCATCCATTTTTTTTGGCACTTTTAGGAGGTAAGCTCTTTGAGGCAGAAGTTGTCATGTGTTTGCATAGCTCCTTTCATAGTGAGGCCCTAATCCTTTGTGCTGACCACAATATGAACTAATATTGTCAATATTATTCACCATATTAATTTATTATTTGGATTTAGAGTGCCCAAAGCTTTTGTGGTCAGGTCTCATTAAGCATCCATTTATGAATACTACCGTATATACTGACATATAAGCTGATCTGTGCTTAAGCCAACCCTCAGATTTCACCCCAAAAACCAGAAAAAAAAATGCATGACCTGCATATAAGCCAAAGTCCCCAATCAACCTTGGGCCCCTAAACCCACTCTGTGCTGCCGTCCTTCCCCAGTCCCTGACACCCTCTAAAACCGCAAGCACGCTGCCGCCACCTCCTGAAGTTTCCCCAACCCGGTCCCTAAGCCCCCTGCATGCTGCTGCTGTTTCCCGGAGACTCCCTGACCCCCTCCCTACCCTACCCGCACACTGCCACCGCTTACTGAAGACTCTCCGACCCCCTCCCTAACCCCCATACTCTGCCACTGCTTCCCGGAGACTCCCTGACCCCCTCCCTAATGCCCCTGGCTTGACGCTGACTCTCCTGAGACAACCCCCCGCTCATCCAGAGCCCTCTTACCTGGCTCTGAGCATGCTCAGTAAGGGAGATTTCAAAATTCCCCACCTGGGCTGGGGCAGCTCCCCGCTGTTCCACTGGATTTCTGGGATTTCTGGCATGCTCTGGCTCCTGACGCATGTATAAGCTGACTTCCTTTTTCAGAGGGGATTTTTCAGAAGGGAAAACCTGGCTTATATGAAGGTATTTACAGTATTGGGAAACTTGCACTCCTGTGAAGAAAAGGTTAAAGAAAAAGTCTCCTTGACAAACAATTACAGGATTCAACACCTTACTACCATCCCTTCACGCATTATGCTGAAACTGTTTTATCCCTTTCCTTTAATATTCCTGTATGATGTTATGGAGCATACAAAATGAGGACCAGTTCTCTGAGTTGGGTGTATTTCTAAAAAGGATCTGGGGGTTACAGTGGACCACAAACTGAATGAGTCATCCATGTAATGCAGCTCCAAAAAAGCCAATATGATTCTGAGGTGTATTAACAGAGCCGTTGTATGTAACCCTCTGTAGGTAACTGTCCTCCTTTATTTGGCACTGGTGAGGCACCAGCTGGAGTACTGTGTCTAATTCTGTGTCACAGTACAGGAAGGATGGGGACAAATGGAAAGAATCCAGAAGAAAGCTATAAAAAGAGTAAAAGATTTTTAAAAAAACCTGATCTATGAGGAAAAGTTGAAAAAAAAACTGGGAAAAGACAACATAGGGGCAATCTGAAAAGTCTTCCCAAATATTCTGGGCTGTAGTAAAGAGGATAGTGATCAATTGTCTTCTATGTCCACAGAAGGTAGGACAAGAAGTAATGGTCTTAATCTGCAGCAAGGCATTTAGAGTTAAATAAGAGGAAAAGCTTTATATATACATGAGTAGTTAAACTCTGGAATCGGCTTCCAAAGGAGGTTGTCAAGTCCCTGTCACTGGAAACTTAGAAAACACAGTGGACAAACACTTGTCAGGGTTGAGCTAAGTTTATTTGGTCCTGCCATGCCATAGTGGGCTGCACTAATTGACTTCGTGAGATTTTCCAGCCCTACATTTCTTTGATTCTATGTGTATTTTTCATCTTCCTCTCAAAACAAATGGAAATTATTGCAACAATTACAAATTCCACCCAAAGAAGGATAGTTTTGTCAGGCTCAAATTAAATAAGGAATAAGACATGGCAAGGAAAGTACTTCAGAAGGATTACTGCATGCCCTTGGATGCATGGCAGAGCAATAGACCAGAGTCCATTGTCTTCAACCATGCCAAGGGGCGGGGGAGTCCCTAGGCATTGGTGCCTGAAGCCTGTGCCCTGAATCTATTAAAGAGTGTGTTGAGTCTAGAAGAGCAGCCTGCCCTGCTGGCCTTCCCCATCCCTGATGCTACCATGCCGGCATCACACTCTCTGCTATAGCAGGCAGGCTGGGCCAACTGCAGCTGCTCCCTCCCCAGTGGGGCAGGGTGGGGCAGGGCTGGGCCTGAATCAACACAAGGGCATTAGGGGCTGCAGTCCCTGGCCTGAAGGTGGATCTCAGGATGCAGCCCCTAAAATCCCTGCTAATCTGGCCCTGCTGGCATAGCACTGGTCAGATTGGGCATGGCCATTATCACCGGTGTGATCCTACACAGCAGCTTCTAGCAGCCTTGTGATTGGCCTGCCCCTGTGTGACTAGCAAGGGGCAAGGGCTGACCTAGGCAGAGAAGGCCTTTAAAAGCTAATGCTTGAGCGACCAGAGGGAGCTTCTGAACAGAGGACTGCAAACAGGGGAGTTTGCGGAGGAGTTTGGGGAGGCCAAGATGGTGAAGAGGAGCTGTACTGCTGGTGCCAGCGCCCCTGCTGTTTCCTTTGCATCTGTTTGTAGCCAGACAGAGTGTCTCTCCATGGATATCTCCACCCAGATCCTGATGTGGATTTGCAGGGACTGTGGCCTTCATTTTCCTGCCACTGATGATCAGGCTAGGGAGATGAGCCTATGTGATAGGTGCCTTCTCGTGGCATCTCTTTGGAAACAGGTAGGAGAGTTACAGGAGGAGGTGTCATGACTCAGGGGTATCTATGCCCTGGAAAAGTTCCTTGACAGTGTCCACGATGAGACCTGCAAGGAGGAGGTCCCTACCCCGGTGCCAAGGGCTACTGCCACAGCTCTGGAAATGGATGGGATGCCTATGGCAGAGGAAGGACACTGGCAGCTGGTCACCTCTGGCAGTAGACAGTGCTCCACACCTGCTCACATCCCACCATCCATTGTGGTGAGGAACTGTTATGTGGTGCTGGACACAATGAAGGAGGTAGAGGAGATGCCATCCACCCCAGAGGCTGGGTAGAGCACAGCCACCTCACCTAAGAGGAAACATAGGGTTGTGGTGATTGGGGACTCACTCCTGAGAGGAACGGAGGCACCCATCTGTTGCCCTGACAAGGCCTCTAGAGAGATATGCTGCCTGCCAGGTGCCCGTATCCGAGATGTAATGGAGGGATTGTCTAAAATCATCCTCCCCTCAGACTACTACCCCATGCTTCTTATCTATGCGGGTACCAATGATACTGCGAGAGGTGATCCTCAGCAGATCAAAGGTGACTTCAGGGCTCTGGGAGCGAGGGTGAAGGAGTTTGGAGCACAGGTGGTGTTCTCCTCGATCCTTCCAGTCAAGGCTAGAGGCCTGAGGAGAGACAGATGCATCCTAGAGGTGAATGGCTGGCTGCGAAGATGGTGTGGTCAAGAGGGATTTGGCTTCCTTGACCATAGAGTCCTGTTTCAGGACAGAGGATTGATAGGCAGAGATGACCTTCACCTGTCCAGGAAGGGGAAGACCATATTTGGGCACAGACTGGCTGACCTAGCGAGGAGGCCTTTAAACTAGATTCAACGGGGGAAGGAGACCAAAGCCCACAGGTAAGTGGCAATGTGGGTGATCTGGGGGAAGGGATGGAACTTGGGGGGTGCTGAGCCTTGTGCACCAGGAATAAAAGAGAAGGTAGTTGGAACATGGGGGGGGGAATCAAATAAATGTTTTAAGTGCTCTACTGAAGCCCCAATATGTGAGGAGAGTGGGGGAGGAGAACTCCAAGAAAAAATGCAAGGAGGTTTAAGTAAAAGAATTGGAAATCAACATGACAAAGTAGGGCAATTGGCCGGGTATCTTAGGTGCCTATACGCTAATGCAAGGAGCCTGGGAAATAAGCAAGAAGAATTGGTAATACTAGCTCAGACAAGGAACTATGATATCGTAGGAATAATGGAGACGTGGTAGGATAGTCTGCACGACTGGAGCTCTGCCATGGATGGGTATAAACTGTTCAGGAAAGACAGGCAGGGAAGAAGAGGGGGAGGAGTAGCACTATATGTAAAAGAGCACTATGACTGCTCAGAGCTCAATTATGGAAGTGGAACCGTGCCAGTAGAAAGTCTGTGGGTTACATTGAGAGGGGAAAGCAACAAGGGGGATGTTGTGGTGGGTGTCTGCTATAGACCACCAGACCAGAAGCAGGAGGTGGATGAGGTGTTCTATGGACAACTAGTGGAGCCTTCTAGATCACAGGCCCTGGTGCTGATGGGGGACTTCAATTACCCTGACATCTGCTGGGAGGCCAATACAGCAGTGCATGGGCAATCCAGGAAATTTTTAGAGTGTGTTGGGGGCAACTTTCTAGTAAAAATGCTAGAGGAACCAACTAGGGACCTTGCATCGCTCAACCTGCTGCTCACAAACAGGGAAGAATAGATCAGGGACGTAGAGGTAAATGGCAAGCTAGGCAGTAGTGACCATGACATGATTGAGTTCAGGATCCTCATTAAAGGAAGGAAGGAAAGAAGCAAAACAAAAACCCTGGACTTCAAAAAAGCAGATTTTGGCTCCCTCAGGGAGCTGATGGATGGGCAGGATCCCTTGGGAAGCTAATCTGAAGGGGAAAGGAGTCCAAGAGAGTTGGTTATATTTTAAAGAAACCCTGCTAAGGGCACAGGAAGTTGCCATTCCAATTAGGAGAAAGAACAAATATGTGAGGCAGCCAGAATGGCTTAGCAGAGAACTCTGCTCTGAGCTTAAACATAGAAAGGAAGCTTATAGGAAGTGGAAGCTTGGTCAGATAACCAAGGAGGCATATAAAGATATTGCTAGGGACTGCAGGAATAAAATCAGAAAGGCCAAAGGACAAATGGAGTTGTGGCTAGCGAGGGATGTAAAGGATAACAAAAAGGGGTTCTACAAGTATGTTAATAACAAGAAGAGGATCAGGCATGGTGTAGGCCCCTTGCTGAATAGGGCAGGCATCCTTGTGACAGAGGATGAGGAAAAAGTTGAAGTGCTCAATGCTTTTTTTGCTTCAGTTTTCACAGGCAGGGTCAGCTCTCAGCCCACTACCATAGGTATGGCAGATGGGAGAGAAGAAGACAGGCCCCTGGTGACGGAAGGTCAGGTTAGGGACTGCTTAAAGAAGCTGGATGTGCACAAGTCCATGGGGCCGGAAGAACTGCATCCAAGGGTGCTAAGAGGAGTGGCCAATGAGATAGCAGCACCGCTGACCGTTATCTTTCAAAACTCATGGAGAACGGGGGAGGTGCCAAAGGATTGGAAAAAAGCAAATGTAGTGCCTATTTTCAAAAAAAGGGAAAAAGGAGGATCCGGAGAATTACAGACCTGTCAGCCTCACCTCAATCCCTGGAAAAATTATGGAGCAGATTCTCAAAGAATCCATCCTCAAACACTTAGAGGAAAATAAAGTGATCAGGAACAGTCAGCATGGATTTACCATGGGTAAATCATGTCTGACCAATCTCATTTCCTTCTATGATTAGATGACTGGTTTTCTGGATGCAGGAAGAACCATTGATGTGATATACCTTGATTTTAACAAGGCATTTGATACAGTTTCCCACAGCATTCTCATTGACAAAGAAGTATGGGTTGGATAGGTGGACTATAAGGTGGATAGAAAACTGGCTAGATCAACAGTTTCAGCATGTAGGAATCAATGGATCCATGTCTAGCTGGCAACCAGTCACGAGTGGTGTGCCCCAGGGGTCAGTCCTGGGGCTGGTTCTGTTCAACATTTTCATCAATGATCTGGATGATGGAACAGACTGCATTCTCAGTAAGTTTGCAGATGACACCAAGCTGGGGGGACCAGTAGACACGTTGGAGGGCAAGGACAGGATTCAGGGAGACCTAGATAAATTAGAACAGTGGGCCAATAGAAATCTTATGAAGTTCAATAAGGACAAGTGTAAATTCCTGCACGTGGGACGAAAAAACCCTGTGCACCGCTACAGGCTGAGAAACATTCAGCTAAGTAGCAGCAGTGTAGAAAAGGACCTGGGGGTCTTGGTGGATGGGAAGCTAGATATGAGTCAGCAGTGTGCTCTTGCTGCCAAAAAGGCCAATGGCATACTGGGCTGCATCAAAAGAAGTATTACCAGCAGATCAAGGGATGTGATCATTCCCCTCTATTCTGCACTGGTGAGGCCACATCTAGAATACTGTGTTCGGTTTTGGGCTCCCCACTACGAAAGGGACAGGGACATGCTAGAGAGAGTTCAGAGGAGGGCAACCAAAATGATTAAAAGGCTGGAGCACAAGCCCTATGAGGAAAGACTGAAAGCATTAGGCTTATTTAGTCTGCAGAAGAGAAGATTGAGGGGGGATTTGATAGCAACCTTCAATTACTTGAAGGGATGCTCTAAGGAAGATGGAGCTTGACTGTTGTCAGTAATAACAGAGGACAGAACGAGGAGCAATGGTCTCAAGTTGCGGTTAGGGAGGTCGAGGCTGGATATTAGACAAAACTTTTTTACTAGGAGAGTGGTGAAGCCTTGCAACGAGCTGCCTAGGGAGGTGGTGGAGTCTCCATCTTTGGAGGTGTTTAAGGCCCGGCTGGACAAAACCATGACTGGGATGGTTTAGTGGGAGTGGTCCTGCCTCTGGCAGGGAGTTGGACTAGATGACCTATGAGGTCCCTTCCAACCCTATGATTCTATGATTCTATAGCTCAAGACCCTGGAGGCTCACACCAAGGGCTGCCCTGTGGGCCAGCTGGCTGGCCCTGCTCCCAGGGCAGACCAGCTGGTCAAGGCAAGAGCATTGCCACCCCTGGACGGAGGACAATGGTCCACCTTGCCCCCAGGCCACTATGGTGAGGGTCCAGGGTCCCAGTTGCAGGGGGTAGGGGGTCTGCGATGGCGATGGCACCCCAGGCCAGGTATCACCACAGAAGTGGGAAGGTCAAGCCTGTGGGTTTGGCTGGCACTTCGGAGCAGGCCGATGTTTTAGGGCACCACAGCAGGTGGCAGCACAGGCTGGTTCTGCACTCCAGTGTGGATTCGGTCTAGGCCAGGCGCTGGGGCTGGCCAGCCCCCAGGTGGGGAGACTGGTGCTGTAATGCAGTATTGGCTGGTGCCTTCATGATGCTCTAGGTCAGTGGTTTTCAAACTTAAGGTCGGGACCCTGAACTGGGTCTCAAACCCTCAGGCACTGGGTTGCAGCACCCCCTGCCATTGACACCAAGAGACTGGAATGCATTGCTCAAAATTTAATTGTTGGGTCATGGGCATAAATTATATTTCTTAACTGGGTCCTAAGAAAAAAGTTTGTAAACCACTGCTCTTGGTCATCAGGGCTGGATTTATTTTGGCGGGGTGGTAGGATCCTGGTAGCCTGTGAAATGTGCTGCATCCCCTATAGCACCAGTCCATCCCACCCCAAGGCAGGGCTGGTCCCAGTCCCTATCTTGGAGCCAGACTGAGTCTGTGTCGCACTGCTCTACCAGCACCATCACGGTGCACTGCTCCACAATACCTGCCTGCCCCTGCCCTCTGCCATGCCCTGCCCCATCTCACCCACCTGCTGGGAATGGAGCCTGCTGTGTTGTCCTGAATCTTCTGAAATAACAATGCCCCTGCCAAGAGGTGTAAGAATTCCAGAGGAGTGCACTGACTGCCCTTTTTTATTGCTCTATAAGAGAGATTTTAAAAGAGATTTATTAGTTCCTAGCACTAGGCAGGACTAAGAATTATTTACTCAGATATGATGACACCAATACTACATAAAAAGAGCTACAACTCTTTTCCCCAGAGCTATACAAACTGTTTCATAAATTAATATTTTATAGTATTTTCTTTAGTTTATCCTCTGTCTATATTGCTTGGGGGCAGCTGGGTTATTTCTTTTATTCCAAAGGTACCAGGTTTTATACTTTACTGTGGGAATAATCTTCAGCATTAAAATAAAGACGGACATGAACATGCTCATTGCACATGGTTAGACTATAACTAAAACAACTACAGTACAACTTGAATTGCCAGCAGCTCTTTCAGGTTAAGGATCAAGCTCTGGACTAAACCAATATGACATTTTAGGGTATTTCTGAAACATAACAAAATGTGTCACTAATCTAGCACTTCACATTTCCTGGGGATAATTCATCTGATTTTTGCCAATGTCTAAACTTTGTTGTGGTTTGTTACTATGTAGATGAAAGAAAAATATCTAACTTAGTTCCATTTACTGTGGTTTGAAATGTTTTTTTTTATGCAGACTGTCTCAGCATTTCTTCTTTCGCCTAAAAGTATTGTGTTTAACGTTTCGCCTTTGCCTCTTGTGCCGCTTTTCACTGTACTAAATTGCTTTTGAATGTAGTTTGGGAACAGGACATGTAATCTTTTCTGTCTAGAGACAGTTCTTCCAGTAGGCTGTTTCACTTGATATCAAGTCAATTGATTATTTTCTTTAGTGACAAATGTAGTTTGGGACACATATTATGGTACAATCTTAGCAGTTCCTTTTAAATCAAAGATGTTACTTGAAGGCAGATATTTGTAAGATGTCGGGGTTTTTTTCTTCCTTGCTATTGAGTTGCTGTGATGTTTTGGATGTTCTTCATCTTAAAACAATTTTCACTAGAACTACCATTTCTATGTCATACATTATTTATCTATATCTATGTATATTTGTGTGAAGAAGATCAGGAAAGGTGATATATAGCTCACCCGCAATATACATACACAAACATCATATATAAGATTAAATGGCAATATGAATCTTCATCCTAAGTAAAAGATCAGAGGAACAACCATTTGGTGGTGTAAAGCATTGATGGTTCTTCTCTGAAATTGATTTTGTTGAAAAATGAATATAGCATGTTTGTTGAAATGTGATTATTGCACCTTTATTGTCATTTTCTGCATTTCTCAATGTAGCCACCTTCATGCGTTCATCAGTCAGGCCCTAATACATTTTAAGAGTGACTTAGAAATCATGAAATTTAAAACAAATAAATCAATAAATAAATACACACCAGGTACCTTTTATTTGCTTTCTGTTGTTATGAGGCAGACCTCCAACTTGCACGAATGACCAGAGCACTACAAATGACTGGAACGGAGATATGGTAATTTAGAGCAAGTGAAGGTTTACCCTCTATTCCTTAAAGTTCATATTTTCAAGCATTTATCTGCAGTGATTAGGTCTGGGAAACTTTTGTTTGTATGTTTAATGACAGCTGTGAGTCTCACCTAATCACATGACTGCAGAAGCTTGGGGTTTAAGAAAAATACCATATATCACAATATTTGTGATAAAATTACAAGAATTAGCAAAGCTGCATTCCTAACTGTCAGACCTGTGATTGGAGAATCCAGGCATGATTTATTCAGCTTGCACCTAATAAACAATTCTAAAGTGTCTGAAGATCAATTACAGCCTTAGTTATTCAACAGTTGGTATATTTCCCCCCTAGTTTCTCCAGTTCAGCCTTATTCCTCATGATACATAACTACTCTAGATAGTTAAAACCAAAGCAGAGAGCAAAGAGTTACAAAGAGGACTCATAAAACAGAATGAGTAAGCAACAAAATGGCAGATAAAATGTTGATAAATGTGAAGTAATGCACACTGGACAAAATAATCCCAACTATGCATTTAAAATGATGGCATCTAAATTAGCTGCTACTATTAAAGAAAGAAAACTTGAAGTCATTGTGGATAGTCCTCCAAAAACATCAGTGTGCAGTGGCAGTCAAAAAGCTGGCAAAATGTTGAGAACTGTTAGGAAAGGGCTCGATAATAAAACAGAAAGTGTCATATTGTCTCTTTATAAATTCATGGTATATCCAGATCTTGAAAACTGCATGCAAATCTTGTTGCCCCGAAACTAAATTTATTAGGGGTATGGAAAAGCTTCCATATGAGGAGAAATTAATAAAACTGGGACTTTTCTTCTTGGAAAAAAGACAACTAAAGGGAGACATCTTTGAAAAGAGACCACTAATGAGGTCTAAACAACCATGACTGGTGTGAAGAAAGTAAATAAGCGAGGGTTATTTACTCCTTTTCCTAACATAAAAACTAGGAGTCACCAAATGAAATTAAAAAGCAACAGGTTTAAAATGAACAAAAGAAAGCATTTCTTCAACCAACACACAAACAATATGTGGAACATCCCACCAAAGGATGTTGTGAAGGCCAACACTATAACAGGGTTCAAAATGAACTAGATAAGTTCATGGAGAATAGGTCCATCAGTGGCTTCCAGCATAGGTAGTGATTGTTGTTTGTCAGAGACCGGAAATGGCCAAAGGGATGGATCACATGATGATCATCTGTTCGAGTCCAGCACTGACCACTGTTGGAAGACAGAATTCTGTGCTAAATGGACCACTGATCTGACCTGGTATGGCTGTGGTTTCTCTGAGAGAAATAATATCAAGGCAATGGGGTACCTTTGGAAATTAATTAACAGTTCTGTTTATTGTATATGAAACAGAAAAGAAACCAGATCTCTTACATAGCTGGGTTGACTCTACAGAGCTAAGTGGAAAAAAAAAAAGTAACAAGCTTATTTTAGTCATTAAAATAAGCAGGTATAATTCTGGATTACATGCACGGAGAGCAGATTTGATGAGTGAGAACGTTTTAAATAGTCTCTCTTCCTAGTAGAGAGGCAGAGAATGTAAAGTGTTGTGCCCTTGTTCTCATATTCTTCTCTCCAGAGTACCTCCTTCCCTTAGGTAGGTACTTCATCTGTGTGTCACCTTTGGGCAAAAAAGAGCATAGTATTCCTCCCAGATGATGATAATGTAGCTCTAAGAGCTGATTAGCACTAAGTGTTAGAGAAAAGAGCAAGCACCTCTTCCAGCCCTTTCACTCCCCAATAAAGTGTGTTTTCTCCACATTTTCCTCATCTCCACTGACACAGGGAGCAGTTTTGCATTGGATCTTGGTTTCACAAGTAACAGAACAAACTACTATCAATTCTATCACAAAGCAATTTTTTAAATGGCATCAGAATACTTCAGAGTCTAATTACAATAGTCTTAACAGTACAACTCTGTGTTAGCAGTGCTTTGCAGTTCCATGCAGAAAACCTAAGTTTGATTTCCTGACCTCTCACATCCAAAGTTGGCAGGAGCCATTAGCGCTGTGCATCAGCAGCTGCTCCAGATGTTTAAACAGAACAATTGATGGGCTCCAAATGTGAGCCTCTCTTCACCCTTGCAGCCAAAAAACCAGTGAGTTTGACATGAAGACTTACGGGTACGAATGTATGAGGAGAAGGGGGAATTCCTCAAGACTCCAGAAGTGATAAGAGATGAAACCTAGAAAAGCTGTTGAGCTTAATGCTAAAATACATGGCACTACTACTTTTCCTTAATTCATAATAATTGCTTTCTTTAAATAGGGTAGAATGCAATGCGGTACATGTGGTGTTTTATAGCAGCATTCATTTTTGTGGTGACTCCAAGTGCTTTAAAAGTCAATGAATGAGGTACTAGCAGTACAAGGACTCTGTAGACAAAAGGAGCTTGATGTTACGCTTTCAGAAATAGCATGCACATAGCCTTTGGCATTGTCCAGTCTTTCTAAACTTGCAGGGACCAAATGACAGAATATATTTACTTATCTCCAGAAATGGAATGACTTCCAGTCACTGTGCTAACCACAAACAGCCAGGCTTTGTGAATCAGGAATTGCTAGTGATGAATTATGAAGAGAATACTTGCCATTGGTGAAAGGTGGTGAAACTAACTTTGTCTCTGGCCCTTTCTCCCCCAACAAGAAAAGCCCCTGGAATTAACTAGAAGTGTTTCTACCATTCTGCGGTTTGCCGCACTTTTGCTCCATTTCCCAAGGCTCTAGTTGCTGTATGTTACCTATTTAGATTGTGAACTCATAAGGGTAGTAATTACGTTTCCAACAAGTCCGTGCAGAATTTTGCATGTTGAAGGCTTAAGGCAACCAAGGACTTGTCTATATGGCATGGCAATGAGCTTTAGAGAGGTGTGATTTCTAAGTATGCTGAGCATTAACTTGCTTGTGTAGACCCTGCTAGCATGCACTAAAAGTTCCCTAAAGATGTGTTAATGTCCTGCTGTTTGAAACAAGACATTCTGCCCCACTTGCCTGCCTTGTGGGACAGAATAACTAATCAGAGCCGTTGTAGGCCGAGCATTCTCACCATCTCTCACTCATAGACT
This sequence comes from Podocnemis expansa, assembly GCA_007922195.1. Lineage (NCBI taxonomy): Eukaryota > Metazoa > Chordata > Testudines > Podocnemididae > Podocnemis > Podocnemis expansa. The sequence continues at coordinate 8,669,249 of ML682008.1, forward strand.
CTAAAGGTTGGAAGGAACCAAGAGATCATCTAATCTGACCTCCTGCACAAGGCAGGCCACAAAGCCTCACCAACCCACTCCTGCAATAAACTCCTAACCTATGACTAAGCTATTATTGTCTTCAAATGATGATTTAAAGGCATTAAGGTACAGAGAATCCACCAATAATTGACTTATGCCCCATGCTACGGGGAAGGTGAAAAAAACCCAGAGCCTTTGCCAATCTGCACTTGGGAAAAATTCCTTCCTGACCTCAAATATGGCAATCAGTTAAACGCTGAGCATGTGTTCAAAATTCACCAGCTACACATCCAAGAAAGAATTTCCTGTAATAACTCAGAACCTACCCCATCAATCATCCCATCAGCATATCTACCACAAAAAGCAAAGGACCGGTCAATTGCCAAACTAGGCAGTCCCATTATACCATCCCATCCATAAATTTCTCAAGCTCAGCTTTTAAATCAGCTAGACTTTTGCTCCCAGTGCTCCCTTTTGGAAGGCTGTTCCAGAACTTCACTCCTCTCATAGGTAGAAATGTGTGTTTAAATTTCCTGATGGCCAGTTTATATCCATTAGTATTTTCGCCAACATTGGCGCTCAACTTAAATAATTCCACTACCTCCCTGGTGTTTATCCCTCTGATATATTTATGAACAGCAATCATATCTCCCCACAACCTTCTTTTGGTTAGGTTACATAAGCCATCCTATTTAAGTATCCTCTCTTAAGGCCTGTTTTCCATTCTGCATATCACCCTTGTAGACCTCTGCATCTGTTCCAGTCTGAATTCATCTTTCTTAGACATGGTGGACCAGAACCACACACAGTATTCCAGAAAGGCCTCATCCGTGCTTTTTATAATGGTACTAACAGCTCCCTATCTCTACTGGAAATACCTCACTTGATGCATCCAAGGACTGCATTTATTTTTCACAGCCACATCTCATTGGCAGCTCATAGTCATCCTGTGATCAACCAGTACCATCAAGTAACTTCTCTTCATCTGTCACTTCCAAATGATATATCCCCGCCTTATAGAAAATGTTCTTGTTTTTAGTCTTTAAGTGCATAGCCCTGCACTTTCCATTATTAAGTTCCATCCTATTTCTGTTACTCCAGTTTACAAGGGCATCCAGATCTTCCTGTAGGATATCTCAATCCTTCTCTTTATTGGCAATACTTTCCAACTTGGTGTTATCCGAAAACTTTATTAGCACATTCCCACTCTTTGTGCCAAGGTCAGTAATAAAAAGATTAAATAAGATTGGTCCCAGCCCTGATTCCTGAGGAACTCCACTAGTAACCTCTCTCCAGCCTGACAGTTCACCTTTCTGTATGACCCTTTGTCATACTTTGCCCTTTTTAATCAGTTCCTTATTCACCTTTCAGTTTTCATATTAATTCCTATTTTATTTTTTTTTTAATTTAAGTACTAATTCACAATTTACAATCATATGAAGTCCACAGCAACTGGAAGTTGTTCTTACAGGAGGATGTGGGACCTAAAGAGGCCAGCCCCACAGGATTATTCCAGATTGATTGCTTTCTCCCTCTTTTCCTCCAGTGAGCAATGGGGACAAGACAGGTCTTTTGATACTCCCCATTTCCTCCCTTTTCCTCCAGCAGTCAGCATGGGAAGGGACAGACAAGTGGGTGAATAGACACTGGAGCTGTACCCTCACCCTGAAAGAGGGAGGGAGACTCCACTGCACCCTCCCTGACTGAGGAGAAGGGGTGAAGGACCCCAAGAGGAGCAGAAGCAAGGCTGGGGGAGCTGAATTGATAGGGAGCTGAACTGATGGGATGTGGAGATTGAACTAATGGAAGTACTAAACTAAGGGTTTGGGTGAGTGTCCTAGGCAGCAGGTTGGGAAGAGCTGAACTGATCTGGGGGGTGATCAGTGAGGGTTGAACTGATCAGGGGGAGGAGAGTGTCAGATGTGTCAATATAAGCTGCTTCATCAGGGTCCAGAATCACCTCACCCAATAAATTCTGGAGAGTGGGCAACACTGTAAGACATTCACACTAGGAGTAGGCAGTGGGGGTTCAAAAATCAAAAGACAGACCAAAAATACAGTATGGACTTTTTCAAAAACTCATGTGATTTTTAGGAGCCAATCTCATTGGATTTTTGGGTCTCACTCATGATTTTGTATCTAGTAAGGTTGGCAATACTGCAAAAAGTAATTTCGAAAGTTGTTAAAAATATGATATATAAAATCTATAAAACAAATTATAGTGTGTTGGGTGGAAGAGGAATCACCCAGCTCGTTTGCTGTGTTATTCTATGGAAAATTCAAAGTAAGTACTTTTGGGAAAAGCAGTGGAGCCCTACAAAACATAGAATCAGTTGCTGGAAGCTGACATCCCTAAGACTCACAATGGATTTGTTTCACATGAGTCTGAAATAACAAGGGTCAGAGGATTTGGTCTGTGAATTAAGCAAAAAATATATCCACTCTGCTGCTGTTAACAACATCTTACTTGAAGTCTGATTATATAAACCTTCCTCATGTGGTGAGCACCTGTTGAACCTGTCACAAAAAAGTTGGGTTCTTGGTATTATAAATTTGCTGCCTGCCTAGAAATTGTTTAGAAACAAGGGTGTACAGCTATTGTTTTATTTGATGAGTCCCACTGTGGTCTAATACACTTGACTTTATTTAAGAGAACTTAGATTTGACTGCAGTGACTATTACTGGGCTAGTGCATAGCTAAGAAAGAAACAGCCTGGCTTCTGATGTTAAGAGAGGTTGAATCAGTGAAGATCAAAAAGTAAATTACTTAGGGCTGGTTTACACTACTAAATTATGTCATTTTAGCTTCATCAATCAGGCCTGTGAAAAATTTCATGTTCTTTGCAATATAATTAAGCTGGTTGAAGCCCTAAAGAACACACTGTTAGGTTGATGCTAGTACTACCTCTTAAAGAGGTGGATTTTTTTACAGTTATTGGAAGAACCCCTTCCATAGCTGAAGTAAGTATCTACACTACAATAGTACAGAGGTACAGCTGCAACTCATCTGCTGTATTCCTTCTAGCACAGACACAGCATTAGACAGAGCTGATGGATCTGCTGGATCCTCCTTCAGTTGGTGCTAGCAGCTAACACTGTGAGTGTTGGGGGAGCCCAAAGGCTTGAGATGCATAGCCATGTTTCCAAGAACCAACCCTTAAACTAGTGCCTCACACAAATAATCAGATAGTGATCAAATCCAAAGACAAAGAGGCTGGTATCATAGTCCTTAATCATAATGACTGTATAAATGACGCCAACACTTCGAAAAGATTCCACCTCATAATTAAAAGAGGTATTGAAATTTACTGTTAAATCCTTTCCCATACAATTCTAAGAGAAACTTTACAATCTCATTCACCATGGATCCATCCAAGGGATCTTCTTTATACTTTCAGATATAGGAAAAAAATGGAATTCATGCAGATCCATCATATCTGGCCAGAGCACTGCTACTAGAGGACTATAAGGACTCATCATGGCAGCTGTAGAGAAGCTAAAGGAATTCTTTGCATCAGTCTTCACTGCAAAGGATATGAGGGAGATTCCCATACCTGAACCATTATTTTTTGGGGGGGACAAATCTGAGGAACTGTCATGCATTGTGGTATCAATAGAAGAGCTTTGGGTCAAATTGTAAATTAAACACCAAGGCTAGATGGTATTCACCCAAAAGTTCTGAAGAAGTGCAGATATGAAATTGCAGAGCTACTGATGCTGTGTAACATATTACTTAAATCATCTTCTATGTTGGATGCCTGGAGGAGAGGTAAAGTGATATCAATTTTTTAATAGTCTCCCGTGTTGAGCTTGGTAATTACAGGCCTTGGTAAATTTGAGTTCAGTACCAGTCAAATTGGTTAAAAGTATAGTGAAGAACAGAATACTAGGAGACATATAGATGAATATGATTTGTTGAGGGAGGAATTCATATGGCTTTTTTAAAATGAAATCATGTCACATGACTTTGTAAAGAGAAGATCTGCATGGGTTTGTAAAAGGAAATAATAAACAGGACTTTTATAAAGCAAATTCATTCGTTACCAATTAAAATGTCAACAAACGTATGGACGAGGGTGACCTGGTCAACACAGTATATTCAGACTTTCAGAAAGCTTTTGATAAGGTCCCTCACCAAAGGCTCTTAAGTAAAATAAAGAATTATTAGATAAGTCTTCTCATGGGTCAGTTATTAGTTAAAAAGAAACAGAGGGTCAGAAGAAATGGTCACTTTTTCAGAATGGAAAGAGAAAAATAGCAGGGTGCTCCATGGGTATGTTTTGGGACCAGTGCTGTTTAGTATATTCATAAATGATCTGGAAAAAGGAGTAAATAGATAAGTGGTGAAGTTTGCGGACAATACTAAATTACTCAAGATGGTTAAGTTCAAAGCTGACGGGGAAGAGTTGCAAAGGGATCTCACAAAACTAGGTGAGAGGTTCTACAAAATGGCTGATGAAATTCAGTGTTAATAAATGCAAAGTGATACATATTGGAAAACACAATCCCAACCATACATGTTAAATGATGGGGTCTAAGTTAGCTGCTAGCACTCTAGAAAGAGATCTTGGAGTTATTGTGAATAGTTCCCAGAAATCGTCTACTCAATGTGCAATAGTAGCTAAAACACTAACAGAATGTTAAGATCCATTAGGAAAGTAATAGATAGGAAGATAGAAAATATCAAAAAGCTACTATATGAATCCCTGGTACACCCACACTTTGAACACTCTGGGCAGTTCCAGTGACCCTATCTCAAAAAAGATTTATTAGAATTTGAAAAAGTACAGAGGAGGGTAATGAAAAAGGGTTTGGAGTATGGAACAGCTTCCATATGAGGGAAGATTAAAATATGTGGGACTGCTTATCTCAGAAGAAGGACAACTAAAGGGGGGATATGATAGAAATCTACAAAATCATGAATATGGAAAATTGAATAGGGAAATGTTATTTACCCGTTCATAAAACACAGAAACCAGGGATCACCTAACAAAAATGATTGGCAAGAGATTGAAAACAAACAAAAGGAAGTACTTCTTCACACACCGCGGTCAACCTGTGGAACTGATTGCCAGGGAAAGTCGTGAATGCCAAAACTTGTAAATGGAAACAGGAACATGGCAAGTTCATAGAGAATAGGCCCATCAGTGACTATTATGGAAGATAGCCAGGGATGCAGCACCATGATCTGAATGGTCCTAAACCTCTGACTGCCAGATATTACTGGATCATTGAGGATGGATAAACATCCTGTTCTGTTCATTCACTGGGTGGATTTGGCATTGGCCACTGTCAGAAGAGACAATACTAGGCTAAATGGAGCATTGATCTCACCTAGCATGGCCGTTCTTATTTTTCTTCTTATGTTCTCACAGGAACCATTCTTAAACAACTCACCACAGATAAAGCCAGCTTTCTCCAACACACAATCCACCTTTTTTAGAAACTCTGCAATATGTCAAGTCAAGTCATAGGGCTAGAAGGGACCTCATGAGATCATCGAGTCCAACCCCCTGGGAATTGAACCCAGGACCTTCTGCATGTTAAGCAGAGGTGTTAGCCACTATAAACAACTCCAGATCATCCTGCTTGCCATCATGAATGTCACCTCCATGTATGCCAGTATCCTTCACTATGAGAGTATCACTGAGTGCCTCAACAATCAAAAATCCCCCACAACACAGTGCTACATCAGCCGTGCCATCCTCACTCAAAACAAATTCTCATTTAATAACAAACACTTTATCCAAATCATGCAAACCATCATGGATACCAGGATGACTCACCCATATGCCTGCCTCTTCATGGGCCACCTCGGGGAAGAATTGCTGGAAAAATGCACCATGAAATCAGCAATATACATGAGATTAATTTATGATACTTCCATCCTCTGGATTTCCACTACAACATCAGCAACCACCTCCCATCCGTCAAACTTGCTCTGGAACATTCCTACATCAGCATCAACTTCCTGGACACAATGATTTGCTTAAACAAATGAATAACTACAATCATCACACTTACCCTCACAAATTCAGCAACCACCCCAGACATACCAAAATATCTGTTATCTAGAGTCAGGCCCTCAGATTCCAAAAAATTGACTCTGAAAAAAAGTCTGGAAAGATGCCTAAATACACTTAAATCTGCCTTCACAAAACAAGGATACTCTACCATAAATATAGATCACATATGGAAAATGGCCGCTCAGGTGCCCTTCTCTTACCTTGCTCCAGCCTTCTTACTTGCTAGCTCCAGATCTGCATCCATCTCTTGACCTCCAGAGTCTCAGACCTCCAGCTTGGCTTCAGCAGTTGGCCTGTAGCTGTATGCTGACTACAATACTGATTTGTCTTATCTTCAGATTTTAACCTCAGTTCTGACTCATGGCCTGTCACTGGACCCTGATTTCAGCACACCCTTCAGCCTTCAGGTTATATTGCTCATTACAATAATTTATAGCACATCACACTACCTGCTGTCATTAATTGCCCACTTCAAACCCTTTATGCATAACAATCTATCCCGCAATAGCCCACTTTATTTGAAGTGACCACATCCAACATTAGTTACATCTTCTACTTAATCTGCCCCAAATTGTATTTAGCTCAGACACTCTGCTTTCTTCCCCAGGCCTGAAAAACAGTTCTTTGTAGCTTGAAACTTTGCACCATCCACCAAGAATGGTTGGCCCAGTAAAAGATATTATCTCACTTACCTTGTTTTCCAAATAATAAAGAATACAAACTATATTACAGCTACTTGTTTATTCAATTAACCTACGGTGTTGAGTTGCATAGTGGTTAAACTGGTTTCTTTGTGAAGTATGATTTCAAAAACAGTAAGGAGATTGTGTACTCTTTCTGAAACTGAAAGGCTCTGCATTCTGTTTGTTTGAGTAAAACACTAGGATGTCTCCATTATAGGCATATAGCTTTAAGATCTAGGGATGCTAGTGTGACAAAGTAGGAATTTCATTTAGTTATGTGCACTTCAGTTTCCCCTTTATATTGCATGGTTACCTAGTTGGGGGGAAAAGGATTACATTTGCTTTCAGTGCAAACAAAGAGACATAGGTTTGTGTGTTGTTCCTTGTCTAGCTGGAATGAAATGTTGTTATGAACTGCCTGAAACCAACCCGGATTAACTTGCATGCCAGAGAGACAATGCAAGTTCCAGTGATGCACAGATTACCTCACATCTCAGCAAGGAAGCTGACTGAAGACCCCACTTAGAAAACAAATGATTGTAAGGTGGGGGGATAAGGGTGAGCTCTGGAAGAAGCCTGAGCTCTCTCACCTGTAGACTGACTAGAGAGGTCTGTGATGGGGCGGTTGCCCCACACTTGCGGAAGAAGGATTAAAAGGAACCCTGGGAGATAAGCCAGTCAAAACCCAGGACAGGATAGAAGAGCTGACTACAGAGGCAGACCAGTGGGCAGACTCCTTCAGGCATTGGAGGAAGAAAGTGATGCTGGCTCAAGAATTGTGGGATCAGTACCTGGGGCAGCTCCTTGTGGGAAGCAGGGCTCTGAAGCAGATGGGGCCTGAGACCCATCAGAGGAGGCCTGTGGAGAGCCCTGTGGAAGGAGAAGAGGAAGAATGCTGAGGTTGCTGGGACTTGAGAGGAGCCTGTAGGAAGCCTGGAAGTGGTGTACATTGTGGAGGTCCAGGGGCCATGTGGAAGTGGCCCAGGGGACCTTTTGTCAACTGGGAGTTGAAGGGACATCTGTGGAAAGGCATCCATGGTCCCTGGGCTGGATCCTGGAAAAACGGATGGGCCCGCACCCCTCTCTGCCCCTCCCAGAGCACCAGGAGTGATGCATCACTTGTGGTCATTGAATCTTTTACCTAATGACTGGGATTCAGACTCAGCTGGAGCGCTGAGGTCCTGACTGTGGAGAGGTGGAGCACCAACCATCTGGCAGGGACCACTTGAGCCACTTCCTCATAACATCATCAGGAGGGTCATTTGCAGCTAACCCATCACAAGATCAAACTGATAGACATAGACACACAGAGCGAGAAAAAGCAGTTCATTACAGACTGAGTGGGATTCTCAGCTGATGAGAATGGACTATGCTTTAACCTTCATTTCTCTATGCTATTTTAAGGACATTATGCTGTGTTCCAGATGACTAATAAACACTCCTATTTTCAAAATACTGAATGTTCTTATAAATAGTTGGTGAGGTGCATTATTCCTTAAAGAGTGGACAGCTCTCCCCCAGGAGTCTCTCTCAGTTGGACTCTCTGGACTAAAGCCTCAGCAGTTCAATTTCAGCAGTGGATGAGGAGCTATGTGACCTACCCTGAAGGAAAAGTGAGGCTCCTTCAGGTCCTAGCATATTAAAGTAGTTCCTCCAAGGGAGTGGTCTATAGCTGGGGGTATAGTACTGGTCCAGTAAATCAATGACAGCTACTACTTCTGGACAAAATGCTTCCTTTCCATCAGTGCTAGTGGCTGATTTGGGAGGATCCATGGGAGAGGACCCATTATGTGAGGGGGAGTACCAGTGATAAGCAGATACAGTAAATAGGCCACAGGATCCCCAGATACCAGAAGTCCAATGAAAAGCTTGTTTTGTCCTGATAGTATGATTCTTTGTTTTCTTGGTTTCATTTGTTGTTTTTTGTTGCGGCCATTGTTGTTTCATAATCCTGGTGGGGGAAAAAAATCCTTGTTGGAGGGAAACCCAGTAAAACTGTTGTCTGTCCCAAAACTTAGTTTCCAGAATCTTATTCACAGATTTTCATGAAACAAATCCTCCATGTTATGTAAATGAGTTACAAACACAGGGATCAGAAAATCTGTTTTCTTCTCTTGTAGAGTCAAGTGAACATGAAGAGAAAAGTACAGGTGCCTCAGGTGAGATTTCTTCTCAGCCTTATCCTGCACCAGTGTATAGTCAGCCTGAAGAAGCAAAGGAGAATATGGATGTAACAAAGCAAACAAAACCTGAAGAGAATGATGAGTTGGGCCCATTGCCTGATAATTGGGAAATGGCTTACACAGAAAAAGGGGAAGTCTACTTTATTGAGTGAGTCTTAAATATTTTTCTCTCTTTCTAGTAAAAATATTATGTCTAACTGTATAACAAAATTGTTTTATAGTGAAATGTTACATAAGACACAGTTCAAAATCCTCCACTCTGAGCTAGGAGAGAGCTCGTGAATGTCATGAAAGCGACACAGAATCTAGTACTTGGTGCCAGGAATTTGTAATGTTCTCCAGATTACTGGTCGATGTTCAGAAGCAGCTTTCAAGAGATGTAACTAATGGAGCTCTGCTGGCAGTTGTTAAAAATGTAAAACAATATTTAACTCAGCCCTAGCCAACCTTTGATGCTCATATATGTTGCAGTATGGTTACTGGATTCTTACTTCTTTGTCCTATTGTATCATTACCCTCTTCAGTCTGGACTAATCTATAGCTGTGTCACCCAATCCCTCACTACTGGAGCCCATCTTGCACTTGCTATACTGTGTGAACCCCCACTCCTGGGTTCAGCCACACGCAGCCTCCTGCACGCAAGTGGTTCTTACATTAGCAAGTGAGTGCTTCTGGCCAGCTACTCATGGAATTATGCAATACAATGACTCAGTAAACACCCCCAGTCCAAGATGCAACCCTAAGAACTTCCGTCTTGCAGTGTTCAATGCTGCCCATTGAACCTTGCCAGCTCATCTTAATTAATCCATCAGTTTTTCAAAGAAAATGATTTGCATCAGCTCTGTCACTCTAAATGAAGTTCCTACACACACTCAAACCAAATGCAGTGCTTTAGATAAAAGAAACAAATAAGTTGATTAAGTACAGGAAGATTTAAGTGATTATAAAAGTAGGTCAGAGTTGATCAGGATGAAATAAAAGTAAATTGCACTATAAATGAAGCATAATACTTTCAGTAATTTCTCAGTCTGAGAAAATGCTCACCACAGGCTGGCTGAGTCCTTCAGCTAGGCCTTTGCAAGTGTACAGTATTTTAGCTGCTTGATATTGCTGTAGATTGACTGTAAGAGACAGCCTGAAAGCCAAAATTTCTCCCCTTTCAACATGTTCCTCCGCTCCTCCCTTCAGGGTTGGGCAACAAAAGTATCCATACATGTTTTTCTACATGTCCTGAGTCCCCTTATCAGTTACTTAGGCCAGCCCATTGTTCCTGGAAGAGCTGGACTGTTTTATGCATGCCTTAGCAAAGTGTGAACCACTATCCTTCCTTTAGTAGTTACCTGGATCTGCCTCAAGCAATGTGAGACACGCTTGGGAGCATTACACAGCAGAAACTCTTACCCACACATATGACATTATAATATTCAGTAGGACATGAACATTGAGAAAACACTGTACTTGACCTACTTTGCATTAAAGAGTACATAGTTACACTATAAGGGTGAACTTGAATGATATGTTCCAAAAGGATAGCCATGTTAAAACAAGCAAGGAGTCCTGTGGCATTTAAAGATTAACAAATGTATTTGTCTGAAGAGCTTTCATGAGAGAAAATACCACTTTTCAGATACTTTGAAGGCAGGGGAACTTACAGAATGGGAGGAAAATAAATGCAGGGAAGTGTAAGTCATGGGATCAGGTCACAGTGAAACAGCAAATCAAAGCAGTTGTGGAAAGGGAATAGCCAATGGACTGTAATACCGCTGTATGTTCTATCTTTGAGTGGCGTCCCCATGGTGCTCCACTCTGGATGCACTAGTGCTCCCTGCGTACCTGATCAGAGATTTTCTTGCAGAGCCCCTGGGGCCTAGCAGTTTGTGTGTGTTCCAGCACCTCAGAGGGCTTTGCACATGGCCCCAACCCCTCAGTTCCTTCTCAACCACCTCCCATCCATGATGGAGTACTGACCAGCTCAGCAGACCAGTTTAGTTTAGCCATTATACATAGTTTCAAAGTTAATTTAGGACTTAGATAATATTAGGTTTAGTCACATGTTGATATGTTTATAATCTCTTTAATTTTTTTTTCCCCAATCTGCTCCCTGTTGACTGTTGGTGTGGTCGGGACACTGAAGGCCGTTGCAACTGGCTTTAAATGATGTGGCAATTGTAAAGAGGCGATCTCTGCCTCAGATGGACATGATAAGTGTATAAGAATCCTGGGAGAGGGACAGGCCTCTCACTAGTGCCACCACTGTAAGAACCTAAAATCGCAGAGAAAGCATGATAGAGAGCTGAAAATGAAAGTACTTCTGATGGAGGGAGCTTTCAAGCCTCCCTCTGATCTGGCCAATCCCTCTGGGAGAAAGAGAAATCTCACCATAGACCTTCCTCTTCTCCCTCGATTATGTCCATGAAAGGGGCAAAAAGAGATCATAGAGGAGAAAATACTAGGGAGGCTGCAGGACCCTCCAGTACTGAAAATGAGAAATCGGGGACAGTCCCTAGGAATTCACCACATCATGCTGACCAGGGGTATAAGCGGACCCATGGGTCAGTGGTGATCTCAACTGCCATAACGACTGGCCCGGCACTGATCTGTCTGACCCTGCAAGCACTGAAAAGCGGGGAGAGAGCTGATAGAATGTGCAGCCCTAGCTCAGAGTCAGGATCCACACAAGCAGTGCCAGAGAAGATCACAGAAGTGAAATTGACTAGGAACAGCACAGGGCAGATTCGATTGAAACTAAAACTGATCACAGCACCAAAGCACTGTCAGTCATTGGTGCTGAAGCAACAACAGTCCGTAGTAGTTCAGCGCTCTGAGCCAGAGACACTGAGCCAGCTTAAGCCTAGCTCACCTCCAAAAAAGAGAAAGCCAAAGACACGTCACTGTGACCGGGAAGAGTAGGGGTAACCAGTCAGACCTCTGTCCCTGGCTTTGACTACTGATGTCTCCTCAAATCTCTCAGCATAGGAGAGCTACTCTGAATTTTCCACAGTCTTCAGATGACAGGATAGACAACTACCGTGTCAAATGTTCATATCCATATCAATGTCAATAGCCTGCAAGGAGCCAGTTTGATTTCTGGGGGTACCACTTTGGGAAACCAGTTATGCATGGCCTCCTCCCCCTTGGTGTACAGTGCAGGGTTATAGCACACCCTGGCAGAACTGGGACACTTGGTCTCAATGTTGAAATGCCTACCCTGGTCCTTCAGGATCCAGCGCCACAAAAGTCTGGAGCACACCAACAGTGACAGCAGTGGTCCCCCAGACAGACCAACCATCCGGTGCTCAAGATCAAGATCGGCAGACGGATCAGGAGGAGTCTGACTCCATTCACCCGGAGGTGATTGCACCAAAGACAGCAAGTGCATCAGGGGATGATATGAAGCAATTTCAGGACCTCTTTAGAAGGGTGGAAAAGGCAGTGGAAGTCCCGCTACAGACAATGGATGTCCATCGACACAAATTACACTGCATTCTGAAATCCCCTACTTCTTGTAGGGTTACTTTAATGATGAATGAAGGGATCATGGATCCTGCTAACTCTATGTGGCAGACTCCGGCCACACTGACATCAAAGAAGGCTGAAAAGAAGTATTTTATCACACAAAAGAACAATCAATTCCTATTTACTCATCCTCAGCCCAGCTTTCTGGTGATAGAAGCAGCTAAGAAGAGAACAAAACAGAGCCAGTAAAGAACCACTCACAACAAGGAAGACAAGAAACTAGATTCACTGGGTAAGAGGGTGTACACTTCAGCCATGCTGCAACTTCAGATCACCAATTATGCTGTAATGCTATCAAATTATGACCATGACTACACAAAATTAGCCAACTTTATTGACGATATACCTGAGGGCAAGAAACAACAGGCTTCAGCATTGATTAGGGAAGGTCACCTTGTGGCCAGAACAGCACTGCAAAATGCTTTAGATTATGTGGATACTGCAGCCAAGACCATGGCTACTTCAATCGTCATGAGGTGGGTGCATGGCTTCTTTCGGCTGGCCTCCCAAAAGAGCTCCAGGCCACGATAGAGGATCTGCCATTTGATAAAGCCAAATTATTTGCAGAGAAAATGAATGAGACAACACACATGTTGGAGAACTCTTGTGCCACCTTGTGTATACTGGGGATCTATCCACTTGCCTTGAGAAGAGGAAGCTTTAGGTACCAACCATGCAACCCCAGGTACGCACAATGACAGAACAACAGGAGATACGACAGTTCTCTGAAGAGGTCAAGGCAACAGCAGCAATGCAGGAAGCAGCCAAACCAGCAATTGTGAAACGCACAGACAGCATCTCCAAACCAGCAGTTTTGAAATATTGGTTGACGGTTTGCAAGACCACCCCGACACAGCGCAGGAAGGTGCAAGCTTGTTCAACCACAAGCTACTCCCATTCCTCTCCAGATGGAAAGACAGCACATCGGACACATGAGCTTCAGAAATAATTAGTTGTGTATATGCCATCCCCTTCACAACAAAAACTTTTTGCCATCCCCCTTCCCCCTCCCTCTTCAGGGACCCATCTCATGAACAATTACTGCAGGGGGAGCTGGACAAGTTCCTGTCAATTGGAGCATAAAGGAGGTCCTGAAGAAATTCAGAGGAAAAAGTTTTACTCGCATTATTTCTTTACCCAAGAGACGATGGGAGGGTGGAGACCGATACCCGATCTGCGGAGGTTGAACAAGTGCATAAGGGTCCAGAAATTCAGGATGGTGACTCTCTCAATGATTCTTCCTGCACTCAGCCAAGGGGACTAACTGGCTTCCCTCAACCTTCAGGGTGCTTATCTTCATATCCCAATACATCCATCACACAGGAGGTTCCTACAATTTACAATAAGTAACAAACATTAACAATATACAGTCTTACCCTTCAGGTTGTGCACAGGTCCAAGGGTGTTTTCAAAGGTATTGGTAACCATGACTGTGCATTTACACAAGTTAGGAGTGACAACCTCCCCCTACTTAGACAATTGCCTTATAAAGGCATTCACTTTTCAGAGTACTAAACAAGTGGTAGAGGCTACCCAGAGAGTATTCCACTCTCTTGGCCTGTTGATAAACTACAGAAAATCAACCATATGTTCAACACAAAACATCCATTTCATATGGGTATGCATAGATATAGCCACAGCCAGAGTGTATTTACCAAAGGAGAGGTAAAATAACATCCAGAGCCTAATACTTACCGTTCAAGTAAGTCCAACACTTCCAGTGCACATGTGCCTCCAGCTACTAGGACATATAGCCGCAACTACTACTTTGGTACAGAACGCAAGATTATACACGAGGCCCCTACAAATGTGGGTGGCAATGGTCTACAACCTAAGCAAACATACAATAAATAGTTGTGTTGGTCTCAAGCAATATAAAGAATACTCGGCTGGTGGACCCACCCAAACAGTCTCACCGGAGTGCCTTTTACTTTCCAGGCCCCAACTGCCCTACTTACCACAGATGCCTCACTGGTGTGTTAGGGTGCTCAGATGCAGGGTGTGACCTGGGCCTCCTGGGATAATCGTCTGAATGTGCCAAAATCAGGGCAAGCTGCAAAACCAGGGACCAAACCCCCAAACCACTGACAGGGTGGTACTTAAACCAGTCTCCTAGTCAGTAACAAAACATGCTTCTGATTCCCTATACCAGTCATCACCAAACATAACAAAATAGAAACAGCCCCCTTTATTGCACATCAGCTTCTCTGGTTCCCACCTTGCCACTGGGTCTCTTAAAGAAATAGGTTCTCCTGACCCTAAAGGGTCAGCCACATCACTCAGAACAATATAGGCTTGGATTTTACCCAAAAGACCACACTGCCAGCCAATCCTTTAGTAACTACAACTAAAGGTTTAATATAAAAGGAAAACAAACAAAATATGAGCGATGTTAAAGGGTCAAAGTGAATCACATACATACAAATGATTTGGAGTCCATAGAAAGCAAAGTTCTTGAAGAATCTGTAGTTTGCAGGTTAGTCCAATTCCTCTGGTATGCACCCAGCACCTGAGTAGGTCTCAGTCTTTTGTTCAGTCCCAGAAGAATAGTTCCAGAGGAGGGTGTTGATTGCAGGCTGCAGACTGAAGACTGAAGACAAAATGGAGATGGGGCCACTGCCTTTTATCACCTTTGGCTGTCCCCATGCTCTCAGAGTCCTTGACGAATCAAAATGGAGTTAAATCACATGGTTAGTCTGGGCAGCTGGTCAAACAGGTTTCTTCCTAGGCCCACTGTACCCGAGAGTTCCCTTGATGGGCCGTCAAGAGGACAATGGTTTTACAGACACCCAATCTGTGATTTCCTGAGAATCACATAAGTTGGTACACACATAAAACAAATAGATTCCAAATTTCTAATACAGGTATGATACCCGCATATAATCATTCCTAGCAGATTACAGCCTTTCTATTGATACCAAACATGGCATATCACATATGGATTATTGCAAATATGAAACATTAATATGCAAGATAATCATAAAACTCCCCAAGGCCCAGACAGCATCATGCAGGTTTCAATAGCCCAAGGCAGATGGTCACTAAAGGAGAAAACACTACACATCAACCTACTGGAACTCCAAGCAGTTCGCAACGCATGCTACCACTTCTTAAGCCAAATAAAAGGAAAAGCAGAAAAGATACAAATGGACAATGTGGTGTATATGTATTACATCAACCAAGGGTGAGGGGGGGCACGTTCTCAATCCCTCTGTGTGGAAGCAGTCAGGCTCTGCAAATGTTGCCTCTTCCACAATGTCCAGTTATCCTCTGTCTACTTACCTGGCGACCAGAACATCACTGCTGATGACCTAAGCAGGAAGTTCACCGACAACCACAAGTGGAAACTCCGCACCAACATTCTTCATCAAATTTTCCAGTTTTGGGAGTTTCCCACAATAAAGCTATTTACAATGGGCTGTAATCAGAAAATGCCAAAAATTCTGTTCTAGAGCAGGAAGAGGGAGACGGTCTCTGGGGGATGTGTTCCAAACCAATTGGAACTAGTCGTTCCTCTACGCATTTCCTCTGCTTCTGATGATCCAGAGAGCTCGGTGCAAGAAGAAACAGGACGGCACCAAATCATAATGATAGCGCCAGCATGGCTGAGACAAGCCTGGTTTACTTACCTGATGGAGATGTCCATAGAACAGTTGATTACTCTTCCCACAATTCCAGACCTCCTGTGAAAGAACACAGGCCAAGTGTTACACCCCCACTTGGAAAGACAACACCTCACAGTGTGGCTCCTGAATGGTTCGATGAAACAGAGAGGGCAAGTTCAAAGCCTGTTAAGCACATCCTATTAAATAGTAGGAAACCTGCATCTAGAAAAATCTACCTTCAAAAATGGCACCGATTTGCCACATGGTGTCTTCACAGAGACCGAGATCTGAATGTCAGGCCTATCCCACATATACTGGAATATCTGTTCTCATTAAAGCAGTCAGTAGTGTCCATTAGGAACATCTGGCTGCTTTATCCACCTTCTATGAGCCTCTACAGGGTAAGACAACCTTCGCACACCCTGTTATACAGAGAGAGTTCTGACTGGACTACAGACTCTTTATCCAGAAATGGGGCCCCCTGGGACCCATCTTAGTTCTCAGGACAATTTAAAAAACCTCCATTTGAGCCATTGGCCATGTGCTTGCTTCTGCATATGTCAACGAAGGCCGCCTTCTTAGCGGCAATAACATCGGCGAGACGTGTGCCCGAGCCTGCCGGTCTTATGACATATCCATCATATACAATCTTCTATGAGGACAAAGTCTCCCTGAGGCCACATCCAAACTTCCTCACTAAGGTTTCTTCATCCTTTCATATGAACCAACCTATTCACCTTCCTAGTTTCTACCCTAAACTTCACAACAACTCTAACCATGCCACTCTGCATGCATTAGACTTTAGACAAGCATTGGCATTTTGCATAGATGGGACGAAGCCCTTCAAGAAATTGCCTAAACTGTCTGTGTCCATCACTGAGCAATCAAAAGGGAAGGCAATATCCAAACAGTGATTATCCAAATGGATTTCATCCTGCATACATATCTCTTACAAACTGTCCAGCACGGATTTGCCAAGGCGTATAAGGTCACATTCATCAGTACCATTCTTAGCTAATGTCCCAATCTTGTACACATGTAAGGCAGCAAGATGGGCATCAGCAGATACATTTGCAAAACATTACGCATTTGAACAGACAACTGCATGTGATATAGCTATGGGCTGGTCAGTGCTGTGAATGGCTTAACATGATAACCCCAAAGAACTCCCCACCAACTAGGAGAACTGCTTGTTAGTCATCCAGAGTGGAGCACCACAGGGACACTATTTGAAGCCAGAACTCAAGGTTCTTTGAGATGTGTATCCCCATGCTGCTCCACTACCTATCCTCCTTCCCTCTATTTAGAAATATGCATACAAGTCACTGTTGCTTAGTGGTAGAGAAGGAACAGAGGGGTTGGGGCTGCACACACATCCCTTTGAGGCACTGGAACACTCACATGCTGCTGGAGACATGCGTGTGGCCCCAGGAACTCTGCCAGAAAATCTCCGATCGGGGATGTGGGGAGCACCATGGAGTGGAGCAGCATGGAGACACACATCTCAAAGAACCTTAGCTACTGCACAAGGGTGAGTAACCTTCAGTTTCTTTCAGAATAAAACCTTGTTCCTGGTGATTGGTCTGAATGAGTCTGGTCTGAGTGAAAACATATACTAACACACAGTGCACAGCACACAATGATGCCTCCCTCTAGTGTAGTGGCTAACACCTCTGCTTAACATGTAGAAGGTCCTGGGTTCAATTCCCAGGGGGTTGGACTCGATGATCTCACGAGGTCCCTTCCATCCCTATGATATGATATGATAGAGGAGCCTCAGGCCTGTTTTTCTAAACCTGTGTAAAAGGCCACAAGACAGACTTCCCCTATCTTGAACACCCTGATGCTGGGTCCATGGGCAGGAGGGGTTGCTGATTCAGTGTGACTTGATCCCAAGATTTACACTTCCCTGAATTTATTTTTCTTCCCATTCTGTAAGTTCCCCCCTCTTCAAAGCATCTGACAAAGTGGGATTGTCTTCTGTGAAAGCTTGTCAATGATATTAAATCACACCATAAGGCTATATATAGGGTGCAGTGTGTCACACTTATAGATTGTGTTCTTTCTGAAAAAGTTATTAAATTTTAAGGAAAAAAGATAGAAGGTGCACTTACAAATAAAATCTAACTAGACAGATCAAATAATGTTTAAAAATAAGATTAATAAATTACTCAAAGGATGGATAGTGAAATATGGAATCTTTTTTCTCTAGGTCAGTAGGTCAAGTCTAGTTTATGTCCATACAGTAATCAAAAGTAATTACTTTCAGACCACTGTTCAATGCCCATTGAGAATTGAACTGGTAGACTTTACACAACTGTTATAGTAGTTGCTAAATGACAGCCACACTAGGACAAGTAATTGAACTGACATGAAGAAACGACTATTTTTTTCACTTCCTGTGAGACTTCCTTGTGTACTCAGAGTTCTGAGGTATCTTACTGCTACTGGCTTGTCGCATCAAGCATTTTTCCCCTATTGGGGTAGCTTAGCTCACTGAAACCAACATCTTCTGGCCACAAGCAAAGCATCATCTTACAGGATTCTGCAAACCTCACCCCCTCGGTGCAGCAGGGACACACACATATAAACATCCCTCAGACACTTCTGCCTACATCACCCATGGAGGTATGTGGACCCTCAGAAGTCATCAGTCATCTGTCTCCAAAAGAGATGGAGCATACACAGCTTGACTGGCACAACTCAGATTGATCCTTTATGACAGCACAACACTGGAATCTACAGCTTGTGAAAATAAATATCAGTTTATTCACTAGGTTAAGATTTAAGAGTACTGAGCCAGGGTAACAAGAACAACAGGTTACCTGTAAAACTAAAGATATAACTCATTTTTTTAGATTCTATTTTAACTTTTTCCAGCTAAAATTCTTGTCCAAAGGAATTTTTCACTTAAAGCAGTCTTCCAGAACCATTAACCCATATGGCTAGGCTTGAACTTTCATTACTGAAGGGGGGGGGGAAGAAGCTGTCCTTTTTGCTGCTTCTGTGAAAGGATAAAAATGGGGTCCTTTCTCCCTCCTTCTATAGTCCATTAAACCTTTAAAATTCCACTTTCAAAGCACTTGCCCAGATAAGACTTTTCTGTCCCTCTGAATGTTCTCCAGTGTCTACTCCCTCCTCACTCCCCATTGATTTCACATTTCTCCCAGTAACATGTTTTTCCTATTGACTTTGCATGCAAATAGGTCTTCCACTGTTTTGGCTCCATTTAAATGTGGTAGAGAGATATAAATCTTATGCCCTGTCTATAAAGAAACCTGTTTGTCAACCCTTCCTGGTAATATAATTTAAAATATATTTTTAGTAGATACACACAACTTCTTATGCACCAATCATATATACATCTCATGATTCTTATGACAACCAAGATGATATAAGCTTTCACTTGATGCCTCACACAGCATTCTCTATAGGTAAATACTACAACAGCAGTGTGTAAGGTGTAGTTCATTTCTCAGGTCTGCTAGGAGTTGCTGTTACAGAACATTGAACCCTCTTCCAGTTGGCAGAAAGGGGTTCTGAAGGTCACAAGATCTTTGTGTTATTGTGCTTCAGAGATGGAGGACCAAGGGAAGATTGAATTGTTGTTGTTTCAATTGTGTCTCCTGGAAAAAAAAAAATCTGAACCGATTGTGGACATCCATCCACTTTAAGTATATGTGTGCCCAGTGCACCAGAGTTATGTTGTGTTATGTGAAGAGGTAAATCACACTTCCATATATCCACTTTCTCCACCCCAATCATGGTTTTATAGACCATTGTTATGTCCCATCCTTAATCATCATCTTTCCAAGCTGAACAGTTCCAATCTTTTCAACCTTGCCTTCTTTAGAAGCTGTTCCATATCCCAAATCATTTTCTTTGCCATTTTCTGGACCTTTTCCAATTCCAGCATATCTTTTGTCAGATGGTGTGATCATAACTAGATGCAGTATTAAAGGTGTAAGTCTACTATGGATTTATATAGTGGAATTATGATATTTTCTGTTTTATCATCTTTCTTATCCATGTTAGTTACTTTTTTAAGCTTTGTGATAGCTGGTGCAGTCTACAAGAAACACAGAGAAAAAAAATAGCTCTCCAAACTGACAGCACCGCTTAGAAAATAAATGGTAACTTATATGCTTGCATTAAGAGAGCTTTATGAGTAATATAATTGAACAAGCAATATAATAAAACTTAATTTTATATCATTGTCATTACTTATTACTCCTATTACTGTAGCCTTTAGAATGGCTATTTATGCTTTAACACTTTTTGGATTCTTATTTTAGAGAGAATTCTGTGTTGTCATTTTCACAAAAGGTACAGTATCACAAACAAAATAAAGTTTGTATTTCTTACACTTCTGTATGTGCTAATAACATGACTAACACTGTCGATAGCCTCAAGTCTGAAAAAACCAGAAATTGTTAAAACACGAGCGATCTTTGCTGAAAAGGGCAAAATATGCTTAATCAAGAAAAAATAATAAATATAGTAACTTTCCCAAAATAGACAGAGTATATATGCGCTATCCTGAGGGATAGCTCAGCCATGCTTCTAGTTCTTTCTCCACATGCTTATGTAATATTTTCCACAATTTTTTCATGCTTGGAAGGAGATTGCTGTGGAATTGCATAATATGAAACTTTTTTTTAACTTGATGCTATAAAAGCTGAATGATTTATGTATGTTATTTTTGATAAGTAAAACACTTAAGTTGCTCTGGTGATATGAACTATGGGAATTAATTCAGTTGAAATTAAATATGTATTTCACAAGATATAAAGTAAACACAAATAACTCTGCTGTTTATAAACCAAAGCCCAGCCATAAATTCATTTGATAGTGCAGCCTCCATTTTTCACTGAAAATGTGATGGTTTACATACAGTTGTACCAATTGCCATCTTTGATTTGTATCATCTATGTTATTCAGCAGAAAAATTAGAAATACAAACTGGATAAAAAGAATACATTAATTATGTGCAAAAATTTAAGATATGTGTTTTTGGATAATGTGTTAGAATGCAGAATTACTCAGCATCCAAAATATAAGGTTATTTGCTAAATCTTTGTGGTCATTTAGTCCTTTATATTGTTCAGACTTCACAGGGTTAAGCTTGGATGCCATGCTGTGCGGATGCTGTTAAATTGCCTCTTTGTTTATGAGTCAGTTTGGTTAATGGCATAAAAGAGGCTCCCTTTGCTTTAGTGAAAAACAGAAAGATAAAAAGACAACAAAAACCTATTTGTTTATCACTATTTCCCCAAAGAGTGATAAACACCATATCATGATTATTAAATTATAGATAAAAACAGACATTTTAAAATGTAAGTCACTCTGGGTGGAAAAAAAATTCTTTACTGTGCAGTTTCTATTCCTGCTACATTTGAAGCTTTTGTGAATTGTTCATTTAAACTTCAAGGACTCTGAGCAGTGAGTGATCTCAGCTTCTTTGACTTTCCCAGGTATGCCTAGAGGATTTAGATTTCCAAGAGAGAATGTTTTCCCAAGTGCACCCAAAACTAACCTAACTAAATTTTTAAGCAAGTTCAGCTATCAAAGTGCTCCCTTTGGAATGAATGTGGCAGACCTGGAATGGAAGAGACAGTAATCCTTGAGAACAGGGATAACTGTCTTTATTATTGTTGGTCACTGATTGCCAGGTTGAACTCTAGAAAACACACTGGAAGGAATTTTCTCCTCTCCTAGATCTAACTGGACAAAACATTTCATGCACTAAGTTCTCAAGATGACTCAGATGATGTTTCTATATATAGCATAGATAGGTTAGTTGATTTTTTTCCCATTTTTGAAATAGGTGCATGCCAGTATGTTTGCCTAGGTGTTAACATCAACAGACTTAACAGAAAAAACAGGATGCACATACCCGCTTGTGATGTTCACAAGTGCATGGTGCTCACCAATATTTGTTCTGAGGAGCACATAATTCTTGGTACTCGTTACAGCCTCCATTTTATATATAGATTCAAATTTTCAGACTTGGGCATACATTTATTTTGATTAAAAATATACACT
The DNA here is from genome assembly GCA_007922195.1 of Podocnemis expansa. Classification (NCBI taxonomy): domain Eukaryota; kingdom Metazoa; phylum Chordata; order Testudines; family Podocnemididae; genus Podocnemis; species Podocnemis expansa. Next base: position 8,691,328 of record ML682008.1, read on the forward strand.
AATGAGGATATGCAATAAATAAAATGGCTATTTATAAATTTCACAGGCCAGCTGAAGTCTCCAGTTCTACCTGTTTCGCCCCACTTTAAACAGTGTTTGACCTGTCTCAGTTTGCATGCACATGCCATTATCATCATATTTTTTCATTTTTAATCTCCCTTCCAAAAAACATTTACAAAATAATCCTTAAACCTTGCAGTCTTAACTCCCTCAACCCCATATCTTAAAGCAAATGCTTAAGAGAAGAGATGACCTTCTACTGTAGTGTAAAAGGTCAACAGGCATCAGCTGTTTGAGGCATTTGTAAACAATGCCCATTGATGCCTTATTAAAATAAATACAAAAATATTAAAAATTCTATAAAGTCTCAATTCAGAAAAGCATTTAAGATCACTCTTAACTTTAACTAAATGCATATTCAGTAAATCCTTAAGGATACATTTTAAATAAGAATGTGCTTGAACACCTTGCTGAACTGGGCCCTGAAAAACTGAGGTGATTAAGTTCCTTCTGCTTCCACATGTACTTGTACAAACCTCTTCAGAACCTTTCCCAGTTACTCTTTTTTTCCATGTATCTGTAAGGGGCACATCAGGACAGAGGGGCTCCACTTCTGTCTGTGTATCAGGCTTGTCTATACCAATGTCACCATTATCTTCTGGAAAGTTTTGAATCATCAGGTTCTTCTGAGATTGCTTTCTTGGTTCCCATTATTCTTATAGAATATTTATGTGTTGCATTTAATTAATGACTTTCCTATCAGGCACAGTGCCACATATGCCACTTCTGATCTTGAGGCTTTAACATATGTCACAGCGGGAAACCAAGACCAAAAAACAAGGAGTCGTGTATCACCTAAAGACTAACAGATTTATTTTTCGCATGAGCTTTCGTGGGAGAAAATCCCACTTCATCAGATGCTTCGAAGATGGGTGAACTCTGACGAAGTGGGATTTTCTCCCACGAAAGCTCATGTGAAAATAAATCTGTTAGTCTTTAAGTGCCACAGGACTCCTTGTTTTTTATGCTAGACTAGACTAACACAGCTATCCCTTTGAAAACCAAGACAGCCACCCTCGACTAATTAATTGTCTCCAAGACCATTTCCTTGTACCCAGTGACAGACTGTCCTGCCAGTGCTGAATTTACTAAAATTGAGGAAACATTTTGTGCAAATTATTTTTTTAAAATTGCAGTCTGCTCTAGAAGTGTACTTTTTCTTCTCCTTTCCCCATTCTTACTATCATTCTTTTATCCTCTACACCAGCACCCTCTCGTTCCTCAAACCAGGCTACAGCAGATCTCAGGTTCTGTTTCTTCACTTTCTTGTTCACAACCTTCTCTCTTCCAAGGTCCCTGCTCTCCCCATCCTGCAGATTTCTGTTTTAATCTACCCCAACCCACAAATTTAGGGTTTATATTATGAAATTTCAACCCCAAAATATGTAAGTAGATTCTGTTTTTCTTTGAGCTGGTTAGTTCAGTGTCACACTTACAGTCAAAATACACCTACATTGGATTTAAGGAGCTAGATCTAGTATAAGTTAGTGAACTAAATGTCTGCAATAAGTCTGAGTTACAGACAACAGAAGTGGGACTCCAAGATTGCAATTCTAATGCCCTATTTTCCTGTCACTGTACCCACACGCATCTTAACTGAACTGCTTGAAATCAGTATTAAGCCATCTGAAAAATGTTACACATCCAGAGCTCTACCTAGGTATGAGTAAATGGGTGAGCATTTAGCACAAAAAATTGAAAAAACAGGAGAACTGCAATGGGGTATTGGATCTCTGTCTGTCTCATATATTCTCTTTTTACAAAGTGGACCTTCCTGAATCCAGTGCACTCCATTAAAAACCCATATATGCACTGTCTCTCCGCTTGAACTGTATGCCGGTAAATACCCTTTTCATAAGGCATTTCACAATAACATGCAAATTGTATAGCTGGAGGGAGCCATAAATTGCAATTAATTTATGGTGTTTTCAAGAGACATTGAAAACAATTACTGTAAGAAGCAAGTACCTATGTTCCTTTCTGAAGTGTTTCAGAAGATTGTTAATACAAGAGATTTAATCTGTCAAAGTGTTTGAAATTGACAGAATGTTAACGCTACATCTTCAAACAAAAACAACACAATACTGCAGTATCTTGCACGTACGTACAAAATAAGAAAATTCATTGTTGAATTATTAAAAGACTAGATATTTTAAAGGTATTTAGGCTCCTACAGATGCCCATAGGCACATGATGGGTTTTCAAAAGTATGTGGATACTGAACTACTTTTGAAAGTCCCAAATACTGCCCATCTCTCTCTTTGGGTGACTGACTGCCTATACGCACACATCTACCCAACTGTCCAATACCTGAGGACACTGAGGCACACATAGTAATATTAGCTAGGCAGCTTGTCGTGCCTCCATAATGAAAACCTAATGCTTCTTAGGTGCATTTTCTTGGTTTTTCACCACATTGAGAGGGGAATCTCAAACCAGGGCAGAGCAGTTTTTCTCAAATTTTGCAAGTAATTTTGTTCCAAGACATGGACTTGTACGTAAATGCTCAGCAGTCAGTAGATTTTGATTTTAAGTGGACCTCGTTTATATGAAAATGTATAGTCCTCTAGCTGCCTCACCAGCATGAGCAACAGTAACGTTCACACTGCCCTGATGCACTGCAGCCAGGTCCAGAGAGCTACCATGTAGGGCCGTCCCAGAGTAGGGGAGGCAAGCGAGGTGACCATCCCAGGCCCTGTGGTTCAGTGAGCCCCACATTCCTCGTCCCCCCACACTGACCAGCAGCAAGCTAGGCTGCTCAGGGGTAGGGCAGGAGCATGGGGCTCAGCCTGTGAGCTGCCGCCCTCATAGGCTGATTGGCCCTTGGCCCCACCCTCTCTAAGGACAGCCTTAATACCACTTCAGCAGTAAAAAGGTTCATTCACTCTTTACTCCCCTTCTCTTGAGAGAACACGGTTAGTATTCCTGTGTATGTATGTGTTATGACACTAGTCACCTTTGATACATAGCCGTAACACAGACACTTTCTACAGCGATGGGAGAGCTTCCTCCATTGCTGTAGTAAATCTTCCTCATTATCAGGAAGTAGCTCAAATTTCTTCCATTGATTACACTGGGACTTAGATCAGTTTAACTACACAGCACCTTTGCTAAGTTGACCTAAGTGTTAGTCTAGTCTAGCTCTAGGTTTGGTGCCAACTGTGGTAGTGGATTTTGTGTTTGGCCCCGTCCACATGAAAATAGACTGAGATCTGCCATCTGTTTCTGTCACTCCATAATAAACACTTGCATAGCCTCATAACAACAGTCTCTGAGCACCCCACACTCAGTAATGTAGTTAACTTCACAATACGGCTATTACCATCATTTTACAGCTGGCAAACAGGGGTACAGAGTCTGTAGGTGGTCTGCCCAAGGGCATACAAGACATCTGTGGCAGAGCAGAGGAGTTTGAATGAAGGCCTCCTGAGTTTCAGGTTAGCATCCTAACTAGGGGATAATTCTTCCTTTAACAGTGTGGCTATGTCTATACTTATAAGTTATTTCGAATTAAGGAGGCTTAATTCAAAATAGCTTATTCCCTGGCCAAGGAGGCATTTTATTATAGAGAATAAAGCAGTTCCTTAATTTGAATTATGAGACTGCTAATTTGATATAATAAAACCTCCTTTCACTTTGAAGCATCACTTACTTTGACGTTATTAATTCGAATTAAGCCATTTTAAGCCACGGAATAGGCTTAATTCAAACTAATTTCCCTATTCTTTTGTCTGCCTTCCCCTGTTTCAAATTAGAGTGTCTAGTAAAGACTCTCTACTTCGAATTAATAAAGCCCACTTTATTTTGAACTAGGAAGTCTTCACTGGACTCCTAATTTGAAATAATAATTTTTAAGTAGGGCTAATTTGAAATAACAACTTCAATTAAAATTCGAAGTAGTTATTTCAGATTAACTACCTTGAATTGATTTTGTAAGTGTAGACATAGCCTATGTGATCCAGATGGAGACTAAATTTTGCATGCAACTTTATAATTTTCCTGTGTTCATCTCATTTGTTGGCTATAATTAAACATGTCTATAGCCCACAAGTACATAGTATTGACAATTTCAATGAACAGAGCAGTAATTATTTGATTTTTTGACTATGTTTTTAGACTTAACTACTTTGATTTTGTATTTTAGGCATTATTCAGCAAATTCATAGTTAACTGTAGGCTTCTGTACAGTTTCTTCCTTGTACAGTGGTAAACAAATTAGGATAAATTAAAATGTTTCACTCCTACTGTGTTCTGGGAGCACAGTGTAAAAGCCTATGGGAACTTCCACATCAAAACTGTTTCCTTGGCTTCTGATTTCAAGGGGGAATCTCACCCTTAAAAGAAGAGATGATGTAATTTTTGCTTAGGAATTCTACACCTGCCTTTCAGCCAAGTTTCCACATAGGCTCATGGAAATTCTGTAGGAGAAACTTTCTGAGCATGCCCTCCAGTGATGGAGTACGGTTCTTTGCTGAATAACCAAACAGAAGCCAGGGGAAAATGTTAATTGCACCACAGCTATATTTCTTTCTGGATGCTTTTACTGCATCACCTCACCCCTTTCACTCAGCCAATGACACCAGCCTTGAATGCCTGTTTGTGCACTTCTCTCTCAATTGCCTTTGCATTTCCTCTCATGCTGCCCTGTATACATGGACTAATCTGAGCTAATCTGTAAAACCACTGCCTTCTTTTTCAAATCTGTCCGTTGGACTCATATCTGTTATGACACCTTCAAGAAGCCAGCTACCCACTGATGGCTAGCATGAGTGGCAGTGCGGACAGCTGACGTTAAAAATAATTTTAAAAGTTTTTAATGGTTTTGGCAACATTAATGTGTGTGCATACTTTATATACAGTCTGTTATTATTGTTATTATTTATATTACTATGGAGCCCTTTTTCTTCCTGCTTTTCTCCCTCCTGTTATTGGCTATGTTTAATTGTTAGGTTTTGGTGTTTTAATTAAATTTTTAATTGTCCTGGCCACAGTTTACAAAACAAGGGGAACTTGACTTTTTTGAGAAAGCCACAGCTGTGCTGCAACAGTCCTGAGCTGTTTCATGGTTAATATCTTAGTTTCAGCAAAAGTCGCTAGGTCACACTTTAAATAGTAATATTGGCTTTAGTTTTCAAAGTCAGGCGCCTAAAGTTGGCGTCTAAATGTTCTTTTTGGTGCCTGAATAAATACCTCTTATATTTTACATACCTACTGGGAGACCTGACTTGCATGTGTTTTTAAATGACTCACCACCTTGGTTTAGTAACAGGCTGGAGAGTTCTTGTGTTGCTGTATGCTAAGGCAAGGGGGCTGAGTGGCTGGAACACTCATTTTGCACTCTAGAGACTTGACTTCTAGTCCTTGCTCTGCTGCTGGCTTGCTGGTTGACTTCAGGGGAGTTGCTTCATATCTGCGTGTCTCTGTTTCCCCATCTGATTTCAGGCATGGGCAGAAGTCTTGGGCTGCAAGTTATTTTGTTATAAATTTCTACATAAATAAAGCCACAAACTTAAGGAGGGTAGGTCTTTATTCTGTTCATTTGTAGACTGTCTTTTGGTGTAGCATGTGAAAGCCACTTGCTCCCAGTACTTAAAATGGATCTTTAAATACAATTTAAGTGGGTACTTCAGATATCCAAATTTGAAAATTGAATTTATGATTAGTGAAATCAAGGCAGAGAGGAGAATTGACCTACCCAACAACACAATTGCAGCCAGGGTAGGTGGAAGGATTAGAATGCAGGATTTTCTTGTTCTTAGTGGAAGAATTGTACCACTGGACCAGATCTCACTATATGTGTAAGTCAGTATGAGTAACTGATAAATTACAAAATGTATCCAGATCAGTATTTGACTGGCTGCCTGCTTCTCCATACTTTGCACTAAGATTTATAACAAATGCTTTAAATACATTTTAAATTAGACAGCAAATGTTATATTAATAATAATCTAAATAATTCAGTAATATATAAAACTGTACAAAGTGAGCAGCCTCCTAGGATGTGTTCTATAAATAAAATATGCCTTAGAAAGGGCTGTGGATGTCAATGTTAGAAGACATTAGAGGAGAATAATTATTACATCTCCTTCCAGGTCTATAGCACTCCTTTCTTGGCATTGTATTTTTATTTGGCTCCAAATTCAAAAGCATATGGAAAGGATATACATTAAAAAAGCCTTTTTTAACTCTGATTAGCTGCTCTGTGTCAATTCACTTGGCAAAATACTCTCCTGAAAAACAATTTGTATCAATTCAGAGACTATTTCATTGCTGATTCCTGAAAGATCCATTCTGAGAATAGCAAAACAGCCACATGATTCATTCAGCTTGTGCAAAATACATCTGATCTTGGTAGAAAAATTAGATATGGAATAGCTAAAGCTTAGTTAAACAAAGTGTCATTAATCACTCTTAGAAAATGTAGACTTTGCAGGAGAACATTGTAATTTCCATCATTTTTGCTATGCCTTGCCAGCATGGCAGTTAAGAAATAACGAACACATATGTCTGAGAAGGACAGGTTTAAGTTGAAAAATATTTTTATTCGAAAACTCTGAAGATGGTCTCGGATCATGTCGACTGCACCCATTCAGCTGAAGAACACTGTATTTGTAATAAATTCCTTTTGCTCTGGATGAGTTCTGCATTTTCAATGAGGTTAACTTGGCAACATTCTAGTTGATTTTAATAAAAATAGCTGCTTTGAGGACAGGGAGCTGAGGTTGCCAAATTTACAGCTGCCGTGCACAATTACTCTTACACCTCCTTCAGGGCTACTTAAAACCAGTAAGCAAATTAAGTGTATCGATTGCAATTTTGTTGGACTAACCCTTTTTCTTAAGGAATAAACTTGATTCCTTTCAGTATGTGTCTGCTCAGAGTGATCTCTTTTCTTTTCAGCCATAACACAAAGACAACATCATGGCTGGATCCACGACTTGCGAAAAAGGCTAAACCTCCTGAAGAGTGCAAAGAAAACGGTAGGTTATTAAGTTTTTATTGCTGCTTAGAACGGATTTGTCTTTGTGTGTGTCTCTCTTTCTGAATTCGTAAAAAAAGAAGGCATTTTAGGGAATGATGAACGGTGTTTAATTGCTGCTTCAGTTATAAGCCATAAGTGATACAGTATTCTCAATGTGCCATGTGTTTCTGCTTTTTTCCCCCTTTTTGATGATATCCAAAGCTGAGGATTGCAAGTGTGTTTTATATCTGTTTTGTTTTTGACGCCTTGACTGACTCCTCTCCCTCATCTCCCACTGAGAACTTTGGTCTGCAGAACAGAATCTCTTTTGAGAATCTGAGCTTCCAGTCTTCAGTGAACGCAGTGCATAGGGGAAGCAAACAGCACCAGAAGAAATTAATATTATTGGACTTTGTTTGTAAATCTACAGTGCTATGCTAATTACTATTAAACAAAACAGTGCCTGAGAGAATTGGGTGTGAAGGGGGGGACAACAGAACACTCACCATTACAGTTCAAGGCCAGATATTTGGTGTTGCTATGAAAATCATTTAAAAAATAAAAACAAAAATTAGATTAAAGTCATTTAAAAGAAATATATTCATTTTGAAAAAATAAGTGTATTTTGGTTAAAAATTTATCAACTAAGATATAGCTGTCATCAAACTATATCTTTATGTACACTCCCAATGCTTTTCAGATTTTCTCTAGTAAAGTTTCTCTTATTAAAATGATTTAATAAAGATCATATTAATAAATGAATTCTAATGAATCTTTTCATTAGATAATTTATTTTAATTGTCTTATGCTTCAGGGTTAGTTCAGTTCACCAAATATAAGGTGGGAAGGGAGTGATTTGTTATGTGTTGTTCTTCTGTATTTTGAACCATAAAAAAAAAATACAGGGGCTTTTATCCTTGTATTATATATGCATTACTTTAAAACTTCTTTTGTGTATATCTTTTTAATGTATTAACATGGAATACTAGCTGTTTTCCTACACCTCATTTGAATTATATGAAAACTGCCATTATACCAAATATTGATGAATGTAAACATTATCAATAGAAGAGTAATTTATGCCATGGTGTGCTGGTAAAAGACAGAGAATCATTGATGAATATTTGAGTGTATAAAATGTAGGGTCAGAGGCATAGTACAGAATATTCTTATTTAATGTAAAACTGGTCAGTTTTTAAGTACCCTTTTGTTCCAAGAATGCTTCCCAATTTCAGTAGGAATTCTGATTTCTTCTGATGTTAGAAATATGTGAATAATTTTGTAATACATGTGTTCCAGTATCGATCATGCTAGCTTCCTGCTACAATGAATACAGTAGATGTATTGCTGACACAAAACAAGGGGACTTGAGTTTTGCATTAGAAATGTGTCACATCCATGGTACCTGTATGACAAATCATTGCCCAGTTTTTACTGTTGCATTGTCTTGAGTTTAAAAAACATCATAAAACAAAGCTAGGCAGTGATACATCAGACATTGTTGAAAACAAATATGTATTGTTACTTTTTGCCAGTAGTTGCAATATACCTTAACCACAACCACTAGTTAAATGTCAAAAACTGAAATAATTTCAGATGCAGATTTACATATTAAAAACGTAGGATTATTTTGCAGCTATTTGATTAGGGTGTTACCGCATGGCTATTGCACTCTGGGTCACCTCACTCTCTTTCAAGAGTTGCTCAGCTCATTAATGCAAAGTACTTCAAGTGAAGCATAAAAGATTTTAGGGACAGATTTTGGGCTCTTATCCTCAAAGTAAAGCTTTCTGATGTAACATACACCATTTTCCTGTAGTCCTTTAGTTGTTCTGGATAGAAATTGCTTAGTTTCTTTAATTTTTTGAAACTTCACATAAATACAGGCCCCTCAAAATGGCAGGTGCTTGTGAGGAGTGTGACCAATTTACTATTAACATCTGACACTGGGAACTTTAATACAGCACACAAGATTTTTTAGGCTTAAAGACAATTAAAGTACTAGCTTTATATCAGGTTCAGCTAAAGCTGTTTACAGTTGTTTTATGCCAAATAAATTATTTGCTCTTTACAGTACATGAGCTGCTAAAGCTCACTTCTAGGTGAAGATTCTGACTTCTGGAAAGTCATTCATGCTTAAATATGACATGATACTTACTTGGCTTCCTCTTTCACTGTTGTCTTAAGAATTCATGTTTTGGCTGGTTAGTTTCATTGTCCCTCATGGTTTGCATTTTATTTTTATTGTGGTTAGAATTTGCATTGGCTAACTGTAATATGTTATGATGGCCATACCATATAAGCAGTCCTGTACAAAATTTTCCTGGCCATACACCCCTTCCATTCATAGCAAAAGAACAGGAAGGAGGGAGCTGAATCTGTTGAATACCACCACTCATCTCTTTCTACCACCTTTGATTCTTTTCTATCTATTTTCCACCTCCAAGTCTATCTAACTAGTCCCCAACTTGTGATGGCTATGTTTCTGAGCCACTGACCATTGGGATTTCTTCTACTACTGACACATCCTCACCTCGTCTTTCAGTTGTTCTATATTCCTTGACAAACAACAGTACTTCTCCACTGTCATTGGCTCCAAAGCCCACCATCCCAGCTGCTCATTTATTAGCTTCAGCATCCTCTAAATTCTCTGACAGATACTTTCTCCCTCTCTGCACAGGTTCTTCTCACTGACTTTTTCAGTGAAAGTGACAAGATCCACCATAACAACCTTTCCCTTTCTTCCTCCCCTGTCACAGAAGCCATGACTTGCTGCTCACTCTTTTCCTACTTTTTTTCCTATTTGCCATTCAGTCACCATTTGAGAGGCAATGTGGAGAACTGATGTATATTCTTGTCTCTACCTGCTGTTTGACCTTATGCTAGTTGCTTCACCCCCCTGTGCCTCTGTTTCCCCTTGTCTATCAGACCAGTTTAGATGGTAAATTCTCTAAGGCAGGGGCTGTCTTTTACCATGTGTGTACACTGCATTGCATAGTGGGGACTTGATCTCATCTGGGGGCTTTTGGCTGCTACCATAATACCACTAAATGAAAATGGTTAGGAATTTTCCACCACAAATCAGCCAAAGAAAAAGGTAGCTTTGGCAGAAATTGTTTTCTCCAGAAAATTTTGATTTTTCCAAAAAGATGAATTTTCTTATGAGAACATTGAAATAATATGCTTCATTTGACTCAGTTTGACCCGAATTGGAGTATTCCATTTCATTTCTTAAGATGACCCAAAACATTTAGTTTCCAGTCAGTTCTGAAATGCATTATGTTGTTTTTATCTGTGATGCATTGATAGTTGTAGTTCTGGCTCCTATTCTCTCCTATAAGACTGACTCTGTGAAAGAATGCATCTCCCATAATAACAAACAAAAAATAAAATTTTATAGCATCTTATATAATGCTTTTCATCAGTACACTCAAAGTACTTGACAAAGGAGGTGAGCATCCTAATTTCCATTCTAGATTAGAAAACTAAGACACAGAGTGGGGAAGTGACTTATATTTCTTGTGTGTTATAGGAGTCACATGATTTTTGGTGCTTCCTGGGAGAAACTCTGCCACGGAGAGAATTGGGGGGGGGGCAGAAATTAGCTTCCCAAAAAGCAATAGGGAAATGCAGTTTAATGTCAAAATACATTCCAAGAAACCAAAATGAAGCATTTCAATTTCAGGAAGGTCAAAATGTTTCCTTTTGATCAAAATTATTAAAATAAAATGTTTTAATATTTCCATTTTTTTTATTTTGGCCTTTTGACTTTTTGATCAATTTTGGTATGAAAACAATATTGAATTCTTGGAATTTCTCGTAGAAATGGAATTCTGAATTTTGCTCAGCTCAGTAACAATTCTGCCCCTTTATTGGGCTCCATCAGTCAGTAACATAGAATCATAGAAATGTAGGACTGGAAGGGACCTTAAAATGTTATAAAGTTCAGACTCCTACACTGAGACAGGACCAAGTAAACCTAGACCATGCCTGACAGATATTTGTCAAATCTGTTCATAAGACTCTCCAGTGCTGGGATTTCAAAATCTGACTTGGAAACCTACTCCAGAACTTAACTACCCTTATGATTAAAAAGCTTTTCCTCATACCAAATCTAAATCTCCCTTTCTACAGATTAAGCTCACTAATTCTTTCTCTACCTTCACTGGACATGGAGAAAAGTTGATCCTTTTCCTCTTTATGAGAGCCCTTAATGTATTTGAAGACTGTTCTCAATTTCCTTATTGAAACTAAACATGCCCAGGTTTCTTCACTTTTCCTCACAGGCCAGTTTTTCTTACACTTTTTATTATTTTTGTTTTTCTTCTCTTAACTTGGTCCCCAATTTATTTACATCTTTCTTAAAATATGGCACTCAGATTCTCTCACCCATGCCAAACAGGCAGAGCTAATTATGTCTTGTATTTTCTACATGACAGTCAGGTTGATGCACGACAGAATGATATTAACCTTTTCATGAACTTCATCAAATTATTGACATATTCCTTCTTTTTGATCCATTATCACCCAAATCGTTTTCAGCAGTACTGAGACCACATTTTTAAGTTGTGAACTTGATTATTCTTTCCTTAATGTAGTCCTTTAGATTTGTCTTCACTGAATTTCATCTTGTTGATTTCAGACCAATTATCTAATTTGTCAAGGTCATTTTGAATTCTAATCCTATCATCCAAAGTGCACAGCTTTGTGTCATCCCCAAATTTTATAAGCATATTTTCCACTCTATTATCCAAGCTGTTAATGAAAATATTGAATAGTACCATACCCATGACTGAGCACTGTGGAACACCACTAGATGCCTCCTGCCAGCATGACACAAACACTTTGAGAATGGTTTTTTAACTAGCCGTGCTCTGACTTTACAGTAATTTCATTGAGATGGTTTGCTTATGAGACTGCCATGTGGAACTGTGTCTTACTAAAGCCTCTCTAAAATTCAGGTATATTCATCTAATTACACTAGCTCAGCATGCTCGTCAAAGGAGGAAATTTGGTTGGTTTGGCTTGATTTGCTCTTGAGAAATCCACGCTAGATATTCCTTACAACACTAATATAATCTGATGTTTGTAATTTGGTTGTTAATAATTTTATCCAATATCTCTTAAGGTATCAAAATTAGGCTGACTGGTCTATAATGCCTTTGGTGTTCATTCTTCCCATTTTTAGAGATAAGTGCTATGTCTGCCTTTCTCCATTCCTCCTGGACCTCACTGTGCTGCATGAGTTCTGCAAGATAATTACTGCTGGTTCCAATATTGCTTCAGCTTGTTTGTAAAGTATCCTACTTTTTATGCTTGCTTGTGAGCTTTTGTACTCTGCCACTTTCAAATCTAATTTATTGTCCTTATTAGTTTGATGAGTTAGTACATCATGATAGTCTTCCCCTTCATCAGGTGGACCCCATCGCTTCCCAACTGTCCTCCTTCCTGCAAAAGCATCCCAGTGGAAGGTGAAGCCATTCCTTCTACACAATATGTGCATCCATGCAGTCATCATCTTGTTGAGCCACCACTACTACATACTTCTCTTCACAAAGCAATGGAAAGTTGCTATGTTATTAATTTAGTCTTGGGGTTTTTTTCTAAATACAAATTCAGCAGTGTGGTCCTTTCTAATGAACAGCTCTGAACTGCCATTCTAGAAGATTCATATAGGGAGATACCAACTTACTTTCATATAAGTTAGGTGAAGCCTCAGATTTATCAGTGTTCTTCGAAAACGGATCATTAAATAGGATCAGTCCTCCTCACTTTCTTCTCACCTTTTGTGTAACACATTTTCTGACTGGACATGATTTTCATGGAATGTAAGGTCTTCCCAGGGTGAGCAAATGCTCACTTTGGAAATTTTACATTGTCTAATACTGGACAGAACTTCCTCACTGCAGGAAAAGCATTATATTCATATCACTTCACCTGCATCATGGAAAGATGTTCTTTTTCTCTTTAAACACCCATCCTTAAATATTCCTACATAGATAAAATTAAAGGTAACTAAAGTTCAGTTAGCTATTGCCTACTGGCCCCTTTATTGACTGACCACCTTGTTTACCCATTTCTTCTTTAAGCAAGAGTTACTAATCCACTTCCAAGTGATGAAGGGAAAGGGCCAGGCGTATTGTTACATGCTACGTGCAATTTTATTCTTTAATATATTACTATGAATATAAAGTTTACTTGAACGTTACTAGAATTCCTTGAAAAGGATATCATTTATGTTTAATAAGTGCATTTGGCTAAAAGATTCTCAGTCTGCACATGGAGAAATACAGTCTTTTAACAGCCTAGCCCACTGCTAAATAGGTATGGATATTATCATATATATGCAGTCTATGAGTTCTGGACTTCATGATGAGTTAATGGGACCAAGCCAATAGATACGATTTTTTTCTACATTTTAACTTCAGTTGCTTGACAGTGTGTAAGATGTGTAGAAAAAGAGACCCTGGTAGCTACCACATTTTAATCATATTCAAATTTTTTGTACTTATTTGAAGAATTTACACTAAAATTAATTTTCAGTTTAGCTGCTTTTTTCTTCATATGATTCATTATCTATTAATTATTCTTCTTTTAAGAAAAAATAGGATGTAAAATGAAGGAAAGGAATAAAATGTAAATGATTAAATAAACAAACCCACCCACCAGTGGAAAACCATCCTTTTCATTATTCTAATTTGTTTCATCCTGTGTTCAGTATAATGAAGTTTGCATGTAAATCTGTTCAGGACTGGGATTTAGATATAGAGTAACTCACAAACACATTAAGAGAAAATATCCTGTCTTTATTTACCTCTTTCTTTACAATCATGGGGGGGTGGTATTTCCATCATTATTTCTTCTCCTATTTTCAAAAGGGGTTTGGGGCCAAAAGAAATGAAATACTGGCTTTCTGAATAATGTATGATTCCCTTGAGTCATTAAACCTGTGTTCCCACTGGACACACATAGTAAGCTTTCTAATACTCTTCTATAATATTCTGAAAGTGTTTATTTGTACCAGTGACCCCTTACAGAGGACTTATAGGGGATAAAATTTTGTCTACTAATTGATTCTCTTTTAACTCAAGTGACCAAGGCTTGTTTATTTGGAATTGAATCTTTTAGCACTGAATGACACAAATATTTTCTCTTCTACCCAAGTCTCTTAGTATTTGTCTTGATCTATTGCTCTGTACTTCAGTATAAAAAAATAAATAATATAGAACTCTTTCAAAGGGCAACAAAAAGTCAATTTATTTCTGGTAGGACTGGCTGACACCATAGGATTAGTTACTGAAATCTACAAAGCCCCACCCAAGGTTGGTTGGTTGATTTTTCTTTTTTTATATAAAATGAACAATGCAATCTTTGAATGAAAAAATATTTTCCTTTTGGATCCATTTATCTCATGATGCCACTTCCTTGCTTGAAAGGGACCAGAGGAAGAAGATAGTTGAACCTTGGACAGAGAATTAGAATGCCAGGTTTGGGCAGAATAAGTGTGTCTGGTGACCTGCCTGTCAGAAAGTGTCACTCTACTATGGGGGTTAAAATATGTTGCCAGGCCATTTTGCACCTCTTAGTCCATCCCTTTTTCTGAACAGTTTCAGGTATGAATTGGAGTGGGAGAAGATCTTTCATCTTTTATTTAAGGTGCAATTTTACCATGAATACAGGTTCTTTTAATATGGCATTAAGTGATTTCATTTTAATTGTATCTGATTGATTTCCTTGTCAATTGTGCTTCGCTTACGAGTGAAAGAATCCTTTGTCTATCTGCCATCCCTGTTAACTCCATTTAGGATCCCTTGATAGTCCAGCTGATTTTTTGTCTGTTTGTCCAGCTATTCTAGGAGGAGGACAGGAAACACTGGATGTGATTTCATGAGGCCACAATTTAGTTATTAACTGCTTGGGTTTACCCAGATGACAAAAGTGCATAGTGTAGGTAATTCCATGATCATTTCAATATATGCTTGAGCGGGGCTTCCTCTTTCCCCTCTGGTCTCCAGCCCATCCACTGCTACGATCTTATCAACCCTCTCTACTGTCAAATTAGGTTTAAGGAAGTCTGTAAATGTGGGGAGCATTGGCTCCACGACTGTGCCTATTAGAGGAGCCTCCAATCCCTATTTCTTCTCCTTTCACAAATACCTCTTTTAAAATTTATAATGAGCGTGACATCATAGCCTAATTCCCATTCCTTGTTTCACCCCAGCTAAGCCACTGCTGAACCTGCTGTGGAGAAGACAAAACATATAAATACAAAAATCAAACGTCATTCTGGAATGTATCAACAGGAGTATTGTAAGACATGAGAAGTAATTCTTCCGCTCTGCTCGGCCCTGATTAGGCCTCAGCTGCAGTATTGTGTCCAGTTCTGGGCACTTCATTTCTGGAACGAAGGGGACAAATTGGAGAAAGTCCAGAGAGGAGCAGCATAAATGATTAGTTCCAAAGGGGCAGCCATGTTAGTCTAGTTGTTTTAAGAATGATTAGAGGTCTGAAACACTTGACTTATGAGGGACAGTTGAAAGAGCTGGGTTGGTTTAATATGGAAAAGAGGAGGCTGAGAGTGAACAGAAGAGTTTTCAAGTACCTAAAATCTTGTCATAAGGAGGAGGGAGAAAAAAAGCACTGACTCATTTACTAGCCACCCACTAGACTAATGTCTAGTTCCCTTGGGCTATATTCTCCAGCCCTTCCTTGTATGGCCACATAGTCCATGCAGCATCTGAACAGTTAGGTTCATGGTACAGTCAGGATAGCCAGGCAAAATGTGAACAGTTCTGAGACACATTTCCATGCAGTTCTGCAAACATTTTTCTAGTCAGACATCAAAGCCCCTTATATTTCAGGCTGTGCTGCTTCATATACTCCTGCTTGGTGATTTTGTGATATGAACTAAAGAATAGGAATTAGAACAACTACCAGCTTCATTTCCACATGTAATATAGAACTGGTATTTACATACAATAAAATTACTGCACCTGCTAATCCCATTCATTTTGTTTTAATACTTTTCTTTTTTCAATCTGCTAATTTGATTTTTGAAATAGTATTTAGCACCTTCTGCTTTGCAAGGAATCACTATTATGCGAACTAGCATTCAATATAACAAGACTGATCAGAAGAAACTTATTTAGCAATTAAATGGCCGTCAAGTATGCTTTTGTGGGCTTGTCATTTCAATTCAGTATTAATTAAGGAATAACAGGGTGTCTCTTGAAGAATAATGACCAGTGAAAGATGTCTTGAGCCAGCAACGGAATCTGTCCATTAATTAGCTAAGAAAATCTCTATACCAAAGTTGTCATTACTATTATTACATAAAGATTACAAACCCTCAAAGGATTTTATGCCTGATATTATCCCAGAGGACTAGAAAAAGTATTCTAGAGAATGAACAACCTGTATGTTAGCCTCACTGATGGCTTGAATCCTCTTTAACATTCCATTGAGTTTATAATGTTCCATTAAATGAACTATTCTCATTGCTATTGGCTCCTTTATTTCTGCATGCCCTCTTAGCCATATGGAAATCCTTACAGGTCTACAATACTAAACTTAAGTGCAGATAATTGCAAAGGCAAAAATGCATACAAGTAAGAAAGCAGTTTCCATTTTTTCTTGTCTGTTTTAGCAATCCCTTGACTGCCTCGGAGCGCTGCTCATATAAGTAGTTATTACTGCAGCCTGATATTAGCCCACACTTGTCATTAAATACACTATTAGAAAGGTCTCAGTGTTCTGAAGGTGCTAAATTCAAGTGGAGTAGGTAGAAGCCAGTGGCTAGAGATAGGCGACCAGCAGTCAGGATTTATTGGCTCTAATCCTGGGGCTGCCACTGTCTCATCATATGACCTAAGGCAAATCTTTTTCCCTTTCTATCTCATTGTGTGTAAAGCTGCACATTCTTCATATATATGTTATGAAGTTTAACTGTTTAAAAAGAAATTGAGATTCTCTGTTGAAAATGTCCATTTCTTTAAGAAAAAACTTCTATTAACTACATTTTTCAGTGGTTACCCTTATGCACAAATCTCCATGCTAAGGATAAAGAATACCACTTATATCATCAAGACTGTGTACAAAGCACAAAACAGTAACTGTTTAAGGATGTTTATTGTGTGCTTTATTTTGAGTTTGTGCTTTAATTTCAAAATAACAGAAAATTATCACTGAAGGATTGTCATTAACACAGAAGCAGCGTGGCAGGATACACAGTAATCCTGGCGCTAGCATAGTAGTGGAGATCTTGCTGAACATTGAAATAAAAAAGAATGTGACTTGACAGTTAAGATATTTCTGAGGAATTGTGTTTTTGAAAATGGGAAGGCTTTTATTCATAGCTTTCCTACCCTTCCTATTTGATCTTTGGTGGCTCAGATAAAAAGAAATCTAGATTCAGAAAACCTGCATTTAAAAGTTTCAGAGCACAGTAAAACAAAAACATGGTTTCATCATCCCATCTCTATTTGTCCTAGGCTCACCACCTTTTCTAACGGCAAAAGTGGGATATATGCAACACCCCCTGCATGGCCCTGCACTCCTCCTCTTTCCCCAAGGCTTCATTCCTATATGAATAAAGGTAGAATTAAATGCTGAAATCCCTACAGAAATATTGTTTCAGCCATAAATAGAAATCATAGTATGTTATCTCTGATTTTATGCTCTATGTCCTTAATTTTTCATTCCCTGACTTCTGAACGGCAATGAAACATGATAGGTGTAATATAGGAGTCCTGTGCGATTATAGTCATGACGATTTCAGCTCTCCTCACTTTCATTATGTCACCTTCCTTTGGAGGTATCTATGAAACTCTTACTTTCAACAGAGATCATTAATGAAAATTAAGGAAAGAGCTTCTTTTTAATATTAATTTTCATACTGGACTCATTTTGAATTTGATCCCGAAGATCTGATTCAGCAATTAGGTTAGTTGGTTTAGAAAAAAAAAACAATTTGGTGTCCTCTGGTGATGTGTTCTACTTGTACAGTCCTATTAAGCATTTTCTGCTCATGATTAAAATTTATGCTTTCTTAGTAGGTACATAATTTGATAATGTTTGTAGTATCCACACAAACCATATTTAATCTAACAGGTATTTGATATAGGATTGTCCTTTTTTAAGCTGTTTTGCCAATGAGTTTCATCTTTTGTGTTTATGTATCTTAGTACTTGTAGAGCCATACTACAGAGTTCAGAAACAAATCTTATGTTTTCTTAGCTCAAGAGTATTGGAATCTGGATTTTGGTTCAGATCCTTCTCAATCATTGTGTGCATCTACTTGTTATCCTCTGGGTTGCTCTGCACAGATGTAACATTTCCTATTACTTTGTGTCTTTTATTTCCTTTTTATTTTCGCATGATGCCACAATCTTTAGAGTGAAATTCATTCTGTGGTCTTAGATTATCCCTGTTGAAGCTTTGCCAGGGATGGAAAAACATACCAAAATACAGTAAGAGCACAGATGTCATGGTTTTGATGTTTAATAAATGAAATAACCCTTTAGAAAGACACAGCATTCAGCAATAATGGATTCAAATTTTTTACTGTGAGATTAGGGGCTCAGTGTTATCTGAGGAAATAACATGGTAGTCATTTGTTAAGTATATTTGGAATGTTACTCAGGGTTTCTCAAACCCAGAACTCTCTATAACTTTACTCTCTGCGAGGCACTATCAGGAAATAAACCAAGGAGAGACAGCACCTCTGTCTGCTGTGTGATTGGCATAAATCACACAGAATAATGTGCTTTCACTCAAAAAATTTCCTTTGTTAGACTCCAGTACTGTCACAAGAATGCTTTTTCTCAAAGTCTCTGCTTTAGTTTGTCTCAGGCACATACAAACCCTAAATCAATAGTTACCCCACAAATATGGAGTAGTCTTCACGCGATTCATCAGGAGATTTCCAGTGGCCAACCTTCCATCTGCTGCTAGAGATCTTTCCAATCTGCCCTCTGAGTGACCCCTTTCACACAGACCCACAATTTCCTTCCGATGTTCAAAAAGTTACAGAGACATGTCAATCAAAAATGTTACATAGCTGACCAAACAAAATATTCATTGGCCGAAAAGTAAGTGTTACAAAAATATGTCACTAAAAAAATTGTTAAGCAATCAGTTTCAATCCGTTTGTATGGTAGTATATTCTTCCATGATGACAGTCCTAAAATGTATCCAAAGTTCCTGTTTTTCATAGACGTATAGCCCAATATATCAGGGAAGATGCAGAGGCAGGCCTACTCCTTGCGGTTACTCCCCTTCCCTCCCAGCTTTGTTTTAGTGATACTAAGTTCCTACAAAGGCCTACTCAATGCAGTAAGTACATCTTTCTGAGTGGAAGTTACTGGCATAGGTCAGAGATTCTCAGCTGAGGGGACAAAGGGCCATGTCAAACTTTCTAAGGGTGTAGAATTATAGTAGAACTATGGGAACCAAGCAGCAGGTCATAATGCCACACATTAAGATTTGGCTTGGTTGGACTTTCATCATGGAGGGATGGCTGGGCCCAATTCATTAGCAACATTAGGTGGTGGTATCCTTCACACTATCTTAAGGAGGTGGGGTTCCAATTAAAAAAATTGCTGAGGTGGCGTATGATTCAAAAAAGTTTTACAAGTTCCAAAGGGGCAGCTGCATTAGTCAAATTCAGCAAAACAAACAAGGAGTTCTGTGGCACTTTTAAAGACTAACAAATTTATTTATCACATGAGCTTTCGTAGAAGAAAATTCCACTTCATCAGATGTGAAAGCTCATATGATAAATAAATTTGTTAGTCTTTAAAAGTGCCATAGGACTCCTTGTTTGTGTCAAAAAAGGTTTGTGAACCTCTGGCGTAAGTATTTACTGTGGGATTGAGAATGGTTAATAGCATTCTCAGAAGTAAGATAAAGAACTGTATTGCCTTGATCACCTTCATCAATCTGTTCTTTGGTCCTCATGTAGATTGTACCTATTACAGTACCTCTTCCATTGTTCTCTTCTCCCAACCTTCCTTCTTAATGTGCAGCACTGCCTTTTAATGACAAAATCTATGGAAGTTGGCTGAGTGGTCATTTCAGTTCCCACAGGTACAACTTGGCAACAGCTACTATCCATCAGTTGTCAATGAGACTAGCTATATGCCAGGCCCATCACATTTTACTGTGCTTTCTTTCATAGAATCATAGGGTTGGAAGGGACCCCACAAGGTCATCTAGTCCAACCCCCTGCCAAAAAAAGCAGGACCACTCCCATTAGATCATCCCAGTCAGTGTTTTGTCCAGCTGGGACTTGAACACCTCCAGAGATGGAGATTCCACCACCTCCCTAGGCAACTTATTCCAATGCTTCACCACTCGCCTAGTAAGGAAGTTTTTCCTAATATCCAGCCTGGACCACCCCAGCTGTAACTTGAAACCATTGCTTCTCGTTCTGCCCTCTGTTACTACCGAGAACAGTCGAGCTCCCTCCTCCTTGGAGCAACCCTTCAAGTAGTTGAAGGTTGCTATCAAATCCCCCCTCAGTCTTCTCTTCTGCAGGCTAAATAAGCCTAGTTCCTTCAGTCTTTCTTCATAGGGCTTGTGCTCCAGCCCTTTGATCATTTTGGTTGCCCTCCTCTGGACTCTCTCTAATTTGTCCATGTCCTTTTTGTAGTGGGGAGCCCAAAACTGGACACAGTATTCCAGATGTGGCCTCACTAGTGCAGAATAGAGGGGAATGATCACATCCCTCGATCTGCTGGTAACACTTCTTCTGATGCAGCCCAGTATGCCATTGGCCTTTTTGGCAGCAAGAGCACACTGCTGACTCATGTCCAGCTTCCCATCCACCATGACTCCCAGGTCCTTTTCTCCAGTGCTGCTATTTAGCTGATCACTCCCCAGCCTGTAGCAGTACATGGGGTTTTTTCGTCCCAAGTGCAGGATTTTACACTTATCCTTGTTGAACCTCATGAGATTCCTCCTGGCCCACTGCTCCAGTTTGTCTAGGTCTCCCTGAATCCTGTCTCTGCCCTCTAGGGTGTCTACCGTTCCCCCCAGTTTGGTATCATATGTTTGGTATCATTTCAACAACAACATCCTGCACTCCACTCTGCAGTCTGATCACTTAAACTCTGCAGTCTGATCACTTAATTGTGGATTTGGTCCTAGATTGAAATCCCCAGAATTCTTCTCTCTGATCATTGCCTTCTTTGTGACAGAAAATTGTTGCTCCCGTATCTTTGTCAACACCTATGTTTCACTGCTATACAGCATTGGCATCAGTACTGTTGAGTTGAAGAGGTTGATGCTTGCTGCCTTATTGATTTTTCCTCAGAAGATATCCTTGACCGAATTAAAGGTGTGTCACTCAGCTGTCTTTCTTCACAAGAGTTTGCCTTCCTGATCATGGAACATATTAATTTCTTGACCCAAATAACAAATATTGTTCAACTTCTTTCATTTTGTTCTCTCTTAACTGTTATTTGGGCTTTTGGGCACCAGACTGCATAAATTCTGTTTTGAAACGATCCATTTCCAGTCTGACTTGGCTGCTTTTTGTATTGAGTTCACACAGTATTTTCTGTAGTTTGATAGTAGTTTTGGCAATCAATATGATATTGTCAGCAAATCTGAGATTATTTGATTGTTCTCCATTGATGTTGATTCCACGTTTTCAGTTCATCCACCTCATTGCCATTTTGAAGCAGGCTCTAAAGAGTTTTGCTAAAGCTAAGACTCTTGGCTTCACACATTTTTTTTACTGGGACATGGATGGGAGTGTTGAATAGAGTTATAAGCATTATGCAGTCAGGATTTGCTTTCCTTGGTAATTTGATGTAATTTGTGTTGATGCCCTGCTCTGTGAGAGCTTTGATCTCAACACTGCCGAACACTTTTTGCTAGTTGTCAAAGACTCTGCATTAAGGGAATTTGTATTCCTTTGACTGCCCCAGTAACTGGTTTATAGTAAAGATATGGTCCACTGAGTTGAATGTCCTTTGAACATCTGCCTGGCCTCTTGGATGCTGCTTGTCCACACTCTATGAGAGTAGGTCTGTTATAATTTTAGTTATATATAAAGAGCTATATATTCAGAATTAATAGTGGAGGCATTGTAGTAGAATTGGGTGGTTATAATAGACTGAATGTGTGTGAACCAAGAAATGCTGAGAATATTGATGTGATAAAGCATGAATAGTAGAAGACTTGAGTTTATGATTCATTAGAATCAAATAGGATAATATTTGGGCATAGAAGAACAGGGGGAAAAAGAGAATTGTTGGTATAAGAAGGTTCTGAAAGTAGAGAAAGAAAAAGGATCAGGAAACCAAAGGGTAGTGTCTCAATAAAACTGAGGCATCTCAGAAAGGCATAGCCCTTGGCTATGCATTCAGATACCAGGAGTAGGAATCTGGGAACATATTTTATTTTCAATATTAAATTATCCTATTTTTCATGCTACAGGATGTAATTTAATGTTTCATTAAAATAAGTTTTAATTGCATTTTCTTTTGCAATTTTGTGAAGGTTTTGTGTTTCACAGAACAATAGCTTCTGGTGAAGTTTTTTGTTTGTTTTGTTTTTGTTTTTCAGATGCTTTGCAGACTTTACAAACTTAACTGTCTTGCCACAGTTCTGCCCTTCTTCTCCCCCACGCCTTCTTGCTTTGTCATACAGACTAGTAGTATTGTATCTGACAGCTAATGTGCAATTCTCTGCTATTCATGTAATTGCAGTACAGTCAGGATTCATTTGTTCAAGGTCCAGAGTATAAACCAAATTATGTTTGTATTACCAAGAATTATATTGCTGTTCTATTCCCTCCATCATTTGCTTTTTTGTACAGTTACAGATGGCATTATTGTCCTTTGATATTGCCTACATTAAAAGACCTAGTTTAGGTCCCAATCCAGAAAACACGTATGTGTTTATCTTTAAATTTTTGAGTAGTCCAATCACTTTCAATGGGATTAAAAGTCAGGGAATTTGTCAGTTTTTTCAAGATCATGGCCTTAGATTTTGGGAAGCAAAGAATTTACTTATGCTTCTGTCTGGCTCATGTGGTTTCATTTTAAGAAGAACAGTGATGTGTTCATTTTGTTTGCTGGAATTTAAGCTGTATTGTTTCTTCTTATATTTTTTCCTAGCTAGAATTCTCTGTTAACATGTAGCTTTCTTTTCCAAGGATTTTGTATATTCTGGTATTTTTACAAAAATTCTAGTCTTGCCCTGATTAGCAAATTAAGGATCATGTTCCAATTGTGTATGCTGTTATCGATTATGTAGATTATTTAAACCATGACTCTTTAAATCTAGTACCAAAAAAAGTGATCTCAGTCTATAAGAATGCTATCTGACTTGTTTGTTAAGGAACGAATTTCATCTGCACACTAGAGAACAGTGCAAAATGAACATTGCTAGTTGTCTGTAGATCACATGTAGAAGTGCACTGATTAGTGTTCCTTTTTAGGTATTCTTTTTCAAAATCTTCCTATTTACTTGAAACGTACAGACTGAGATTACTTGCCAGCATTATGAGAACTACTAATTATATTAAATACGTACATTTATCACTGTTTCAGAGGAAAATTCTTTAAAGTCTCCTTTTCAGTTACGTAATGGAATGCCCGTGGTTAGTTCTGTATCTTGGATGGAAGATTTAATGTTCTTGAATGTACAGCCCATTGTGCAAGTGGATTTTAAAATGAATAGGTAGACCAGAATCCCCGAACAAAAGCTGTAATTGGGTAGGAAGCACAGTCCGACTCACTCCTAACAAATGGCACAAAGAACCTGGTGCTGAGCTTAGCTGAATAAGCAAACTGGGCCAATGCTTGCACTGGTTTGCAGCTCATACTGTCCTATTTACTTCAGTGGAATTTTACAAGGAATTAAGTAAGTGTAGAATTGCAGTAAAAGTAGAAACATTTGTTTCCCCCTAATATTTGTCCAACCAGAATCAATTTTCCTGCTTTAAATAATGTTTTACTAATAAAGAGTGAGGATTCCATCCTATTTGCTGCATGTGGAAGATCACCATGAAATCAAGAGCACAAGTAGACTGGTGGTTAACAGTTCAGGTAAAGGAAGCAGATAGACAAAGAGGTTGAGTGGAACCATCCCTACTGTTGCTTTAACTCACACACCTTCCTTAGAATATGCACACCTACCAATCCAGGGGGTGATCTGCTACCGCTTCAATGATGTCATACGTATTTATGCAGATGTTACCTACGATGATGTCTAACTGAAGTAGCCTTGGCACAGTAACTTTTTTTTAAAGCTATGGGTACCTGAATAGTGAAAAGGACTACTGGGCTTGATCCAAAGTCCGTTAAACGACTTCTAGTGACTTCAACAGACTTTGAATTGGGTATAAAGATATTTGATTTGTTGGCAAGTTCCAAAGGGGTGTCTGGGTTAGTCTCGTCCTGCAAAAGAAACAAGCAGTCTGGTGGCACTTTTGAAGACTAACAAATTTATTGATCACATGAGCTGTCATGGGAGAGAATCCCACTTCATCAGCCCCTTCAAGCTGGGGACCATGTAAAAAAAAATTGTTAGTCTTTGAAAGTGCCACTAGATTCCTTGTTTGATTTGTTGGAAGGCTATTTGCCCTGCTTCAAATAGTGACATAAAGAGAGTGCTAGTTAGATGAGAAATAAGATGTTTGAAATTTCATTTCTCCAGCAAAAAACTTAGCTTAATTATATTTATGTGAATTTTTTCTTCAACCAGAGCATCTGATAGGAGTACAGTCTATGTTTAAAACTTTCATGCAAGTAATTCTTATGTTGTATTGTGTATGCATTTATGATAATAAATCCCCTCCCACCACCATCTGTCCTGTATAATGGTTTTTGAATGACTGTGGCAGTGGTTGCTGCTAATTGATGGCTTGCAGGAGTGTTGCACCTGTGTTGGCTCTCCTCCCTTGATTACAGTGGACATTTGAAAAAAAAGAAACCATTTCTCCATCAATTAGCATCATTGAGATATTCTGCTCATTTACTTTGTTTCTTCCTGACATTCAGTCTGCTTGAGCTAACCAGAAGCTGGAAAATAACATAATAGCTTGTTTTCTCTCCTTGGGATATTCATTCTAATGACCATGTTGGTAGAAAGGCTGGCTAGGAAGCTTAAAGTGCGCTAACTGTTTGTTTATTCCTTTTAGATCTTCACTTGAGAGAGAAACATAATGCCAGGAATCTATTCCTTTCCTGGGAAAATGAAAATGCATAGCTATTTCTGTAGTAATTATGGTTAGGCATTGTTACTGCAAATATACAGCAGGCTATGTTTCTTTATTCTGTCATTTGAAAAAGAAAAAAAAGTTATTCTGATATTCTCGGTAGGGAGATATTTAGATGGTATCTTGCTTTGCAGGGCAAGTGTGAGTGTTACTAAAGAGAACTCTGATATCCATATAATTAATTCTACTTGATGTTCATATTGTATATATAATATTGCATACCAAAGATTTACAGTTAAAAATTCTTTGCAGGCTTTAAAAATTCTCCTCTTTGGTCAGTTTAATGTTGACATTTCAGGCAAAATTCTCCTTTCCTGTTTGCATGGTATATCTATCTATTTAGCCTAGTCATTTCTTCCAAACTCATCATCATGGTCTCTGTTCTCCTAGTATTCTGTTTTGCTATTCTGCTCTCTCCGTGGGTGCAGAACTCACAGTGATGTCACTGATGGAAAATATATAGGGAAAGCAGAATCTCAAAGTTTCTTACTATCATGGGGAACTGAGAAGAGTATTTTGAATTGAGAATATTGCTTTTCAGCTTTTAATGTTGCACACTTCCTTTCACAGAACAAGGTGCCATCAGCTGAGTTTTTACACAGGAATGTGCAGGATCCAAGGTTGAAACAATGCCATAGTGTATTTGGTCCTGCTAAGAAGCGAGTTAGGTGCTATTTTTAACCATTATTTTTGCCAGAAATTATTTCAACAGCTCATATGTTCACATATGCAGACTTCTTCTACACCACAGAAAGTGTTAGAAGCCTTAAAACTGATAGTAGGAACTTGCTTGTGATTTTCATCTTGGATTTGCTTCTTTCAAGCCATATTTAAAAAGTATTCATATCTTTGTTTTGATTTCCAAAAATGTACTTTCTCCATAGGTTTTAAATGTTGCTACTGGGCCTATCTCTTCAGGGGAGCTAATTTGAGACGGCAGCTTTAACATGGTATTCTGGGATTGTGCAGTTCATATAATGTGGTTTTTTTCCCCACTTTTATGAGATCCCTTAATTAAGGAATCCTAAATTTCTGCTACTGTTAAAAAGACAGTAACGTGTAGAGCAATGCTGTATTCAATACACTCTTAAAGCGTGTTTTATTGTTCTGGTTTTTTTCCTTTGCATACAAACTTCTTTTTCATAAACGGTCACTAAGGCAAAAGTTCTCAAATGCAGGAGCTCAGGGTAGGCGTCTAAAACCATGTTAAGGAACCTATGCGAGTTCCATAATTTATAGAGGTGCTGAATATCTACAGTGTTCATTGACTTTGGGCCCAGGGGTGGGGGGGGGAGGTATACACTAGGTACGGTAGACTGGGGAGAAGGAGAGAGGCCCTTGGTGACAGAAGGTCAGGTTAGGGACTGCTTAAAGAAACTAGATGTGCACAAGTCCATGGGGCCGGATGAACTGCATCTGAGGGTGCTGAGGGAACTGGCTGATGAGATAGCAGTACCGTTGGCCATTATCTTTGAAAACTCGTGGCGAACGGGGGAGGTGCCAGAGGACTGGAAAAAAGCAAATATAGTACCTATCTTCAAGAAAGGCAAAAAGGATGATCCTGGGAATTACAGACCTGTCAGCCTTACCTCAATCCCTGGAAAAATCATGGAGCAGCTTCTCAAAGAATCCATCCTGAAACACTTGGAGGAAAATAGAGTAATCAGGAACAGTCAGCATGGATTCACCAAGGGTAAATCATGCCTGACCAACCTCATCGCCTTCTATGATGAGATGACTGGATTTGTGGATGCGGGAAGAGCCGTTGATGTGATATACCTTGACTTTAGCAAGGCTTTTGATACGGTTTCCCACAGCATTCTCATTGGCAAATTAAGGAAGTATGGGTTAGATGCGTGGACTGTAAGGTGGATAGAAAACTGGCTAGAACAACGGTTTCAGCGTGTAGGAATCAATGGCTCCATGTCAAGTTGGCAAGCAGTAACAAGTGGTGTGCCCCAGGGGTCGGTCCTGGGGCCAGTTCT
The DNA here is from genome assembly GCA_007922195.1 of Podocnemis expansa. Taxonomy (NCBI): domain Eukaryota; kingdom Metazoa; phylum Chordata; order Testudines; family Podocnemididae; genus Podocnemis; species Podocnemis expansa. The sequence goes on from ML682008.1 coordinate 8,718,566, forward strand.
GTTCAATGTTTTCATTAATGATCTGGATGATGGGATAGATTGCACACTTAGTAAGTTTGCAGATGATACCAAACTGGGGGG
>ML682008.1:8723646-8814348 GCA_007922195.1 Podocnemis expansa
GAGGAATCTCATGAGGTTCAACAAGGATAAGTGTAAAATCCTGCACTTGGGACGAAAAAACCCCATGTACTGCTACAGGCTGGGGAGTGATCAGCTAAATAGCAGCACTGGAGAAAAGGACCTGGGAGTCATGGTGGATGGGAAGCTGGACATGAGTCAGCAGTGTGCTCTTGCTGCCAGAAAGGCCAATGGCATACTGGGCTGCATCAGAAGAAGTGTTACCAGCAGATCAAGGGATGTGATCATTCCCCTCTATTCTGCACTAGTGAGGCCACATCTGGAATACTGTGTCCAGTTTTGGGCTCCCCACTACAAAAAGGACATGGACAAATTAGAGAGAGTCCAGCGGAGGGCAACCAAAATGATCAAAGGGCTGGAGCACAAGCCCTATGAAGAAAGACTGAAGGAACTAGGCTTATTTAGCCTGCAGAAGAGAAGACTGAGGGGGGATTTGATAGCAACCTTCAACTACTTGAAGGGTTGCTCCAAGGAGGAGGGAGCTCGACTGTTCTTGGTAGTAACAGAGGGCAGAACGAGAAGCAATGGTTTCAAGTTACAGCTGGGGCGGTCCAGGCTGGATATTAGGAAAAACTTCCTTACTAGGCGAGTGGTGAAGCATTGGAATAAGTTGCCTAGGGAGGTGGTGGAATCTCCATCTCTGGAGGTGTTCAAGGCCCAGCTGGACAAAACACTGACTGGGATGATCTAATGGGAGTGGTCCTGCTTTTTTTGGCAGGGGGTTGGACTAGATGACCTCGTGGGGTCCCTTCCAACCCTATGATTCTATGATTATTTACAGAGGGACCAAACATCCACGGTGCTCATTAATTGCCAACAGGTCTTTCTTCACTGGTTTCCATGTAGCTTCTCTAAGTTCAGTTTGCGGTGCTGCTCCCTATGCCTAATCCTCTTCCGCTTCTCAGTCAGAAAATTTTGCCTCTCAGCCAAAAGCTCACATGACTGGCCTACCATCAAGCTTGGGCAAAACCTCAGTGGAAGGTACCTGCACCAAATGATGACTGGATGTGACCTGCATGTGTTTTCTATAATTGTGGAAAACTAATCCGAAACAGCACATTGTTTTTAGGGCTTTGCTTACTAAGGCAAGTTAAGTCCTGTGGCACCTTAAAGACTAACAGATTTCTTCGGGTGTAAGCTTTCGTGGGCTGCAACCCACTTCCTCAGATGCATGAAGTGGAAACTACAGTTAGGAGGTATATACACACTTGCAAGGGTGAGAAATATTAAAATAACATTAAAACTGCTTAGTTAAGGAGTCAGGAGAGATTATATATTTGATATTTAAAATGCAGTTCTCTTCTAGAGGGTGACTTTTATGTGTTAAAATGCACCCTTTTTACTATAACTCCTCAGTGTGTAAATTTGGAGTCCCACCTATGTGTTAGTCAAAGCAGTGTTCAATCCATAAACAGACTGCTGCACTGGCACAAACCCCTACCAAGCTACAGTGGAGCTCTGTCTGGAGGAAGCAAGTCACCTATGCATCTTAGAACCTAGTTCTCCTTTTGCTTACATTGATTCTGTGTTAATGAAATGTCAGATATCTGTGAGGCCATAATTTGAAGAAAATGTGGTTCCATAGAATTACATTAAAAATATGACATTTAATTGGAAGACAAGAAGGAAAATGCTCCAACATTTTCCTTTCTCGCTACTTAGTTAAAGATGATTTTCTCAAAAATAAGAGTGTTCCTCCACAAATTGAAAAGTAATGTACATATATACCTCAGTTATCCAGAGAGCTCATGGGGAATCTGAAACCTTTGGATAATTACTGGTTCCTGTAACCAGGAGCTTCTGCTTTTGCAGAACTTCTGCAGCTCCTTCCTGTGAAGCTTAGGAGCAGCACAGGAACTGTTAGACTAGTAGATTCAAAGGCCCAAAGGGACCATTGTAAAGATTATCTAATAGAACTGCCTGCATAACACAGGCCATAAAATTTTACCAAGTGATCCTTGTATCAGTCTCTTAGCTTCAGGTTGAGTAGAGCATATATTTCAGAAAGCTTATCCAATCTTAATTTAAAGGCTTTAAATAATGGTAACTTTGCCACATATCATAATATATTATTCCAGTAGTTAATTCCCACTATTTCAGAAATGTGTGCTTTTAATCTAAATTTACCTAGCTCTGGCTTTTGTTTTATCTTTGTCTGCTGCAGTGGCATAGCAATGGGGGAGCAGGGAGGCTTGGTGGCATGGACTGTCCAGGTGAGCATAAATGTGGCTTTGCACCCCTGAGTGTTAGTAGGCGCTGGACACCCTCACTATGCCACTGGTCTGCTACCCAACTGCTGTTGGAAATTCTCCCACGTAGGTATTTATAAACTGAAATCAAGTCACTGCTTAACTTTCTCTTTCTTTTAGCAGAATTGAAATAAAACTTTCAACAATCTTGAGTCAGTTCCCCAATAGTATGAGTGACTTAAAATCGTGAGAGTTTAAAAATAAATTGGAAAGTGTTTTTATCTGAATTCTAGTGTTTGACACTATAATGGCTAATATTTTCAAGTTTTCGCTACAACCAAAATACCTAGGAACTTTAAAAAAAAATTGACGGCTGGGATTCTTATGCAGTTATATGACTGTAGGATCTGAGACTTTTGGAAAAAATGTTGAATATTACAAATACCGGCAACAGTAGCTTCAGCCTTTATTTATATTAAGTACTCTATAGAACTGAAATCTAAGATATATGCTCAGAACCTGGGCGAGGTTGGATGGAAGCTGTTACTGATTAAGACAGAAGCTTCTATTGTCTTCTTGGGTAGTCGAAGTGCCTGGATTTATGAATGAGAAAAACAATATGCAGTTACATCATTTTCAGGGTCTCAATGATTGGCTTTCAGTTTCAGACACTCTTGAAGAATGTGTATTTGTTTAAATGGTCTTAACTGAACATTTTTAAAAAATTCAAAGTACTGTTTGGTTTTATGGTTTGTGAAAACTTGTTATTACAAAGTTGAAAATTTGAGCCAAATCTAAGTTGTCAGTGTCCCTTTAGAGTGACATGTGATACACTTTTTTATTTGTTTATTCATACAGAGAGCTTTATGTATTATTTAAGAGGAAATGGGAAGTTAGATCATTCAAAATGACTGAAATCACTTGTGTAGGAAATAAAATATTTAGCTTTGGATATGCTGGGTACTTAAACTGTGTGCATTACATCTCAAGAGGAAACTGCAGACCTTAGGAAAAGAGAGAGAAACAAAACTTGATGTGTATAAAACACTCAAATAAAAAATGCTAATCTGTTTAAATGCAACTCAGTGACTCACTATTTAGTATGAGATCTTTCAGCTAAATGGGAGGATACAATATTCAGAAATTCACATTTGTTTTGTAAAGTGGAAGTATCACGTGTTAGTGAAATCCAGCCATAGCTTAGTGAACTGCAGAAGTCTGCATCTGGGAGTTTCTGAATAATTTATTTAAAGTAATGAGTATTATCATGTGATGCCGTATCAAAGCAACTGCTCCAGTGAAAACCAGCTGGGTACGGCAGTTGTGTATCAAATAGTTGTTTGAGTTGTCTCTCTGGAAAAATTAGAGAACATAATGAGCAGAATTAGAAAACCTGGGGAGTAGCCTCCATGGATACCCGTTAGCAAAAGGTAATTTGATTAGTGTGAGATCTGTGGAAGTTCATTATTTCTGTATTCAGAAAGATCACCAGAGTTATTTGAAAACTGTACTATTATATATGTTATACAGATGTGTTCATACACAACTATAAAGAAATAATGTGTAGTATGAATTCTAGGTATACTTAGGTTATTGTGTCATCTTTATGAAATAGTAACAGTATGTTGATTTTTTCACATCCTAAAAGTCATTCATTAAATTCCCCAGGGAAGATTTTTGGTTTGTTTTCTAAAAAGCTTCATTTATTCTCAATGAAACTAGATATTTCAAGAGCAGGATCCAACAAGGATTGATGGAACACGCTGGCTAGGAGAAAATGCATACATCTGTGAAGTATTCAAGTAAAGTTTGTTGTGCAGCCTGCAGATTTAATTAAAATAATATTAATCTCTACTCTGCATAGTACTGACTTGAGAGCTTGATTCTGTGAGATATGGAAGACCCAAAATTCCCATTGAAATCAGCTGGAGCTGTGGCTATTTGACATTTCTCAAGATCAACCCGTGTTTGCAAATGTTGTAACTATAAGTCCCAAATAAATCCATTTTCTAAAACCTATAATGTCATTGAAAATGTAATTTGGATCCAGCAGTTGATAGGAGAAAAGCATTTTGCCCCTAAATTTGTGTCAATAATTTTTGTAAAATAAACTAATTTCCTTTTCTCGCAAACATGAGGGAAGCTCTGTTTCATAAGATTTTGATTAGCTTGGAAAAATGAGAACTATTGACTAACCACATGATAGACTGTCTTGTTATGTGAGGATGGAAGTGGGAAGTCATGGCTTTGCCTATTCTTTTCCCCTCTCACCCAACTGCTCCTGAAGAAAGGATCTGGAGTGTACCTTCTGTCCTCCTTGAGTGCAACAGTGGGATTTTGAGGATTCATTATTTTGCTTTCACAGACATGAGGAATATTTACTTCCTCCCACTCCCTCCACAGCCATGCAAGGCACAGGTACCATCCAGTGGCAATATTTGCATAAAATACTATCTCATTATTGGGTTGAAATTCCAGTTATTTATTAACAATTAGAACAACACCTGGCATTGCAACTGAAGTTATCTCTGAGCTGCCCTTTCTGTTTTAAAATCAATTCACCAGAGATTTATATATCAAAACCTACAGAGGGATTACCGCAGTCTTCAGTTTAGCACTCTTCATTGGTCCTGAGCAGGGAAAAAAGAGGAGCCCAGATCCATAGTTGGCCACTTAAAGAACTAGGAACACCATGTCTGGCTGTGGTAGCTGGCCACAGAGTGACAGATTGACCTCAGGATTGACCTGCCATCTCATAGTGTCTTCTGCACCCTTCAGAACTTGGGCCACAGTGTACAAGAGGCAAAAGTGAATCCCTGTGGTAATTACACATAGTGGACTGATTTAGTGATGGAGAAGGTGAGGCGGCCTCAGTTACACCCTTTCCCCCTGAAATCATATGAAATATAGGAATAATAAGGGCAATATATAATGTTGTGTTTTAGTTTTGATCTATTTAAGAGGAGTTAGGGCCTCCAGAATACGTCATGGGTTTGCTAAAGGTTTTATTCTGTATCTTAAGAATCACTGAATGTATCTTTGGTTATTTTAGAGAAGGTCTGTGGCCTGTGTTACACCAGCAGAAAAAGTAGATGTGAGGGTCCCTTTTCCCTGCCAGCACTGGGGATGGAGTGGGGTGGGCTAGCCCAGGGGCCAAGCTCCATGCTCCCGCCCTACCCTTGGGCTGGCTGGTCCACCCCAGGACAATGGTGGGTCAGCCCAGAGACCTGGCTCTGAGCTCTTACCTCACCCCTGGGCTGGCAGATCTGCCTGCAGGGGTGTGGTGGGCTGATCGTGGCCTGGCTGGTTGGCCCTGGGGGTGGTGGGACCAGCTACTGCAGGGAAGCTACACAGTGCATGCATCAGTCAGCCCCACCACCCCGGGGGTGGACCAGCCAGACCCTGGCTGCCTTTTGGCCCCAGGCCCCCAGCGCTGGCCTGCCGGTGCCAGGGTCCTAGGCTGGTAGAGGAGGTGGGGCCAGGCAGAGGGGCAAGGCCTGGGGGACACCAGTGGTGGAGGCCCAGGGCCCCTGCAGCCCCTGATCCGCCACTGAGAATGCTTTACCATGCTCCCTGCTACAGCCAGGGAGAGGGGAGTGCTGATCTCCCATCCCTTTGGCTGCGGCAAGGAGCCTGCACCAATTTTATAACAGCATGGCAAATCCTCCACCTGTGTTTTTAGGCTCAGATTCTGTTCTGCAGGAAGGGGGCAGCAGACCATTTTGAAAGACCCCACGGACCAAAAGTGGCTTCTGGGCCACAGGTTGGGAACCACTGGACTAGATTATCTTACTTGTCTCTTCTGGCCTTATGACCTATGTGTCAATGAAAATCGAGTTTAAAACAGGCTTTCTTAAAGCAGCTTAGCTTTTATAAAACTAGCATCCTTCCCTTCCTTTTGGCTACAAGGACTCCTCCAAAAGTTATTAGACTTCATCTACTAACCTCATTGGTCCAACTTTTCCTTATTTCTTATCCATCCCCTTTTTTCTTCTTATTTTTAAAATATTAAAAGCATTAGATGCATTGTAAGATTCAGGTGCTGTGCTGGTCAACTGTTAAAGGTGTTAGTTTAGGACTGAACAGCACCAATCCTGAATCTCAGTACAGTGAAGGGCCAGCCAAAGGTTTTTTGGTGCCCTAGGCTAACACTGATTTTGACGCACGCACGCACGCACGCACGCACGCACGCACGCACGCGCACACACACACACACACACACACACACACACACACACACACGAGCAGCCACCACTGCGATCTGGCTGCAGCTGGGGAGCAGCACCACTGCCAGGGTCTGGCTGCAGGTAGGGGTCCAGCCCTTCAGGGACCTGCACCAGGGGCAGGGGTCTGGCTACAGGCGGGAAGTGGAGCAGGGTGTGAGAGGCATTCTGTCCTCCCCCAACTCAGCCCTTAGTGCCCTCTAATAACCTAGGTTGCCTCTATGGAAGGACTGGCCCTGGTCCAGTGTCATTTTCAATCACAGACCCATTTGGAGAGAGGAGAAAGAAAATGTTTGTGGCAGGTTCTTCATAGTTTAAAATGGGGTCAATTTGAAAGCTGATGAAGTGTTCGAATTGTTGCATAATTATGATGGATGGTGGTGCAACACTGCACGCTGGTGGCATTTTTTTTTTTAAAGCACCAGAGGAAGTTCTGCTTCTAAACACTGTGGAGCAGCTAGGTGTCATTGTGAAATTCCTGGGTGCCATGGTGACCTGGAGCCCATGGTTTGTCGAGCTCTGATATATATGTATACTTGGGTATTTTTGTTGTGTAAGATAATGTATAAGTAAGCAGAGCGATGTACCTGCTGTGGTGGGGAACTTGCCTTGCTTGTACACCACCACACTGAAGGTGGGTAGCAACAGGATCTGAGCCCTTGCTCCCACTTCCTTTACCCAGAGACCTGCCTGAAATCAAGGACTTCCCTCCCACACTCCTGCAAGAGGGGGTCCTTGTAACCCCAACAAGACTGGCCCCAGAGTTCTTGGGGCTCAACCCCCAATTTCTTTGTGGTCATTCAGAGCAGGGGGCTAGGGTGTCCTCACTCAGGGATGCTGACTGCACTGGGCACTTCCCTGGCCTACCAATCACTATATGCAAGTCAAAGGAATACAATTTATTTAAAAAAAAAAACAGCAACCAAAAATCAAATTTAAAAATAAAGAAAAGAGGAGAAAGGCTAAAGGTAAAACACCCAGCAAGTTCCCTGGCATGGGGATACCACACACAGCATCTCTGGGGTGCAGAGCATGTTCTCAGTCTGTTTTACACGTTGCAGGTCCTCTGCCCAGGCCTGGCAGCACCGCTGTGATCCCAGGAGTCAGAAACACAGGCTCTGGCAGTAACCACATGGCCTCAGGCTCTAGGGCTCCAGCATCAGACCCCATTTCACTGTCCCCCACTTGCTCATTGCACCCAGCTCCAGACGGCTCCAGGCCTGGCTCACAGCCCTGCTCTGCTGTAGTGTGGCTCTTTGAGCCTCTCTGGTTCTGCTGCTGTGGCTCTCTGCAGGTCAGCTCAGTTCCTTGGGCATCTTCTCTGGCTTCTTGCACCCAGCTCCAGCGCTGTTTTGTTCAGCTTAGTTTGGCTCTTTGCTGGTTCAGCCACTGTGCATCTGCTCTGCACAAATCAGCTCAGCTAGTGGATTCTCTGTACTTCAGACTTTTTAAACCATGATTTGAGGACTTAAATAACTAAGTTATAGGTTAGAGGTTTATTATAGTAACTGGTGGGTGAAGCTCTGCAGCCTGCACTGTGCGGAAGGTCAGACCCGACGATCATATTAGTCCCTTCTAACCTGAAAGTCTATGAGGTCTTGCAGCTTCGTGAGGCATGGATAGTGTGTGCACATTGCTGCCTTTGTATGCCTGAGTGTTGATTACTGCAGCTTTCTTGCATGGGCAGTTGAGCAAGTAGGCTGGTTTGACTGTGGGTTTGTGACACTTAAAGGTGTTCTGCAAGTGGAGTAAGTGGAAACTGTCTATATAAAGGTGAAATTTATAGCCGTAGAAACTGATTTGTGGCCAAGACAGAGCCTAATTTCCCAAGGTTCCAGAGAAGTGAGTCACTTTGTTATAGAACTGATTTCCTTTTAATGCAGTTGTTGGGGAATTCCAACAGAGTTCTTGGGGTAGTTCTGCTTTGTCAGTCTGACTGTATCACTTTAAGAAAACGTGTCCGTCTGCGTGTGACGATCCTTTGATTGAAAATTATTAAAACATTAATATTGCTTACAGAAGAAAGAGTTCTAATGTGTGTGCCCCCAGAAAAAAAATAAATTGAAAATGTTATTAAATTTTAATTTAAAATTTTTATTTGTGCAAAAGAAAGTTAATTCAGTGCAGAATAAATGATACATGCTAACTTAAATTTGATCTGCCTTTAAAACCACATTCGCCTACTCAAATATTACTCAGTAAATAAATATATCCTAAAAACATCCAATGGCTAATGTCTCTTTGATTTAAATAAGCACTACATGTTTTTTTCCCATTCTAATGTTAAAAGAGAAGATAGACGCTTTCAAGGGTTTTTTCCTGAATTTATTTATGCAGCATTAGAAATGACATTGAAAGGTTGTTTAAATGCTGAATTTTTCCAGATGTCTTTGTTAACATATTTTGACCTCCTGTATTCATGTGTCCACTGTGATAATGAATTTTGAGCTTTCAATTAATTTTCAGCAGTATAACAGCTCACATTATGTGTTTGTCTCAGAACATTGTACACCACAGGAAAAAAAAAAGTACTCCAACACAGTGTTATGTTGAAGAACTGGCTTGGAATTCTGGTGCAACTTTAGTCAATGGCAAAACTACGCTTTGATTGTAATGGGGCCATGGTTTTCATTTTGAAGTAAGGCTGTATTATAGTGTAACCCTTCTGCCAGGGCAGGCTGGCAGGACAAGGGCTGTGTTCTATATCTAGGGGTTTCCCAATGACACACCACAAACTGGTTCGAGCCCCCATTCAGATTTCTGGGAATCCCGCACTGTTTCCTGGGCACCCCAAATAGGTAAGGCTTCTCTACTCGCAAGTATGAAACTGTAGTAAACAGAATGCAAAAGGCCAAATACAGAGACCAGCACTAATCTAGAAAAATTAGCATAGAGCGAAGCTCCCAACAAGCCACCCCACATAACAGAACATACAAACTTAATGGCAAAACTAGCACTGACCTGGGGAATCAGTGCTAACTAGGCTCCCAACCAACCCTAGGGTAGGTAGGGAGTTTCTTTCATGCCAGCTGTCGGCCGATGCCATCTACTGGTCACTCACTCCATCCTCTAGAACTGTTTCTTAACTCCACCTGCTGTCTGCCGACTCCACCCTCTGGTCACTCATGCCGCCCAGCTCACTGCTGGCCGCTCTCACCATCTGCTGGCTCTGGCCGCTGGCCGCTGGCTCTGCCTACCCTTCACTCGTGCTGCCCGGCTCGCCACTGGTCACTCTCACCACCCACCAGCTGGTCACCCCATCGCTGCTCCTCTTCAGCTCAGAGACAGAAGGACTCTCTCCCTCTAGTGAGCTCCATAATTTCAGCTCTCTTAGTCTTTAAGTAGCTGCTAGTGCTACTTCCATACCAAAGAACAGGAGAAGTGATAGAGAAAGAGGCAAACTGCCTCAAGCATTGAAACAATGCCACACCCCCACCCCCACCCCCACCCCCGTTTTTCAATCCTCTTTTTAACTAAGGGTAGTTTTGAAACAAACAGAGAGTAGCAGTTCACACAAGGACACTATTTCATATTTTCCCTTAGTAGAATTACAGATATTGATAGATTTGTGAGCAGACTAACCTCAAATACCATTACCCACTATGCCCTGCACCAAGTATGCTAATCAGCTAGTTGTACCCTTTTGTGTTCATGCTAATACAAAACTCATGCAGATTAGAAGCCATCCTCAGAAGCTGTTAGGCACAGCTTCTAAGCCTGCCTTACAATAGTTTGCATGTTAACTTCTGAATAGATTAATATTTCTTTACCACCCTAAAGTTCTATAAAGTCACTCTCTAAAATAGATATAGTCTATGTTTTATTTTTGTTGTTTTAGACTCTTACATCCAATTTTTATGTTTCAACATATTAATATAGTTCATTAATTTTCTAAAAGCCAAGAGAACTGTTAATTCAACAAGTTGGCAAGCTGGCAAAACCCAGGACTTAAAGTCAATTAAAGCAGCAATGTTTATTCATAGGTTACATTTTTTGTGTAAAAAAAGTCCTTTCTTCATATTACTGAAAATATAGAAACAAAACTGCAAAATGTAAGCATTATTAGTCAGATGTTCAGAGGAGTTAAGGGCTAGATTTACAAATAGCATCCCAAGTCACAGCCAGGTTTTTGAAGGAACTTTATTTCCAGGTAGGTACCCAGATATTCCATGGTGTTCAGCTCCCTTTCAGACACTTACAGTTAATTTTTCAAGAGTTCAGCATTCAGTACACTGAGCTGTTATAAAAATATGACAAACCCTTTGATTCCCAAATGGGTGTCAATCTTGTTTAAAAATTGGGACACAACAGTGGATGCTGAGCTCTTTTTGAAAATCTGCCCTTTTTTGTTTATAAAAATTGTAAAATATGAATCTTTTTGCTCATATTAATGGCATATAGAAGAAATAAAACATTAGGTATCCTATTTATATTCAGCATTAAATACTTTGTTTCTTCTGATTACATCTTCCTATTTGCCTTTCTGGTGTTCTGTGGTTCATTTCATGAACTTTCCTCATATTGTCTCTTGAGTTGTCCTAGGGTTGCGATATAAAGGTAGTAAATGATCCATGTCAGCTATGTCTGTCTGGGGAGCTTTTGCTTGACCTCTTTTTTTGTTTGTTTGTTTCATGTTTAGTTCATTGAGATTGTTTTATTCTTTGTTCTTGTATGTCATTTATTTTCCATCTTAGTTAGGTAAAATAGGAGAGGTCCTGATTCATCACTCTTGAGACTAGTTTTATTTAGATGTAACACTACTAATTTTAACTAATGTAGAATTAGTGTAACAGTGTGAGTCTAGCATAAATAAATAGTCCAGTGCTTGGTTTCTGCTGACCACTTGGATGCAGTCAGAGTCTTCAACCAGTGATGATCCTCAGACTACAATTTTGAAACCACTATAACAAAATATTTGGGGTTAGATTTACAAAAGGGCTCAGTGTTGGTCTAATTCTCCTTCCACCTGAAGCCAACTGGAGTTTCACTATTAACTCCCGTGGAAGCAGATTCCGGATGATGTTGAGCACTTTTGAAAGTTGTACCCTCAGATATAAGTTAAATATTATCTTCTTCCAGGAGTTGCTGCTGCTGCTGTTACAGGCCTTATTACGTCACTGGGTTTACCAGTTTCACATGTGACTAGTTCACTTCAAGAGCCTAAATTGCTGTGTATGTTTGTTCTTCCAGTTCAGAGCAATTGCAAGTATATTAATGAAACTATGCTCATGGATGGACAATATATCATATATAGTCAAAAACAGATGTCTTATATTACTTGCTGTGAAATAGAAACCTGTATATAGCAATTTGTTAGATATTTATCAGTAAATTTACTTTAAAGTGAATTCAGTAATATACTAGTATTTTGGAATATATTGCTTAAACAGAAATTACCGAAATAGACATTGTCAGCCTCCTGGGCCACAGGAAAATCAACATACAGCCATGAAGCAGACATTTTTATATATTTGTAGGCTGATTAACATAGCCATTGGCAAAGGAAATCATCCTCTATATGTGATGGATCCATTGTTTTCTTCTGCCATACTGCATTATGGCATATCCAGAAACTCTTCTAAACATGTTTACTTAGATTAGTTCTGTCATGTTCATAATTAATTAATATGATAATCTCAGAAAAATTAGCTACATGGAGTGATGAAACACGAGCTGGGTAGGTAATTGTATTTTGTTATTCCATTGTCCTCACTGGGGCTGACCGTTGAGGTACTGAGCACCCTTATTTTGCACTGACTTTATTCAAGTCAGTGGGAGTGAAGGGTGCTGAGCATCATGCAGATGACACTGAGTATTTTAAAGACTTGGCCCGTTACTTTGCTCTAATAACTTCCTTCATCAGAATGTATATATTTTAGCAAACTGTTCTAGTTCTGAATTCATGTTATGGGATTATTATGTGCTGATCATTTGATATTCAATATTTTAACACTTGTCTAGTCCACATAATCTTTTCCTCCATTTTTGCAGCTGGCATTTTTGCAGCAGAATTTAATTTTCAGACATCTTTCAGCAAATCAACAAATAGAGCAGCTGTGTATTTGTTTGTCAATTAATTAAATTTTTATATTAAAACATTGTAACTCTTTGATGGTGCCTGAATAGTGATAGTTAAAGTTGCAATTATTTAAATATTTTCACAGCAAGTAATTTAATTTAAAAAAACCCAAAATATTATCAGTGGAAACTCTGCCTTCATTACTTGGATGAAAAGTGAAGAACTGCTTTCTTTTTAATTTTCTTTTTAGGAATAAGTATTTATATATCCCACAAAACATTGCTTACACAATACTGATAACAGTTCAATAATCCAGGGCTGCCAACATGACAGAATGTCAGGTTTTCCCTCTTAATTCAGTAGGAGGTTAGTACAGTACCATTTTTTTCAGCTATAGAAAGAAGTAGAGGTTTCCGTTTCTTCTATCTGTCTACTTCAGGTTAGAACCAATAAAACGAAGGTGCCTGTCTCAGCTGTTATAGGTCCTCAGTGTTGTTAAAAGCACAGTGTCATAGAAGATGAATCTAGCCATTTTGCTCACCTCATAACCAGAAATGAAAAAATAGTGATGATGTTAAATACAAGCAAAACACCATACTCACCCATACTTATCAGCCAATTTCATGGCCTGGCCCTTCCTCCCAAAATCATAGGTATGGAGCTAACCATTCCAGTGTGTCCCATATTGAGCTCTTTGGTATCAGATTTTCAAAAGTGACTAAATGACTTTAGAGCCTAAGTCCAATTTTTAACAATGACTAAGTTCCATTGGCTTTCAGTGAGACTTACACATCCAGTGGCCACGTGTGCAAAGGTATTTAGGCACCTAAAGATGAAAGTGCGCTTTTCAGTTAGATTTTTAAAAGTGCCTAAGCAAGTTAGGTGCCTTACTCTTAAAGTGAAAGACAGTAAGGTACCCAGACATCTTGGGTGCTTTTGAAAATCCCCCTAGGTACCTATCTGCATCTTCAAGTGCCTAAATAACTTTGAAAATCTGGCTTTACATGCCTAAGTCATTTTTGGAAAACAGAATTTCAGCTCCTAAGTTATGTAGATGCTTCTGCAAATTATACCCTTCATGCTAAGGTGGGAAAATGCATTTCAGAAACAAACATCCCTTTTTGAAAATGCATTGTTTGCAGCTTTATCTGTTTGATTCCAGGCAAAGGGTCCCTGCTGATGAGAAATATAGCAATATGGCACAAAGGGAGAGGTAATCCAAACCGTCACTTTGCGGTACACTAGAGGAAGAGGCTACCATTGCAGATTCAAAACCTCCGTTATGTTTCCAGCAAGAAAGACTACCTACTCATCTGGATTCTGCCCCTTTTTCAGTTTCGTGGTGTATATACGGTATAACCACATGCAGATATATTGCAGTGGTCTAGCTTGAGATGAGAAAGTTTGGTGTGATGCCGAATATAATTTACACTCTGGGCAACATAGGGTTAATGAGCTAATATGTGCTTAGGTGGCTCCGACTGCCCACATATGAGAAGGATGTCAAACTTGGAGGGAGGAGCTTGAAAGGGGGAAAACCAGCACAGTTCGGGGAATGGGGTGAAGTGAGGGAGTTGACTGAGCTATAGGGAAATGGAGGCAACAGCTGTGTTAGTCTAGTTCAGCAAAACCAATAATGAGTGGTTTGCCCCAGTGGTCAGTCCTGAGGCCAGTTCTGTTCAACATTTTCATTAGTGTTCTGGATGATGGGATAGATTGCACACTCAGTAAGTTTGCAGATGACACCAAGCTAGGGGAACGGTAGACACACTGGAGGGCAGGGCAGGATTCAGGGAGAGCTAGACAAACTGGAGCAGTGGGCCAATAGAAATCTCATGAGGTTCAACAAGGACAAGTGCAAAGTCCTACACTTGGGAAGGAAAAACCCCATGCACTGCTACAGGCTGGGGAGTGATCAGCTAAGTAGCACTGTAGAAAAAAGCCAGTGCGTCATGATGGATGGGAAGCTGCATATGAGTCAGCAGTGTGCTCTTGCTGCCAAAAAGGCCAATGGCATACTGGGCTGCATCAGAAGAAGTGTTGCCAGCAGATCGAGGGATGTGATCATTCCCCTCTATTCTGCACTGGTGAGGCTGCATCTGGAATACTGTGTCCAGTTTTGGGCTCCCCCCTACAAAAAGGATGTGGACAAATAAGAAAGAGTCCAGTGGAGGGCAACAAAAATGATCAAAGGGCTGAAGCACAAGACCTCTGAGGAGAAACTGAAGGAACTACGCTTATTTAGCCTGCAGAAGAGAAGACTGGGGGGAGATTTGCTAGCAACCTTCAGCTACTTGAAGGGATGCTCCAAGGAGGATGGAGTTCAGCTGTTCGCAGTAGTAACAGAAGACAGAACAAGGAGCAATGGTTTCAAGTTGCAGCTGGGGAAGTTGAGGTTGGATATTAGGAAAAACTGTCTTACTAGAAGGGTGGTGAAGCATTGGATGGGCTATCTAGGGAAGTGGTGGAATCTCCATCTTTGGAGATATTTAAGGCTCACTTAGACAAAACCCAGGCTGTGATAATTTAGTGAGAGTGGTCCTGCTTTTTTGGCAGGGGGTTGGACTAGATGACCTCATGAGGTCCCTTCTAACCCTGTGATTCTATGAAAACAAACAAATTCTTGTGGCACTGTTAAAGTCCAACACATTTTATTTATAACATGAGCTTTCATGGGAGAGATCCTACTTCATCAGAAGCTTGAAAATGAAAGAAAAACAGTATAAAAAGAAGGAATAAATGCAGTGAAGCAAGTGTAATCACAGTAGCAGGTCAGATTACTTCAGCAAATCAAAAGAGTTGTGTTGATTCAAACGTAGTGGAACAACTGATAGTGAGGGTGAGAGAGGTGACAATCACTGTTTATAATGAAGAAGCCAGTCAATATCACTATTCAAACCCAAGCTGATGGTATCAAATCTGCATATAAATTCGAACTCTGACGTCTTGACCTAAAATAAACCTGTTGAAGGATTGCAATGGATCATCCTTCACAGAGTGGCTAGGGATATTGAAATGATCTCCTACTGGTTTTTGAATGTTGTCCTTCCAGATGTCAAATTTGTATCCATTTATTCTTTTGCACTGAGACAGTTCAGGTTGTCCAATGTATAAGGCTGATGGGCATAGTTGGCACATGATGGCATATATCCCATTGGTGGCTGAGTAGGTAAATGAGCCCCCAGTGGAGCAGCTGGTTTGATAGCTCCTATCATCATGTCATAGATATGTGGGCAGAGTTGGCATCAGGGTTTGTTTCAGAGATATGTGCCTGCACTAGTGTTTCTGTTGTATGGTATGGAGTTGCTGGTGAGTATCTATTTATGGTTGGGGGACTGTCTGTAAGCAAGGAGAAGTCTGCGTCCCCAGGTGTGAGAGAGTGACGGATTGTCTTGAAGTATGGGCTATATAGATCCTTGTTGCTGTATTGCAGGGGTTTGATTTGGGTGGTGACCAGTGGTGTTCTGTTGTTGTCTCTGACCCTAAATGAAGTCACTCTCGAAACCAAAGAATAGTCTGTTAAAAATGGGAGGGAGGGGGAACGGAGGATAGAAGTAGAAACAGAATCAGATAATGATGAGATCAGTAAAAAAGCAAAGCTGAGGAAGGAAATAAACCAAAATGTTATAATTATAAGATCCCTAATGAAAGAAATAAGATTAGGTGATGCTATCCTTGTGGAAGTAGCTAAGTAGATTTTAAAAAGCGCAGGGGAGATTGTAAGAGCAAGGAGGCTGAGAGATGATGATCTTCTAGATGAATGTAGAAAAAAAAAAGAAAGCTGATACACTGCTAAAAACCAAAATGCTTGGGCAAGATAAAATAAGTTGCCAGCTGCAAAGTTATTTGACTGAAATAAAGGGGGAAATATATGCAATGCTATTTGAGCTGACCAATGATGAGAGAACTGAAAGCACAGGAGAAGATAAAGTGTTAATAAATTAGTGACTAATTAGTAAACAAGGAGGAAGAAGCAAAGCTGTCAACAGCTGTACCGATTACATTTAAAGGAAGGGCTCTACCTGAGAAAGTAACAATTAAGTTTTCAGATATTCATAGCTGTGCCACATATTGGCTGCTTTTTTAAGGTTTTGTTAAGTGCCAACAGTATGGTCATGAAGTAGCTGTTTGTAAAGGGAAAGTAAGATATAGTAAATATGCAGAAAAGCATTCCTATGGAAATCGTATAGAGACAAAGGTTTAATGTAGTAAGTCTGGCATAGAGGGGGTGTTTTATGGCAAGGCAAGCCAAAGAGATAGAAAAGCAAAACTTGCGAATAACATGTCTTCTGTGGACATTGTAAGGAGACTTTCAAAGCATCAGGTGGTGAAAGAAGAGACAATCTGCACTGGAAACAGGGAGCTGCAGGCATAGCCTCAGTCTATAAAGCGTATGATAAACACTGTACAAGGAATAGGTGATGACATTCTAATAATGAAAAAAGAAAGGTTTATGGCATTTATCATAGGAGTGATAAATTGTACATCACAGACTGTACAAATGAAAATTATAGTAGCAGAAAAAAATACTTACATATTAGTACCATGTCAATGTCTCTATTCATGTAATTTTGAATGAAGTTAATAATGAAATATGACTAGTATGGGGACCCCCATCTTTTGTTAGAATATGCACAGTCTGATAGCACATGGTCAAAAGCCAAAATAAAATGTCCTGGAAACAAAAGCTAAACCATATGTCATATTTGTCCAAGAAACATGATTGGTTGAAAAACTTCCATGGGAAATAATGGGGTATATTGCCTTTAGGCAAGACTGAAAACTATGATGAGGAGGTGCCATTTGTATTTTCATAAAGGAAATATTAAACTTCATAGCATTGGAGAATGAAGAAGCAAGCCTAGAATATAGTGCTGTTGAGATCCCAATGCACATTTTTTTTAAGGTTTATGATCTCTATAACCCATGTGGGAAATTAGAAAGTCTGGAGCTACAAGAAATAGTGAAATGTGCTGAAACACCGTATTTTATATGCAGTGACCTAAATATAATAAATTGTGGGGAAATAAGATAACTGATAAAAATGGTTCATGTTGAGAAAAGTTCATTGATAGACACAATCTAGTGGCTTTAAATAATGGCATTCCAACTAGGTTTAATGTGGCAGATGGTAACTTTTTCTGCTTACACCTGGGAATTATAATAGCAGATGATGCGAGTAAATGCACAGGAGAGAAGGAATAAGTGATCATTTGCCTGTATTGATTACTTTTTAAGGGCAAGGTATGGTTGAAATGGAAATGGAAAGTTTGGAAAATTTCCAACAAGGAATTTGAGGAAAGCTAGCTGGAAACTCTTTATAAGTAAATGTAGTGAATTTGTGAGTAATCATAGTGGGAATGATGGCATTGAGAATTTCAATGGCAATGTAGCAAAGGGATTAATAGCAGCAGCTACTGTAGCCATATCTAGGCTATTGAAGTACTCAAAAATGAAGACTCACTTCATGGTGGAATGAGGAGTATAAAATGGCAGTTAGAGAAAGGAACAAAACCCTCCAAAAGCAAAAAAAAAAAAAATACAATGAATAGTGAAGATCTAGTGAAGTATAAAAAAAGTCAATAGCACAAAAAATTCTAAAATATCAAAGAAAGAGGTGGAAGAAGTACTGCGGGCAAATAAACAAAAATTCCAAAATGTCAGAAATACACATTCAAAATAGAAGAAAGAATGGAATTTACACTAAAAGCTGCATGCCACATCCTGTTGGGACTGACAACATAGTTAGAAGATCTGATAATGAGAAAGCAGAAGTTTCCCAGTGGAGTAAGTAATGATGAAAATCAAAGAGAAGTTTTCCACCAGATTAAAAGACAATGCATTGAAGACAATCATGATCTATTATGTCATTAGAGGAAACATGAAGATGCTATACCAAATGAATGGTTTGGTATGCAAGAACTTGAGAAATTCATCCCCAGGTAAAGCTAATATATGTAACAATGTTTAAATATCTCTCTGAAAGCAGTCTGAGGCGGGGCTGGTTCTACCCATGAGCCAAAGAGGCACTGACTCTGGGCACCGCAGGCTAGTGGCGCTGGGAAGTGGGGCGGGCTGGCCCAGAAGCCTGACCTCATGCTCCTGCCCCTCCCATGAGCCAACCACTCCACCCCAGGGGGTGGAGAGAGCCAGCCCATGGGGCAGACTCCAATCTCTCGCCCAGTCTCTGGGCTGACCCACTCAGACCAGCTGTTCCCAGGGGCCAGAGTGCACCAGCCTAGAGTGGAGGAATACTTTAACTGGAAAAAATGAATTTGGAAACAAGTTTCCAGTATAGTTTAAACAGATGTATAATCAGCACATGACAAATGTAATTGTGTATATATATATATTTTTGCTGAAAGGTTTGTATTTCTGGTAAATGAACATGGCAAGATTCCTCCTCCTTCTTACTGCCATTTCAAAGACAATACTTTCTAACAGAAAAAGTAGGAGTATTTTAGGCCTACACACACAAAGCAAAAATTACACCATTATTTCTGTAGCTAGTCCTATTATTTTTATTCAGAAAGTGTTAGGATTTTGACATTTTTTTCACTGGGTACATATACAAGGCCACAGCACTTTACACATTTTTATGGTGGAGTGAAAGAAGAAGAATGCACTCAGTCATTGGAGAGATGACTGAATTTTGCCTGAAAGTTCATTTTTGTTGGATTCCATTGTTTTCCTGCTATCCTCAGTGGCAAGGAATGCAAAACCACATAATTTAATTTGGGTAACAAAGCATGTAAGAGTAGTTCCTGCCATTTGGACTGTCTTTCTGGAGCATTTAAGTGGCGTGGCCATATGGCAGCTGCAATCAGTGTCAAACAGGGAAATAGCTACAGCTGCTTATAAACCCATTAAGAGAACAAGGCTTTGGTATTTGCTTAGAGATATGCTGAAGGATGGTATGAAATGTGGAAAAGAATATATTGAAATAGGCTGAATTCATAAAACCGATTTTAACAGTGTCAGAACTGGAGACAAGTTCAAAGGCCAAGAAACCCCTATTTATTTCTCAAACAAATTGATCTACTGTTCACTAGTAACTAAATAGCAATTCATTTTCCTCAGTTTAACAGTATTCCAGGATGCAGCTTTCAGGAATTGCAAAACAGTACCTTATCTTGGTCAGCCTAGATCAGAGGTTCTTAACTGGGGCAGGGTGCAGGAAGGGAGTCCAAGGGGTTCAGGAGTTATAATTTAAACACAGAATTTGTAATAAACATGTTTGATTTATGTATTATACATTTATCAATCCATTAAACAATTTAAAAGCACAATCAAAATTGATAATCACTGATTTTTTTTTTGTGAGGGTACAGGGTTACCATGTATATCTGTAAGAGGTGTGGGGCTTCTGAAAGGTTAAGAACCCCTGATCTAGATGGTCTATAGAAATTTGGGCCCTTTTGCTGCAGTATGATGTGTGTAGAGAAGAAACTTCTAGTAACATGGAGTCTACCCACGTAGGACACAGCCATAGCTACCTGATACATAGATCCTGTTACGGATGCCATATGGCCGAAGCATTTTTGGGCTCTTTATCAAGCTCAGTAAAGGTGATGCTATGGGTTAGCATCACTCAATAGTCTTATAATACCTCATAAAAATAATGTCTATTAATTTCAGATATGCTGGTATTATTTAGGTAGTAATAATTCAGAAATCTTCTGCTTTATACTGATGCTATTAAACTCTACGGGGAAGACAAAGAATGCTGAATTCAGATGTCCCCAGGGAAGTAACCAGGAGAGCCAGGTTTTTATAAACATTATTTTAAAATGTAAATATACTTCCAAGATTTTGAAAATGTGATTAACCAATTTACAGACAAACTCAAACTGTGAGAGCAACAAAAGCCAGGGTTTAAGCATCCCTCAGTTATTACAGCAACAGTTTGACTTAATCCTATGACTTACACTCCCCTGCATTTATTTTGCTTCTATTCTGTAAGTTCCCCATCTTCAAACTTCTGATGAAGTAGGATTTTCTCGCATGAAAGCTCATGCAGTAAATAAATTTGTTAGTCTTTAAAAGTGCCACCAAACTTCTTGTTTGTTTCATTCTTACTGAGATATCTATCATACTACCATACTAAAATATGAAGAGACAAAGGGCTGGAACAAAAATATAGGCCAGAAGTAGGAGGCAGAAAAAGCATCAAGTGTTCTATAAATATGACTCTTGTATGACTAATGCACAGTGATTGACCAGCACTATTAGACAATGAAAACATAGTATGTTGGCAGGTTTCAGGATGATACTTTCAGATACCTTGAGGAGATTCACATATTTATATCTTATAAGTTAGCACATATATTCAGCTGCTTTTTCACTGGTTTGAGATTTTAAGCCTTTGTAGTTTATGCATATTGTAATATTAAATATATGTTTTTGTGTATACATACAAACACACACCCTCCATTTGTGGAAATGGCAGGCACTTGATAAATGAATTTATCATGCATCTTTGATCACCTCACCTGCTAGGAGCATACTAGTCCTTCTTCCCGAAGGACTATTGTAATGTCCCTAACCCTTCCTAACTATTCTGTGATTATCATAATAGTATCTGAGCACCTTCCAATAGTGCATTAACAACATGACGACATATCTGTTCTCTCATCTTCTTGGGAGAGAAATGTCTGCAGTGTAGTGTTTTGTTTGAGGATTATATATAAAATAAAAATCACATTGCTCTGTATGTACGTTAGTGAAGACAAGCTCAAAGCCGTGCACTTGCTCTTAGAGTGCTAAATAAGGAGGATTGTGATAATTCGTAGTTCCCGGTAGAGATCATTCCACAGATTTGGGCTGATCCCAAGAAATCTTCTCCAACACAGCTATTCCCTAATTGTAGAATGTTCTGGTGTGTGAGGGGAGAAAAGTAGTAGACAACGGTCTTCATCCTACAGCTTTAATCAAAGTTTTACGTACCCTGGAACCAGGCCATGGAGCATCTTGAAAATAAACACTGAGATCTTGAAATTTATTTGGTATTCTATTTGTAACCAGCATAGGGATGAAGCAACAGCTTTGATGTCTTCTTGGTAGCCAGTGTTGCTGAGGACACTGCTTCAGCGTTCTGTGCCAGCTGGAAATTCCAAAACACAAAAAGCTTCATGCCCAGATATTCTGTAGGAACAGCCATAACTGTTTCTAAAGCAATGCGCCAGTGAAATGTTTTCTCCACTCCTAAATGTGGAATTTACTCACCACCACTATAAAAAAAAATACTGGCTGACATTGCAACCCTGCACCAATAACAGTTTTTTTCTGCAAGTAAATGTCAAAGGCTAAAGTCCAATATCTTGCTGTTCTGAAGGGCTAAAAATAGAAAAGAGAATTTCCTACTTCATGGACTTATAGATTTGTAATGTCAAAAGGGACCATTATGATCATCTACTTTGTCCTGCAAAATGCAGGCCACAGAACTTCACCCACTCACTCCTGGAATAGACCCCTAAGCTATAACTGAGTCACTGAAGTCCTCAAATAATGATTTAAAGACTTGAAGATACAGTAGACTATAAAGTCATAATTTTTTTAAGCAATTTAAAAGCTATTTTGGGGCACTTTAGCTTATTTTGCATAGCTCGCTCTAACCCTGTCTTGTTCAACTCATGATAACTAAGTTGCCTGGCTTTAGTGGTACACAGATAATTTTAAACAGTTAATTATCCCCCTGAAATGTTGCTAACATAGTTTTTTTGTTTCAAATGATATATCTACAATCTAATTGGCTGGGCGGAGTGCTGCAGGTTTTATTGGCACTCAGTCTGGCTGACCTAGAGCTCTCTGTTAGAACTCCATCGCTCATAAGTAATGTAACCATCTCAAACTCATGCCAATAACACTTTTATACCCTATCACACCAATGTGTGTGTGTATTTCTACTATATTGCTGTGAAGGGATACTGTATATTTTCACTCATTCAAATGAGGATTTAAGAATCTTTTTCCCCTGTGCTATCAGTCAAGCTTTGTGATATCTAAATCTTGCTATGACAGTTAATTTCATCTTGTTGACTAGAAAAGCAATAAAATATGAATTTGCTGTCTCCACAGTGCGAAAGAGAGGTGGCAAAAGATGACTTTAAGTCAGTTGAACCTAAAATTTACTGGAGTCGTGTGCGTGACTGGGAGGAAAAAATTCTATGCTGAAATACGTACTCTTTGTTTTGTGTCACAGACACAGATACAAGCACCAAGATCATTTTGCTCATTTAAGTTAAATCTAACATTTACTTGTACTTTATTTTAATTAAATTTTTCTGATCTTAACCACTATTCTGCAAACAGGAACAAGCAGATCTGACAGATGCTCTGCCATGTCCCTTTTCCTCTTGCTTATGCCTGAATCGACACAATGTGCTGTATGGTGGTCACTATTAAAAGACTTTATAAACACAGTAGTGACCAGTATTCCACAATATTCTCTTATATTTAAAATTGGAAGGAAAACCTTGATACTTCAGATACATAAGCTCCCATCAAACTTTATCTAGGTGAGTAACACCGTCTACATTTGTGTGACTGAGTATAAGCAGGATTGAGTAGTTGTTATGGTGTCTCAGAAATAATGGTACAGTACCAGCTGACAAACGTTGACTTTTTCTCATATTGACCACTGTATGCTCAAAGTAGATCAGGCCTTGACAAATCTGTTTCTGGTCACCATGGTGACCAGTTTTAATAGCCTGTCACCTAGCTTCACTGCAGAAATGTAATGAAGGAGCACCCTCTGGTAATGAAAAGTAAAATTGTTCGTGCCTAGCTGTGAGTCAGTTTTGTCCACCTCTGCGGTAGACTGACCTAACCTCCCTGTATTCAAGCCACTGCAAAAGCTGGAGATGGTTTGGGCTTGTTGCCCAAGTTTGTGCCCAGTGAGTCTAGGTAGATTTGTACTCAGGGAACTAGCCCAACCTAGCCCCCATGCTATCTGCAGCTGCAGTGTTATTTTTCACATGTTAGCTTGAGAAGAGCTAGCATGTGTCTGTCTGCCCACCGTGGGAAATGTGCTCCTAGCTGCAGCGCAGATGTGATGCAAAAGGAACGCAGATCATTTCTTCCTCAGAGCCTCAGCTAGTGTAAATTTTCATAGCTTCACTGAAGTCAATGACAATCTTCCTGTGACAATTTATAACAGCTGATGATCTGCCTCCAATTTAGAATGAAGGCCAGGCAAACAATTTCTAGTACCATTATTCCTCCACTAAGTGCTAATAAAATGGGTGGCTTCACAAAGCAAAAAGAAATGTTTTCCCCAAGCTTATGTGTATGTACAACATACAGAATCCAAGCGATTTATCAAGAAAACATACTCTCATATGTTTAATAATCTACTTAAAGTGGAGAGCGCACTGAAAGCATTTGTCATGAAAATTGGAGGTACACTCTTATTTAAAATGTAGATAACTGCAAACTGAATACAAATCATACATCATTCTTCACTGTCACTTTAAATGACAGAATGTGCCACATTGTCAATACAAAAAAAGCACATTAAATTTCATTGCAAGCAGCTTGCTTATCTGCATTGGTAAGCTGGTGCTCTAATCTCTTGATGTCTGCATTATTAGACTTCGCTTTTTAACATGAGTATTCTAAAACAATGAGCCAGCAAATCAAATAACTCTAAATGCTCAATTATGTTAAATAGCCTTGTTTGGATACTTTTTCCCCCAAATAAAGCTAAGCAAATATTAATAAAATGGAGAAAGCATTATAATAACATGTTTTAAGCTTGTTATTTAGAGGATTAAAATGATAGCTGAATAGCAAATAAATAATACAAGGTACACTGAATCATATTTGCCAAACTTTCTAAACTGTTTGTCAAGCCAATGCGTAAATGCAACAACAGAGTATAGTCTGTTTCTCATAAAAATCTTAAATCCATCCAGACAACATGACGGAGGCACAGGATGGGTGAAAGAAGGGAGAGAGCCAAAAAAGGGGCAGAGGAGTCTTCCAGTGGGTCAATGGGGATCCTACTATAACTTGCTGACCGGGGATCTAACCACAAAACTAAACTGAAGTCTGCTTTTCCTGGGCTGTTTGACCCCATAACAAATCCTGTTGTTTGCAGCTGGTAGGAGGCATCTATCTCTTTCCTTGGCTCAGGCTCAACTAAGTTGGAAGCCCCCCCCTTTACTTCCTGTCCCACCCCTTGACTTCTGGCAGGCAGACTGAGCCAGGCCTGTCTCCACCCACATAGGAGAAGAGTGTGACTCCTCCCCCTCTAGCTCAATGGGAAGCTAATCCAGCTCACTATTGTACTCTACATAAAATCTTCTGGATCCCTAATAGTTCAACTTCTGATCTCAGTTCCTGTAATTATAACTAAAGTGAGATGGGAACTCTCCAAGTCTGGTGTAGCAGTTGCATCTGACGAAGTGAGTTGGAGCCCACAAATGCTTATGTCTGATGAAATCTGTTAGTCTTTAAGGTGCCAAAGAACTCTCGTTGTTTTTGTCGGAGGTAATGGAATTACGTTATTTATTTACCACAACTAGTGGCTGGTTTCCTATGTGATTAAATGAATGAATGGAAAGTAGAAAAAAAAAAAAAAAAACAAACCTGGGATTTTGGTGATGGGCCTTGGGTTCATATGATAAGAAGAGACCTTGTGGCCTTTGCAGGCCAAGATCCCCACCGCGCTGCATCCTCTGCCTTTCTTGCGTGGTGGGAGAAGGTGCTAGGACTCAGCACAAGCTGAGTCGTAGGGGTTAGACTGAGGAGATCCTACCCCGTGTTATGGGCAAGAGTAAAGAGTCCTATAACCCTTGCACCAGTTCTGGGTTATATGGTATGGAGCCCTGGCACCAGTTTTGGCAAGGAGTCCTGTAGCCCTTGCACTGGAACCCATAAGTGCCTGGTATAAGAGTATGAATGATGGTAGCGCTCCTCCTGTGTGTTTAGGTTTAATAAAAGCTTCAGTCTGCTGCTTAATTCCATGCATATGTCTGCTCCATTTTGCACTTGAAAGGAGTACATTAGTGTTACATCCATGTTTACTCTTCCCTCCTCCTCCACTGCAGCCTGAGGAATGATGATGAAAATGCTGAGCTGAGCTTATGCTGTGCTTCAAGAACTAGATGAGAGGTGTCAAATGTATGGTCCATGAGCCACATCCGGCCCACCTAGGGTACCAGTCCAGCCCACAGAACTGCTGTCGGGGCTGTGCCTGGGAGCTCTCTGCAGCAGAGCAATGAACAGCAAAGCATACAGGCTGCCAGCACAGCAGGGTGAGGCATGATTTAGACTCACATGATCCAAATCACAGCACAGAGGAACAAAGGAAGCACTCCAGCCTAACCCAGCTCAGTTCTGCTATGGTCTGCCAACCAGAGTCTCAATCACAGCAGGCTAGTCTGGGCTCCTGGAAAGCCATTGCACCGCCTCCCACTCCAACTGTTCACTGTTAATCAATCGGCATATGTTAATTTGATTGACAACATATTGCACAAATCACATATAAAAGAGGAAAAAGTGGCTGGGGCCCATGTGGGAACAAGCCAATCAAAGGCCAGCCAGGAGAGAGCCCAGCCAAAGGGCACCAAGCTCAATGACTGATAGTGAGTGAGCAGGGAAGAGTGGAGAGGCAGGAGCCCAGCCTGCCTGTGGCTGTGACTGAGACTGATTGCCTGCCACCATGTGGTAGGGCAAGTGGAAAGGGAAGGGGAAGGGGGGGACTCTGGGGGCTTCACAAGAGAGAAAGTGGGATCAGGAGTCAGCATGGGGAAGGGGAGCCCACAGGGCAGGGGAAAGGGAATGTGCTGGAGAGCCTGCAGAAGAGGAGAAGAGAAAGGGGAGTCCTTGCCACTCTGAACGTGGCTGGGGGTAGGACTGGGATGCCTGTGCAGACACATGACCTGCGATGTGTCCTGCCTTCCAGTGTGCCCCCCCCACATTGAATGAGTTTGACACTTCTGACCTAGCCCCTGTTTGTCTTCCTGTCCCAGTTTTCTGTTCCCTATATCCCATCTCCCCTTTGAGACCTAAACATCAGTTCTGTTCTCAGGGCATCAGTTGTGTTCCCATGCTTGAGTGCTCCATGAGCACCAGCTGGACCATGTTCCATTGGCGGCTTCCCCCACTTCCAGTGGGAAGTGGGGGAAGGAAAGAGCAGGTGGCCAGGAGCCTGCAGAGTAGCTGGACTACCAGAAAGGAGCTGTCAGTGAAGCTGAGAGCCTGGTTTAAAGGTAAAATAGTGCTTAGCTTTTATCTTGGTGTTTTTTTATCCATAGATCTCATTATATTCTAAAGAGGAGGGGAAATATCATCAACGAAGAAACTGAACCAGGCAGAGGTGACATCATCTTTCCAAGAGCACAAGTTAGATAATTCGCAAAACCTTCTCCATGTCAAACAAATTAAAATCTGCATCCAATGAGTTCAGAGCCATTTCCAGCTATAAAAATGCTGAAATTTACTTATGTAATTCTGAATTAATATTTCTTGTGTTCAGTGAATCATATATTATTTTGCAATACCTATCAGTCTAGAGTAATATATTTTATCTAAGTTCTCTGTCTATAAACACATTAGATTCCAAAGGGGCAGCCATGTTAGTCTATATATAGCAAAAACAATGAAAAGTCCTGTGGCACCTTAAAGACCAACAAATTACTTTGTGCATTCCTTTTTGTGGGCTGCTACCCACTTTGTCAGCTGCATAAAGTGGAAACTGCAGTTAGGAGAGGGGTGTGTGTGTGTGTGTGTGTGTGTGTGTGTGTGTGTGTGTGTGTGTGTATTGTAGGATGAGAAGTATTACAATGGGAAGGGCAAGTGCTAACATAGTTAGGTCAGTGTGGTAGATGAGTCCCATTCACACCAGTTGATTAGAAGGTGAGAATGTGTGAACAGGGACAATGACTTTCTGTAAAATGATAACCATTCCAAATCCCTATTCAGACTCAGTTTGATTGTGTCAAGTTTGCAAACGAGTTCCAGCTCTTCAGTTTCATGCTGATGTCTGTTTTTGAAGTTCTTTTGTAGAAGTACGGCAACTTTCAAGTCTGCCACAGAGTGTCCAGGGAGATTGCTCTCCTACTGATTTATGGATGTTACCATTTTTGGTAACAGTCTGGTATAGCCAATGTACAAGGCAGAGGGGCACTGCTCGCCCATGATGACATGTATCACATTAACAGATATGCAGGTGAATGAGCTCCTGATAATATGGCTGATGTGGTCAGGACTCGTAATGGTGTCACTGGACTCAGTATATGGGCATAGTTGACAATGGGATTTGTTGCAGGGATAGGTTCCTGTGTTAGTGTTCTGGTTGTTTGGTATCTGGTTGCTAGGGAGTATTGGCTTCAGATTGTGGGGGCTGTCTGTAAGCAAGGATTGGCCTGCCTCCCAAGGCTTGAGAGAGAGTGAGGGGTCATCTTCTAAGATGGCTTGTAGATCCTTAATGGAGGCTATAGGTGATGGTCAAGTGTGTTCTGTTGTTTTCTTCGTAGGGTCTGTTCTGTAGTAGGTGCCTCGTAAGTACTCTTCTGACTCTGTTATTCTATTTCTTCACTTCCCCAGGTCAGTACTATAGTTTTAAGGATGTTCGATAGAAATCCTGCAGGTGTTTGTCCCTGTCTGAGGGATTGGAGCAGATCCGGTTGTATATTAAGGCTTGGCTGTAGATGGTGTAATGTGTCCAGGGTGGAAGCTGGAGGCATGAAGGTATGTACTATGGTCAGTTGGTTTTCAGTATAGTGTGGTATTCATGTGACCATCCCTTATTTGTATTGTAGCATCCAGGAAGAGGAGTTCATATGTGGACTAGTCCAGGCTGAGGTTGATGGTGGGGTGAAAATTGTTGAAATCCCAGTGAAATTCTCCAAGGGATTCTTTCCCATGTGTCCAGATGATGGAAATGTTATCAGTGTAGCTTAGGTAAAGGAAAGGTACTTGGGGACGAGATTTGAGGAAGTGATGTTCTAGGTCAGCCATAAAGATGTTGGCATATGTGAGACCATGCGGGTACCCATAGCTGTGCCACTGACTTGAAAGTATAGATTGTCTCCAGATCTGAAGTAGTTGTGGGTCAGGACAAAGTCACAAATTTTGGCTACCAACTATGCCATGTTGTCATCCAGGACACTGTCCCTGATGGCTTGTAGTCTGTCTTTGTGAGACATGTTGGTATAGAGGATTTCTGCTTCCATAGTGGCTTGGATGGTGTTTTTTGGGAGATCACCAATGGATTGTAGTTTTTCTCAAGAAGCCAGTGGTATCATGAAGATAGCTAGGAGTGTTTATGGCATAGGGCCCGAGGACAGAGTCCACATTGCTTGACAATCATTCTGTGAGAGTACCAATACCCAAGATGATGGGTTGTGCAGATTCCTGGGTTTGTGGATCTTGGGTAATAGAGAGAATACCCTTGGTTGAGGCTCTGGGGTGTGTCCATGTAGATTTGTTCCTGTGCTTCTTCAGGTAGTTTCTTTAGCAGATGTTGTAGTTACTTTTGGTATTCCTCAGTAGGATCAGAGGGTAGTAGCTTGTAGAATGTGGTACTGGAGAGTTGTCTCACAGCTTCTTATTCACAGACCAACCTATTCATTGTGACTACGGCACCTCCTTTGTCAGCTTCTTTGATTATAATGTCAGAGGGTTTTCTTGAGGCTGTAGATAGCATTTCATTCTGCATGGCTGAGGTTATGAGGCAAGTGATGCTCCTTGTCCACAACCTCAGCTTGTGCACATCAAGAAAATCACTCTATATAAAAGTCTACTCTGTTGTTTTAACTATCAGGAGGAGTCCGTGCAGAATTTGTCATCTTATAGCGTTGGTAGAAAAGTTTCTGTGGGTTAGAGTGTTGTTCGATGGTGTGGTAGAAATATTCCTTGAGTCAGAAATGGCAGAGGTAGGCTTCCTGCTCACCACAGAACTGTATCATGGGAAGGTTGGGGGGTGCAGAAATAGAGTCCCTGAGACACGATGGAATCTTCTTGGTTAACTGTGTAGCAGGGTAGGTTTACAATATTGTTGGGTGAGTCAGGGGTATCACAGTTGTGGTCCCTTGGGGCATGTAGGAACTTAGATAGTTTAATGTCCTTTTTTTCTGTAGAGAAGTGATGTGTGTGTTGTAGGTGGCCTGTCTTGCTTTTGTAAAGATCAGCCACGTGGAAATTTGTATGGAAGTTTGGCTTTTCATGTGACTCTCCAGTGTTGAGAGCGCCTTCTTTATCTTCTCCTGTTTGCTGTACAGGATGCTAATCAGGTCGTCCCCTAGTTTATTTGGGAATGTCTACACTGGAGGCTCTGCTTAGTTGACTTAACAAGGTTGACCTTCAGTCAACTTAAAGTCAGCCTTATTAAGTCTACTTAAAGAGTCCATGTTAAAAAACTCCTGTTGACTACCAGCGTCCACACTGGAAGTTGCCAGGTCAATGGAGGAGTGGTGTGTTGTGGGTAGCTGTCCTGCACTTCTCCAGTGCAGTGCCTCATGGAGGCCAGTGAGGTTGACTTAAGGGCTTTCCTGTCAACATTGGGTTAAGTCAACTTAATAAGGTCGACTTAAGCATTAAGTTGACCTTAAGAGATAGTTTTATTAAGTCGACTTAAGGAAGTGCTTAAGTCAGCCTAATAAAAGCCCAGTGTTGTCGCAGGAGTCTGTCGGTCTACTTAACCTTCCTTAAGTCGACCTAAGGCTCCAGTGTAGATGTACCCTTTGAAAGTGTGTGACAGAATCTCTCATCTTAGTCTGTGTAATATGTAGATCATAATGGATTTTTCACTTTGTCCCTTTGGCATGAAGTCCATTTGTTTGCACTTGGAAAGGAATGCTGGATTTATCCTTTATCATGAAAATTCGTATCTTTGTTTTGTAGTCTTTTTTTCTCTTCCGTATGTTAATTGAACAGGATTGTTGTTTATGATATACCAGATAATTCCTTCACAGTCTGCTTGTCACTCAATAGACTGCCATAAAGTAATTATTATAATTGGCTCATTTGTGTCACTTTAGCTACAGCACATCTATATTTACTCTGTTCTTTGAAAAGTATATGTGTTTACCTAAAATTTAGGCTGAATATGTGCTAGTATTGTTTAGGTCTTGGGGTATATAATCTGTTCATCTTTTCCATTGATAAAATATGGGGTAGTTTAACATATAGGAGGGGATAGCTGTTTATTCTTACCATGAGCTGGCAGCTTTTTTTCTTCTTCTCGTCTAATCTGCGAATACAAAAAACTTAAATCTTATAGAGCCATGTCAATGACTCCATGCTAAGATTGTAGTCACCATTCCATTCTAAGATTGAATTAATTTTATGCCACAATGTCTGTTTAAAAGGTGGCATTTCTAAATCCTCTACAAATCAATAAACTGAGTCAGGTGCCTTTGAAATCAGGTGCCTCAGGAGGGTGCAGGGTAGGATTAGTGACCCAAATTTGGAGTCATTAGAAACAAGGGTTCCAGAGATATAAGCTCTAAGCAAAAGGGCAGTTTTCATAAAATTTCTAGGTAGTGGTGGGGTTTTTTTTGTGTGTGTTTTGGTGTTTGCACAGAGCTGGAGATAAATTACTGATGTGGTGCAGGTCCCAATGTGTTAAATTTTACCCAGGATAGTGCATGGCAACTACTAAATTGTTGGAGGATCCAAACTGGCAGACTATATCTATCTTAACAGTGCACATACACCAATACAAAAAAATGGCTAGTGGATTTCCATTCCCACCATATTATAGGCTTTAAAGCTTGACAGTAAGTGCTCTGAAATCTGAACAGTTACTCAAATGACTAGGAAATTTGGTGAGTGTCATGCAGGCAAGGTTAGCATAAGTGATCCCAATTTATGGCCTTTTGACTGACAGGTTTCTGAATTATAGGGCCTCATTTCCTTCTGCTACCTTGTACTATAAACTGAGAGGCCTGTTTGGATGAAACAGAGAATTCTTTTAAAATTGAAGGACGTGAACTCACCCTTCAAATATCAAAGCTAAGCGTAGGTTAATCACAACCCACAACAAAAGGGGTTTTTGATTTGTGCTATGAGTGGTGAGGTCAGTGTGACTGCATAGTGATGTAGTTCTACTGATGTAGGCTGCTAGTGTAGTAAAAAAACAACAAGCAGTTGTGTGGCACTTTAAGACTAACAGATTTATTTAGTCTTAAAGTGCCACACAACTGCTTGTTGTTTTTTTACTGGACTAGACTAACACGGCTATCGCTTTGGAAACTGACAAGATGCTAGTGTAGACCTGGCCTAAGAAGTGTTGTCAAATCTGTGTGCTTGTACAGATTTTCTTGAAATTTGCTATGCCTCATGGAAGCACAGAGTACAGGTTAGTAGCTCAACTCTGGCGTCATTTGAGCCAGGGTTCCAGATATGTATTTCTTCCCCTCTTTCACTCCTCCCCCCAAAATAACCATTTTTCAAAAAGTTTCTAGATGAGGTTCTTTTTTGTGTGGAGCTAGGTACAAAGCCATTGCTGTGATGACAATCAAAGTGGGTTCAATGGGTCAATTTTTACCAGAGGCTGTGCATGACATTTTCTATGTCTTTGAGGAATCCAGCTGTGAATGATATTTAGGAAAATGCTCTTTTTTTTTTTTTTTTTTTTGACTGTCCAGATTTGCAATCTGGAAGGACAACAGTGTTTTTATGCAGCTACTTCCCATTTACCTGGCCAGTCTGAGGGATTATGCCAATGTCACTGGCCCTTGTGAACACACTCCACTCATATTTCTTATCTGAGCCTTTATACACCTGTGGAATAAAGATTTAATAACCTATGTTGCTTGCTCCAAGTAGTCTCCATTCTATTACAACATGGTTTTATTTTATGTGGAGGTTTATGGTGAACACAGCAGAAGAGTCAGCAGGCAGTGGAACCAAAAGTTCTGGTGGGGAGGAGCTGATGGTAGAGAAAAGACTTTGTGTGGGTGTGTGGGAACATGAAGAGGGAACTGGACAGTAAGAAATATTGTGGCTTTTGAGGGGGTAGGAAATGAGGGTAAAGATTGCTTGGTTGGGCAAATCTGCATTTGACAGTCTGGGGAGTGAATGGGGCTAGGGTGTGAAAGTGGTGATTCTGTGGTATCATGAGAGATTAATGTGGTGTTTCCAAAGACTCATAGATCATAGGTGTGCGTATGCATTGACCAAATGAGAGAAAAGAAATAGGTGCTCCCAGAGTTGCCAGTATTTGTAGTCTAGGCAAGTCCTGTATTATGATGTTGTGGAAGTTTGCAGCAGAGCAAGGGGTCTAGATCAGGGGTCTCAAACTCATGGGCCACAGGCCACATGCAGACCCTAAAGTTATTTCCTGCATCCTGCAACAGCACCATTATTATCAATATCTGCAATATCGTTGTATGAAAAGGTTTCAGTGGTGCAGCCCTCAGGCTGATGTACTAATCTTCATTTGGCCCTTGTGGTGATTTGAGTTTGAGACCTCTGGTCTAGATCATGACATTGGGTGGCTGACCACAGTCTGATTTGTGTGGAGAGTAATGGCTTCATTGGCTTTATGCCCAGTCTACAGTAACTTACTGGTGACATCCGCAGCTTGTGATCAAGCAGAAATGATCTGGGCTTTACACTTGATGTAGACCTTACACAGTGTATCAAGCAGATTTCAATCACATCAGAGATATGTGTCCAGGAGCTGGGCTGGTTTTCTATTATTTGGCTGACTATTGGAACAACCATATGACAGCTATTAAGTAACAGAACAGCATTAATAGGAAAATTGGAGGGATCGTGGCTGATCAGAAATTGCATATTGAATGGCATAGAATCATGAGAAGCCCTGACACCTCACTGTTTCTCAGGGATGGGATACATCTGTTGGACTGAAGTCAGAGGAGTTTTCTTTCAAACATAAAACTATCAGGTTTTGGAACAGAAACCAAGTCCATGATTTCTCTTACCAGGCTTGTCACAAATTCTACCCTCCAACCATTCTGAAATTCAGAAGCACCATTCTACTGTAACAGATTGTCCTTTGCTCCAGCCACTCCATGTGAATTAGTTAAGCAAGTGTGGAGTAACAGCAAAATCAGGGAGCAAAGGCATCAGTTACAGGTGTTCCCCGCATGCAGTGTAGGTTGGAGGAAGGCAAGGTGCAGTACTGGGGTAGGTGCAAAACTGGAGTGGAGTGTGTCATGAAAGAGTCAGGGGCATGGCTACAATAGTGCGGTGAAGCAGGGGTTGTTGGCCATACTTGATGTTTGTGTAGTTGTGGGGGGGGGTCTGTCTGTCTGAGTATGTGGATTACAGGACATGAGCTGTACCATTGCATATATGACTACTAGTGCCTATGAATAACATGTCTTTTTCTTTATCACAAAACTCAGCTGTAGTCTACACTTGCCACACTTTTCGGCAGCAGTCAACGGGAGATACACCAGGTACATAAAATACCTGTCATTGACTTATTATCTCCCGCTTACTGCACCCTCCATACTGCACTAAGATGAATGAAAATGCCATCCAGTGGTCTTAGCACTATGCTACTTCTGGGGCTAGAGTTACTGATGTGAACTCAAGAGCGACTGAGCGCGTCTTGACAGACTGCTTAGTCGAACACAGAAGAATGCACTGACAGCGGCAATTTTGCTGCCGTCAGTATATGCATACCCTCAGTCAATGTGTTAGAGGTAGGTGTATCTGCACTAACCAGTGGAGGCCATTGTTGGGCCTGGTTGTTAAAGTTTGCTTGCAATGTGAGGACAGCTGTGGGGTATATTGGGGCATTTCTGAAAAAGAACAGAATTGAAATTTAATGGGCAACCGCAACAGCATTTCTTGGTTGTCAGAAGTTTGACTTTTGCTCAACTCAGCCTTCTTGAAGGTGACTCTTTCATAGTTCAGTTTGAAGTGTTTTCAATTTGTATACGAATTCAGACAGTTTCAACAGACTGGTCAGTTTTGAAATTAAATCTGAACTGGTGTTGCAGGGGTTAAACTATAATTTGGCAAGCCCTGGAACCTTCGTAAATTTCTGGGCCCCCTTCATGCACATGGACCCACTTCATGGACATTCAGGCCCACTTCAAGGACCCCAGCTACTACCCTCCCAAATGCCTGCCCCTCACCACAGCTACTGCCCCCCAAATGCCTGCCCCCACCCAGCTACTGCCTCTTCAAACACCTACCCCCGTAAGACCCTTCTTTCTCAATGTCCCCACTCCAGCCCTCTTAACCACCCCAACTCCCCATCTTCACTCCACTCTCTTTGTCTCCCCAACCTCCTCCACACCTCTCCAGACCACTATCCCAAACCCTTTTTCCCACCCCATCTCCCCTGTGCCTTTTCCCCATCTCCCCAACTGTCCCCAACCTCCTTCCCAGGCCTCCTTATCCGATAGAGCAGAGAAGAGGCTCGTGAGGACTCATGCCCGTGCCACTGACATGCAAGCTGCCATGCTGCACCTGCATCTATGGTGCCAGCCGGATGGCAAGAGGGGGCACTCGCTGCCCAGGCCCCATAGGGGCAGAGCCTCTCCAGGCACTGTGGGGGGGAGGGTTGGCCCAGCTTGCTCCAACCCACAGCCCCTTGAACCAGCCCTGGGGGGTACACACCAGAACGCTGCATTCCAGTGCATTCCTCTATTTTTAGGGGGCCCTGGAATGCTGCTCCCTAAAAATAGGGGGCCCTGGAACACCATTGCAGTGTGTTCCAGCTTACTTTAACCCTTGGATGTTTGTGATAAAACTTGTGAAATGTTTACATGGTTTGTTTGTTTATTTCTGGTGGTTTACAGCCATTAATACTATTTCTTTTGACCCTTCTTCTGGGTTTCTGCTGGTAGGAGTGTCGACAACTGTTCTTGGACTTCTTTTGTGTATTAGGAGTGTCCCACAAACTAATCTTCAGAATGAATATCTGTGTAAAAGAAAAAGAGTAATTTGGATATTTCAGTTTAGCAATTCTGAGTGATTTTTGTAACAATCTGATTGCTCATGTCCAATATATGTCTTTCACATTTCTCAAAATACAGCATATATCTTTTCAAAATGGTAGGCTTTCCAAATTTGTGTATATCTGAGTCATAGAATTATAGATAGCTAAAGAAGGTGCTTAAGTCCCAGATTCATGGTAATTTAAAGCTACACACAGCCTCATTCCCTTATTATGAGACCTGCACTATGCTCGCTTGGTGATATATGCTGGAAGCCCCAAATTAACTGTTTTATTTCTTCCAGGACAGGGACACACTGTATTCTAGAATCCATGACTAGCAAAACACTTTGTTTTTTAGTGTTTGGCCTGTGCTTGTAAATTATTTTTTAAATTGTCCAATTTCAATAATAATAATAATAATAATGATGATGATAATGTAAATGTCAGAACAGAAAAAAAAAAGAGTTTGAGTTTAGATGAGCTAAGCATGAAGTCTACGTGAATTGTGGATGCTTACCATCTCCAAAGATTAAGTTCTAATGGGTATGTCAGCATGGAGAGAAAGTGTTACCTTTATGGTTGTTGGTTTTTCAGAAACAAATGTTCATAACTAATTAAGGTAGAATTGTGGCCCCCCCCCCCACTGAAGTCAATGAGAGCTTGTTTGAAGCCAATGACAGTAATTTCAGCAGAATCAGGATTTCACTTAAAATTTACAAAATGTCCAGGGATCCATTATTTATTCTGGACAAAATGGCTAGAAAAGTTGGTGAAGTTAATTGGAGTGGTGTAATATCAAACATACCAGAATGAATTCAAGCAGTACTCTCGTTAATGTCCAAATATATCTGAAACCTCAATTTTCTTCCTTTCATTTTTCTGTTAAATGTGTCGCCTTTTAAAGAAATTTCTGCTCCTGCAGGAAAACATTAGTATCCAAGTCATGTCAAAGCAGGGCAGGTAGCTTCTGTTAAATTCTTTCATGTTTTCAAGTGGCCAAAATTATTTCTGAACCACTCATCAGACTACACATTAATCTTTTTCCCCTAAATGAAGATCGTCACCTTGAACATGTTAAAAAGGCACATTCAGTCAGGATAAAGAAGGAGCTCTCACAGCAAACATGCAAACTAGGGGCTCAAACCTACATTCCTTTCTGGACACAGAAAAGTGTCCTGTGCGGCCAACTCTCTTTTCAAGAGCAATATGCTTTTGACTGCAGCTGGAGCCATTCTTGAGATGAAATGAGAAACTCCAGTACTCAAGTGAATATGAGCCCACAAAGGGCTGACCAATGCATTTGCTGCCCTCCTAGGGCAGAATAACCAATTCTTCCAGCAACATGAAGCCATTCTCACAGGAGAAGAAGAAGGTGCTAAAGAGCTCAGCTCTACTCATTCCTACCTCCTTTACAGAGAGTGCAGGAACAAAAGGGTTTCTTGACTCTTCCTCCTGACTTCCTCTTTCCCCAAGCAGTTCCCAGCCTGGGAAGGAGGCTAAAGGGGGATGAAGTCATGCTGGTGCTGCCTCCTAGGCTGCAAGGGAGGAGGACCTCATCATAGCACCCCCAGGCCTGGGAGGGGCAGTGAATAACCTCAGGAGGAGCTGAGGTGACGGTATGGGTGTGGACACTGAAATGAGGGGTGTAGACACTAAGGAGAGTGACTTGGCGGAGGTTAGACTGATGGTGGAGTGAATTTGGGGGGGGTGGAACTGATGGGATTGGCTGGGGGAGACTGAAATGATAGGGTGCTGAACTGGGGGTTGGGTTTTGAACTCATGTGGGTGTGACAGGATAGAGTCAGAATTAATTGCTAGATGCGGGCAGAGAGATGTGGGGATGAGGTACCAAAATTAGCTTATTCTATACTAATGGTGTCTCTGCACTAGAAACAGAATTTGACCTATGTTAGTCATTTTACAGCCACCGAAGTAATTACTGCCATTGTTCATGTCCACATTACCTGCCTTCAGTCAGTGATGTGCTTCCTCACCAGAGGTGCTTCTGCCCACCCAAGAATGGCAGTATGAGGGGGTGGCTGAGAACCTAGGCTCTCAATTCCATGAAAACTCCCTGCCAGGATCCTGACTGTCCCCCAGGCTCCCAGCTCCCCGCTGGCTGTCCCCATGCCCTATTCGCAGTTTCCCATTTGCCCTAGAAGCCTGGCTTCCTCTCCTTTTCAACCCTCCATGCCCCACTTGGAGCACAGCATCTCTTCAGGCACTTGGCTCTACACTCTCCAGTGGGAGCACAGCAGCTTCCCAGGTTCTCAGATCTGTGATCCCTGCCAGAGAGCAGGGAACCCAGACAGCTGGTCTGTATTTGGAGCCCTGTACTATCCCTGGGGTGGGAGCACCGACTGTGAACAGCTTCCTTGTCAATTTCATGGCTCCAGGGATGAAAACGATGAAGGCAGTCAACAGCTGATGTAAGTAAGCAGCAGTGTCTATAGCAGGGGCCTCAAACACGTGGCCCATGGGCTGCATGCGGGCCCTAAAGCTATTTCCTGCAGTCCACAACGACACTATTGTTACCAATATTTGCAATTTCATTGTGTGAAAAGGTTTTAGTGGTGTGACCCTCAGGCTAACGTACTAGTCCTCATGTGGCCCTCATGGTGATTTGAGTTTGAGACCCCTGGTCTATATGAACACTGGGTCATGCTCACCACACCATCATGTGCCACACACCTCTCGTGGAGGTGGAATTACATAGATGTAGTGTCTCTCTCTCTCTCACACACACACACACACACACGCACACACAGAGAATGGTCAGGGGAGTTCAACAATCAAGAGGGCATCCAAAAAACCAACCACATAGTCTCTTTTGTTGGTTTACTCTACTGATTTTTGAGGCTCTGATTCATGATTTTTGAACTCTTGAAGTTTGCAATACTGAAATTCATCTTTGCTCCTGTGAGCCGTTCTGCTGATGTTGATGGAACTACTTACATGAATAAGGACTTGCTGGATGAAGAGCTGTGATTATTAAAAAAGAAAAGGAGAAAGACTTTTGCTCTGCAAAGAAAGCCTTTTCTTTATTATGTGCTCTCCAATGTTCTGTGTGCAGTCAGACAGAGTTGACCAGAGCACCCTTGCATATTATGATTTGAAGCAACATCAGTATGCATCTTGTAGCAATGAAAAGTCAACATATTCATAGAATTTGATTGGCTGCCCAGAGCATAACATTTCAACCAGTGCATTGCAGGCAATTTTGCATAATTACATGATTTCTCAATTGAATTAGGCCCGTCTCAGAATAAAGTACTACCAGCTGCACAATGGCCTAACTGTTTAACCCACTGACTGTTCAGTTACTACAGTGCTTCCTATTTTCCAACATGTATTCAATTTATCTCCTTTTTGAACAAGTTGCTGCCAGGATTTCAAAGGATTAGGATCAGCAGACCCGAAATACATATTCTCAGATCTATTAAACTTTCATTAAAACCAAAGAGCTTCTATTAAAACCAAAGAAGTTGAGGCTCTGGCCCTAAAATTGCAAGATAATACTCTTTAAATTTTTGTAGTAGTGTTTGAAAGATACAAAGTGTGTTTACCTTTCTCTAGTGCAGTGGTTCCCAACCAGTGTGCCAGGGCACATTGGTATGCCATGGGAACACCCAAAGTCTGCCGCAGGCATGCCTTCCTGGGCTGTGTAGGGCTGGGAAAAGGCAGGGGTTAAAGTAAGGGGGGAAGGCACTGGAACACAGTTCTGGTGCCCCCTATTTTTAGGCAGGCAGCATTCTGGCCCCCTAAAAATAGAGGAAGACACTAGAACGGGGAGTCCCAGGGGTCCCTCTAAAAATAGCAGGAGCAGCCCAAATGCACCATTCACGTGGCTCCACCTTAAACCTGGCTCCACTTTAAGCCCAGCCAGCAGAGAGCTGGGGGAGGCTGAGAGTGTGTGAATCTCCCCCTGCAGGGTGGAGCAGCTTGTGTCAGGCAGCCTGCAAATAGCCCAAGGAAGGGCTTTGGGGGGGAAGGCTGCTGGGGTTTATGTGGGGCAAGTGTGTGTGTGCAGCAGAGGTGGGTGGGAATGGACATGTAGCAGAGGGTGTGTAGCTGTTTTGGTGGGGGTGTGTAGCTGGGGGGGTGGAGGCCTAGTTCTGGCCCCTGCTGTGATGGGAGGGTCCATCACAGGCAGCAGGGGGCTGGGGGGGGGAGGATGGGACCCACTGGGGTGGGAGGGAGCAGCAGTGGGGTGAGGATTTGCCCTGGGTGGGAGGGAGCCATTGCAGAGAAGGGGGAAACGGGTGCTGTGCCATGCTCCGCTCCCCTCCCCTACCTTCCCACTCCCCAGGTTCCCACCTAGCCCCCCACAAAGCCACTCTTGTTCTCCCTTCCTCTCTCCTCTCTTGCCACCCTTGTGCTGTTCCCCAAATGACTGCCCTTCTCCTCTTTTGCCACCCCCTTCCTTGCTCTGCTCCCCACACTCACTTCTGCCACTGCAGACGATTCCTGACCTCCCATGTTTTGCCACCCCTGCTCTGCTACCCCTACTACCCCACATAGCAGCATTTCTGAAACACTGTGCATGGTTCATGAATATTCATAAATAATTAAGTTAATATGAATATTCATGAGTTTTTTTAATGGTCGTGTGCCTCAAAAAATTTGAAGGTATCAAGGTGTGCCACGGCAGAGAAAAGGTTGGGAACCACTGCTCTAGTGTGCATCTTTGATTGCGTTATTATTAAGGGTATTCTTAATAGTGTTGTCTATTATTATTTTGTAAAGGTGTTAGGTATAAACTCTGCAACTTTTAAATTTAATCAGTGATAGAGATAATTTAAGTAAAATCTGCAGTTCAAACAAAAATAATTAAAACTAGCTAACAATGAAGTTGGAGGAATTGCAAGTTGCTGCCAAAATACTGGAATTTCCAAAGTGGAATTTCATGAGGTACTGTGATACTGTGGCGACCATTTTTGTTTCCAAGTAATGTTAAGCAGCCAGTTACTTTTTATATTAGGGATGCAAGGACAGTTCCTCAACTGGCATAAATTGTCAGAATTCCATTTAATCCAGTGAAGTTATGTTGGTATATGCCAACTGAGAGCTACCCCTCAGTATTCTCCTCTGTGTTTTGTGACATATGCATAGCAGAAGTGCAGAATACCTGTCCAAGTGTTTTTTTTTCTTTTTAATGAATTGAACTCTTAATGTTGATTTTGTGTCTCTG
Organism: Podocnemis expansa; assembly: GCA_007922195.1. NCBI lineage: Eukaryota > Metazoa > Chordata > Testudines > Podocnemididae > Podocnemis > Podocnemis expansa. Next base: position 8,764,163 of record ML682008.1, read on the forward strand.
ACAGGATCAAATTTAATCATGTATAATTTTTAGCAGAAATTTCAACTCAGGCTTTGAATTTGTAGGTAAAGTACAAAGAGTTCTATTTCTGGCAGAAACTGTGTAATTGGTAGAGCATTAGGCAGATTTATTATTTATTCTTTAGTTGTAACATTCAGTTTTTATGAACAATAAACTGGAATTGTCATAGGTAGATAGGAAATAATGAGGTTAACCCATATACTCCACAATAACAATATGAAAATTAACCCAAGATTTGTGTAGATAATCAATTTTTAACAGCACCAAATGTACAGCTTGACCTATTTGTGTAGAAATATTTATTTTAATAATTCTAGCAGTTGCCTGAGGAGCTTTATGTCAAGCCCCACAGAACAGTCTAAAATGTAGTACTTTATACTCACAGGTTTTGCATTATAGGCCAGTTGTTTAGTTAGGGGTGTCCAGTCTTTTAGTGTGAGGGGCCACATTGCAATTCTTTTCTTCACTGGGGGGCTGAAGAGACAATTTTTGATAGTTAAGGCATATAAATTGATCTTATTAAAAAAACTTTAATAAAATAATGATTAGTGTGATACTTGGTATTGCTTTTGCGTGCACTGTGTACAGAGGACAAGAGGGGCAGGGGTGCCTGTCAGAAGCATCACTGACCCAGGGAAGGTCCCGGGGCACAGGCCCAGGCCACGCCCTCAGTCCCGATTCTGCACTCCAGCCTGACTCACCCTCTGGTGCCTTCTGCTGCCAGCCTGGCCCCAAATCCCAGGCCAGGGAAAGGGCAGGGAGCAACAGCTGCAGCCGCTGGTGGCCCAGACCCCAATCTACAGCTGAACATGGGACTGGGAGAGGCAGGGGCTGCACCAGCACTTGCCCCACTGGTGCTGGGACTCGGGGCATGAGGCAATGTTCCCTCTAAGCTGATGGTGCAGCTGAGCAAGTTATGGATGCAGGTGAGCAAGTTACTTGAACTATATTGGGCCCCTTCCCCACTGCCCGCTGGCCCCCCAAGCATATCCATAACTTGCTCAGCTGCAACATCAGCTTAGAGGGAGCATTGTTATCATTACCATATTATGTCATGGAAAATGGTAATGATCATGAATGCAGCATTAAAACAGGACAAAGTCATGTTTTTTTTTAAATTATTTTAAATTTTAAAAAATCACCAAAATATTTTATTTTACTGAAAACTGATTTTTTCAGTAAATGAAAGTTTTTCATGACCCTTTCATTAATGTTCATGAGACCAAAAAAGGTTAAAAAATTAAATTTGCAAATATAAACTCAAAAAACACCTAAAAATTTTAGTAAAAAAAAATTCTCTCTGCTTTTTCATTTTCCACAGCAGCCTGTTTTACAATTTAAAAAAAAATTGTCCTATGTTGTTTCTAACCAATTCCAATGTGCCCCATGAGTAATTTTATTTACAGTATATTTTATTTTCCTTCATTTTACTGGAGTTTGCTATATTCCCCCCCTCCCCGTTATAGCCCTTTTGCAGGGAGCAGTGGTTCAAACAAATTAAAATGCCCAGTATAGGGCTGAAACCCATGACTTTCAGATGACCGGTTTGGTGCACTACCAACTAATCTACAGAGGCTGTTGTTATAGAAGCCTCTAGGAATCTGAGAAACTGCATGTTTGGCTCCCCTTTGCTTCTTGTGTACAGCAGCCTCAGCCTCAGGAAAATGGGTTCAAGCCCTGTATTGAGCATGTTTTGTTTTTTTTAAACCTTCTACTAACAAAAAGTAACAAGCTGGAGAAAATCACCTATTTTTAGAATGTCTGGAGGATGGAGGACATGAGGGTAAAAAGGAGGACACGTCCTCCTTTCACTGGATGTCTGGTAAGCCTAGCCCTGGGAAAGCTGCTTGTTCCCCCCCCAAGCACTTTCCCTGGTGGGCAGTGGTGGAGGGTGTTCCCAGAGTCCCACATCTGGGCACCTTGTCCACGCACCCTCCAGCTGGCTTCCCCAGGTTCCCCTTCCCCAGGCTCCCCCAGGCCATTGCCCTGGCTACCAGAGCTGCTCCCATGCAAAGCGTGTCCCTCACTGCTGCCATTCTTCTGGGCAGCAGGAAGCTGTGCCAGGAAGTTTAAAATCTCCTGCCTTGAGCACATTCAGGACAGGAGATCTTAAACTCCCCAGAACAGCTCCCTGCTGGCCAGAAGAATGCTTCTTTGGGCTGGCAAGGAGTCACAACTGTGGGCCCTGCGCAGCCAGCAGGGAGGCATGCACAGAGGAGTTAGGGCTGCTGCACGTGCAGCTTAGAGGGAACAGTGGGCATGAGCCCTGTGTGCCAGGCACCTGTGTGAAGGGGCAAGGCAGGACAGGGGAGCATGGCAGAGGAGGGGCGGGGAAGAAGAGTGAGGTGTGGGGAGCAGAGCAGCTGTGGGGCAGGACTCAGCTACTTCCTGACAGGGCCCCCACCAACTCTATCGGCAGCATCTGCAGGCTGGATGAAAGCCCTTGGCGTGCTGGAGTTCAGTCCCCAGGCTGCAGGTTGAACAACACTGAGTGAAGTGGATCCTAAAACAAAACGAAACCTTAGTGTGAGTCAAAAGAGAGTGCTCAGCATTCATTTTTGTCCTATTATTTTATATTCCAACGTGTGTATTATGGTAGATGGGTGGGTCTCAGCTTCTGTTAATAAAGGAGACCTTCCTTTCATCTGAATTTGAAATTTATGCTCATTTTTAGCCATAAGCTTATTGTTTGTTCAGTTTTCAAAACTGTGACCTTTACTCTCAAATGGATTGAAGCATGTATGTTTCCATAATCAAAGATGACTTCAAAATAAAATTGTGCTTGGGAGAAAAACAAAACAACATCCTACTGTCTGATGAACATAACTGGCTTGTAAGCTACTTCAGAGCCACAAATGTAACTAACTATGGGGCTTTACTGAAAGCTTAGGATTTTCCATTGGAAAAACAGCTTTTAGACTCTGGCATCTTCATGTTGAAAAAGAAAGGAACATTTTAACCTTCATCAGTTTGTAGTTAGCTCATGACCAGAATCAGAAGAGGTTTGCCCCCTTTCATAATCTTATGTACTTAACCATATAAATCTCCGGATCTGTTTTAAATTCTACTAAACTCTTAGCCTTAATGATGTATTATGGCAGTTTGTTGCACAGTTCCTATAAAAAAAATTCCTTTTATTAGTTTTAAAGTTTAAAATTGTTGCCTTTAAATTTAATTGAATGTCCTCTTGGAATATTATAATATAGAGTAGATAAAAATGCCCAATTTATTTTCTGTCTATGATTTACTCATTTGTAACACCCCCCTTTTCTGTCTATTCTCTAAAATAAACAATGCCAGTTTTTTTCAATTGTTCTTCATATGAAATCAATTATCTGCTTCTTCTTTCTTATTCACTGGTAATTTTTTTACCTAACATGTTGTTAAGGAGAAATATGCTTTTGGAAGTGCTATATTTGAATGAAACACAGATCAGAGCTCTTAACAATCTATATAATGTAATAATCTTGTGACATTTCCTTCAGTATTAGCTCCTATGCCTTGCCCAATTTATAGGATGGGTAAACATATGTCCTACTCAAAGGGCCACTGCATTTTGTGGTAGTTATCTTTCACTTACAGTTGTGGTGTTTTGTGGGAAACAAGCTTACTTTAAGAAGGTTCTATTGTATAATATAGTGGCTTGCATTTGAGCAAGAGCACCGGAAGCTAAGCCTACCTTGATGGCAGGACAAGCCACACTGATGGGGAATCTGGTGATTTCTGTGTAAAAGGAGTCAGGTTTAAATATGGATAGGTTCCAGCTGGGGAAAGAGTTGCAGGGAAGAGACTGCAAGAAGCAAATAGCCTCCTACAGGATCAAAGTCAGATGGTGAGCCAGAAAATGAAAGGAAGCTCAGAAGAGGGAGGAAAGAGCCCTAGACAAGGGGGCCTGGGAGAGACAATGACCAAGCAGAGAGTGAGAAAAGTATTTCAGGCAGAGAAGTCCAGGAGAGATCCTGATCAAAACTGAGAAGAGACTGAAAAGGAATCTGGGCAGAGCAGCTAGGGAAGAGATTATGGCTAAACAGCAAAGCAGGAAACCTTGAGGTAGGAGCTAGCCCGGGGAAAGCTCCAGCCTAGGTAAAGAGGACTGGTAAAGACCTAGTTATCCTGCACAGGGCCTGGGCCAGAAGCCATAATCAAGGGTGGAACTTTGTTCCCCTACCAGCTTCAGTGAAGAGGGCTGCAGGCTGAACTTCAAAGGTGGGGTGAAGAGTAAGCCCTGAGAGGACACAAGAGTCTGATTTCTGTTCAGATATGTTTGGGACTTTTTAGTTTGTGCAGTTGTGTCCCCAACAGGGGTGAAGTTAAGAGCCAGTGGATCCTGTTTACTTTGACTTCCAAAAGCCTTTGACAGTGTCCCTCATCAAAGGCTCTTGAGCAAAGTAGGCAGTGATAGGATAACAGAGAAGATCCTCTTATGGATCAGTAGTTGGTTAAAAGATAGGAAGCAAAAGGGGAGATATAAACACCTAGTTTTTGCAGTGGAGGGTGGTAAATAGCTGTGTATCCCAAGTATCTGCATTGAGACCGGTGCTGTTCAACATATTCATAAATGTTCTAGTAAAAAAGGTAAACAATTAGGTGGCTAATTTTGCAGCCAGTACTAAATTGCTCAAGATAGTGAAGTCCAATGCAGACTGCAAAGAGTTAGAAAACTAAATGACTGGGCAACAAAATGGCAGATGAAATTCAAGGTTGATAAATGCAAAGTAATGCATATTGGAAAATATTATCCTAGCTACACATACAAACTGAGAGGATCTAAATTAGCTGTTACCACTCAAAAAAGGGAGCTTGGAGTAATTGTTTATGGATCTCAGAAATATCTCTTTGATGTGCAGAGGCAGTCAATAAAGCTAGTAGAATGTGAGAAACCATTAGGGAATGGAGAGGTAAGTTAGAAAATATCCTAATGCCACTATATAGGATCCTTTGTATGCCACCAGTTGGGATACTGCATGCCACTCTGGTCACCCCATCTCAAAAGAGATATATTAGAATTGGAAAAAGTAGAGAAAGGCAGTGAAAATGATTAAGGGTTTTAAACAACTTCTGTATGAGGAGCGATTAAAAAGAGTGGTGGCATTTAGTTTAGAGAAGAGGCGACTGAGGATGGGGTATGATAAAGGTCTATAACATCATGAATGGAGTGGAGAAAGTGAAAAAGGAAGTGGTTATTTACCTCTTCCCATTACAAAGGAGCCAGGAGTCATTGAAAGAAACTAATAGGCAGCGAGTGTAGAGCAAACAAAAGAAAGCACACTTTTGCCAAGGGAAGCTTTGAAGCCCAAAGTATAACAGGACAAAAAAAAAAGGTGAAGAGTAGGTTCATCAATGACTCTTAGCTAAGATGGTCAGTGGTACAGCTCCAAGCTCTGAGTGTCCCTAAATCTCTGACTGCTAGAAGCCAGGAGTGGACAACGGGATTGACCACGATAAATTGCCTCTTTAAGTTCATTCCCTCTGAAGCAGTTGGCATTCTCCCCTCCTGGAAGACTGAATACAGGGCTAGATGAACTATTGGTATCACCCAGTATGGCTGTTTTTATATAAGGTGGTGACCATGCCAGAAGCCTGAGTTATGGGCAGAGAAACCAATACACCTTGGAAGTTACCATTGGCAGGGGCAGCTAGTCTGACTAGAAAGTTATGATTCTATGCCTGGCCACAAGGGACTGCCAAATGGTGATTGGATGTGATTACACGTGTAGATTTATTGGTTTATGTTACGTTCTTATGTCTGAAATTTTGGAGAAATCATTAACTGCAAGTAGAATCTGCTGGTGCAATTCTGAAACTAAAGTAACCCCCACTGCTATCAATGCAGGTGAAGGGGACTCAACCAAACAACTCTTTCTAGTGCTAGTGGAAGTTGCAGAGTTATAACTAGCAGAGTATTTTGAAAACTGAAGAGTAGATATCACATGTTAAGAATAAAAGGTGATTATGTAACAGTGCTGTAAAATCATGGGTTAGGCAAATGTGCATGTTTATTATTACCAGAAAAGAAATTGGAATGATAGCAAGCATTAAAAATAATTAACACCTGGGGCTACTTACATAAGAAATGGGCTAGCTCTGTCTGCATTTTTGGTTGTTAGGTGTAATACTCCCACTCAGCCGTTCTACACATAGGTCATATTACCTAACATAGAACTCAGACAGTAGAATTAATAAAAGATTATTATTTGGATGTACAATTTAATAATCAGTTGAAATCTCTGAAGAGATATCATCCTAACAATGGTTCTCCTTTGTATTTACCTGTTTCAGCTATTTCGTAGTACTGAGTTTTTTTAAAGCTTTTTAAAACCCATTAGGCTAATTTTAGAACAGGTTTAAGCACTGATCAACTTAATTTTCCTTTCTGCCAGTGCGTGTGTAAACATACAGTAATTGCCTTTCTCTGCTGGCTGGCAGCTTTAGCGACTCCATATTCAGTCTCTGCAGGGATGAGTGCACTTAGTCCCACTTGCGATCCACCTCTAGTATTGCTGATGGACTCTGAAAGTGATTTAAACTATTGGTTTTGAATACGTAAGATTTCAGGAACCACACGTTTGAATCCCAGTGGGGTTAACTTACAAGAGCTCAGGTGGCCAGATAAATACTGCATGTTGATAATTGTTTTGCTGTTTAGAGTTGTGTAGTTTGGGATCAATATCAGCCACTTTCTGTCACACCAGACTTCTTTGCTATCAGCCACTTTCTGTCACACCAGACAGCCATGTTTTTTCTTTGCCACTTGACCAGAGTATTTTGATTCAGTCCTACTTCTTAAAATCAAGTTGCATCTTGTCCTTCTCCAATTGCAGTTTCAAATCTCCAGTGCATTTTTTGGCTGCTGATGTGAGAAAAGGAGAAGCACCAAAGGCTTCAGATAATCAGAAAAGCTTTTTACTTAACTGTAGCATAAAAACTTCAGGTTTTGTAGAGACAACAGTTTTTATACATAGCCAAAATTTCTATAAACTTTGTTTTCCTTGCACACCCCCTTTTTCTCTTTGTTTGGTTAAAGGTAGTTGACCTGGCTTTCCCTGGATTTTTTCACAGTGTGGCTACTGATTTTCTCTCATTTAAATGTAGATTTCAATTAAGAGCTGGCTCTATTAGTGAATGCTTTGTCACTTCCAGGTTCAGATTTCCCTAACCAGTTTACCTACAATTTACTCAGCAAAGAGTAGGAAATGTAAGCATTATGCAGAGTTGCATGCTGATTTTTTTCAGTCTCTTTTCCTTTAAACAGCACAAGGAAATCATATGCACTGATATTGTGTCAAACACTGAAGCTGATTTCACTGCTTCCTGGCTTCAAGGCTGCAAAATAAATCTCTCTTAAGATGATACCAGAAAGAAATGGAAAAGTAAATCAAGATTCATATGAAGATCTGTTAAATAGTACCAGTGCTATTAATTAAGCATTTGAAGACAGCTTCTAGGCTTGAAAATTTCCCTTCCCATAATGCTGATACACCTAAAAGCTCAGTTTAGCATTGTTTTTATCTAGCTGTCATATTGACCCCCCATTACTACAGTATTTGCCTATCTCCAAAGTAATTAAAAGCAGAAATTATAATAACTCTCATTCTCTCTCCCTGTCCCTTCTTAGCCTTTAGTAGAAATAGGGGCTTTTTGTTTCCATGAGTGTGTTGTGTATGTGTGTTAAGAGCTTTCTGAAGAAAATCTAATATAAAGAAATTGCCATGTGGTAATTTTCTTCTGGTTAAAAAAAAAAAGCAAGGAGTCTTGTGGCACTTAAAGACCAACAGATTTATTTATTTCATGAGCTTTTGTGGGAGAAAATCCCACTTCATCAGATGTCTGACAAAGTGGGATTTTCTCCCACAAAAGCTCATGCGATAAATAAATCTGTTAGTCTCTAGGTGCCACAAAACTCCTTACTTTTTTTGCTTTACTAGACTAACACGGCTGCCACTTTGGAACTTTCCTTCTAGTATTTACAAAAGTATGAGGCAGCCACAGACAGGTCAAGATCTTGGCTCAATTTATATGAGTTATACCCCCCAAAAAGAAGTTAAAAGAACACTATTAACTCTGTGAGGTCTTGCTCTAGAAAATCAGGGAATGCCCACATTAAGGATGGTCCCTCACCTCCATCTGTGTACATTATAGTACACTCCTTCATGACATGATCGCATACTATTTTTCCACAGGAGCTCTGCCACATTCAGTGCACAGGATAAACCTGTTCTAGGTATGAATCAGAATGCTATAATAATGGAAGCTGTGAGATCGCTGCCTCATTTGTTACACAAGGAAAGGAGGTAAGGGATTAGAGAAAAAAAAGTGTCTCATAGTTACAGCAGTTGAAGGCTGCCCTGGAGAACAGGATTCTATCCCTGGCTATGCCACCGAATTCCTATGAGATGCGAACTAACTGATTTTAAATAAAGTTTTCGGATATGGTTGCTAATTGTGCGCTCCTCATTTTCTGGGTGCCTTGCAGCCTGATTTGGCTTTTCTACCTTTTCTTAACATAGCTATTTTTCTGTGAAATTGGCTTGGCTTTTAAAAATAGCAAACTAAAAAATCAGAAATTCTGCCCTCTGGTACCATATAGACGCCTTAGTGGCTCTTCAGCACAGCCATGTGAGAACCCCCTGAATCCACTGCACAAACCTCAGCCACTTGAGCTAACAAAAGCGGTAGAAGATTGTCATTCTTTCAGGCCTGCTGCAGGAACACTTTGTCAGTGTGTATCACAGGTATTTGCTGAGGAACTGTAAGATTCAGGAATCCTGGCTTCCTTTCAGGCTGTTTCACTTGGCAGTACAGACTCTTCTTGCAGTTTCCCACCAGACTTAAACCCCTTCTGTCCTATCACTTCCAACCTGTCTTTGTCTCAGACCCAGTCTTGCCTCTTCCCTTCTCTGACTCCTTGTCTGAGTCCCAGTTTCCACAGTTCATACTTCTCGTTTCAGCCCCAATCTTCTGGCTCAGCCAGTGCTAGTCTAGTTCACTGTCTGAGCCCAGCTCTTTCTCTTATTCCCCACAGCAAGTGCTAGTATACTTCTCCAGCCAGTCCCAGTTCCCTCCTTGGACCTCCTAACTTGATCTGTTTTTCCTCCACTCTGTCCTACTTACTTTTGGTCTCAGTGTACCTATGTGGGCTCCTCATCCACTTAATCCCTCCACTCCCTTCCTGGCTCATTGGCCCAGTCATTCCAGTATCCCCCAATCTCCTTGGGTCCTCATTCCATCCCATTTCAGTGTGTCCCTCAGCCAACTGAATCTTAGGCCACCCACCATTTCCCTCACCAATTTCCAATTCCAGTCAGCCACCTTGGCTCCTTCTCCAAACTTTCTGGCCCAGCTCAGCTCTGGTGCCAAGTAGGAGCAGCTGTGAGCAGCCATGACCGTGAGATACTTCTCAACCCACATGTCCCTAGATGGAGCATGCTCAGTCACCCTGTGAGCATGGTGCATTCAAAGACTTGTATCTTGGCCACCTTAAAGTGGACTTTCACAAGGGTGGCAAAATGCAAATCCCTGACACCAGAGCCAAATCTCCAACTTCCCTCTCCCCCTAACAGAGCCAACAGAGCCACTCAGTCCGAGGACTGTAATTACATTCCTTCAGTTGGCACATGGACTTGAGGTTCTTCTAGTTTAGAATAAAGTTACCATTTGTTTGGCTGTGGGGATGGAGATTATGGGGTGGATGTGTCTCTTCATACCACCAGTTGTCTAAGTAGACATTTTTTTCCCCAGTGGCTTGGTTTTCATTCTCACCCAACTGCTCACTTCTGAAGCAGTCAATCAGACAATAATGGAATAGAAGTTTACTGGACACTTTTAAGGTTGTTCTGCAGTTGTCAGGCAACTAGGAAAGCTATCTTTACTTTCCAGAGCTTGTGTAGAGTTTATCCTACGTAGTCTTCTAAAATACAAATGGAATGTAGTTTTGAACTTCACTACTGGGGAGAGAAAAGTGAATAAATGTTTCCATCTGATGTGACTTTTATAGCCAGACATGCATGTGGTCTCCATGTCACAGACTATGAGTTCAAAGTTAGAGACTTCAGTGTCTTTCGCCACCAGCTGCAATAATGGCATGAATATCTGATTTGATCTGGAACTTTGCTGTGCATGTCTGTACCCAGAATTTCCTCTGCTCTGGGACATAATTGTCAGAGTTGTATCTGTTCATCCCTGACATATTCCTGTAGTTTCCCCACTGATCCCACCATCTCCAATGCAAAGGAAGCTGTTTCTTCTGCCATTCTAGAGTTTAGCTGAGGTGAAAAACCATCTAGGCTGTAGATTTTTCCTGAGAGAAACCTTTCTGTATTTAGATTTGGCCCTTAAAGAGGCAAAATGTTCTTTATATATTTTGGGATTTATAGTAAAGCATATTGTGAAGATATTAAGTTCCACTCTGTGTGCAAGATCTTTTCCCACTGTGATTAGCCAGTCACATGTAATTTTTTCAGTGGCAATCATAACCACCAATTAGGACATGATTTTAAGGAAGGTTTACAGGGAAAAGTAGCCCAGAGCACTGTATTGAATAAAGTGTTGTTAGTATAGGGCTCTTTTTGTGTCTTGGCTTTCATGGTCTACTTTCCTGGGTTTGATGGGGGTATATAAACCCCACACTGCGATAGAATGGGTTAAAGAGCTGTTCTCAGCCATGTGACTCTGCTGCACCACACTTGCAGAGCCTGGTCTAGCTTACAGTGGAGCCAGAGAGCCCAGTAGGGAGGTGGGACACACACACACAACACACATACATACAACCCTTTATTGAGTGTGCCTGAGAAAGGGCACAGAAGATGACTTTACTGCAAGGGAGAGGTCTTCAAGTGTTAGTTAACTTTGGGGAGAGTCCACGAAAGTGATCTAGGTGTGCTTCTGCCCTAGAAGCATTCTCCCTTTTTGAAGAACTGAGAGACTGTTGTGAGGCTGATTCTGAGCTGGGAGACTCCTAAAGGGAGAGTGTGAAGGACCCCAGGCAGTGGGAGTAAAACTCCAGGAACACAAATCAATTGGAAGCTGGGGCTAACCTGCGGAGAAAAAGGCTATGAGCTGAATGCAACTGGGCTGAATATTCAATTGTTGTCAGTATTTTCTGCTGGCATTTAAGTAAAGGACCTTGAGGTCTCATGGTGAAGCAAGTGGCAGAAAGAGGCCCAGAGAAGCTGCCTTGATTCACTAAAATGTTTGGAAGCATTAGGGTGTTTGCTGTCACTGTTTTGAAGGGCTCTGGATCAGTGCCTAGAGGAGAAAGAGGGCCTGGACTCACCTACCAACCACCTTTTCTGTGGGAGAGGCCATAAACCACTCCCACAGTGGGAAGGATAGAAATGTTGTAAGTCCCTGAGTTACAGGTGCACCACCCCAGTGCCTCAGAGACAGGCTGAAGTCCCTTTCTTCTGTGAGCGTATTGGACTACATAAACGTTGTTGGATGCTGTTACCCGAAAGTATCAACCATAATTAGTGACACGGCCGAAAGGTCAAGTCTCCACTTACCAAAAGATGAACTGCCAGTGTTGGAGTGATTGCTGGTGAGAAGTGCTAGAGAGTCAACTAGTAACAAGAGATTGCTATGCATCTGAGTAGCTCAGTGGTTGTAGATAATCATTTTCTTTGGGTCAGATCAGAAATACCCAGTTTTGTGGCTTTTCCCAATATTAAACACTTTCTAATTGAATATGAATTTCATAGGCAAAGTTTTAAAAAGGTTGTTTGGTTTTTTTATTGAAGAATCAGTCTCCTGCTAATTTGGTCCTCATGCAAGGAAAGGGGAGGGAAAATTAATAGTGCGTGTAAAAACAGTTATGATATATAGTATTCAACTGTCATAATGTGTTGGGATTCTAGATTAAATTGTATGGAGTCCCATTAAAACTGTGCATTAGCATGACATTCTGCTACAGTTAAGGTCCAGCACCTTAATCTATGGCACTCTCCCCTAATACAGTTAGAGACCACAGCTTTCTGACCATATTTTCAATTAAAAAAACTTGGTAAAACAGAGAGACCTCAAAGCACAGCAGAGAGCCTAGGGACGGCAATTCTTTTCATAGCATAGACCTGCTTTGCATCTATTATGAGATATCTCAGTTGATAGGACGTCTAAGAATGTCACCTTCCCTTTGCCCTACCCAGTGCAGCACCTGTTAGTCAGCCATAACTAATCATTTCAAAGCCACTGCATGCAGACTTTGGAAATTGTATGAAAACATTATTTAATGGTTAGATCCATTGAGTCAAATGCTGTTCCAATATATCCCTCTTGCCATTCACTTAAAACTTGGTCACGTGTCTAGTCGTTTAACAGTGAGACTTCGAAAGCACTGCATATGTTTGGGTGACATCCATCTATCACTTCAGTTATTAAGAACTGAGATTGCTCTGTACACCTCTGAATGTCAGGTTGTTTAGGTATTTAAATATAGGTATTGCCAAGTTCCAAAGTGAGATTTTACTGTTTGAAAATGGATTCTTCAGATACAGTTGAAGGGGACGAGACACTGAAATGGACACTGGGTAAATTTGATTTCTTTTACTAACTCAATTTATTTATTTACATCTGATTAGAATAAATCATCTGTTCTTATTCTTTTTAATATTCTAAGGCAAAAACAAAGAGATAGCAAAAGGTATATTACAGCAAAAGTGCAACTATAATTCTTAAATCTGTTCCTATTACTAAGCCCTTAATTGATACTGGGCTACAATCGGTATTGTTAAGCATTATTCCTTGTACTTACAAAACCATGGCTTATTTGTTTGATTCAGATTCAGTTTTGATTCAGATTCAGGTTCACCAGTCTTATCCCAAGTGGAACGCTTCATTCTCGGCCTGCGAGCTTACCGGCAGTTAGATTCATTGCCAAGGAGGGAATTTCAGGTGATCAGTCTGGAGTTCAGCTATGTGATACGTGCTTCCGTAGACGTCCATTTTCCGTGGGCTTTCTTAGTGGTTTTATTATGTTCCACAACCCCACTTTCAGTATCTAGAAGGTACCATTGCTTTGTTTTACTATATTTGGCACCCTTCGAGAAGCTACGCCGTCACCTTATTGGTTCTTAGACTGGTTGCTATTTTTAATATTGATACAATGCTGTCAGTTACAATTTTTTAGCCAGTTAGAATTTGTTACTGGGAAGACATGGTTCTGCCAGTTTGTGTGCGGCTGAGCTACCTTTGCAAAGAGGAAGTAACTCAGTGTCTGGAGTGGAAATGTAATTACCACAAAACAAGAACAAGGTTCTAAATTGCCTCTGCAGAGTTTAATCTTAGCTAAATTGTCAAAAATAAATTACAAGGTTTATCTTTTAGATAAGTTGTGCCTTATTGTCATAAGTTATCTCCCTTACTCACACAAAGGGGCAGCAGTGTTAGTCTGGTCCAGCAAAAGAAGCAAGGAGTCCTGTGGCACTTAAAGACTAACAGATTTATTGAGTTTTCATGGGAGAAAATCCCACTTCGTCAGATGCTTTGAAGGGGGGGAACTCACCGAATGAGAGGAAAATAAATGTGGGGGAGTATAAGACATGGAATAAGATCATACTGTAACAGCAAATTAAAGCACTTGTTAAGATTCAAACACTGAGAAACAGCACATAGAGGAAGATGAAGTCAAATCACCTGTTATAATGGGAAAAGAATCCATAGTCATGATTTAATCTTGCTTTCACACATTTGAATCTGCATATCAGTTCTTATTCAGCTGTTTCTCTTTGAAGTCTTGATGTCCCATTGACTTGCTCGAGCACAGCTGTTAACAAATCATCCACAGAGTGATTAGAAAGATGCAAGTGCTCAGCAACTGGTTTTTGAATGTTAAGATTTCTGGTGTCAGTTTTGTGCCCATTTACTCGTTTGCACAGGGATTGTCCTGTTTGTCCAATGTATAAGTTATGGGGGGCATTTCTGGAACATGATGGCATGCATCATATTAGTGGATGGGCAGGTGAATGAGCCCTTGATGGAGTAGCTGGCTAGATTAGGTCCTATGATCATGTCTTTTGTGCATATATATGGGCAAAGTTGGCAACATGGTTTATTGCAGGAGTATGTGCCTGCTATAATGTTTTTGTTGTTAGGTCTGTAGTTGCTGGTGAGTATCTGTTTAAGACTGGGTGGCTGTCTGTAGCCGAGAAGAGGTCTGTCTCCGAAGGCTTGAGAGAGTGAGGGATCATCTTTTAGAATAGGCTGTAGGTCCTTAATGATCTGTTGTAGAAGACTTGGGAATTGTATGTGGTGACCAGTGGTGTTCTGTTGTTTTCTTTTTTGGGCCTATCCTGCAGTAGTTGACTTCAGTGTATGTGTCTAACTCTAGGCACCCAGGTTTGAGAATGTTGACCTAGGTTTTTTTAGATGTTTACAAATTCTTCTGGTGTATTTTATACTAATATTTAAAATGTGGTTGTACTGACTTTTTCAAGAGCCTGCAAAGAGACAACATTTTGAGCTAGATTTTTCATAATTTTGTGGGATTCCATGCCATTCTCCAAAATTGCCAGTGAAATTGACAGTTCATTTTGTCATTTTTCTATTGAAAGAACTGACATTTCAGTGAATTGTAACATTTTGTTGATATGTTCATCCTGATTGTCATTTCCAAACATCTTGATGGGCTATCTGTAGATGCCTGTGTAATAACAACATAAATAGCTGTTTGATGTTCATGGTTAGGAATTCCAAATACAGGTATAACCATAGTTTGCCACAGAGGCATTGAAATGCATTGCACTACAGAATAGTTGTGAATATTACTGTGTAATTGTTTGTGAAAGATGCTGAATGCCTGTGTTAAAATGTGTACTCTCTTTCTTTATTAGGGAGGCATACAAATTTTTATCTCCAACGAAATATCCCACTCTTGATGCAACAAACACCCAAGATTTTAGATGAAAGACTTATATGCAAGCTGATGTTTCATTTTGAATGATAAAAACTGAAGTGTTACATTATATTTTACTGAGCTCTTTAAAAGATATAATTGCTGCAAAGTACTGAAGAAAGAAAGAAGATGAAAATGCAAAGGGATGGGAACAGAATAAAATCTTTCTAGAGACATCAGCACAGCAATAAAACAGTCTGTTGTTTTAAGGACAGTAAAACAGACTGGACAAAAGTTTTTCTTTTAGAGCATTTGCTCATGTATGTGTGAAATTTTCAGATGTCTTCATGACACAACTAATTTGGGACATAGCTCTTGCTTTTTGAAACTCAAAGACTCTAATAGATTTTTTGCTTTCACACTTCTGTTTTGATTTTCATTTTGAACAAACAGATCTTCAGTTCAAATGCAATTATCATATACGGAACTTAGTCACATACAGCAACTGGAGCTGAGAAAATATTACATTATAATCAGTATATGTATGGGGTTCTGGGAGCTGAGAAAATAATTCATCAAATTTAATAGACAAATGTAGTCTCTTAGTTTTCTGTTTGCAAACAGCTGTAAGTCATTTACAACTTTTCCTGAAATTTTTAATTATTGAAAATTCTTCACAAGTAAATCTTTGTGAACACACATCTGTCAAATGCCAATTAATATTTTTTGTGAGAAAACACTTTTTTCCTAAATTCAGCTTCATTGGCCAGTTTTCACAGAAGACACAAATCACAAGATATTATTTCCATTCCTTGATTGAAAGAGCATCACTCTTAGGATCAGACCTCTAATGCAAATAATTGCCTTTATAGTTTCAATGCTTCTCCATGAATATTGTCTAATATTGTTGCCCATCAACTCCTTCATTAGAGCTCACACACAAGACAAACACAAAATGAATGTGAACACAGGTGAGGTAAATTCAGTTATTCACCTTTATTTTGGATTATCCACTCAGGTGGAACAACCACCATTATAAAATATAACATGGTAAGCAGAGGTCCTGGTGTATACACAGTGTCGAGAGCTTGTGTTTTTAGGATTATTAATTTCATTTTCAAGGCTTATTTTTAATAATTTTTAAGTTTTATGTAAATGTTTGAAAAAGTTTTTTTTTTCTTCAGGGCTTTTTCTTTGTATGTACTGTAATTATTAATCTATATTATTAAAACAAGCAAGGAGTTCTGTCACACTTAAAGACTAACAAATTTATTTATTGCATGAGCTTTTGTGGGAGAAAAATACCACTTTGTGAGATGCTTTGTTGTCATTCTTGTATTAGTATACACTATAATTAATAATTCCATTGTAATGTTCTCTGTTGCATTTTAACATAGTACTCTTTCAAACAGCCCTACGTTAAAGCATATTAGGGAACGTTTAGCATGCATCAGCAGGGTCATCCAATTAATGTATAATGTGTTAGTGCACTTTAGAAATCACACCACCATAGCCTGCATCACTGCTCTGTATGGAGATACCATTAGATACAAGTAACTATTTCCAGTGTCTCTTCTGATGTTAATTGTGTAAGCACCAATTCTTTTTCTTTTTCTTTTATTATCAGGGGTGTTTGATCAGTGTTTATCAGTCAGAAACAAAATTAGAAACCTTGCCTATATCTTTCATTAAGTAAAGCATTTAAACACGTGTCAATCACAAGGGAGTTAACGGGGCTTAATCATGGCTAAATACTCTGTTAACACAGTTCTCACACCATCTTTGTGCTGCCTAATCATAGGGCAGCACGGAGTAGAGAAAACCAGCCACAAATTTCCTGTGACAGAATTTATAGCTGCATATTTTGTAACTCTGGGCAAAGATTGTTATTTTTAAACTCTGCCTTTCCTCTCTTTTCGGTCTTCTATTTCTAATATGTGCATCATTGCAACTTTCAGTTCCATAGTGAGTGTCCACATAACCTCTAAATTAGAACTGACCATACCGTTAATTGTGAAGAGCAATATCTGGTTCTTAATTCAAATTTGTCTGAAATGCAAAAGTTGCTAATCTCAAAGAATATTACTCAGTGGAAAAACCTGCAAAGCAGAATAAATGTAAAAAAATACTTATAGAATAGATCTTGCCCATGAACCTTTGCTGTGTAATATTGTAATCAAGGTCTAACTGTAGAGATTCCAGATGCCTCTTTGAATAATGCTGTTTAGAAGTGATGGTGTCTAGCAGAGCTGGATTAATGGAGGGGCTACGTGGGCTGAAGTCTTGAGCCCTGGCCTAAACAGGGGCCCCAGGTTCCAGCCACCTATGGCTCCTCCATTAATCCAACCCCCACTCCAGACTCAGCCCTCCATAGCACTGGCAGGGTTTTCAGGGATGCTGAGAGGGTCCCTACCCTGCCAGCGCTGGAGGGAGTGGGGCTCTGGAGCCAGAGGACAGATTCCTGGTGCTTCTGCCCCACCCTGGGCTGACTAGTCCACCCCTAGGGGCACGGCGGGCTAGAATGTGTTCACCCTACTCCAGGCGTGGGACCAGCTGGCGTGTAGTGGGCCTCTGCTCCAGCACAGCCATCAGGGTCCATGGCCCTGAAGGGCCACACAAGTGGCTGCACCACATGCCAGCTGGCCCCACCCGTGGGGCCAGAACAGCTGAACCAGGGCTAGGAGAGAGTGGCCTCTAGCCCACCAGCCCCCTGCTACTGGCCTTCCCTCACGCCTCTCTGGCAGGGGGCCAGGACCTGTTTGGCACCAGGACCACAGGCCGGGTGGTGGCCCATGGTGGTGGGCAGCCCAAGGTCCTGAGGCCCCCTAATCCTGCCCTGGTATCTAGTTGTTAGTGAATCAAGAGTCCCAGTTTGTGCTCATGGCACTACCATTGATTTGCAGTGTGACCTTGAAAATCTGAATCATTTTGTGTTTTAGCTTCCCATCTGCAAAATTAGAATTACGGTATTTACCTTGCTCTCAGGAGATTTGGTAGACTGAGGGTGTGTTTAGCCTGCACGCTCCTTACAGTGTCATGGAGAATACATAGACTGCATCCATTCCCGCCAGCAGGAATGCCAAGAGCAGTGTAAATGGTGAGGCAATGCTTAGGTGAGTAAAGACACACCAGAACCTTGGTATACATACTGTACTCAGCTCTCTGAACCCCCAAGTGCTTCCCATGTATACACTGCTATTTTTAAAAGTACTGTACAGTGTTCTGCTGCCAAAGTCTTTTTCTGACAATGGACAAATGGTCTGGCAGTGGGGAAAGGCTGTCATCAGCCTTTTTCTATGGCAGAGAGCTATTGTAGCCTTTTCCTGCCTCCAGAACCTTTTGCTGCTTCATGGAGGTATTTACTACAGTGGACACAACCTGCTTTTTTTCTTCAGCATGCAACTTCACTTACCCTATATCAGGCTTCAACAAATAATATGTTTCTAGTCACCATGGAGACCAGTTTAGCAGCCTGTCACCTAGCTCCAATGCAGAAATATAATGGAGCAGAGCCCACTTGCAATCAAAAGTAAAATTGCTGGTGACTAATTGTGAGCCAGTTTTGTCCACCCCTGCCCTATATGCCCCTGCCAGTGAGTGTGCAGTGTGGACATGCCTTTAATTAATGTTTTTAAAACACTGTGAGGTCCTTGGAGAAAAGACTCTGAGCCTGCTTGTGTTGCCACTGAATATAATGACAAAAACTCTTACTGTTTTCAATAGACTACTATTCACCCTGTTGGAATGGAAAGTATTAATGATCACCGTGACACTGTATGATGGCCACCACATGCTATCTCTACTGACTGTAAAAACTGGGTTAATTATAAAAGAATTAAAATATAAGCAAACATGGTTTCCACTGATTTTAATGGAAATTGGACAAAATGGATTTAATATCCACTATAACTACAGATCTCAAAGCACCTTAACTGTGGAGCCATTAACAACAGTTCCTTGTTCTTTTTTCTTTTTTCTTTCTTATTACTTTCAATGATGCAGTTTCTTACATATTCAGATTCATTTATTGATTAAACTTTTCTGTTGCATATAAGATGCATTTTGAGCTAGAATACATAAATGCTTTGTTAACATGGCAGCATGGTAGTATGTTGATATTTTTGAGTAATCTGTAAGGATGCAACCATAGTGGTGTGAAAGAGAAAGCTGAGAAAAGTAGACAACCTGCATGCAAAATATTCTGTCGTGCTATGTGGAAGAAATAGGTTTGTAATCCAGTCCTTTTTTTAAACATGAATTACATTTGGGCACAATTTAATGGACAAATATAAAGTTCCTCACCAACACGAAAAACTTTTCCTACAGATCATCCTGGCTTATTTTTAATCTTTTACAGGTTTTTCCAATGGCCCTTGAAATTCAGAAGCATCAGTGTAACCAAAGGTGAAATTTGGCCTTACTTGAGAGAGAATATACTAGCACTCCTTGGAAAACTGAAAAAGCTACAAATGCTCAGCAGTGTTTTTTAAGAAAGTAAAATATCATAACCATACACAGATAAATTATCTCAGTATGTTACTACACTGACCTGCTGATAAGAAAATACAACTGTTCTCTTGTTTTGCTGTTTAACTCAGTGGAGTTAAGGCTTTAACTCCTTTAACTATCTGTCTCAGACATAAGCTTTTATAACAGGCTTCTTTCCTTTCCCTCTTCTTTTTCTTACCATGTTTCCTTGGCAGGTGTCAATAATAAACCTTATTTTTCTTCAGTAAGAAGAAATCATACATACTGCACCCAGTTCTGCCTTCAGTTATCCTTGTTATTGTGGGTACAAAGGTAGTGGATCTGTTGAGACACCTAGGCAGATTTATGTGACAGTCATGATCCGTGTAAGAACCAATGACATAAGGAAGAATAGAGAGGGGTTCTGGAGGCCAAATTTAGGCTATTAGGTAAGAAGTTGGTTCAGGACCACCATGAGCATTCTTTGAAATGCTTCCACTTCCATGCACCAGCCCAGTTTGTCAGGCAGAACTGCAGTCTTAACATACAGATGAGACACTGATACAGGGAGGAGGGGTTTTGAATTACTAGGAACTGTGGAACCTTTGGGAAAGGGGGTGCTTATAGAGGAAGGATTGGCTTCATTTAAACCAAATAATACCCAATTGCTGGCTCGTAAATTTAAGAAGGTCGTAGAGCAATTTTTAAACTATGGAGTGGGGGGTGGGAAGACAGCAGGTGCAGAGAAGCACAAACTTTGGATGGCAACATCCATTATGGGAGGATTTATTAATTGAGATTCTTTGTCTCCTACTAAGGAGGATAGGATGGAAGAGGATAAAATATGGGTAGGGTCTAAAGAGAAACAGTCAAAGAGTCATATTCAATTCAACTACATCACATAATGGAAGACAGCTAAAAAGTGATAATTTTTAAGTACCAAAGGGGTATCCTTGTTAATCTAGTTCAGCAAAGCAAGTGAGGGGTTCTATGGCACTTTTAAAGACTAAGAAATTTATTTATCGCATGAGTCAAAGCGCCTGACGAAGTGGGATTTTGTCCCATGAAAGCTCATGCAATAAATAAATTTGCTACTCTTTAAAAGTGCCACAGAACTCCTTACTAATTTTAAGTACATATATTCAAATACTAGATGTCTAAATACTAATATGGTGAACTTGAGTGCCTTGTATTAAATGAAGCTATTGATACAATAGGCATCACAGAAACTTGGTGGAATGAGGATAATCAATGAGATACAGTAATACCAGGGTCCAAAATATATTGGAAGGGTAGAATAGATCAAACTGGTGAGGGATTCACACTATGTGTGAAGGAAAGCATAGAATCAAATAAAATAAAAATCTTAAATGACCCAAACTGTTCTCTAGAATCTCTATGGATAGTAATTCTGTGCTTGAATTATAAGAATATAGCAGTGCATTCATAGGGAAGAGTCTAAGAAAATCCTTTTGCTATGTTTCAGTACAAGGTCTAGTTGCCTCGGTCAGCAAACCTAGACTTCAGGAAGAAATCCACACTAGGTGTGTGCTGCATTGTTTTAGTTTGACAGAAGAGGAAATTTAGGTAGATGAGTATAGACAGCAGTGCAGAAATTGAGTCACAAGGCCACCAATGTGGGCATGAGGAGTTTTTCCTATATCAAAAGAAAGAATTTTATGGATATTTGAGCAATTTAGAAGATAACTTCTTCAGGATTTAACAACATGTGAAATATAAATTGATCTAGTGGTCAGAGATAACATCAAGATACCTTACAGGGGCAAAGGAAAAGTGGAAGAATCTTCAATAGTGATGAGTGGGCAGCAAAAGCAGAGAGAGAGCTGGGCATCATGGGAAAAGGAGGCAAGACAAGAATAAGTATCTTCATCATATTTAATTTAACATCTTCCTATCCTTATTTCATTCCTTCAGCAGGATGTTTTAGATAACATTTATCTTTGCAGCTTTTATTGTGTGGTGGTGATGGGGTGTTAATGGACTATAACATGCTACTGTACTAGAACATATGGCCTTGCTGTTTGGTTTTGTCACTTTGATCATTTACATCTTTCATCGAGCGCATGCAAATGGGGTTATGTAAGGTGTTTTCCTCTATTAGAGGTAAAAACAATTCAGTGATATCATCAGTCTGCAATATATTCTGAGATGTCTGTTTGAATTGAGAATGTGTAATTCAAAGTTTACTTTAATGGTTTTGTGGTTTTCTGATGCACAATCATTTGCTTTTCATTGTACAACTCCATTGATTATATTTTCAAGACAAGCAAGGAGTCCTGTGGTACTTTACGACTAACAAATTTATTTGTTGCATGAGCTTTCCTGGGAGAAAATCCCACTTCATCAGACGCTTTGAAGTGGGGGAATTTACAGAATGGGAGCAAAATAAACGCAAAATAAATGTTTTCAAGGGGTTTTTGCAATAATAATAATGAAAATGGTGTTTCACAACTTTAAAACTCCATGGATCCCAAATAACTCAAAAGGTTCATAAATGCCTAATGAGGTCACTAAGAGAAAAAATTATAGACTTCAGGACCAGAAGGAACTACCAGATCATCCAGTCTGGTTCCCTGCACATTGCAGGTCACCAGCACCACCCAGCACTAGCTCACTAAACCCAACAATAGAAATTAGTTTGTTAGTCTTTAAGTGCCATAGGACTCCTTGCTTTTTTAACAGAACGCTAGGCTGTTATGTGCTACAGGCAGAGAGCAGGATGGTCCAAGATGCACAAATGCCCAGGGAATGTCACAAAAATAACTATGAGAGAGATACCCAGATAGTCCTGGCAAGTGACTTTCACTTACGTGTTGCAGAGGAGGATATAAAAAACCCAAGCTGACCACCTAGGTATGCACCACAAGGTTTTTCTACCTGAAGCTCACTGTCTACTTCAATGTCTCATATAGAGTGCTGCCATAACACATGAAGCTGGGGATGTTGATGATTAAGAAATGCAGTAGCTACCTCAGCTCACTTTACTGAATCATTTCAGTTAACAACTGCAAGTCTGAACTGCAAATCAAACAGCAGGTGGAGTTTAGCTCAGAAATATTGTCTGACAAAATTGCTCTCTCCCACCAATTCTTTAAAGAACTGTACTCTGAGGAGAAGAGAAAATTGCATTGGTGGACATAAAAATGGAATTGGATACATGGTTCCCAGTCATCTGAGGTGAGCAGGAAATGTAGTGTGTGTTTATCAATCAGAGGGTCTGCCTCTAGAATTGTGTTCAAAGAATATTTAGTCATTGAACTTCAGCCACTGAGTATCTAAAGTATGATGGCCATTAATATAGAAAAAATAATGCCATGAGATTCCTGAAATAGGTAAATGGTTTTAATTATTCTTCATTTTAAAAAAATGAAATTTTGGTTTTATATAATCCCTGTCACATTCAAGATATTTGAAAGCATTTTCTCCCATGTAAGTAACAGACTTCTATCATGTTGTGCTTGTAGCTGAATGCAGCAGCCAGATTGCATCTGGCAATAGTTCCTACACAGCCTTGGTCATTAGATTGTGTTTTGATTGTGAGAGAACATTGGCCATCACTTAGGGTTTTTCCCAGCTGTTGCTGAGAAGTGCCATGGGGTCTCTAATTTTCATCTGGAGAACAAAAATAGCAAGGCAAAAAGGACCTTGATTTCTCATCTCATCAAGAGCAGTGGTTCTCGACCTCTGTGTCATGATACAAAGTGTATCATGGCACAGGGGCTGAATGTGTCTCCAGCTAGCAGTCTGCTGCCAAAAGCCTGCCTTGCAGCTGAAAGAGCTGTGGTGGCAGGCTGCAGCACCTATAAAAACTACTGCCAAAATGGAGAGTTGTGGCAGCTCTGCTGAGGCAAGGATGTTTTTTGAAGCACAAATGCCAAAAGGGCTGTGGATGGCTGCTTTTTTTTGCAACAGGCTTCCTGCTGCCAAAATTACCATTTCAGGTAGTTTTCTTTCAGCAATGGGGGCCATTTCAGTTTTACTTTGACTGTGCCATTTTCAAAAGCGATGGTGAAGTGAAAGTGCTGGCTTCCAGCAGAACTTCGGTGGCAGAATGAGCCTCAGTGTGTCATGTATGGTTGGGAACCTTGCCACCCATGTCACACACTGAAGGGTTTCAGACCCCCCAGTCTAGAGCATGGTATGATCCACAGTTCAGTGCTGCTTAACGCTATACTGCATTGTCAATGCTTCTGTAAATCCCAATCCTAGTGTAGGATTATACCACATGACCTTCAACCCAGAACTAACAATGTAATTGAATCATTTCTCCTGGTATTTTAGCTAGTTTGTAACTCTCCATATGTTTGTTCTTTACTTCTCCGATTGATAATTACATATCTTTTTGCCTGCAGAACTTAATTTCTTTGAGGAAAATTCTACATGCTTGCAGAATATATTTGGTCAGTTCCTAGACCTGCCTTTTATGGTGCTTTACAGGCAGGATTTGTGGATTTAGTCTAGTCCTTCTTTTCTTTGATATATAATTAGGTCCCTGCATTTCACAGACAAGCTTCACATCCAGTTCATTGGTCTGTTTTCCCACAGAAAACTAAAACTTGTATAACAGGAGCAAAAGAAATGCCCTGCCTTCCATGCAAACCCTTGTAAATATAGAGAACTCTATGCTTCATGCACTTTAGGAGCTTATTTTTTCTCTCCTCCGCTAATATTCATGTGAGCCTTCCATGGCTTGTAAAAGTGCTACAGTTGTAAAACAAAGTTGGCACCATGTACCTGCAGCCCCTTGGAAGAGGCATTCACTTCCAGACAATTAGTGAACTATAATTTATATTAATGTTCTTGCTTTTCTCTTTGTAGTTACAGTCCAAGTTAATTTCATGATGCAGCTGCTGCTGCAGGAAATGCTCTGCTGCTCAACAGTAAAGGAACATGAGTGAAGAGAATAAAAGGTTTTTGGGTTTTTTTTAATACTGTAGTTTACTTTTCCCCTTTAGTTAGAGATGACTGTGCCATCTCCATTAAGGAGGCTTAATCCAGACTAATTTGGTCCCTGTATACAATAGGCTTTGCCTAGTTCAAACTAAGCAAAGCTTTGTTTAAACTAGTTAGTTGGAACAGTAAGTTCAAACTAAGCACTTAGTTCAAACTTAGTTTGAACCGTAGTTTCAACTAGCATGATGTAGCCATGCTAGTTTGAACTAAAGTTTGAACTAAGTGCTTAGTTTGAACTAGCCACATTTTTAGTTCAAACTAACTTTTAGTTTGAACTAGCCACTCTTTTTTAGTTAGTTTAGTTAGTAAAAAGTTAGTTTGCACTAAAAAAACACAGTTAGTTTGAACTAACCAGGAACTGCTTAGTTCAGACTGAGGAAGGGCAAACCAAGCTTCCTGGTATAGACATGGCTAATGAGAACAGTGAGGGAAGTGAGCAAACATTTCATCTGGGAGGAATCACAAACAACAACATACAGGGTTGGCTGTATTCATGAATCAGGACCAGTTTCAACATGGTTGTGAGTTGTCCAGATCCCTTTCTCAGTTCACAGATGTGTATGTCCATCTTCTTTCATTGTCACTTTCCTGTCCATTTCACTTCCCTTACACCACTCCAGGATCAGCAAGACTTTGGAGGTTTGGTTCCTGGCACTTTTTTTTTCTTGCTTCCAGCTGCTGAATTTTGCCTGGTTTCTCTCATAAGTGACAAGCTGCAATACCGCCCCCCCCCCCCAACACCCTATGAACCAGCCCCCTTTGCCTTCCAACGTGGCTGGGCACCCATCTTACCTTTTTATGTCATTGGGTGGGAGAGAGCTGTGCTTTACAAAACTGCCTACACCTCATTGTCTTCTGAGAGTAGCTTTAGGTTCAGTGGGAAAGCTGGGTCTTAAACATTTCTTTCACACGTTCAAGAGGCCTCCTCTGTGTGGCATATAGCCTAACGTGTATTAAGGTTATAGAATGGCAAAGTAGAGAGGAAAGATTACTATGAACTATAGCTGCAATTCGAGTGGTTTAGGTCTCTCTAACAAAAGTTTTCCTCAGTTTCCTTCAGTTTTCTCTACTGGCAGGGAAGGGGCTTTACATTATGCTAATTGTTGCCAATTTTCAATTTCATGTCATCTCACGAAACAAAACAAAACAAAAGGAATGCTGCAAACTACTCAAAATGTTAAGGTGCAAATCTTATTTTGCCTACTCTTTTCCTTTGTCACTTAAGTAGTAGTATTTTTGAACATTATAACAGGTAGAGAATATTAAAAAATTAATACCCAACATTTTGTTGGACCTTTTAACTGCACTGTATTTTTATTCCATAGTGTTGAGAGTGTAGAAGGAAATACGACTTAGTTAAGAATCTGATTTCATCAGTGTCACAAATTGGCATATTAATTGACACTAAATTTGCAAAATGCCCTTGTGAATGCAAACAAAATGTGTCATTTTTAGATTAAGTAAAGAACAGATGCCTGTTTCACATGCAAAGTTCCTTTCAGATGCTGTCAAAAAAGAAACATTTTGAGACAGAGTAAGTTTTGGCAGATGGTATTACAAGTCAAATAAAAGAAAATAATCTTCAAAATTCATACATATTTCCTTCTTAGTAGAATGCCAAGGGATTTCTAACATAATGTTTAAAGTTTGAAATGACTCAATTTGAGTGTCCCCATAAATATAACCAATGGGCATTTTATAATGATGAATTAAGACTGTACATTTCAGAATATAGTTGTATGTAACTAAAGCAGAGTCTGATCTATAGTGCACCAAAGCAAAACAAAAACACAATGATTTTTATATCTTCTGTTTAAACTTCTACCACAGAACAATGAAGCCACTGAGGAGTTCAATACAGATGCTAATTTCTAATCAAGCAGTATAGATCTAGATGGTCTAAAATCTTAGTTATCGTGAAGTCTGTTTTATTAGTCATAGTTATCTACTATTCTTATATCATGGCCTTCATTGTAGTCTCTGAACACACCTAATCCACGACTGTGGACACTGTCTAGAACTGGAGCATGTTACTAAAGACTATGGCACTCTAGGAATGGTAGTAAATAATTTCTTAGGTGCCTAGAGCAGTCTGGTTGCATATCACGCCAGTAGTCACAAAGTACAGAAAAAACGTACAGAAATGTAGAATTTGTTCTATCGAATATTACTATTGGCCCATTTAATCTTAGATCTTATGGTCAATACTTGATACCTCTGAGGAATTTAATATCCAGCTCCCTCCCTGATAAATGCACCTCTCCAATTTTGCACTGCTGGATGTGGGAGACCAAGAAGTCATTCTCTTTTGACAACTTGCAGACAATTAGTTTATCCCTCAAAACATAATATTAGATTAATCTTAACCTTACCTGGATGATATTATTTGTTATACATTTGACTATCCCTTCTGAAAAATAAGGCTATAGTATGACCTGAAATCTAGAATAGCCACTTCTTCTGAAGAATACCCCAGTCAGGAAAACAGTGGGGAAATATATTGTGCTAAATGAAATTTTTAAAAGTTGTCTGGGGACTTGAGAGATATGGTAGAGTGGGTTTAGTGATGTAAAGAAGGTTTCTGACTTTGATATAAAAATGAGTTGATTATTTGCAAGACTACATTGGAAATCAGAAAACAAGTGCTATAGTTAAATGTAGTGTCTGAATTTTAAAAGGGGCAATTTTTTTTTAATGAGCAGAAACTAGAGATGGCTCCAAAACAAACCCACAGTTTTGAACATCTCTGAATTTTGGGATGGTTCAAATTCAGATCTGAAGTTTGGGACCCATTTCTAACAACTTGTACCACAGGTTGAGAACCACTGCTCTAAAGCATCATGTTGGCCACTAGTTGAGAATGGACTTTGGACTTGATAAACTAGTTGTCTGAGTCTGTATGACCAATACGGTAGCTTGAAAAACTGGAAGTAAATAGACCAGCTAACATGCTGACACAATAGGCACGATTGAATTATAGAAAGATTTGTGGAATCCTATCAGAATATGTAAAAAGAATAATCAAGATTATTTAATATGATTCGTGTTTTCATGACCTAAATCATGCAGGCCATGAAAAGAAGACTAAAGAATTGGAGGTAAAGTCTGCATTGATGAATCTGAATATATATCAGCAGACCCTATAGAGGCCTACCTATTTAATACTGAAATTTACAAAAAGTCATGTGGCCTTAGTTTCAGCTAATATATAATATCAGGGGGTACTATAATATGGAAGACTTTCTCCTTCCTTTGATCCGTGGTATAACACTTTCTTACCAGAGAAGGGAAAATCTGAATCTTAAGTGTGCTTAAGCTTCGAACCAGTTTTTCTTGTTATCTACTGTATGAAAATACCAATGGAATTTCTAGATCAAATGATAACGTCAACTGTGCACAAAGATCAGATAGCATTTCATGAATGGAAGAAAGCTGCTAGCAAATGAAGAATGCTCGTTAATGTTCTCCCTTTATAAGTTTCAGAAGAAACTGATTTTATCTTTAGATCTTGAAAAAGTGTTTGGCATAAGCTCCTTAGATACTTAGGCCTACATTTTCAGGCATGTCTAGTGATTTTAGATGCCTCAATTGTTGCCCAGGTTGAAACACTTGATAGAGTCCTGTTTCCAGAAAGTATGAGCACATATTCTCCGAAAATCAGGACCATTTAAGAGGTCTTAAATTGGGCATACAAATTGAGGCACACAAAATTTCTAGCTCCTTTGGAAATTATAGATCTCAAGTATTTTTGAATACTCTGCCCCAGGCATTTGTTTGTTTTTATAGTGCCTACAGCTTTATGGACATTACTGGGGGTGGAAAAAGTAATAATTTCTATACGGCTTTATTATTTTTGTGGTTTGATAAAATTTAAATAAGTGTGTAACCTTGCGTGACAAAGTGAGTGCAACTGTAATTACAAATTTTGCAGCCCCTTAACAATTCCCATTCTTCTGGGTTTCTTTGTTGCCATGGGAAAGTTGTAGGATGGTTGACAAATCTTGCAATTAAAAGAATTTAACAACAAAACGAAATAAAACAAAACATGGGTTTCATATTGTTTGGTGTTTCTGTTAAATCCCCCGTTCCTGGAGTAAGAAAAGGAGATTAGAATCTCAGTTTTCAATGTTTTAAAATGTAAACTCTTAGCTCTCATAGCTATGGAGAAAAATTTGAAAATACGGACCCCAAAGACTCAAACAAACAAAAAGGAAAAAAAGAACCCAGAATTATTGTCTTAAAAATCTTATGATTTTTTCTACCAGTGTCATATTTGGGGGTCTGATTT
Organism: Podocnemis expansa; assembly: GCA_007922195.1. Lineage (NCBI taxonomy): Eukaryota > Metazoa > Chordata > Testudines > Podocnemididae > Podocnemis > Podocnemis expansa. The sequence continues at coordinate 8,792,737 of ML682008.1, forward strand.
ATGGTTACGTAATACTTGGAGTTGGCAATGTTGGATTATTTTCCTAATAATATTTACATAGTATTGATGAGTTGAACAGATGGTACTGAAAGCATGTGTAGCAGAGGATAATGGGGCAACATTAGCACACTGTTTATCCAGGGACCATTGCCTGTTAGTTTGCTTAGAATGGTTACAATAGATGTACATGGCATGTATATTCCTGGTGTATATGGGGTAAATCATTGCAGTATAAATGAAAAATATAAATATTGTGGTTTTAGTTTTTATCTGATAGATCATCCCCCCCACACACACACATCGTAAGAGCAAAAAGGTGGGTTACAGTAAAGTTAGATGTTAGCCTTTGGCTGCAAATATGATGTGCTTATATTCAGAACAGTGGATTTTGTCCCAAAGGGGTCTAGAAGCTATATTCTTTATGAAGCTGGTTTGTTTTGTAACCATATTTAACCTTAAATTTTCTAGATTATTATAATAGTCCAGAATGTTAGAAATTCCATAAGTTCTTGGTGTAAATTATTAAATATTAAAGGACACAGTAAGGGAAATGATATAAATGAAGAGTTGGAAAGAAAATGTGAGAAAAGAACATCCCATTTAATAAGATCAGTATTTTAATAGGCAGCAAATATCAGCATGTAACAAGCTGAATTTTTGTAATCAATAAACAGGTATAAAATGGTGAAAGACTTAAACAGAAGATCAAAAAAAAAAAAAAAAGCTTTTTCCAATATATCATCTTCAAAGTCCAAAAATAATCACCGCAGTAAAGTTGTCATAACAAAATCAGTTTCAAAGAGACTGTGTTCCAGCAAGAAATGTAGGTGGTTTACAGAAATCCTACTGAACTGGAGTAATGCAAATTGATAATATTGTATAGATTTTATATTGTAGCTTTTTTTCCCGCTGCTAAAATGTACTAGTTACATGGAGAGCACAAAGCCATGCATGTTACTGTTTCATTACAACCGCATCAACAAAATAATCCTGACCTATTCTTGGGAACTAGGTAAGTAGCATGTAACTTTTATAAAGATTGCACTAGATGCTGCAGATACAAACCAAAACAGGCTTCAGCCCACAGGACTTGCAGTTTACGGGAAGGATTTTCAAACTGGTCAGCATTGGCCAAACCCTTTCGGTTGTCAGTCCATTGGCATAACGATGTAGGGGCCAGGTGCCGGGCTGCAGGGGGGACAGAGAGATGCCAGGCTGGCACTTCACAGGGCACAACAGCAGGGGCACAGGAGCCTCCAAGAAACACAGAGCCTCCTGTGTCCCTCCAGTGTTGTGAATGGGCAGCCCAGTGCCCTTACCAAGGCAGAAGGGGAGGTTGCTGCCCATCAGAACCAGCAGATCAGGTAAATGCTGGGGGATGAGAGGGACACTGGCCAATCTTGGCTGGACTTTCATGGAGAAGTTGAGCCAATTGGATGTTGACTCCTGGATCCAAGTGCAGGAAGGCTTCTGTTTCCATTTCTACTGGGCTGCCCAGCATAAAGCCTTCCAGCACTAGGATCTAGGAAGCAGGATTTCACTGCAGCACAGTGCTCAAGTCCAGTGCAGAAAAGGAAACTAACATGGGGCTGATGCAGTGGACCCCTCATTATACCCCCATGTGTGGTGAAGGGAAGACTCATCCCTCATCCCCTTCCCTCCTCAGGGTTGGCAGGGGTGAGGCCATCGTGTCCCTTCTGGGGCCAGTCTGGAGCAGTGGACAATAAATTCTGGGGGTGGGGGGAACGCTGGGCCAGAATGGCCCTTTGTGGTGGGAATGATGCAGGAGGTGCTGAGGGGTATGCCTTAGCACCCCCTGCCTCCCCTCATGTATTGAAGAGCTGGCCTGACACCCCTTCCGTCCTCAGGCAGGTGGGGGAGTGAGGCTGTCCCGTTCCAGCTGGGGCCGGGCTGCAAAGCTGCTGTGAGGAACCAGCAGCCACCACGGGCCAGGTAACTGTTGGGGGGTGGGCATTCGTGCCCCCTAGGCTGATGCTCCCCATGCAAGTACTGGCCTGCCTCCCCAGAGCAGCTGGGGGTGGAGCCAGGACCCCTCCTGCCCTCTGAGGGAGGAACATAAGGCATGGAGGATGTGAAAATGTTGGCTTGGGCCCCGGTTATCAGACATACTTGGTACACCACTCTGTCAATTGTCGGTAAAATGCTCACGGACTTCAGTGGGACCATATTTAAGTGAATACTGAGCAGTTTTTGAACATAAGACATTATGAAGTAAGTGTGAGTGAAAAATACTATATTAGTAAAAGTGAAGGGCTAGGAAATACAAGACCAATATATTTCTTCCAATGGAAAATTGGAGATTTAAACTAAACGAAAAAAAGAAACAAAACAAGAAAATGGTTGCTTTTTGTTGTTGATGATCATGTTGAAAAGTTAAAATTCTCTCATGAAATTTCCTGGGGGCCAGTGGGGAGGAAACTCTGTTAGGATCTGTTACCCAATATCTTTTGGGGAGTGAAGTTCTTTATGAAAGTTAATAGAGAGTCTGTGGTGTGTAAATCAGTTGTATTAAATTTGAAACAACCACTAGTTTTCCACCCTAGTTGGCCTTCCAACCAGATTATCTAATTATTTATTCCAACTGCTAATATGCCAAATGCCACTAACTGTAATTGTGCCAATGCCGGTAATTGCATCAGGCTGCATGTGCTCCTCCAGCTCTCTGTCTTTGCATCCAAAGCCACAAGATGCAGAGTCCAGTCCTCAAGGTGCTAAACAACCTTTTCTCCCATGGCAGAATTCTATTTTGAGTTCTTACGCCAGACCCATTCCTGGCATGTCTATGCCCTTTATAAGTCAATAGGAGTTGAAGGCCCTCAACCAAATGTAGTAGCAGGGTCTTTGAAACCTTCACTTTATGCAGTAGAATTGAATATTTTGGAAGAAAAACAACAGCAATTTTTTCCCCACAGTACTACATGCAAATTTAATGCTATGTCATTCCTATGCCACACATGGAACAAGTGCAGCCACTCCGAGAATACCCATAAAATTCCTTCCCTACTTGCAAACACTTCCACTTCTTCACACAGTTACAGACATGTTTTCCACTCAGATGTGTGTATGCCCAGCACATTGGAGAACTTTGCCTAGCAGTGCCCATAGGGATAGTATTTTTCCCATCTGGCACCTTAGCCCAGTAACTCCAGGTGCAAGGCAGATTGGAGCTTGTCACAAAGGAGCTGGTCAGAGAATATCAGAAGAACTGGCCCTTTGTAGTCACCAGAAGCAAGAGGTTACATCAGTTGTCTCTACAGTCAGAGATGTATGAAGATAGGTGGACTCTGGACACTAAAGAGAAGAGAAGCATGAGAAAAATCTACTCAGCTAGAAGTTTTAAATCAATACCAAATCCTCAGCATGGAAACTATGAAAGATACCTTTAAATGTCCCAGGGAACAGAGAGATACAAGACAAATGTGTATGACAACTTGGTCCAACCTGTAAGGAAGACAAAGAGCCCTCCAAGTGTCCAAGAGAGAGAGACAGTCCTTGTTGGAAGCTCAATACTCAGAAAAAAATGGAAAAACGTTCTGCAGGGAGCAGGCAGACAACATCATTGTGTGCTGTATTCCAATAACCAAGACATGATATATCACTGTAAAATTAAATATGCTTCTGAAGTCAAGAAGCAAACAGCTGATGGTCAAGGTTGATATTGTCATTAATGATACTGTGCGGTGCGATATCTCACATCTAGTAGATAACTTCAGGAAACTTGGAAGCATGCTGAACAAGAAGAATACCCAAGAAATCTTCCCCTTAGATCCTTCATGTCCCCTGAGCAAAGGAAGACAGAAGGCAGAAGATTCTGGAAAGGGGTAGGAAATGATGTAGTATAGAGGGCTTTGCTTTTATAGAACATTGGGCGACCTGGGGGCAAGATGCCTGGGTGCTTTGAATGGTCTCAACCTCACTAGAGGGGGGACTGATATCCTTGGGGTTAGGCTGGCTAGAGTAATCAGTAGGGAATTAAACTAATAGCAAAAGGGAAGGATACAAAGAGGAATAATACAAGCACTAGATTTCACAAAATTAAGATGTTGAGGACAAAACAAAAGAAATAAAAGACATGAAGAGGAGAAATATTGAATTGACTTTACATTAATGCTAGGAGCCTGGGTAACCAGCAATAGAAGTAGAAATAGAATTGCTCATTTATGAACATGCATTCAGTCTAGATGATATTACCGAAATGATAGGTTGTCTCACACATTTGGAATGTTAAAATCAATGGTTATTACCCATTTAGGCATGACTGGGTGGAAAAAAGGATAAAGAGGAGTAGCTCGCTACAAAAAAATGGAGGAGGGGCTCTTGCCCATTCCCAGGTAAGAAGAAAAAAATAATTTTGAATACCTATTGATCAATGTTCTAACAGAAAAAGCACAGGATGGATTACACGCTGATGTCTGTTTATAGACTACTAAATCACACTAGAAGACAGAATGACCATATTCTTGTGGACTTATCAATTCTGTGTTGGAAAAAAATATGATTATGGGGGACTTCAATTTGAGTGACATATGATGGAAGTCTCATACTGCTTCTACAAAAAACATCCTTGGAATTTTTTAATGTTATAAAGGCCAATTTCCCAGCCCAAAACATGTTGCAGCCAACGCAGGGGAATTCTATAGTAGACCTTGTTCTAGTAGACGAGGAGAAACTGATCACAGAACTCAAAATTAATGGTAGCTTCAGTACAAATTAGTATGACTTAATCATATTTGTAATGGGCAACAGAATAAAGTCCAAACCAGGAATTACACACACACACACACACACACACACACACACACTGTGCTTTAGCAGGGCAAATTTCATAACAGTTATTTAAAAAACAGCCTTGTTTGGGGAAAAAGTGAAGGCAGCTGTAAAAATATTTTTTTTAAATGTATAACAAATGGAAGTAACAGGAATTTGACAATAATGAATACAAATCAGAAGTTAAGAATTGTAGAAAATTGATATGGGAAGAAAAGGTCCACAAAATGAAATCTATGGCCATCAGAGTTAAAGGTAGTAAAAAGGTGGTTTAAAAAAAAGATACAAAAAATACTGGCAAAGGAAGTGGTTTATTATGAATGGAAATGTAATCAGTATCAGTAATAATGAGAAAAGGGAGAAGTAGTCAATAATTATTTTTGTTCTGCTTTTTGTGGGAAAACATGAGTTTCATCATATATTTTCAATACTCTTGCCATTTTACTACTATCTCTAGAGGATGTTAACAGAAGTACTAAAGCTAGACAGTTTTAAATCAGCAGGTCTAGCTTATTTGTATACAAATGTTTTAAAAGAACTGGCTGGGGAGTTTACTGGGCCATTAACATTAATTTTCAATAAATAACAGAGCACCTTGGAAGTTTCAGAAAACTGAAGGAAAGGTATGCAGTGTCAATGTTTAAAAAGGGTAAAGGAGATAACACAGGTAATTATAGGCCTGACATCAATCCCAAGCAACATAATGGGGTGGTATTATGGGTCCCCTGGGTTAGGTCGACTTTATAAAGTTATCTTAAACAAATGGGGCTTTCCTAACTCAACTTAATAAAGTTGACTTTAAGTCAACCTTATTAAGTCAACTTACTTGAGCCCTCAAGTGTAGACATAGGCTTTGAGGGTCCATTTAATGGTAATCTTGATGTTACATCCTCCAATCCAATGGAAGCCAATTTGCCATAGTTCAAAGATTATTAAAAGGAATCATTCATCTTTTTCCATTGTTGAAAGAAGCAGTTCCTTAATACTGCTCTGATTGCCCTTCTGGGTATTCGTCTGAGCCTCTAGCAACTTGTTCTCTCTCTCTTTCGCTGCTGTGCCAAAGGACAAAATTTCTTGTTGCTGTCATATCTTCAGAAAGAGTAAATGAGCTGAGGGCTTTAATTGCAGAGCCTCCATTTACTCTGTTTATCAGAAACAAAGTGTTTTTAAAACAGCATTCAAAATTTGGTGTCAAGAAGTTTCACCTTAAACATATAAAATACTTATACTCTTTCCTAAGCCACACTCAAACAGGTGCACCCCATGATGCATTGAATGTGGTACCATCTTTGGCATTTTATTTAGCAAGAACTAAACCATTTTCTTCATCACCTCATCTTTTTGTCGTGAATGTAGTTCAGATCAAAGGTCAGAAGGTCTTTTCATGGACTATTACCACATGGATAACCTCTTTTTTTTTTTTTACAACAGTATTTGGTGTAGCTCAGCTTTTTCTCTGATTGCAGCATTGTTTGTCCTAATATCTGTGTGATGAGTCAGTTAGAGATTTAGACAGTGAGAGGTAAGACAATGAGCGTTTTAGCCTTCAATTTTTGATCCAATTTGTTTATTTTTTTAATATCCTTTGTTTTGTAAACTAGTATGGACTGGAGGGGATCATTAATCTGCATTTTTCCAATTTTAGAAGCTGTCAGTAATTGCAAACTTAGACAGGTTTCTCTCAAACAGTTTCACTTTAAGCAGATAAAACATTTACCTATATTATTTCTTAAGTTAGCCTCAAAGAGATGAGTAGTCCCTTCCTTCATGGGATGTGAGACTGTGCTCGCTGTTTTATTTTGTTCTTCACCCCCATCTTTTTTACTCTAAACTGTTATGTTTAGACTTTAGAGGGCTATAGCGGACTGAAGCTGGGTTTCAACATGAGGCTAACAAAAGCTACATTGACACAGTGGCGTTGCTCCCCTGAAAAAAGGGTTGGGGCCCAGACTTGGGCCCTGTCCCCATCACACGTCCCTGTCCTTGGGCCCTCTCTGGGCCTGGGGCCCAGATCCGACTCCTGCTGCTGCTGGCCAGTGGCTGGAGACCCGGGCAGGCCCAATCCGACTCCTGCCGCTGCCTGCAGACCAGGGACTGGCAGCCCAGGCTCAGATCCAGCTCCTGCCACTGCCGGTCAGTCGCAGGTGGCCCTGGTGGCCCTGATCCAGCCCCAGCCACTGCTGGGGCGAAGCCAGAGATATGGAGCGGCTGCAGCCCCGCGGTCCCTACAGCAGGGACACTTTTGCATTGCTGTCCTATGCACACTTCTTTGACTTGTATTGAACAACTATTGAAAAGAATATAGTATCATGCTTTTTTGCTGGATTTTGTAAGGTGATCTGTAACCCTTCCCAAATGACAACACTTCAGCTATTGTATTTGTTTCATATAAGGTCTCAAGTGCTTAACGTGAACATTCGCTTGGATGTTTGATAGTATCAATTGAACACCTAAACTTAAATGATGAACTACGATTCAGGAAGGATTTTTATTTTATAGAGATTTGAACTGTGAATAATTCAAGTTGTACTACAGTACTTATTTCCTGTAATATTTTTTAAACACAAGTCGAATTAGACATATTTGTCAAGAATGTAATTAGATTATGAAGACACAAAGTGGAATAGGGATTGGGGAAGGAGAAAAAGGGAGTCAGACTATTACAAAATGAGCAAAGAACACAGATCAGTGAATGGAAAAATGTAATATTATATGGATGATACATAGGGCCAGATTAAAACATACTGTACATAGGGCCAGATTAAAACATACTGAGGGTCTAAACTATGTCAAGAGTCAGAGGCCCCATGTCATAAAAAATAAAGAGAAGAAAAGTGTATTACATTATAACAGAATGGGTAATGACATAAATAAATGATAAGCCATTATATTGGCATATATACGTAGGCAAAGATGCCACAAAAACCAGCTAAATAAAAACATACATCTTGCAAAAAGCTTTATTTGCATTATCAAATACCTTATGATAAATCTTTTTAGTTATCTCTGACTCATTTAGAGTCCCCTCATAATGTGAGGCCCTAACCCGTGACTTACTTGGCTTGTGCGTAAATCTGGCACTGGTTGTATAGTTTCCACAAGGAGTCTTAATTTGTGTGACTGACTTTTTCCATAAAAAGTGGCCCAAGTGAACATTGACTTTGGTAGTTTTATAGGGATAATATTTTTCTCTGCAGTGACTTCTTCTTGAACAATTTCTTCCATGTATTAGACACTAAAATCACTTTCAGTAACAGCAGACATGGTTTTTTTCAACCTTTTCTTACTGTGACTGATTCAAGAAAAATCCCACTGTCCTTTTGTTCAGATGTTCTCTTATTTCTTCCTTGACATATTGTTCCAAAACCTTTGGCGTACTTTTGTGTCTGTCCCTGTAATAACCCTTGGGGAGGAAGGGGTTAACACTCTGGTCAGTGAGTCCCAGGACAGCCAATAGGAACGAAGCACAGCTTTTTGAATGGTAACAGCAGCCTGGCCTGGGCCTGTTTGGATGCAGCAGAGCTCCTGGAAGGATCAGGAGGAGGCCAGAGGGGCCTGAGGAAGAATCCAGCAACATCCTTACCAGAGATAAGTTAAGTTTGGTACTGACCAGGCGTGGGTAGAACAGGGAATGCTTATTTAGACGCGGTCAGGGTATTTTCTTTGTTTTTGGCTTGTTTTTTGGATTTCTCTGTGCTAACCACATGTAACCCAACCCCCCACCCCACTACCCTGTAACTACCTAAGTTAATTCCCAGAGAAGCAACTCTCTGTGTTTATCATCTGTTCTTTTTGATTAAAAAGTTTACCTTTTAAGTAAGTTCTGGTTCTGTGTCCCGAGAGGCAAGAGGTTTGTGTGCCCGTGCCTTAGACTGCACAGGCAGCTACTAGAGGGAACCCTGTTCCAGTTCCAGCTCATATTGCAGCTGGAGTTCAGTCATTTTCCTGAGAGAGGAATAAACAGGATTGCAAGTACCTCACAGGGAGGAATTCCCAAGTGCGCCTTCCTGGGTCTCAAGAGGTTTTTTTTTTTTGCATTTGGGTGGTGGCAGCGATACCACTCCAAGGCCAGGAATTGGAGGCCTTGGAGACTTTTAAGAGCAGGCTTTAAGGCCAGTGGCTTTTCTGGCCTGTTGCGGGCCCCCACCTTCTGCACTCAGAGTGCCAGAGTGGGGAAAAAGCCTTGACAGTCCCCAGTATGGTTTACAGCAAGTACTACGTGAATTACAACAGAAGAGTCCTTCCTTTTTGGAGATGGAAATGGATATTCTTCATCTCAATATATAAAGATAATAATGTTTCCCTCTCTTCTATCCCCTGAGAATGTGCTGTGAGTGGCACCACTAAGAATGCATGTGAAAGGCAGCACCTTTTCAGATAGCAGATATAGCATACAGATTGTTAGCATAGTCTGCAGTGAAGTGGTACTGTCGTCGATTATTAAAACAACCTGCTTGCATGCAAGCAAAAGAAAACCGTGTTTTGTTTTGTTTTTTACTGTTTTAAAAACCCTTTCTGGTGGCTGTTCTGTCAATATAATGCTTGACCATTTGACTAACACGTTTGAAACAAGGTGACTTGCTCTGTATTTAAAAGCCTGGCTCAAGTGCATTGTGAGCTAGGTGCTTGGATATTATCATGTAGTTTGGATTCTTTTTGTAACAGACAATGACCAGGGTGCTGCTGACTGGATTCTACTTTTCTAGCAATGGATGAAATGCAAACTGTGCAATTTACACTGTGTGTATGCTGCGTACCCATCACATGTGGTTGCAAAAGAGCACCTTCTGTTTTCAGACTCAATATCTGTATTGTCCAAACCCTGCAATAGATATTGCTGGCTTTGACCTTTACATTTTTACAAATTGGCATGAGCCAAGTGCTCTGCTACATCATATGAAGAAATCCCATCTGAATGATGATCTTATCCTGAAGGTGAAATATTATATTAATTTTAAAAAGATAAAGTAAACAACATGGGACTAAATTTTCCTCTCTGTTAGCCAGGATAACCTCACTGAAATCAACAGGGTTTCATAAAAGAGAACAGAGTTTGTCTCATTTATGTAAAAATCTGTGACCCAGTGTTATTTCTGTGGCACTGCAGGTTGCAGAAATTACATAAAGTTTATAAAACTCTGTATCACATTGTCAAAAAGGAAAATGGAAAGCATGGTGTAATTTAGTAGTTTTCCCAACTCAAAGTGCTGTTGTGCGAAGTAGCCTCCTCCATTTGTGTTTATAATAATGCCCTTTTATAAATGTTTACTGCTTGCTTCTCATCCCTGACAATCAGCACCAGACACAAGGAACCAAATGAAGAAGAATAACTGCAGTGCACGCATCCACGATTGTTCAGCTGTCTAGTTTGCTATTTTATAAAACATGAAAGCGTTGCTCTCGTGTAATCTTTCAGGTCCGTAGTGAAAACAGACTAGATGCCACTATTTAATGACATGAAAAATAATCACAAGGCTGCTTAAAGCAAATGTAGCAAAAGATTCTTCTAACTACAGCTGAACAGCAGACTATACTCTGCTAACCTTATCTTGCAAACTTCAGCTAGTGGTTCAGGGTTTGCACTCTGGCAATTCCATTTCACTGGTTTCCACAGAATTTTAATTAAACATAGCTCACAGGCTACATTTCAAATGGAAGAATGAAATTAGAGCATACTCTTATGTAGAGGTTATATTATTGTTGTGGTACACAGAGGTAATTTTTAAATTTCATTTTTTTCTAACCAGTGACTATACTATGATGTTAGATAATTAGTGGTTTAATCCATTTAAAAGATAAAATGAGTTCTCATTAATATGCCCATCCGTTAAATTTTTACAGAATTTTTATACTAGAAAACGGGATTGTCAGGCTGAAATCTCAGTCATTGGGCCAGTTCACAAACACTGTTCTGCATTATTACACTAGAGAAACATGGAGTGATAGGTAGTAAATAATCTAATTATTTTTATATATTCACACAAAAATGCAATCGATCTAGGTTCCTTAGGTATAATCTTGAAAAGGTATAATTCTAAAGAAGAATATAGAGTACTTTTGGTTCGAACCAAACTTACAATGCAGTAAGCTTTGAAGAGATTCCACAAATGAAAGAAGCCAAATGACAAAGCATTGCTAATTTTATATAGAGTTGTTCTAGTTATAGTTTAGTTAGTTCATTCGTTCAGTGGTTCTCAACCTTTTGTGGATTACAGCCCACAATATCATGACCCTACAGAACACACCAGCCCACCTCCCCAAGAACAAATCCAGCCATTTCTCTGACTCTCTATGACACACTTTCCACTGTATGGTGACGCAGTGATGTGTCTCCACACAGTGGTTGAGACCACTGAGTGAGTGAGTTAGTTCATAGAATCATAGGGTCGGAAGGGACCCCACGAGGTCATCTAGTCCAACCCACTGCCAAAAAAGCAGGACCACTCTCACTAGATTATCCCAGCCAGGGTTTTGTCCAGCTGAGCCTTGAACACCTCCCTAGGTAGCTTATTCCAATGCTTCACTACTTGCCTAGTAAGAAAGTTTTTCCTAATATCCAGTGTGGACCTCCCCAGCTGTAACTTGAAACCATTGCTCCTCGTTCTGTTCTCTGTTACTACTGACAACAGTCAAGCTCCATCCTCCTTGGAGCATCCCTTCAGGTAGTTGAAGGTTGCTATCAAATCCCCCCTCAGTCTTCGCTTCTGCAGGTTAAATAAGCCTAGTTCCTTCAGTCTTTCTTCATAGGGCTTGTGCTCCAGCCCTTTGATCATTTGCCCTCTTCTGGACTCTCTCTAATTTGTCCATGTCCTTTTTGTAGTGGGGAGCCCAAAACTGGACACAGTATTCCAGATGTGGCCCCACCAGTGCAGAATAGAAGGGAATGATCACATCCCTCGACCTGCTGGCAACACTTCTTCTGATGCAGCCCAGTATGCCATTGGCCTTTTTGGCAGCAAGAGCACACTGCTGACTCATATCCAGCTTCCCATCCACCATGACTCCCAGGTCCTTTTCTCCAGTGCTGCTATTTAGCTGTTCACTCCCCAGCCTGTAGCAGTATATGGGGTTTTTTCATCCCAAGTTCAGGATTTTGCACTTGTCCTTGTTGAACCCCATGAGATTTTGTTTGGCCCACTGCTCCAATTTGTCTAGGTCTCCCTGAATCCTATCCCTGCCCTCCAGGGTGTCTACCATTCCCCCCAGTTTGGTATCATCCACAAACTTACTAAGTGTGCAATCTATCCCATCATCCAGATCATTAATGAAGATTTTGAACAGAACTGGCCCCAGGACCGACCCCTGGGGCACACCACTCATTAGTGGTTGCCAACTTAACATAGAGCCATTGATTCCTACCCGCTGAAACCGTTGATCTTGCCAGTTTTCTATCCACCTTATAGTCCACGCATCCAACTGATACTTCCTTAATTTGCCAATGAGAATGCTGTGGGAAACTGTATCAAAAGCCTTGCTAAAGTTGAGGTATATCACATCAACGGCTCTTCCCGCATCCACAAATCCAGTCATCTCATCATAGAAGGAGCTGAAGTTGGTCAGGCATGATTTACCCTTGGTGAATCCATGCTGACTGTTCCTGATCACTCTATTTTCCTCCAAGTGTTTCAGGATGGATTCTTTGAGAACCTGCTCCATGATTTTTCCAGGGACTGAGGTGAGGCTGACAGGTCTGTAATTCCCTCGATCCTCCTTTTTCCCTTTCTTGAAGATTGGCACTATATTTGCTTTTTTCCAGTCCTCTGGCACCTCCTCCATTCGTGATGAGTTTTCAAAGATACTGGCCAATGGTACTGCTATCTCATCAGCCAGCTCCCTCAGGACCCTTGGATGCAGCTCATCCGGCCCCGTGGAGTTGTGCACATCTAGCATCTCTAAGTAGTCCCTAACCTGACCTTCTGTCACCAAGGGTCTCTCTTCTTCTCTCCAATCTACTGTACCTGGTGTAGTGGCCTGGGAGCTGACCCTGCCTGTGAAAACTGAAGTAAAAAAAGCATTGAGCACTTTGACTTTTTCCTCATCCTCTGTCATGAGGATACCTGCCCCATTCAGTAAGGGACCTACACCATCCCATATCCTCTTCTTGTTATTGATATACTTGTAGAACCCCTTCCTGTTATCCTTCACATCCCTTGCTAGCCGCAACTCCATTTGTCCTTTGGCCTTTCTGATTTTATCCCTGCAGTCCCGAGCAATGTCTTTATATGCCTCCTTAGTCATCTGTCCTAGCTTCCACTTCCTGTAAGCTTCCTTTTTATGCTTCTGCTCAGTGCAGAGCTCTTTGTTAAGCCACTCTGGGTGTTATAAATATTTACTAGCTACATGTTTAATTTGTTAATCCTGGAGAGTAACTTTATGATAATTAGGTTAGCACAATAAATTGGAATAGGAAAGTTTCACTGGATGAAGATAAAATAAAGGGTGTGTCGTGTTTTAAGACAAATCACTGTATTGTAGTGTCCCAGATTATTGCTTTTAAAGTCAAAGCATTGAGCCTTCATAATCAGACAGAAGTATGAGTTTTATTGATCATATGTACACTGTAGGTAAAATTCACCTCTATATGGACAGTCTTCACAAGTCCTATGCACTACTTGCCTCATATATGAACATCCGTGGAGCACAAACCAAACACCCTAAATCCTGTGCCAGGATACACAGGGCTCTGCAAAAGATTTTCTAGGATCATTCTGTTTTATTGGGTTATTCTAAAGTTCTGGTGAGTTGTCTGGAGAGGACAACCAAAAAACCTTCCACTATTGATCACTTTATTATTTGAATCAATTATTTTGCACTTGTGCTTTTGCTACTGCAATACTAAAACTAACCTCAGCAAAGGAAACACAAACTTTTTTTTCAAATTCAAAATGCCTGCAAGTTTCTATTTAGAAAGATTTGATTATGGTCATAAAATTTTGCAATTAGTTGAAAAATTTAAACTAAGAAAACTAAGGCACAGGCTTTTGAGCTTAAACTTACTCATCTGTGGAGTTCCTCTTTGAGTTAAATACCATCTGCCATTCTTCACTGGAGGATTATTCATTCTTTATAGCTTCAGTCACAGTCAAAGCAGAAACTCCTGTACAGATAAAGTGACAGGAAGACCTGCCTTTGGAGTGCTGCTGCCAGAATTTCTGCCTATATATTAAGATACCAAAGCAGTCTAAACAAGTTCAGTCAGAGCAAAACCAACGTTTGCTATTGCAGACATGTGTCTTTGAGAAGTATCCAGCAGAGATTATTTTTAAAAGCTGTTCTTGTTTGCAGCTCTTCCATGCTTACTTTTTGTCTTTTAAATCTTTCTTTCCCATCAGCCCTTTACAGCACATCTAGGGGTAACTAGCCACACTATAAGGACTAAGTTCAAGTCATGCAAGTGTACCTCATGTTAGGCCAGTGTTTTACATTGCATATGAACTTTGCTGGTTCTATCTAACCTGAGTTTATATACTGACTATATCCAAATAACTATATTAAGAGTGACAAAATTGCAAAGTCAAGCAATCCAAAGCTAAAAAATAACAGACTAAAGGTTGGCCATGCAACCTCATTCTTTAATTACATGATTGCATCCTCTTCTCTCCTTTCCTCCCACTCCAAATAGGAATTGGCTAGGAATGCTCATATAGTTGTGAATCAAAGCCTCCATCAAATATATCCTGTCTTGACACTGATGATTATTCACTCCATGGGTTGGTTTCCTGCTTTATTTTTTTCCACAGCTGACAGTAATACTAGCCATACCCACCTGACTCCTTTATAAGAACAGCAAAACACCCATGTGTTTGTGTGTATTGCATTTCCACACACACACACACACACACACACACACACACACACACACACTTATATGCTACTTGATGACCATGCAGCTGAAGTACTTAAAACGTTAACTGTTGATTATAAATATGGAATAGTTTTAATAGGTGCTTATTATAGAAGTGTGGATTTACAGTTTTCATGGTCAGCAAAGACCATTAAATCATTTTGTCTTACCTCCTGTATAATATAGGTTAGTGGATGAATGGGGTGGAGATATAGATAGATAAATATGTATCATGCACATACAAAATATTGCTGCTCTTGAACTCTAGACCAGAGTGATTTTGTGAGTAGATTCCACATTTTTTGAAAAAGGAGTTCCCATCTCCAATACCATGTCAGTTTGTGATTCCTGGGAAGTCACTTCATCTCTATACCATAGTTGCCCTATTTGTAAAATGGGATAGCAATGTTTATCTGTCTCTGAGAGGTAAGTTGTGAGGATTAGTTAGTTAATGGTAGAAAAGTGTTTTGATGACGATAATTGTATGCCACAGGTGCTTAGTTTTGTTATTATAGTGATGTTATTAGAGACCATGCAGAGTAAAGTACAAAAATTAAGCAGTATAAATTATTAAAAACAAAGTTTGTGAAGTATTATATGAGGTTCCCCTCAGTAGTAATAATCTATATCATGGTTAGTGATATGGAAGGTGTTGGGAGTTTTTAATATGATTTTTATCATGACAGCTTCCTTTTAAATAAGTACAACCATATGCTGTCTACCTTTGGAAGAAGAATTCTAATGTATAACTGGGCAATGAGATCATATATGGTATACTGCTGTTGCTGGTTGGTATAGCTGTCTGCAGCATAAAATGTAGATCAGCTAAAATGTACTGATCTAGAGCCAGAATTCTGGGTTGGCATGCCAGTTTTTAGGCCACTACTACTTGCTTCTGCCATGACATCTGTCTAAAACTTGGCATTGGCTTTGAGCACTGTATCAAACTTTGTTATCCAGTTGCTACGCTCAGCACCCAATAAAACTCTACACTTTCATTATAGAAATCTTGGCATTCTGTGCTGTATTTACTGAGAGAAATGAACTCTTTGTTTTTCAGAGCTTCCATATGGCTGGGAGAAAATTGATGATCCTGTTTATGGCACTTATTATGTTGAGTAAGTTCCCAACTTCAATATTAATTTGCTGTTAATATTTCATAACCTGATATTAATGTCCTGTGCAGTGTTTGAATTGGAAAGGTATGAGCATAATTATTTTCCCCTTTGGCTTCAGATTATTCAGGAATTATCACACACTGACACAGTTGCAATGACTGAACATTTTTAGTGCCTCTCAAACTAGTTACTCTGTCACCTCTTCATGAGCCTTGATCTCCTCCTGTGTATTTCAGAAATATTTGTGGGGTTTAAGGAAAGTATTTAAAGCAAATATGTTTAATTTTCTGTTTAATGAGTTTTAAACATACATCAAATGAGATAAAGTTCCTCACCAAACCAGGAACAGAATAAAGCTTAATCATTTTTACTTCATACGGACACTTTTCTGAGTGGTCTTCCTTTTCTGCAAACCTGAGAGTCACATTATTTATATGAGTGCAGATTGCATTTTATGTGAAATTTTTTTATGCTCACTCATGGCACTGTAATTTTGCTAAAGGCATAGCTAGAAAAAAAGTATGTAATTTTCTGTTATTTCTTGACACAATCTCTGCTTGCATATTTACAGAACAATGTGGTGTGTGTACAAAACACAGAAGAGATTCCTTCTCCCTTCTATTTATTATAGGCCTTTATGCAGTAGGCAACGTAGGGTACTACCCAAAAGAAGCGGTGTAGTTTATTAGCCTACTTAACTACAGCCAGAATAAAACACACAAGAATTGACAGAGTTGAAAATAGGGCTTGCTTTTTATCTTGTATAATCATTGACACTGTGCAAAGTGAGTCTGAAGTGTCAAATAAATTATATCTAATCAGAATGGTAGTATTTTATTTTCTCTGTACATGTGTCACACAGGGTTTAGACAGTGGAGGATCAAGCCCGGAAACTATTAACTCACTTTCCCCTATTCACAGTCCATAGATGGTTAATTGAAAGCCCATCTGTGTGAACAAAGGGATAAACACACAAGATAAAATAAACAGCAGATTAATCCATTTATTCTAGAGGGAAGATCACACTGAAGGAGGTTTTGAAAAGAAAAACCCAAACTCAGTTCCTTACACTCACACCTCACTTTGTTTCCAGTTATCCAGTACAAATTACACTGTTTTACAGTTTGCTTATCACACGGTTGTCTGGTACCATCTCATTTCTTGATTACATACCAACCCTCCATCTGTGTTGGTTCAGTGTGGAGATGTACCAGCTCTGGTGATTTCCTTGTTTCAAACTGGAATGCAGAGCCGTGTTTCCATCAGCCTGGGGAGGAAGATGACAGAGAATGTCTGAAATCACTGATTTCTGATAATTTAGGAAACAAGTTTTTAGGCCTCCCCTCCACAGCTGATAAAAGAGCCACAGCATCCGGGCCTCCACTCTTGCTCTTCCAGGCCTTCCACAACTATAATAGAGTCCGTAATGGGCCAACTTGTTAACATGAGTAGTACTTTCTCCCCAGCCTTACAGTCCTGGTCCTCCTTTGCTCAGGAGTGTGGTGAAGAGTACCAGCAGTCTGAATCTCTCTTGTACTGAGGAGAGTGGTAGATGAGCCCAGATGTGCCCACTATCCTGGGCTATGACTCAGAGTCCCTAAAAGTGTTGGGTGAGTATCCACCCAAGTCACTTCTTACCAGTGCTTTTCTCTCCCAGCTTTCAGTACCAGACTAAGTGAAAAGAAAAAGAAAAGGTAACCACACTGTCAGCCCTAGCTGGGCACAGCATGTACTTTAGTCTCATTTCCCTCACGGAGGCTTCTCTGGCGCCTTTGCCAGGAATCTTGAGGGTAGGTCTGTCTTCCTCCTCAGTCTTTCCTTCTGAGTTTGGTTGCTCCATTTTCAACCTCTTCTACAGTTGCAGTGTGCTCTGCAGGACTAGAGAGGTGGGGCTACCTGAGCCCAGTACTGTTCTTTAATTCCTCCTGGCCCCATATGCAATCTGAATATCTCATCACACCTTCCCCCTCAGACCCTGGGTTGTAGTGTCCTGCAGCTGGTTCATGTTCCACTGTCTCTTGAATGGAAGTCAGCATTTTTATTTTCTGTGCCTGTGTGATGTATCACCTGAAAGCTATATGGCTGTAGTGAAAGGTTCTACTGCATAATGGATTATGGTCCATCACTGAGTTCAGCCAATGGAGAGCTGAATGGTCAGCTACCAGCTGAAAGGGCTGCCCCCATAAATAATAGCATAAGGCATCAGAAGCCTATTTCGCCACCCAGGCCTCCTTCTCAATCACCAAGTAAGCTACCTCCTGTGGGAACAACTTCTTGCCGAGATAGGGAACTGGATGTTCTTTTTCACTGAATAGTTGAGGTAGTACTGCATCGAGTCCAACACTGGACTCCTCAGTTTTGAAATGTTCAGGTGGAGAGTACCAGTTCCTGGCTCAGCTTGTCTTGGAGTGCTCTAAATGCCTTGTCACAACTTTTGGTCCAGATCCTTTGGGTGCAGTGTCTTTTACCAGGCCCTTCAATGGAAAGCCGCATCTTTAAGAATTGATGCAAATATCCATCCCCTGCAGACAGAGTTTGGATCTGCACAGCAAGGTGAACTAAGAGTACATCCACCCACTGAAATTCAATTTTGCATAGATGAAAGGAGGAGCAGCATCTGGCCCTTCACGCTACAGAAATTTGAAATTATTTTGTGCTTAACAGAGTGGTAGCAAAATTGGGGATGAATTGTCAATAGTACCCTAAAAATGATCAACCTTGTTTCTTTGTGGACGGGATGAGGTAATCTGCCAGTGCTTGGAGTTTGTCCTTGCAGGGTCATGCCAGACTCTCCCCTCCCCCAGCCATGATGTACCCTATGTACATGATTTTTTGGGTAGCCAGATGACGCTTGTTTGAGCTCAGGGGTCACAAATATTCTCAATATGTTCTTCAATGTTTTGTTGAATCACTCTATCAGTGAATTTATTTGGGAGTGATACGCAGACATATGTAAGGACTTGACTTTCAGTAAGTCGCATAGCTCCTTCATCAACTGTTAGGTGAAATTCATCTGTTGATTTGGTGATATTTCTTTAGGTATTCCAACCTGGGCAAAAACTTTTATGAGTTCAGTGGCAATCACAGCCATTTCTGCTGCCTGGACAGTCATGGAATTGGAGCATTGGGCAGCACAGTCCAAGGTCACCAGTATGTACTTTCCCCCACTGGGGGCTTTTATGGCAAGCCTGCTATGTCCACACCTGTCCTTCCAAAGGATAGTGCCACAGGTATAAGAGGGTCTTGGGGACCTTTTCTAGCTCATATATTGACATTCTAGTCATGAAGCACAGTACCCTTGCATCTCTGGGTGGATGCCAGCCAGTAGAATCTCAGTGTTATCCTGTCAAGAGTTTTTCCTGTCCCCATGTGTGACAACAGTCCCCACCCCCCAAAAGAACTACCTTGGCACTAAGAGTTGAATTCTTATCTCCTCTATCTTAGGATCCTTTGTTGCCCTGTACACCCCCCTCCTCTGTCATTTTGAAATGGGAACACTGTTTCAACCACTGGGGTCCAGTACTTTACTGTCTTCATGGGCAAAGTTCTAGAAAAGCCTGCTTAGGGTCAGATCACTTATTTGTTCTTCACAAAGTCCTTCTAGTGAGACAGACAGTCTAGGTTGTATGGTGGTGGCAAGCCCTTATAGTCCCGGTTAGTTTCGGGCAACAGGATGTTCATCTGTGAGAACAGTCCTTCTCCTGGGTCTTCATCCTCCTTTGATTGTTTTTCCTCCCTGGACCCCCTCTCAGCCATTACAGCCATCCCCTGCCTTTCTAGGTCTTCCAGCCACAATCTGCCTTCTCTACAGGGGCATCCTGCCACCCCTCAACCACTTCGCTAAAGAATGTGTAGTCATGCCCATGCATGATCAGATAGACCAAGTTTTTTGCCACTTCCTCTCATTGCTTCTATGTGTTCTAGCAAGGTCGGTTGTACTTCAGTTGCTGGATAGCCTCATATATCCCTATGTACAATCAGAGAGAGATTATGTCCCCAGCTTCATTTCTGGTCCACACCAGCCTTTTCTGAGGGAGGATCTGGCTCAGCCTAAGTCTATCCACTTGTACTGGGATCATGATGTTCCAAGGGCCATCTTTTCAGTCCTGTTTTTAGCTGTCCAGGCATGCTTGTAATTACAGTTCATGAATGAACAATCTTTTCTGAAACGACCTTGTTAACCACATGCAAAACAGTTGTCTGTGAGAGATAAGGGGTTCTTGGTTGGTTCACTCATGGGGGGAAATCCCTCTGAATAAGATCATTCTGCCAGGCTTAACAGAACCCCTTTGGACAGCAGTGGGGATAGGACTTCCAGTGTCTTCCCTTGGGTTTTTTGCCCCCTCCACTCAGTTCCCCTAGTTACTTAGGGACCAAGGGTGTGCAAGATTGACTAGCAGTGTTTCAGTCTCCATCCCAAAGGAAATGAGGTATTCTCTGCCAATGACCTCTATTTCTGTCAAGTTTCTGGGCCATGTCTCACCTCTCATCCAAGGATTTGGGTGAATTGTTCTAGGATCTTTTCTCCCACCCAAATCCCAGTACACTTCTCTGACTGGAGCCACCATCAGAAGAGCTCCTGCAAGGTCCGGTCAGCTGCCCTTGGTTGCACACTGGGGAGATTTTTCAAAGCAGATCTGTTGTCACTAGGTTTCTGGAGAAAGGTGGAAGGTATCTAGCATGTCTAGTTTGACACGCACATAGTCTTGGACGGCCATTTTATTGAGAATCCGAAATACCACCTAGGCCAGTTTAGTCAAGTAGAGGGCCAGTACAGTGGTGCAGTTCTCCTTAGGCCTTGGGCTGGCACAGCCATGTTCTTAAATGTGACAAGGAATGCCTCTGGCTTGTCTGCAGACCGCATTTGGTCAAGTTTACCAGGATAGGTGGGCTCAAATCAGTGTTCCCCCTTCCCATAGCCAGCCTCAAGATCATCCCAGATGTGTTGCCATTTGATAAATGAGTTGCTGCTGCTTTTCTTGCTTCTGCACTGCTTCTCCTTAATCAACTAACTGTTGCTGCTGATGCTGCTGTTGGTCAGCATGCTGCTGTTGGTTTTTGAGAATCCTTTTTAGCAGTTGCTCAATGTTTATCCCTGTTCTTTGTTTTTGTTTTCTTGGCCTACTGTGAGACCTAGGATACTATAGTATCCATATTTGCCACCAAATACAAGAGTCCTTCATAAGTTATGTCGTTTAATGGTTAGTGTACCTACTGCCTTCCCCACCACTTAGTAGGTTGGTCTTACTGTCCTGGTGCTCCTTTGCTCAAAGATGTACCAGTGGTTCGAGTCTCTCCTGTACTGAGGGCAATGGTAGGGGAATTCAAGGCTGCTCATTCCCCTGGACGCTAATCCAGAGCCCTCAGAGGATCAACAATATCTGGCCGCTAAGGGTGCCCTCTGATTCACTTTCCCACTTTTCAGTCCCAGATAAGCTGAAAAGAAAAGGTCACCAAACCATCAGCCACAGTAGACTCAGTATATAATCTCACATCCCTCACAGAGGCTTCTCTGGCACCCTTCTCAGAAACCTTCATGGTAGGTGTGTCCTAGTCCCATGCCTTCCTCTTTCTGAGCTGTGTTGTTCCCTTTTCAACCCCTCCTCCAGTTGGGGTATGCTCTGCAGGGTTGGTGAGGTGGGCCCAGTGCTTTCATTTAACCCCTTCTGGCTGAGTATCACGTTTGTATACCCCCTACTACAAAAACTAAAGCAACATTTAGGCCATTGTTTTGCTGAATCCCTCTCTTCCTGTTAAAGCACCAGAAGCTACCCTGGGTTTTTGTATTCCTCAGATTTTCCTCTCCCCTGAGGTGAAGGAGTCAGCAGCTCCATTATCTCTGCCCCCTTACCCAACTTATTA
>ML682008.1:8814748-8831467 GCA_007922195.1 Podocnemis expansa
TATTAAACCAGTCCTAATTCTCACCTTCCTAACAAACAGGTGAATGACTTTTTGAAGCCACACATATTATGAACAATTCTAGGAAATAACTCCTCTTTCCTTATTCTTAGGTTTTTACAGTGTTCCTGAGTAGTAAGTGATGAGGTTCACATATGTCTTCAGAGTAATCCCTGTCATATCTCCCATATATATTTATACAATTGCTGATCATGACTGATCATCTTTTGCATGAGTGGCTGTGGGTTTTAGAGCCTAACAGGTGTTGTACAATTCCGGTGCATTAAGCTGTCTCTGAGGCATATCCTTTTGCACAGTATATTGTGCTAAAGTGTTCTGGCAGGGGCAAGGCTTATGCCTTTTTATTACATAATCAGTGAGACCAAAATGGATCATGTAGTTGTCTGCATTTTACATCTCTCAGTCAGGCAGACGTGGGCTCCTGGGCCCAAATGGTGCAATGCAGTTGTGTTTCAAGGCTGTTGTTGCCAAATTCACTCATTCCACAGGCATATATATGGGAGGGAAAGGATACATTAAATGTATGGTCTACTTACTGTAATAGAAAATCTTTAATGGGATCCAGCAGAGATCTAGACTAGTAGAATGGATGTTCTTGACCGACGTTAAAAGTGCAGCAGTACTAGGTTTATAAAGGTTTTTATAGTCACTATAGGGAGCGATATTTTAATCTGCTGTCTAAACACAATAATGTTGAAGTGAAAATTGCTTTCCATTTTTCATTATAAAAAGTGACAGTGTTATACCCTTCTTTATTACTAGTATTTAACAGATGACTTCATTTTTAAGTAGATGAAATCACATTACAATAAACTCTCTTAATTATGTCATAAAATGAATAAATCATGAAAAGTTAAGTTATGAACTTTTGCATATTCAAATCCAATCCAACTTTATAGGAAGAATTTTAAACTGTCAAGGAAAAGATGCCCTATCCTCCACTTATTAGAACATACATATCTCTCTAAAATCAAGAGGGACCATTTGCAGGGATAAGCCACTGAGATAATCAGATTCAGCACAACACCTTGCAGTGGTCAGCCATATGCAGTATTTGGATTCTTAACACACTGTTAAGCACAAAATACTTTCGAATTTCTGTAAAGTGTGAGGGCCCGGATGCTGCTACTCCTTTCAGCTATGCAAAATTAAGTTCAGTGGGTGGATACTCTTAGTTCATCTTGATATGCAGATCTAAACTCTGCGCAGGATGGACATTTGTACCAGCACTTAAAGGTGCAACTTTCCATTATGACTGGGTCAACTTTCATGCAACCATCTAACACAGTGGTTTTCAACCACTTTCTCGGGACACATTACTGTGTCACCACACGTAGTAAGTATGTTGTGGAGAGCTGGGGAAATGGCTGGATTCAACCCATCGTGGGGAGTGGTTGTGTACTGTAGGGTCGCAATATGCCATCCACTGTGTCATGACCTGCAAAATGTTGAGAACCACTGATCTAACAGTGTCTGTGGCCTGAAGACTAAACACTAGAAGCATCTAGCCTTCCTCCTTCCACAGCCCTGCACAGATTTATGATACTGTGCTGGCCCTTTCAGCTGTCTAATTGCAAAAAGAGTACCTCTCCTGTTCTGGTTGATTAGCCACAACATGGAGCTCAATTTTCAGACATGGTTTCCTTAATAGGACAGCTCAACTTAGCAGATGGGTACTTATTGCGAAACATGCATACTGCCTCAAATGTGCAACATTTCCTTATCTTTTTTATCTGACTCTCTGTTGCTGCTTATGTAAGAAAACAAGATGTTCTCTCAGCAAAACTCTTTGCCTTAAAAAAGTAGTAGTAGCTAAATCTCACATTTTGTTGTTTGTTTCAAAAGATAGGACCATTAATGCTTGTTTTAAATACAATTTCAGTGTCTAGGTGAAACATTTTGGTGTCTTTTTAAGGAAAATAGAACAACAATGTAGGCCACATTAGTTAAGTCAGCCTTTGCTAAGTTTACTCACCAGCTGAATTCTATGTTAACATCATCAGGATAGGTGCACTGTTATGACCCCATGCATTGTCCAAAGCCTGGGGGCAGGTCCAACCTTGAGACAAGAACTGCTGCTCTTGAATGAGTGTAGGGGTGGGCTTATTCTTCAGCTGTACCTCAAGGGCTCTCCTCCACACCGAGTCAAGGCAGGCTTGCTATCCTGTTCTGGGCCTAGTCTCTGCATTGGTGTGGTAACCCTCCATTTTGGAAACACTGCTTTATTAAAGTCATGGATGCAAAGGAAAATCATACAAAAACCATGGTATCTGTGGCATTTTTTTTTTACCACTGATATTTATAGACTTGAAGGCCAGAAGGGACCGTTGTGATCACCTAGTCTAACTTCCTGCATATCACAAACCACAGAACCTCCTCCTCCCCCTCCTGTAATAGACCCATAGCCTTTGGCAGAGTTACTGAAGTTCTCAAATTATGATTTAAAACACTTCAAATTACAGAGAATCCACCATTTACTGTAGTTTTTACCATCAAGTGACCCAAGTCCCATGGTGTCTGCCAAGCTGATCTGGGGAAAATTTGTTCCCAGTGGCAAATATTGTGATCAGTTTAACTCCGAGCATGTGGGCAAGAGTAGCAACCAGATACCTGGGAAAGAATTTTCTGTAGTAACTCAGAGCCAAACCTGTCTAACATCAAACTATGATGGCATGTGCTGGAGGCCCCATGGCTCTAACACTCCCCATTCAAGGAAAGGACAATAAAAGTGGGCCCTCCAGGCCTGCTTAGAGAGGTTGACTAGAAGCAGCCAATCAGAGCCTATCGGGCTCATATAAAAAGAGTTTCAGGACCTTAGCTGATCAGTTCTTGGCTAAGTAAGGAAAAGTGGCATGGAAACGTACCCTGCTCTGGCCAGAGAGGCTTCATGGATTCCATTTACTGGACCTGGGAGAGATAGGATCTGAGAACTTCAGCCCTGAGTTAAGGGTGAAGAGAATGAGGTTATGTGGGAAAAGGCCCAGGGAATAGCAGCAGTGAACTGAAGGCAAAAGTTCATGGCTGCTGTTCATAGGATCTCTGGGATGCAATCCACAGTAATGGGTTTCCCCCACTGGCTTTTAGTAAAGTGGTCTAAGGCCCAAGAAGGGGAAAAATGTCCTTTAGAAGCCCAAGCAAAGGGCTGAATTTAAGGAGCCTGGAGATGGGGCTGAAAACCCTAGTGAGAACAGACAGTTTGAGTAGGCGGAGACCCCAAGGAGCCTAAGAGGTTGAAGAGTGAAAGCACCCTCGGGAAGGAGGGAATGAGTCTGACTCAAGGATGTCATTTGAAGCCTTTCATTTTGTGTTTGTTTTTTACTTGAATATCCCCAGAAGGGGTTCACTTTTGATTATGTGACTTGGCAAGAGAGCTGAACCACTGAAGATTCACCCACCAAACAAGGCTGACAACATACAGAGGCACTAGGGACAGGAAAGACCTGCAATGCCACATCAAGCCTCTTGGAGGCACTCAGAGGAGTTGAGTGTTGCTCAGTACACAAGCCTGCAGCTCTATTATTTACAGCAGGGGTTTCAAACACATGGTCCGTGGGCCACATGTGGCCCCGAAAGGTATTTCATGCAGCCTGTAATGACACTATGATTACCAATATTTGCAATATCATTATATGAAAAGGTTTCAATGGTGTGGCCCTTGGGCTAATGTACTAGTCCTCATGCAGCCCCTGTATGGGCCTCATGCAGCCCTCATGGTGATTTGAGTTTGAGACCCCTGATTTACAGCCACATTTACAAGTGTTAAGTAGGTAGCAGCTTTAAACTGTAGCACATTTCTTTCACTTTCAGACATTAAAGCAAATGTCCCTATTCACTTCATAGAATCATAGAAACTGGAAGGGACCATGACGGGTCATCAAGTCCAGTTCCCTGCACTCATGGCAGAACCAAATACCCCCATTAAACCATCTCTGACAGGTGTTTGTCCAACCATGCTCTTAAAAACCTCCATTGTAGGAGATTCCACAACCTGCTGAGGCAACTTATTCCAGTGTTTAATCACCCTGACAGTCAGGAATTTTTTCCTGATGTCTAGGCTGAATCTCCACTGCTGTAATTTAAGCCTGTTGCTTCTTGTCCTATCATCTATGATTAAGGAGAATTATTTTTCTCCTTCCTCATATTAGCCATTTAGGTATTTGAGAACTGTTACCATATCCCTTCTCAGTCTCCTTTTTTTAGACTAAACAAATCCAGCTCTTTCAATTTTCCCTAATAGGCCAAATGTGCCAGACTTCTAATTATTTTTGTTGCCCTTCTCTGGACTTTCTCCAGTTTCTCCACATCTTTTTTGAAGGGAGGTACCCAAGACTGGACACAGAACTCAAGTTCTGGCCTCATCAGTGCAGAGTAGAGTGGAAGATTCAGTTCTCGTGTCTTACTCACAATACTCTTGTTAATACATCCAAGAATGGCATTTGCTTTTTTTTCAACACTTTTATTCTGCTGACTCATATCTAGCTTGTGATCCACTGTTACACCCAGATCTCTTTCTGCAGTGCTCCTTCCTAGGCAGTCATTGTTCATTTTGTATGTGTGCAATGGGTTGTTCAACCGTAAGTGAAATACTTGGCATTTATCTTTATTGATTTTGATACTGTTTATCTTAGACCATTTCACCAGTTTGTCCAAATCATTTTGAATTGTGATCCTATCGTTCAAAGCACTCACAGCCCCTCTCAGCTTGGTATCATCTGCAGACTTTATAAGTTTGAACTCTATGCCATCATCTAAGTCACCCATAAAAATGGTGAAAAAATAAAAAACAGACCCAGGACAGATCCCTGTGGCACCCTGCTCATTATGTCCTTCCAGCCTGAATGTGAACCATTGATAACTACTCTCTGGGAGTGGTTAACCAATCAGTTTTTCACCCATCTTATAGAAGCTCCATCTAGTTTGTACCTCCCAAGTTTATTAATGAGAATGTGATGTGAGACCATATCAAATACCATACTGAAGTCTACATATACCACATCTAACACTTCCCCTCTATTCACAAGGCTCGTTGGCACGTCATAGAAAGCCATCAAGTTGATTTGACAATTTTTTTGACAAGTCCATGCTGACTAGCCCTAAACACCAAAGTCTTTTCTACATGTTTGCAAATTGAATCCTTAACTGTCTGTACCATTATTTTTCTGGTAAAGAGGTTAAACTGACTGGTCTATAATTCCATGAGTTGCTTTTATTTCCCTTTTTGTATATGGGTACTATATTTGTTCTTTTCTAGTCCTCTGGGACCTCACCTGTCTTCCATGATTTTTCAAAGATAATAGCTAATGGTTCAGATATCTCCTGAGTCAGCTCCTTGAGTACTTGAGGGTGCATATCATCAGGCCGCAGTGACTTGAAGATGTCCAACTTGTCCAAGTAATTTTAAACTTGCTCTTTCCCTTATTTTGTCTTTTTACCCTGTCTCATTTCTATTGTCCTCCTCTACATTAGTCATCCAATATCTACCAACCTTCTCAGTGAAGATCGAAACAAAGAAATTATTTAGTTCCTCAGCCATTTCCACATTTTTATTTATTGTTTTACCCTCTTTGTTGAGTAAGGCTCCTCCACTGTCCTTGGTTTTTCTCTTGTTTCTGATGTATGTGAAGAATGTCTTTTTGTTACCCTTTATGCCTTCAGCTAGTTTAATCTCTGTTTGTGCTTTGTCCTTTCAGATTTCTCCTCTACATAATTGTGTTATTTGTTTATAGTCCTTCTTTGTAATTTGACCTAGTTTCTGCTTTTTGTAGGACTCTCTTTATTTCTAAATTATTGAAGGTCTTCTTCTTAAGCCAAGGTGGTCTCTTACCATACTTATCCTTCCTACCCAGTGGAATGGTTAGCTCTTGTGTTCTTAATAATGTCTCTTTGAAAAACTGCCAACTGTCTTTAATCATTTTTCCTTGTAGATGTTCTTCCCATGGTATCCTTCCCATCAACCCCCTGAGTGTGCTAAAGACTGCCTTCTTAAAATCCATTGTTTTTGTTTTGGTATTCTCTCTCCTAACATTTCTAAGAATCATGGACTCTTATCACTTTTGATCACTTCCACTTAGGTTACCTTCCACTTTCAAATTCTCAACCACTTCCTCTCTGGTTGTCAAAACCAAATCTAGAAATCTTTTCTGAATGACAAACACCTAACATCACCTTTTGGATTACCAGGTGTACTTTTACAGTCACTGATTCCAAGAGAACTCAGGGCAGATATTTCAAGCATTTAGCATCCACAGTGAGGACTAGCTATTCAAAAGAGCTCGGTACCTTCAGTTATCTATGAGAACAAATAAGAGCTGAGCCATTTTGAGAAACTGAACCTCTAGGCATAAATATTTACGTCACTAGAGCAACAGTAATTTATAACATGTAGAACAACTTTACTTGTGTATCTAGCCTATCATCCAGGCCTTTGTCATGCTGAGAGCCTACAAACCCTCTGCCTTCTTTAGGAGGCATATGCAACATGACACAGATGATCCCCATCCTACTGGGTTTATTCCTGAGTCAGTAAAAAATGTATCCTCCTGCTAACAAACTCTGCAATATCATATGTTGGAAAAAGTTACATGTGAGATACCAAATATCAAAGGCATGGTATTGAAGAATACAAACTAATATGCTAAGAAAAATTTTACATATTGAGGGAAAGTTATGCTTTGTAATGAGATTTTATCACATTTCAGTATTCTTGCACAACATGAATTAGTTTCTGCACTTTCCCCCTTACTTTCTTGTATAAAATTCAACAGAAATGTAGTATAAGATTAAAATTTCATCTTTAGTATAATTTTGTTTGGTGCTGCGGGAACCTAGGACATAATGGATTCATTACTTTAAGTAATTTGACTATGCAGTCGCTTACAGACTCATAGTCTCTAAGGTCAGAAGGGACCAATCTGATCATCTAGTCTGATCTCCTGCACAATGGAGGCCACAGAACCTCATCCACCCACTCCTCTAACAAATCTCTAACTTATGATTGAGTTATTAAAGTCTTCAGATCATGATTTAAAGATTTTAAAGCAGAGAATCCACTAGCAAGTGAGCCATGCCACATGCTACAAAGAAAGGCAAAAACCTTGTTGGGCTAAGGTTTCCATTTCATTCTAAAAATCTAATTTTGTTTTCAGCTTACCTAGGACCGTTATGCACGTACGCTGCCGAATTTGTCTCTTGAAATCATGCATAGATATCATGCAAGGAAGACATGAAAAACTGTGTTTGAATATTTTTCAAGGATACTGCAGAACAATATATAGTCACATAGTTAAGAACTTTTCACTTCAGGAGGGTGCAGGAAGTTGAAAAGACAGGGAACTCTTAAAAGGAGCTGGGAAAAAAACAGTTTTACTAGTCTGAGAAAGTTTTCAACTTTATGAAAAATTTTCATACCATGAATTAGTATGAAAATTTGAAATCTCAAAATTTCTCAGATGAACAAGGTAATTATTTTATTTGGGTCAATTTGTGACATTCTGTTTCAACATTTTTTAAATAATTTGCTTTTCTTTGGGTCTTATTATTTAAATATGTTTTATTATAATCATTAAAAGAGCAAATTTTCATTTTGAAAAACATTGGAACAGGAAGATAATTTGATCATTTCAGAATATTTTCAAAAATTTATGAACTGAGAAATTTTCAGAACTGATCCTTTCCCATGAACAGGTTCCGTTTCAAAAACCTGATGCTTTCCAAAGAAGTTCCCATGGGTAACTGTGTTCAGTAAAACAAACAAGAAGTCCTGTGGCACTTAAAAGCCAACATGTTTATTTAAATGTGTTAGTTTTTAAGTGCCACAGGACTCCTTGTTTGTTTTTCCAAAGAAGGTATTTCATCAAAAAATTCCTGACCGGTTCTACTTCCCAGTTATTTCCCCTGTGAGCTAAATTGTACATCCCTCACATGAGCTGATGAGCACCAGCTCATGTGTATTCCCAGTCACTACAATGGGACTACTTGCCCATGTAAGTGCTTATTAAGTATGAGTAAGGGTTGCACAATCCAGTCACATACAAATAATCCACATGATGATGATCCCATGAAGTAAATGATAATTTTTCACAATTATGGACTCAATTTTTAATTATAACCAATTTTTTTTCAGCCACATAAACAGAAGAACACAGTTTGAAAATCCTGTCCTAGAAGCAAAAAGGAAGCTACAGCAGCATAACATGCCCAACGCAGAACTTGGAACAAAGCCTATGCAGGCCCAAGGTTTCCGAGGTACAGTACCATGTCCGATTAAAGAAGAAATTAATTGTCATATTTCCCGATTTTTATGACAGTGATTTAACATAGTCTGCCTACAATAATTGTGTTGCCAACTCTCACTAATTTATTGCAGTCTCTTGACATTGTGTGTTTTTTTCTTAAAGACTCAACTCTTTGAATTGTGAGGGCCTCATCTTTCATTTACATTTCTTTTTAGCCTTCATGGTTGCACAGAAAACAAGGTCTGAATATTTCCTAAAGGTTCAGAGAAAACAGAGACAGCAAAGAAAAATCACCTTAAATGAAGTATTTTTAAAAGGTCTCGTGATATTTTGAACACCTGAGGTTGGCAACGCTGAAGTAATTAATTGTATCTTCTGTGAATTAGCATTAATTGGTGTTTAGTATGTTTCTAAGCTAACCTATCTAGCAAGCGACAATCAAAATAAAGCCTCAAACACTATGCTATAGCAGTTTACGAGAACACTGAATCTTGATAATGTAATAATGATTGAGCTTAGAAAGAAATGTATTAGCAAGAATCAATATTAATAGATGAGTAAGTATTGACATAAGATTATAGCCAAAGAATGAGGCTTGTTCTCCTTTGTAACAGTAGAAAGCTCCTCATCAACATTACCTAGGCCCAAACACGTTCACCCGTATCCTGCTCCTCAGAGGTCTCGCAGTGTGAATGACCTGTCTCAGTGTCGGCGGGACAATGCTGGAATGTACAGTCTGTATGGTATGTCCAAGTGTTGCTTGTTAGCCAAGCTGCACCATTGTAAAAGTAGTAAGATAAGTTAAGTCACAAACCTTTTCACCTTTTTTGTACCTTTTTCACAAAATAAAGCACTGAAAAGAGCCACTAGAACTCACGTGAGGCTTATTCTTGCCTGATGGTAATTTTCACACTTTACACTGACGCACATTGAAAATGGATGTAAAGGTCACTGAACTGTCACACTAAATGTAAATGTCATTTGTCAGAAGCCAAATTTCCATCTGTTTGGGTGAAAAGATTATCTGAAGTAGCCCTTTTGTCTTTGAATCACTGTTTTGAAACACTGAATGGATTTTATTGGGGGTGAAAGGGGAAATTAATCATACAGAATAAATTAGTTGTTGTACAAAGCTGAATTGACAGGTTAGAAATAATTTTAAGAGTTTAAAGTTATCTTACATATTGTTTCTGTCATGTAAATATTTTAGCAACACAGTACTCTATCTCTAAGTGTATTTCCAATATCAAAGAGCATTCATAGCCCTTCCACTCCCAAGACTGACCTAGCATGAATAGAAAAATTCTCCTTAGTTGGTTTTGCATTAATGTAAAATAAGGACTCACTGTTTATTTCTCCTGGAATGTTTACGCTCTTTATTTCCATTAGTTTCAAAATGCCATGCTGCCACCTACTATTGCTTCTGCTTCTGCTGTTTTTGTTTGTGAGTCTATGTTATGTTATGACTTGACTGGAACTTCTTCCTTTTTGTTTGTGTTGACTGATGTAGAAAAACCACTCTTCACCCGTGATGCATCACAACTGAAGGGAATTTTCCTCAGCACAACTCTCAAAAAGAGCAACATGGGCTTTGGATTTACTATCATTGGTGGGGACGAGCCTGATGAGTTTCTACAGGTGAAGAGTGTAATACCTGATGGGCCTGCAGCACAGGATGGCAAAATGGAAACAGGTAATTAAAGTGGTTCTTGATGTGATGATCAGATGCAGTCCTAAATTTTTCAGCTGACACAGTGCAGACAAAAGCAGATGTGCTCATGCAGTCATGCTCAAAGGAGCAAGTAGAGCTATGTGAATAACTATCTTTTGGGTTGCTGGCAATTCTGAAAAATAAAAAGCATTTCATCATGTCAACCTAAAACATATTTTCAAAAAGGTTTGCAGATCCAAATGGTAGACAAAGTGGGTTTTGGTCAAATGAAACATTTCTTTTAAATTTTGAGAGTGTTTTCAAAGGCTTTACTTTTTTAAAAGAATTTAAAGAAAATTTCAAAATGAAAAGTTATTTAATTAGAAATATTCAAAAGTCAAAATCTTTTGAAAAATCTTTTATTTTTTTCCAAAAAATGTTTTGTTTTGACACAAACAATTTGGTAAAGCTAATACACATTTGTGACATGTTTTGGAGTCAAGCTTCATCCACTTCTGGGTCAAGTACCATATCTCTCTCTCTGAAAATATTTCCGAAGAGAAGTATTTCCTTCAAGTATTTCTTTCTAGAAATGTTAGGAAGACTTTTAGTTTTTTCTCATAATATTTTCCTATGAGGAAAATCTCTAAATAAACTTTTATTTATTTATTGTAAAATTCTTTCACATTTGCTTAGAAGATCTCAGCTGTGATGTTCTTCTCTTTGTTTTCTTTGCTCACCCATGACAGTTCTGTACATATAGAGACAGAGAGTGCAGATCAGGATTCCATTTCTTTTCTGGAGGTGGGACTATTTTGTAAAATAGGCAGATCACGGTTGATCCCGCAGTCCTTCCTCATATGGGCAAAGACTGCTTTAAGTAAAGCTTACAAGATCATCTCAGGTCCATGGAAGGAGAGAATTCTTCTGTGTGCCCTTCCTCTTCCTCCTCCATGGGTTTGTTTGATTCCCTGTCACCCTTCCTCCATGCCCCAGAGATGGTATTCCGCAGGCCCAGGGTCTATGTTGTGGTTGGGAGTGGAGACTAGTCAGTGTGAGGACACACTGAAGAAAATACACATCATTCTCCATTCTAAGAGATATTTTCAGAGAAGAAATTATAAAACCTGAAGCTATATTATCTTTGGACTCCCCAGACTGAACTCAAAGTCATGCAGGCAGGAAAAGCCCCAGGCACACATTCACAGAGAAAAAAAAAGTGGGGATCCTTGTGAATTTACTCTCTCAGTCCTCATTTCTGCAGAATTTTGAAGGGGGAGAGAATGACCCAGACCGTAACATATCGGAATATATAACAAATAACTACTGCTGGCGCTTAAAGCCAAATAAACTTCTGTTAAGAGCCTGCAAGTAGGAACTGTAGAGGTTCTCAGTGGCACTGTTTTTAACATGCCCTTCTTGTACACAACATGCTGTTAAAAATGGTGGAGAGTTTCTGATGCCAAATAAAGAGTGGCAGCCAGCTGATATTAAAAAATTAAAATTTGGTTCCCCCCCTTCAATAAAATCTTGTAACTGTTCTATCAGCTTGAACTTTTGTCACATTGTTTATGTTGATTGCAAAATGCAGTTTGGTACAAAAGATTAAAATTCAAGGAACTAATTAATTGAAAAGATGGTGCAACAGAGACATGCTGAAGCTCAAAAGAAACTAATGAATCTTGTTAACAGTAAATCCAATCAATTGCTCTTGACCTGTACCAGGGCCTTCTTGTTGCCCAATTTGCAGCAAAGAGCTTCTCAAATTGGCCCAGTATTGGGCAAGATTCAGAACTTGAAACAGGATCCTTGTGAAACAATCTGAGTGGAACGTTTAAATGTTCTTGTAACTAAACCAAAGCCTTGTATTGAAACTGAATGATGGGGCGATTACAACATTGATGGGTGTTATTGTGGTCATTTATTGAGTTGTGAGATGTGTGAGGTATTATCTTTTAGTGGACAAACTTCTGTGGGTGAAAAAGACAAGCTTTCAAACTTAAACAGACCTTTTCTTCAGTTCTAGGAAATGTACTCAGATTGTCACAGCTAAATACAAGGTGGAATAGGTTTAGCACAAGTAATTAATAGATTTCTTGAAGTGGGTGTTTATGAAGAAATGTATTTTTTTAAAACTGACATTAAAATAATCGTGAAGATTTTATTGAAAACCATGAATGCACAGAAATTAAGAATTAAAGGTGAAAGATAACTTCAAAATGCAGAATAATAATATATCTGATTCACAGAAACATTAAAGTATGTATTGGGCTAAATTCTCTCCTTGGTTGGCACCTTGCAGCTCCTTAAAACTCAAGTTATCATCTGAGTAAAACTAACCAAGGGTTTCAGGTTAATGAATATGGCCTCACATAACCTCCTTGTAAAGTAGGAGACTATATTCTTCATATTATAAATGGGTAAACTGAGAAACAGGGATATTTAAAAGATGAGGTTTATAAAACATGTCTGTGGGAAAATATCTGGATTTCCTGCTTCCCACTCCTTTGCATGTTTCTTAAACTGTGCTTCCTGTTCCATAGACACCCTTTTCACAATCTGCTTATCTTCAGATGTGTAGCATTTCATATTCTGTCAAATAGTCTTTCTGGAGCTATTTCAGAAAATAGATTACATGCTTCTCTATTGTTTTCAATCATCCATTGCTTCTCAGCCATTGTGGGACACATCTGTTTTTGTAACTTAACTGAGTATTGGTGGATGAAGACAAAAGATACTCTATGAACTTACTTTTCTCATGTGTTTCTAAAAAATAGCATCTCTGACCTGTGATATGCTGGTCTTGCCTTTTGAGTCACAGTCAACTATTCCTGTCTCAGAGAGAGCACCATTATTACTGTCTATACAAAACAAAGATTCTAACAAAACTGAAGATTTTTAATTGCTCCAGCAATAACAGGTGCTGGATCTTTATTTTTTGGGGTGCCATATGCCCTAATGAGGACTGTCTCCTACTGAAGCTTGGCATTTGCCATGCATGGTAGTGACTATAGTACACTCCTAAGTGCAAATAGTCTGTCAGTGGAAGATGGACAATTACGCACGTTTAGTGGACCTACCCATTTCAGCAAGTGGCACGAACATCCATGGATGTTATTTGAGCCCACTGCTCGCATAGTTCCAAAGGGGTAGCCATGTTAGTCTAGTGCAATAAAACAAACAAGGAGTCCTGTGGCACTTAAAGACTAACAAATTTATTTATTGCGTGAACTATCATGAAAGAAAAATCCCACTTTGGCAGATACTTTGAAGCTGGGGGGAACTTACAGAATGGGAGGAAATAAATGCAAGGAAGTGTAAGTCGTGGGATCAGATCTCACTGTAACAGCAAATCAAAGCAGTTATTAAGATTCTGGTTGGATAAGTGGCCATGGATGCACAATCCTGTCCTTTTAAAGTATAGACTTCATTCTTCCTCACAAAAACCCAGTCTATCATGCAATTAAAGTTGAAAACTCATGATTTATGTGTGTAACATTGTTTCTCTTTATGATTTTGCCCTGACTTACCTCTTTTGACACAGTTTTGCCAACTCTCACAATTTTATTACAAGTCTTCAGATATTTGGCATTCTTAAAGACACAGCTCCGAGAATCAAGTGCTTACTTGAGAATTTCAGCTTTCCCCCTAAACAAGTGAATTTCTGGCCCTTTTGTTTTCAGAAAACTGCTTAAAAATGTAATCAGAGTAAACCCTAAAGTTCAGAATGTAACCAGAATGTAAAGAGAAAGAAAACCAAATTTAGTTTTAAACTTTTTTTTTTTTAGCCAATCTCTTCATTTGGGGCTCTGCCTCATGACTGTGAATGCTTGAGATTGGTAATAGTACAAAAGTCATGTGGTAAATAATTACATATAAAAATATTATTAATACAGCCATGTGTACTATGAAGAAATTCTTCTCATGTTCACTTTCCTTTATTAAAGTATGCTCTTCATTAAACTTTGCATTTAACCACATTTTAGTAATATGACTTGAGGGAGAAGATGCACTTTGTTTGAACTTTATAGTCATTGTGTTCTTCTTTTTTAAATTAATTTTTCTTTACAGTGCTCAATTTTTCTATTGCCTTGATACAATGTGAACTCTCCAGTGGGCAGAATTATGCCTGTAAATTCCCTCTGAGTTAACTAAAGATTCTGGATGTGATGTCTGCTTTTATTTCAGAATTATTGAATTCCAATCCTTTTGTGGTTTCTGGTTTAATTACATTTTCTTCATCCTTTTTTTTTTCCTTTTTCAATATCAAGAAGATTTTGACATCTTGTGCATTTGGTGAAAACCAGGCTATAGAGCCTTGAGTTGTAAAATTTAAATCTGAATTTCAGACATCACACAGTTTGTGGTTGTGAAGATGTGAGGTTTTAGACCAGTGTGTTACAGAGTTACAGGCCAGAAATGTTTATTGGAGCTTCATTAGCTTCTAAGCACCATTCATGTGGGTTTTGTTTTAGACCCATCTTTAATGGCAATATATAAATTACTGGAGGGGGAGAAAAAAATACAACATCTATTATTACCCCTTCACATGACCTGTTTGAGATACAAGTAGCCCACCTGCTCAAAAGGAGTTATTGATTTTGACTATTAAGCCTCCTGTGACTAAATCCTTGAATGTTACCAAAAGTAAATCTGCATCATGACCCATTGGTGTCAGTCCTGAGTCCTCAGGGCTCATGGGAATGGCTGCCTTCCAACACTGCTACAGCAGCTGGTTGGCAATGGCTTATCTGAGACCTATGAAGCTCAGCCCCACTGTGAAGCTCCACCTGAGCTCTGATTGGTGGAGTGTTAGAGTGACTGACAAGGCTCAGTGGCACTATTAAGCCAGTAGTGAGAATAGCAAGCTGTCTGAGAAACCAGTTTACATCCTGCTCTGGGCTTTGTGCCCTGGGCTTGCTGCTCCCACAGCTTAATTTCTTGGCATCCTGACCCAGCATGACTCCTGAAATCTGACTTGTGATTTTGATCTCCTGTTTGTCCTTTGCTTCTGACCTAGCCAACTTTTGAGTGTTGTCTCATGACTTTGGATTCTGGCTCTGACTGGTAGGGTTGACTGCCCACTACCTGGCTGACAACCTGTTTGTGGCCTTATATTTACATGCTTTCTTTCTCTGTTGTGTTTCTCCCTGGGTTAAATCCTGGACTTCTTGAAGTCAATAGGAGTTTTACCATAAACTTCAGGAGAACCATAAATTTACCATTATTCCTCTCAACTCTCCATATATCTTCTTTAATCTCTCCTCCTTTTTTCTTTAGGCATGGATCTCTTCCCTGCCCTCTTCTCTGATCCATGCTGCTCCAATCTGTCCTGTTGTCATGATTACTTTCTCTCCTAATCCATTCCAGACTCTTTTTCTTTTGCTCTTAGATGAGTCACCTAAATATTTAGTTTCAGACTCCTGGTCCTCCCTGGTTCCCCTCCTCTTCAGACAAGACAAAACAGCAAGAAAGCTGTTAACTAAGTTTCCTTAACTCAATTCCAGTTGGCTGACAGCTTTAAGTCTGTTTCTTACTAATGTCTTACATGAAGGTCATTTGTTAAAAACAAAAAAACTGTATTTGGGTGCCTAACTCCCATTTCCAAACGTGACTCAGGCACTTAGGGGCCTATTTTCTATTGTCTTTCAATGAAACTTTATTTCTTAAGTGGCTATGTCACTTTTGAAAACGCGATGAATTTTTAAGTCACTGATGTTTTGTAGAAAATTGTACCAGGAGGTCAGTCTCCACTGCACACCCACTATCAGACTTCATTTGAATGATTTTACTTTCTTCACCAGCACAAATGAAATTGAATGGACTCTGACTCTAATCCTAATTTAAACCCATAATTTAATGTTTTCAGTCACTTTCATCTGTCAAAGTAGCTATACATTGATTCATTCTTAGCACCTTTAAAAAGCAACAAAAGAATGTCTGATCATAAGTCTTTTGTTGGCTAGGGCTAATATAAGTTCCCCTGGCCCAATTCAGAAGTCCTATGTATGGATTTGTGATCCACAGGGAAACAGCAAAACAAAATCTAATTTAAATTGACAAATTAAATAGCTTTTTTCTAATATAGCTATTTTATAGCCATCTTTACTGAATCAGTGATTTGCAGTTGTCAATTTATTTCATTTTGCAATATTTTGGGTCAAATATACTGTGAACCATAAAACACCCACTGATTTTGAGATTTAATAAAATAAGCAATTTAATTTATGTCCTGAATATTAAAGTCAACATGTTTATTTTATTTTTTTCAATGCTTTGTTAAAATATAGAAATATAATGGGGTTCTGGAGAGGGAGAATGTTCTCGCTTCATTTTTTGTGATAAAAGTTAAGTTTGGAAATCTAAGATGGCTCATGGAAGTCATAGATTATGGAAAATATTTCAGTTCTGACACAGATGCTGCATGAATAAATACTGTTCTGTCAGCCCAAGAGTGGGCACACTGTGCTGGGACACTAAATTCTACTGATGCAAAATTCACAGAGTATGTCATGCACTGGTTTGTGGGAATCTATAGCATTGCCCTCCACTCAGTGGAGCATGCCTGACCTGCTCATTTGTAAAGAATTTGTTACAACTACTGTCTAATCTTTTAGAGGTAATCTTTCAGCTCTACTTTTCATAAAACGAAAAAAACCCATGTACTGCTACAGGCTGGGAAGTGATCAGCTAAATAGCAGCACTGAAGAAAAGGACCTGGGAGTCATGGTGGATGGGAAGCTGGATATGAGTCAGCAGTGTGCGCTTGCTGCCAGAAAGGCCAATGGCATACTGGGCTGCATCAGAAGAAGTGTT
>ML682008.1:8845652-8986417 GCA_007922195.1 Podocnemis expansa
CAAGCCTGCCCTGTGTGAACATAGCCTTAATCTTCTATGACCTTGTCTAAGGCTTTCTGAAAGTTCAAGCTCAGTATACCCACTAGATCAACCTTGTCCACATGTTTGTTGACCCCCTTAGAGAATTCTACTAGATTAGTGAATTAAGATTTCCCTTCATGAAAGCTGTTGCTTTTCCTGTAGGCAATTGCACCTATCTTTGTGTCTGCTTAATGGTCTCCCCCCTCCAAATAACAGGACTCCAAGGCATCATGCAGTACAAACACCCATGCTAGTTTTATTTACCATAGTGCAACAATAATACCTATTCCTACCCAGGCCCCCTTGGCCCTGAGGCATAGGGATCCTCCCCTTACTATACCAGGAAGCACACTATGCCCCTCATGTCCCACCATTGTCCCTGGATATGCCTCTCTAGGTTTCTCCCCCAACCAGGGGCACAGCTGTTTTCACTGCCTCTTCAGGCCAGGGTCTAGCAGGGCCTAATCAGTGCTGTCAGCTAGGGCTCCTTTCCCCTGCTTCCCAGAGTCCTGCTGGTTTCTGTTACCCTGGCCCATGTACCAGGGAGTAGAGGAGCAGGAGGAGGAGGTGGCAGCAGCAGTGCAGGTGGCAGAAGCCCTAAGGGGTTTATTTCCCCTCTGCCACACTTTTCCAATATCTCCTGTTCATCCACACGCCTGATAATTCTGTTCTTCACTATACTTTCAACCAATTTTCATGGTTCTGAAATTAAGTTTGCCACCCTGTAATTGCCAGGATTGCCCTGGGAGCTTTATTTAAAAATCAGCATCTCACTACCTACCTGTCAGCCATCTGATACAGAGTCTGGTTTAAGAAACAGATTACATACTACCATTAGTAGTTTTCCAGTTCCACATTTGAGTTGCTTCAGAATTCTTGGGTGAATACCATCTGGCCTTGGTGACTTTTTACTCTTTAATTCCAAAACAACCTCTACTAGCACCTCAATTTGGGACAGTTCCTCAGATTTTTCACCTGAAGGGAATGTCTGAGGTGTGGGATCTCTCTGTCATTCTTTGCAGTTAAGACTGATGCAAAGAATTCATTTAACTTCTCTGCAATGACTTTGGCTTCCTTGAGTGCTCCTGTAGTACCTGGATTTTCCAGTAGTTCCATTCATTGTTTACTAGAGAGGTGTCAGAGTCATGCAATGTGGGGGCACACTGGAGGGCAGGACACCTGCTGTGGGCTATATTTCTGCATGGGCTCCTCATTCCTTTCGCCAGCCACATTCAGAGTGGTATGGGCTCCACTTCCCCCTCCCCAACTCTGCAGGCTCTACAACGCCTTCTCTTTTCCCTGGCCTGTGGGCTCCCCTTTGTCATACTGGCTCCCTGCCCCCCGTTCTGTTGTGCAGGTCCTGTACCCCCCTTCCCCTCCTTGGCTGCTCCTGGATGCCCCCCTTTCTCTTCCCTTTCCACTTCCCCTACCTTGTGGTGGCAAGCAGACAGTCTCAGTCACAGCCACGGGAAACTGGGCTCCTGCCTCCCCCTGTCATTCATTCAGCATGGTGACCTCTGGTTGGCTCAGTCCCAGCCCACCTTTGATTGGCTCATTCCTAGATGGGCCCCAGCCACTTTTGCTTTTCTTATTTGTGATTTGTTCAATGGGCAATCAACCAGATTAGCATGCCAACTGACTGACAGTGAGCAGGTGGGGTGGAGGGCTGTGCAGTGGCTCTCTGAGAGCTCCGCCCAACCTGCTCTGACTGAGACTCTGATTGGTTGGCAGACCACAGCAGAGCTGAGCCACTATTGGCTGGAGCACTTCCTTTGTTCCCCTGTGCCCTCACTTACATGATTGGAGTTACAAGCATGCTTAGCCCTCCTCTTCCAGGGGCAACCTGTCTTTGTTGTTCACCGTTGCTGCAGAGAGCTCCAGCCATAGCCTGGGCAGCAGCTATGCGGGCCAGATCAGTGCCCTCAGTGGGCCGTAACTTTGACACCCCTGATTTAGTAGGTTTCTTGCTTCTACTTCACTGACAATTTTTGCTGTTAACTAGTATGTCTTTTTCAAATTGCTCTTCAAATTCTTTTTATGCCTGCCTAGTTACTGTTTACACTTGACTTAACAGAGTTTATGATTTTTATTTTCCTCACTATAATTTGACTTCCAGCTTTCAAAGGATTTCTTTTTTGTTTCTAACTTCTTTTGTTCTGCTTTATTTAGTTATAGTCACTTGTTTTTAGGTCCTCTTGCCCCTCCCTCCCCTTTTTTTTAAATGTGGGGTATAGATTTAATTTGAACCTCTATCACAGTGTATTGTAAAGGTTTCCATGCAGCCTGCAGGCATTTCAGTTTTGAGACTTTTCTTTTTAATTTCCATTTAACTAGCTACCTCATTTTTGTGTAATTTTCCTCCATGAACTTGAAATACACCATGGTAGATTTCTTTGATACTTCCCACCATCCACACCCTAAAAAGAAAGTTAAATGTAATTATGGTACGGTAATTATCACTGAATAGTTTATCTATGTTCACTTTTCGACCAGGTCCTGTCCACCACTTAGGAGACAATCAAGAATTGTCTCTCCCCTTTTGGGTTACAGGACTAGCTGGTCAAAGATGTAGTCATCAATCATGTTCAGAAATTTCTGCATCTCTTCCTGAGGTAACAAAATCCTAGTCAATATGGGGATTGTTGAAATACTCTGTTGTTATGTTTTTTCGTTTTGTACCCTGTCTAAGTTTTTTGAGCATTTCAGAGTCAGGGGTCACCATCTAGTCAAATGATTTGTAGTATATTCCTACCTCTATGCTCTTGTTATTCAAGCATGGAGTTTCTGTTCATAGAGGTTCTATGATAGTTTGATTCATCTACGATTGTTACTATGTTTGAGTCTATGCTTTCTGTAACACATAATGCCACTCCCCAATAAATGTGACCTACTTACTACATCCCATTGATTAACCTAATTCCTCTAAATTCCTGTGATGTCTCTTATATCAATACTCACATTTAATACCAGCACTCAAGTTCACCCATCTTAGTATTTAGACTTCTATCATTTGTATATAAGTACTGTGATAAGGTCAGCTCAGAGGGCTACAGAAGGGTGTGGCAGGGCAGATATGTAAGCCCCAGGCTGCTAAAGGCTCTTTACCCTGGCTACAGAGAAGAGGTCTCTGCAGGCCTATTGGAGACATCTGGGCTCAATCAAGGGCTGGCCCAGACCTATAAAGGCTGCTGCTGCCAGAAGGGAGGGGAGAGAGACTGAAGCTGCCTCCAGGTCTGGAGCCACTCCCAGGCTGAGGAGAAAGCTACCACCCTAACCCCTTTGCAGACAGACAGACAGACTGAGAAAAGAATGAGGAATCAACTGTGACGCCCAGGGAAGTTTCCCAGAAGACCCGCCTGGGCTGGGGCAGATTGGCCTCTGGCCCATACCACCAAGGGAGAGTTTTGGAGCTGGCGGGTCAGGCCCTTCCCCTCTCCCCTCCCCGGAGGGGCAACCTCTGCCACACATGGTGTCAGGGGAGGGATTGCCCTTACAGGTGAGCACTGAGAATCACCAAGAGGCAAGGCAAATCTGCCCAAGATGGAGGATGTGGTGAAAGCCCTGATACAGGCCACGGCAGCCCAGCAGGAGGCTACACGGGTTCAGATGGCAGCCCAGCAAGAATCAGCAAGGCTGCAACAAGAAACCTATCAGCTATTGATAAGCCAGGCTGCTCAGGACAGAGCCACCCTTCAAGAGATAATGGCACAGCTGAAAACTCTTACCACCCAGATCCGTAGCCACGAGAGCGGGCTGCTCCCTGACGGCCAGCAGCTACTTACAGAAGATGACAGTAGATGATGATGTGGAAGCTTATCTACTTGCTTTTGAGAGAACCGCTTTGCAAGAGGCTTGGCCACAGGACCAGTGGGCCAGCATTCTGGCCCCGTTTCTAGGTGGGGAGGCGCAGAAGGCCTTCTATGACTTGCAGGCAGAGGCTGCCTTGGACTATCCTCGGCTGAAAGCAGAGATCCTGGCAAGGTCTGGTGTGACGACGGCAACCCGAGCCCTGAGGTTCCACAAGTGGAGATACCAGGAG
Source organism: Podocnemis expansa (assembly GCA_007922195.1). Classification (NCBI taxonomy): domain Eukaryota; kingdom Metazoa; phylum Chordata; order Testudines; family Podocnemididae; genus Podocnemis; species Podocnemis expansa. The sequence goes on from ML682008.1 coordinate 8,849,713, forward strand.
GGCCCAGCACCGAGGTCTCAGCTCTATGACCTGATTCATATAGCTCAGAGATGGCTGTGCCCTGATATCCATGATGCTGATCAAATCATTGAAATCCTCATCCTGGACAGGTTCATGAGGGGGCTACCCCCAGACTTGTGGGGGTGGGTGAGCCAGAACGACCACTCCACATATGATGACCTGGTCACCCTTGTTGAAAGATAGTTGGCGGCCAAGGAACTTTCCCAGACTTCTGGGGGAGAATGGCGCCGCAATAGGAGACCAGTCCCCAACTCAAAAGTGCGGACTCCTGAGGGCCCACACAGATCTGTGTTGGGAAAAAGGGAGATGGGCGAATGGCCTGAATTAACGAAGGTGTTCGGGGAACCCAGGGGTGAGGGTCAGAAATCTGACATCCCCAAAGATAGGGGGGTATCCCATCTAGGATACAGGTGCTATGCTTGTGGGGAGCTTGGGCACATAGCCGCACTGTGCCCAAGGGCTGAAGAGCCCATGCAGTGTGAGCTGGGTGAGCTTGACAACCCTGCAGCTTAGTCTACCTGGTGGGAGTGGTAGAGACCCCACATAGGTACACCCAGTCAGTAAAAATGAATGGCATAGAAACCACAGCCCTAGTGGACTCTGGAAGTGCCATCACCTTAGTCTCGGGGAAGTTGGTGGGCCGCGACCAGTTGTCTCGGGCGAAACACACAGGTGTGACTTCTGTGCATGGCACGGTTAACTACTACCCTACCACACCCATCTGTGTCGAGATGGAGGGCCACGCTATGAAGGTAATGGCAGGGGTGGTCCCAAAACTCCCCTTCCCAGTGCTCATAGGCCAAGACTTCCCAGGATTTGGGTGCCTACTCTCTGTGGGAGAACCTCAGGTAGGTAGTGACCTGGGGCTTGGTAGTGAGTCCTGAGGGGGGGGACAGTCCTTCTGTGTTTCCTGAGTTTGCCCCGGACCTGTTCCATACCACAGAAAAGCGGCGAAAATCACGACGAGAGAAGAGAGCGGACAAAAGGCTGGGAACCTGAATTCTGGCTCAAAGCCAGAAGGCTGCCCTAGTGAGGCACCGAGCTCACCCAGCCAGCCAGGGAACCACCGCGGAGTTTGACGAACCGGAGTCTGAGCCAGGTCCTAGCGGGACATTACCTGTTGAAGAGCCAGAAATTGGTCCCCTTGAGATCGGAGATATTGGACCTGCCCTAGGAAATTTTGCTCAGGACCAAGCCAATGACCCCCTATTTGCCAATGTTAAGAGAGAGGTGGTAGAAGTTAACAGCGTCCCAGCAGAAGGAAGGACTAAGGGACCTGGACCATACTTCGTGATCAAAAATGACTTGCTATACCAGGTAGTCCGAATGCAGGAAGAACAAGTGGAGCAGCTCCTAGTACCACGGCGGCATCAGAAGGCAAGCCTCGCCTTAGCCCATAGCCATTTGTTTGGAGCTCACCTGGGGGTAGACAAGACACTAGATCGAATCCTGCGGAGGTTCTTCTGGCCAGGAGTGTACATGGATGTTTGCCAGTACTGCGTATCCTGCCCAGAGTGCCAGCTCCACAGCCCTCGCCCATGCTTACGGGCCCCACTCGTGCCCTTACCAATCATTGAGGTCCCTTTCAAGAGGATCGCTATGGACCTGATAGGCCCACTAGAGAAGTTGGCCAGGGGTCACCAATATGTACTCATGGTACTGGACTATGCCACCCGCTATCCAGAAGCCATACCCCTCCGGAATACGCTGTCCAAGACAATAGCGAAGGAACTGATCCATATCTTCTCTAGAGTGAGGATACCTAAAGAGATCCTTATGGATCAGGGGACTCCCTTCGTGTCCAAACTGATGAAGGACCTGTGCACATTGCTGCACATTCGGACCTTATGAACATCAGTCTACCACCCCCAGACAGATGGTCTCGTGGAAGGTTTTAACCAAACACTGAAGAATATGGTAAGGAAGGTAGTGAGCCAGGATGGGAGGGACTGGGATACCTTACTACCGTATCTGATGTTTGCCGTTAGGGAGGTCCCCAGGCCCCTCCACAGGGTTCTCCCCTTTTGAGCTTTTATATGGTCGCCACCCCCGGAGCATATTGGACATCTCCAAGGAAGAGTGGGAAGACCAAACCAGACAGGGACAAAATGTTATTGAACATGTATTAAAGATGCAAATCAGGATTGCCAGAGTTACACCTGTAGTATGGGAACATCTTGAGAGGGCCCAGGACGCCCAACAGACCTATTATAATCAGCAGGCAAGGGTCCGAAAGTTCCAGCTGGGGGATCAGGTGATGGTGTTGGTACCCACCCCAGAAAGCAAGCTCCTAGCCAGGTGGCAGGGACCATATGAAATCATAGAGGCTGTGGGGGGAAGTTAACTATAAAATACGACAACCCGACCATCAAAAACGAGAACAAATCTACCATGTTAATTTGCTGAAGCCCTGGAAAGACAGACACCTGTGCTGTTGCCCTAGAAACAACATCCCAGGAGGACAGGACCCAGGACCAGATAAGGATGTCCCCCGACTTGACCCCTACACAACAGACTGAAGTCAAAGAAATGATTGAAAGAAACCAAGATGTATTCTCCGTGAACCCTGGTAGGACTACAGAGGTGGTTCATCATATTATCACCGAACCTGGGGTAAAGGTGAATATTAAATTCTATCGGATCCCAGAGGCAAAGAGAGAGGAGATCAGGGCCAAAGTGAGGAGGATGCTGGAATTAGGCGTCATTGAAGAGTCCCATAGCCAGTGGTCCAGTCCAATTGTGCTAGTGCCCAAGACGGATGGCAGCCTGCGATTTTGTAATGACTTCCGGAGGCTAAATGAAGTGTCCAAGTTCGATGCCTATTCTATGCCCCGAATTGACAAGTTAATAGACCAGTTGGGGAAAAACAGATTTTTGTCTACTCTAGACCTAACTGAAGGTTATTGGCAGATTCCCCTGACTTGGGATGCCAAGGAAAGGACGGCCTTCTCTACACCAGAAGGACTGTACCAATATACCGTCCTCCCTTTTGGGTTACATGGGGCCCCCGCCACCTTCCAGTGCCTCATGGATAAGCTGTTACGCCTACATACAAAGTATGCTGCTGCATACCTTGATGACGTAATAATACATAGCCCAGATTGGGACTCCCACCTCGAGAAGGTGGAAGCAGTGTTGGCTACACTGAGGAAGGCTGGCCTCACTGCAAATCCAGCCAAATGTGCAATTGGACGGACAGAGGCCAAGTATTTGGGGTCTGTCATGGGGAGCGGCTTAGTGAAGCCACAGCTAAGTAAGCTGGAAGCCATCCAGAACTGGCCTTGCCCCATCTGGAAGAAGCAGGTCCGTGCCTTCTTGGGAATAGTTGGATATTATCGGCTGTTCATTGCCCACTTTGCCACCCGGGCTTACCCATTGACACAGCTGATAAAAGCCTGTGGCCCTGACATAGTGAGATGGTCAAGCTCCGTGGAGGAGGCCTTCACTGACCTGAAGACAGCCCTCTGTCAGGATCCAGTGTTGATAGCCCCAGACTTCAAGAAGGAGTTCATTTTACAGACGGACGCTTCCGAGGTTGGATTGGGTGCGGGATTATCTCAGATGCTGGGGGATGAGGAGCACCCAATCCTATACCTCAGCAGAAAACTCCTGCCTAGGGAGCAAAGATACGCGGTGGTAGAGAAGGAATGCCTGGCAATAAAATGGGCCATGGAAACCCTCCAGTATTATTTACTAGGAAGGAAATTTACCTTGGTCACGGACCATGCACCTCTAAAGTGGATGCACTGCAACAAAGATCGTAACGCAAGGGTGACTAGATGGTTCCTATCTTTACAGCCTTTCCACTTTAGTGTAGAATGCAGACCTGGGGTCAAACATGGCAATGCTGATGGCCTATCATGGGTATACTGCAATACAACCCAAGTAGCCCAACCCCATACTGTTGAGTGGGGGCGGGGGATATATGATAAGGTCAGCTCAGAGGGCTACAGAAGGGTGTGGCAGGGCAGATATGTAAGCCCCAGGCTGCTAAAGGCTCTTTACCCTGGCTACAGAGAAGAGGTCTCTGCAGGCCTATTGGAGACACCTGGGCTCAATCAAGGGCTGGCCCAGACCTATAAAGGCTGCTGCTGCCAGAAGGCAGGGGGGAGAGACTGAAGTTGTCTCCAGGTCTAGAGCCACTCCCAGGCTGAGGAGAAAGCTACCACCCTAACCCCTTTGCAAACAGACAGACAGACAGACAGACAGAGAAAAGAATGAGGAAACAACTGTGACGCCCAGGGAAGTTTTGCAGAAGACCCACCTGTGCTGGGGCAGAATGGCCTCTGGCCCATACCGCCAAGGGAGAGTTTTGGGGCTGGCAGGTCAGGCCCTTCCCCTCCCCCCTCCCCGAAGGGGCAACCTCTGCCACAGTACTTACAAAATTTTGTTTGTATTTAGTTGTTTGCCTTCATGTAATGTGAATGAAACTCTTATATTTGATTGTTTTTTCCTTCAGGTCCTACTTGTACTTGATCAATTTCTATCCTTTCCTCTTTGCTAGGATATAACGTATCCCCTTTAATAAATCCTTCACTGAGGGATGTGTCTGTTTAAACCATGTGCTCCTCCACACCTGTCAGTTTTTCCCACAGCATTAGTTTAAAAAACTCCTCTATGATCTTTTTTTAATTTTACATTCTAGCAAACTGGTTCCATTTTGGTTCAGATGGAACCCAACCTTCCCATATAGGCTTGTTCTTCCCCAATATGCTCCCTACTTCCAAATAAACCTGAATCTCTTCTCTGAAAACCATAGTCTCATCCACTCACTGAGACCATGCAGTCTTGCCTAATTGGTTTTATGTATGGAACTAGAAAGATTTCAGAGAATTCTGCCGCAGTGGTCCTGAACTTTAATCTCTTTCCTAACAGCCTAAATTTGGCCTTCAGGACTTCTATCCTATCTTTCCCTAAGTCATTGGTATAGGTACCACTGTCACCATCTGAAGTACTACAGACAGATTCTGCCTACCCTTGATTTCCTTTCCTGGTTCAATTGGCTACTTTGTTTTTCTCCTTCCTCTCCTAAATGGTTGTTGCTTTGTGCTGTTAAATGGTTGCTATGTTGGGCAGCTATATTTCAGTGGTAGAGGGAGTGCAACCTGCAGTACATACCTGTCAGAACAGAATTGTGAGATTAAATTTACCTACAGTTCAGATAACAGTTTACCTTTTAATTGAATTAAAAGTATGTTAGAGGTTCAGAGAAGTAATATTAATTCTTACCTATTATAAACATATGTCATCAGCACATTATTTGTTTGAAATTTCTGTGTATAGTTAAAGACCTTACAGGACTTGGGTTCCATGTCCCAACCACCTTAGTGACTGTCTCCTTCTTGTGATAGCATGGCACTTATGGTCCAGTAAAGTGAATGAACAATGCAGCATCCTGATCTGAATGAAAAGGGGTTACCAGGCAGTCAGGTGATTTGCATCGGACATTCACAAGTGTTGGTACTAAGTCTCCATTTGATCTGATGGAGTCCAGAGTTGAATTCCCCGACCTGTGTTTTCCCAGACTTTCCCTGGGAAAGTAGTTGGAAGGAAATGGGAAAGTGATAGCAGGTGGGATGTTTTCAGGTGAGTGTTGTGGGAGAATTAAATAAGAACATACATCTTATTTCTGGGCTTTATCCTAAGATGTTGGACCCTTCTTAGTTTAAAGGGAGCTGAGGCTATTCAGTACATTTCAGGATTGGATCTTTTTAGAAAGCAGCATACAGCTGTGAATACAGTAACTTTTGATATAAAATTATTCTAATACATAAAATTATGCCAAGCAGTTTGAATTCAGGAAACATAGTAGCCTTATTTCCTCTGTAAAAGCCTAGCTATACACTCAAAGATTATTTATCTTTCCAATCATAGAAAACAAAAACCTACTCTTCTCTGGTATTTGAGTGCACTGAAAGAAGGAGGATCCCAATGTTTGTTTCAACAGATCTATAGAAAAATATGTCAAGAAACTAACCAAACTGAAACCAACCTTTTCTTTAAATAATAATCATCATGAACAGCTTAAATTAATCCTTCAAAGAATCTTTTGTAGTAAAACTTTACAGCACTCAGGAAGTGGTGGAAGGTAATAAAAGTGATATGGAAATTTAACTCAGAACAGTTTTGAAAAATGGAAGTACAGTTTCTTTTTGTTTTTGTTTTGTTTGGGATTTTTTTGTTGTTCAATCACAACTGAAACAGTGAATGAGAATATTTAACACAGAATATGTGAAAAATCACATTCTGCTTCAGAAGGCTTTAGCTGAAATCTTCAAGAGTCAATTCATGTAGGTGGTTCAGTTTTCTCGTGCTCAGATGTGCCTCATACCTCTCTTTTGGGGTACCCCAAATTAATGGCCAGTCCTGAGCATTTGGGCTTTTGTTTTTAGCATCTGGACTTAACCTTAACAATATTATGTGAACTCTTTGTACTGGGATATACCAAATAACTTGATTTATTCCATTGGGAATGATAATGGTCATTGAGACAGTGGTTTGCTATGCAATATTAATAGCCAGTGGATGAATCTTATCCTTGCTGAAGTCACTGAGGGTTTTGCTATTAATTTCAATAGGGGCAGGATTCCACCCAATATGTTGAGCAGTATATATTTAAAAACCTCTAAACGCGCTTTCCAATTGTGAGTATCACTTTTAATAGGCTGTTAATGTTCCCAGTTAACATAATCACCCCCAGAAAGTCAATGTGGAAGTGCCCCATTGTGATCAGAGTAGCTATGCTTTACACGGGTTTTCATTTCTGAATTAGTGATAGTGGCTAGCAGAACAACCAAGGAGTCCTGTAGCACTTTTAGGCTATGTCTACACTAGCAAAAGTTAGTTTGAATTTGTTAATTTGAACTAATAAGTTCAAGGTTAGTTCAAACTAAATTTGAACTTATTAATTTGAATTAACAACATGGACTAATTTGAACTAATGTTAGTTTGAATTAGTCTACTTTGTTAATTTGAACTCATTGCCCTTAGTTCCACCTGATTAAGTTCAAGCTAAGGGTTAATCCTTGTCTACATCGTCCTTAGTTCAAACTAACAATCAAACTAAGGGCTTAGTTCAAACTAACCAGCAGGTCTTACTAGTTCAGACTAAGCTTTCATTAGTTCAAATTAAGTAATTCCTTAGTTCAAACTAACTTGCAAGTGTAGACATAACCTTAAAGACTAACAAAATTTATTTATCGCATGAGCTTTCCTTGGAGAAAATCCCACTTCATCTCCCACAGAAGCTCATGTGATAAATAAATTTGTTAGTCTTGAAAAGTGCCATAGGACTCTTTTGTGGAACTAAATTAACATGGCTACCCCTTTGGAACTAGCTAGCAGAAGGTGCCCTAAGGATTATAGGTATGCCAGAATGAGTTAGAATTTACTACAAGTTGTATCATGGTTCACATTGGGAACCCAGCTGTGGTGAAGAATTAACAGGATATAAATCTCTTTATACATCAATGCCCAAACATTGAAATCTAATTGTGTGTAAAATACTTGACTGGATGTTGTTCACTATAAAAATATACAAAGAATATACAAAAAAAAAATACACCTTCCACTGCAGGGATTTTTAACACAGCTGGCACTGCTGCCAGAGAGCACAATGATTCTCATCATTATATCTTGGCCTAATGCAAAATGTGTATGCGGCTTTTCTTCACTACGAGCCCAGGCTTTGAGCCAAGGCACACTAGTCAGTGTAAAGACTTCTATTGGCTTTGGGTCAGGCCCAGGACCTTGTTCCTATTGAAGATTATAGAGCTTTCTTTAATTGACTCAGAGGGACCAGGATTTGGCCCTATATTTATAGAATCATAGAATATTAGAGCTGGAAGGGACCTCATGAGGTTATCTAGTCCAATCCCCTGCTAAAAGCAGGCCTACTCCCACTTCATCCCAGCCAGTTTGATCAAGCCGGAGCCTATGTAGTTTATCAGAGATACTCTTGCTACTCTTTTGTTAAATCCAAATCAGAAATTCGTACAGTGATGCATTTGCAGTCACTTTGTACAAAGATATGTGCATGATTCATCCTTGGGGATAATTTCTTTATATTTGTCTGTTTATTTTAATTTTGAATGTTTGGCAAAGGAGAAAAATGAGTTAAAAATTCCTGCTTTCTTTATCATAGTTTTCAATCTGGAATAACTATGCCACTTTCAAAAAGGGTTTCTGGTTTTTTGGGAGAGTGTATTTTATGGCATGTTTTATACTAGTTCTTTTCTGCGTACCAGGCTGAGATATTTTCTAGGCCACCTCAGTTGCAGCTGCAGTGTCTACATAAAGAAGTGCAGCTGTTTCTTATATAAGATATGTAATTGTGTATAATATTATTTCCATTTATTTTAAGTAAATAGAAATAGAAATTGTTTATTTAAATAATAGGTCCAAATCAGATATAACTGCTAGATTCTGCATTATTAATAATAATTGATATTTAGGTGCTTTCTGTGTGTATCAGAGTCCTACTCATTATAGAAGTTTGGTTTAATCCATTCCAGATTCTGAACAGCCACAACCTGCTTGACATTTTGTTGTATATTTTAAGCAATGGTTTCCCAATGGACTACTCAGCACTGGAGTCTGAAGGTGTGATATTTCAAACACCTTGCTGCAAACATGATGCATTCTGCTTTAGAATTTATTATAAAATTGATTTTACAAAGACAAGTTCAAGTCACTCTTTTCTTAATTAGAAAAAAAAAAAGTTCAGTTAGTTTTTTGAAGTTGTAACCAATGCTACCTGGTCCTGGCATAGTTTTGACAAGTCAGTCTGTGGCCAGTATCAAAGTAGCATTGTTCGATTAGCATAAAGAAGATAGAGATTAATATATTATTGAACTTCTTGTTTTCTATGTTTTCCACCAATTTTATATGCAGCAAAATTTGTATTCAAACTTTTTCTCTGTATCAGTGTAAATTATGCTGTTTTGACACATACATTCCCAAAATACTGACTAGAGAAATGTCATTTTAATTCCCTGGGTATAGTAAATTAGCACCAAGTACAGTATTAATTCCTGTGATAGCATATGGTAAATGTGATAGTAACTCTGTATTCAGGTCCCAGTTTGGGAATATATTCAAGACAGTGGAACTACTCATTCTTAAACCTAGGCACATATTATAAGTATCTTCCTGAATCGGGGTCTTAGTGCAGTGCCAGGGGAATGCATATCCCCGGGGGTGCACAGAGGTCTTCTAGACATACAATTCATCTATTTGCCTGCTTTTACAATAAACTACATAAAAACTGCTAGCAAAGAGAACACAAACTAGAATTTCATACAGACAGTGAATTGTTTATACTGTTCTGTGCGCTGTAATGTACATACAATATTTATTCCAGTTGATTTATTTTATAATTACATGGTAAAAATGAGAAAGCAGGCAATTTGTCAGTAATAGTGTGCTGTGATGCTTTCATACTGGATTTTGTAAGCAAGTAGGTTTTTTAAGTGAGGTGAAATTTTGGGTATACAAGACAAATTAGCCTCCTGAGAAGTGTACAGAAAGGTTGAGAGCTCCCAGTGTAGCAAGATTATATGTACTTATATGTGGGAAAAATTGCTAATGGACTCCTCATCTGAACATATAACAAAATCCAATGTCAAGAAGCTAATGCAGAACAAGTTCAGACTGAAGATAAGGTATAATTTTTAACAGTGAGGGTAATTAACCATTGCATCAATTAACCAAGGCTTGTAGTGGATTCTCCATCACTGGCAATTTTAAAATACACTGTAGTTCAAAAAAGAACTTTTTGGGGTAAGTTTTATGACCTGTGTATCACCTTGCTGGAGGTCAGAATAGATAACCACAGGGGGTCCATCATGACTTTAAAGTCTGTGAATCTGCATTTGGAATGCTCAGCTGTGAGCCATGGCATGGAGTTAGGCATCTAAGCCATGTCACCCCGTAAAGCTGCTCATGCTGCAGCAAATACAGTCTGTCTCCTGCTTATGTTTCACACTCATTCTAAATTTCCTTGCATCCCCCAAGCTGTCTTTTATGTTGGTATTTAGTTGCCTGAGGTGGGGACTGGCAGGTAACATGATCTGAGCATGCCTGCAGGATTGGACACTGCTGGCAAGATAGGCATTCACCCACCTAGTTTGAAAATCCAGCTTTGTGCCTCCAGGGCTTTGGCTTGAGCTGAGGCGCCATATAGCTTGTTGGCTGACGTCAGCACTTAGGGAGCTTCATAAATGTCAGCCAGCAGAAACTTAGGTACCATGGGAATTTAAGTGCCAGTAAGGTTAGGCTGCAGTTAGGGGAGCAGTTCTACCAGTTAATTTTGTTTGGAATGTAATCAAGCCTTTAGGACTGCTCTCATGCAGTTATAATAAGGCTCTTTGTCCCTCCTTTGAGATATCTTTCTATAAGCTAAGAGTTAATATTCAGTTGCTAATGGGTTTGATCTCTTTCCATCATTGGCTATGCATTGATTTCTGTGTAAGTTATTCAAGTTTTTTCTTTAGCTATTTGCAGTCTCCTTTCCTTTTATGGTGTCTTGGTCTGGAATGCACACTTGGCAATTGCTTGTTATTGTCATCAGATAATCTTTTACTCTGGCTAAATCCACGTGTTTTGATGTTATATTCTTCATGGTCAGTTTTGTCTTCCACAGGTCTCAAATATTTTTCTCTATCATATCATAAAACATACATCCTGTCTGTGTCCTGACCAATATTCATTACTGTTTCTTGTTTGTTTTTTGTCCGCGTCTCTTCAGCAGTATATCATGCTTCTGATATCACACAACTATTACTGATTCAGAACAAATTCTTCAAGTTGAAATTCATCATTATAGCAGTTCTTACTCATCTGCAGTATTTTTTCTCCATTCTTCTTTTACTTGCTTAAGTTGTAGTTTTCACAATTACCTCATTCCAAACTATTTATAGGGGCCATGCTGAAAGAGACCTTGGACAGTACTTTCATTAACTTGTATGCCACTAGATTGTACCAGTTTATAGATGCTAAAGCACATGTAGCCAAGGCAAGCCATATCTTTATATTTATACCAAACTTTACTACATTTCATGAACCTCTGTATCTTTTTTGATAACCATCAATATTATTTAGATTAACCATGTATAAAAATTGTTAATTGGTTGTTGCAGTTTACCAGTATCATAAATTGTGGTTATCTCCTAGAGCGTCCATTTCGTTAGCAGCAGCAGCAGCAGCATCACCCACAAGCCAGATATGCTTGAGAGGTTGCTTTTTAATCTGGAGAGTCATCAATGAGAATCTCTTGTGTTCCAGTTATTCATAGGTTACCACAAAAGGGGAATGACTTAGGAATGAACTTTGTTCATTTTCATTGTCTCAAGCCACCAATGTGAAATGCTGTCATGGGCTTTTTGGTAGTCTATCCACTCCATTTCCACATTTTCTTTTTATTTTATTGTTTTTGTTTTAATCTTTTGTGATCATACTGTTCAGCCTGAAATACTCTTTTTATCCATTCTGTGGTTCTTTTTGTGCAGCCATTTTGTTCAGGAAACAGCATTCCATTGTGAGTCGGCATTATGTGAATCTTCTTGGCCAGAAGTTTCCATATAAATGGTAAACATATGGTTAGTCTATAATTGATAGGATCACTCTTGCCTTTTTCTTCCTTTTTTTTCTATGAGGAAGTTCTCCTTGTCACCATTCATTTTAGATATCCATTCTTTAAACATTTATGAAGTCATACAATTAAACAGTCATGAAGAGTCATTAAGCATTTCATCCAGAATCATTGCACATTATCTGGGCTGTGTGTTTTTAGTTTTTTGTGTCTTTCAGTACCTTATCTATGTCTTTTATATTCCTCTCTTGTGTATTTTTTAAGTTTTTCTCTTATATTTTTAAGCCAGTCTTCTGTCTGATTAAGTTGTACATCATCAGACCAAATTTACTTGCAGTACAAGTCTCCCACATCAGTATTTATTGGCTCTCTAATTTCTCCTGTTCTACTTTTAACAACTTTCTACTGGAAGAATCTCTAATGGGTTCTTCTGTTTTCTTGAAATTGAGAACTTCATGCCAAAATCGTTCAAGCCTGTGACTCTATGCAATCAGTTTCTGTTTGCATTGTTCCTTCACAATTCTCATATTCCTTTCATTCATTGATATTTCATCTCCATTGCCATTTACTTCTGTCTTCAAGTGATTTTTCTCAGATTCATTCAATAGGCTGTTATCTTGATATCAAAATTTAATCATCTGGTTTAACCTTCCTTTCTGTGGATATTCGTGAATATAAAGAGATTTCCAGTTGTTGACATTCTCAACTGACTTGATGTTAGGTCAACGAGTTGCTCCTGTTGCTGTAGCATAAATCGTACCATTCGGCTGGCTAATACTCACCAGTCTTGCAACTTCCTCAAGCAAGTCATTCCATGCATGTGCTATGCCCTTCAGCCTTTGTGGGTTTATGAATGTCATAGCTGGTAGAACTAGCCAGTGCTCAGTGTCCCTTACACTTCGTGTTATTGCAGTCAATAAATCATTCATATTTCTTATATTGTCTTCACACACTGTTTCACTTGTATTTGTCCTTGATATTTCTTTAGTTTGTTTTTCCTGTTTATCCTGTATCATTGTTTCTACCAGTATATTTGCACATGGTTCAATACTACTAAATTCCCTGTTCGTGCTTTCAATCTCCATTTGTGTAAATTTTCTTTAGGATAAAGTGCTCAGTTGTCCAGCGAGCCAGCATTCAATCATTTTTTCTCTGTTATTGTTGTTTCTCTTTTTTTCAGAGTTGGGGCATTCATTTCCTCCAAACTCTGTCTTTCAATTTTGCCAAAATCCAACATTGATTCACTTCTTGATTTGCACTATACATTCATTTTACTCTTGTGTTGACAGTACCTGTCTGGTCTCTCAAGAGGATGGTAATGGCCCCAGTGCCTGGAGGGAGTAGGTTGGTGAGACAGTTTAAAAGCTTTGTTTTACCCATGATGAGCTGATATCTACACATCCATGAGGAAAAGTCTGAGAGAACATCTGAGATTTTAGTTTTTTTCAGGAGACTGGACAGGAGCAGAGAGGTAGATCTGTGAATCACCACCATACAGATGGTAGTTAAATTTGTGATTGGCCCTCATAAAAGTACCTGGAAGAGAGGCATTTTTCTGTTCCCAGAACAGCTTCAGTCTCTGTTCTCATGGTAGCACAAAAGAGCTGCGTCCTGTTTGGATCTCCATGAAAGCCCATTGACCAAAGGGAGAAGGAAGGAGGTAGGACCATGTTGTCATTGACCTTCAACACAAGTAGACACCCTAGGTATACTAGGATACAAAGGGCACAAATATTCTGAGTTCCACCTGGTGTAATGCAGTTCAATTCAATCCTGCCATCAACACATACTTGTGTATAAATTACCTTATCTATCCCAGAGACAGAGTGCTGGGGTTCTGGAGCTGACTCAGCACTCTGGTCAGGAAAATACTGCCTATTTCCTGCTGGGGTAAACTTAAAGGAGAGAAGGTGCATAGTGTTTAATTAGACAGGCAGCGGATCAGGTAACTATTATAATCAACCCAGTGGATGGTAGCAGTTTAAGACAAGGAAAGATGTGCAAGGGGAGGAGGCTGGCAGGGGTCACAGGATACAAAATCTCAGGAGAGTTCTTTCCCTCTCCCTCCCCAAATAGTGGGCTGGGGGTGGTTTCTATTCACTTAGTATGTATACTTGCTGCACAAGGCTGTACAGATGAACTGGGAGAGGGGACCCAATAAATAACACAATAGTCTTTATGTGTAGACGAATTTGTGGTGATCTAAAGTGCTAGGAAGATACCTCTGTGACACTAAGGGGTATCTTAGGTATCCCACATCTGTGGGGGTGATAGGGAAGAGAACTTGATGAGAGAGCTGGTGAGAGGATTTTACAGTCTAGGACAATGGAAGAACTTTTGCTGGAACAATAGAAGGAACTGCAAAACACCTGCAGTCATCACTTGGAACAGCCATCTTTACTAGCATGGCAGGCAGAGCAGCACAAAAGCTTTCAAGAATTCATACGGGAACCGCGTCAAGTGGATAAAATGGTTAAGTCCCTCTATGGGGGTTGTACAAGAGGGGCCTGGCTCATTACTTATGTGCATTCTTAACATTTGAAAAGGTAGGTGTGGGAGACAATTTGGATAAGACACTGTGGGGCTTCTGATTAGCTCCCGAATTATCAGGGAAAGTTCAAGCACCATACCTGGCCCTGAGTGATGTGCAGGCCAGGGGTCTATGATATAGTGAAGGCAGCTGTTTTAGATCTAGTGGTCCTATGCACAGGAAAGTCTGCATAGAAGTTCAGAACTGCTCGATAGCTAAGGCAGTGCATCCCACCCTTTTCTCTGTCATGGCACACGTTGGCACCTTTAATTATTTTGAGACACACCACCAGATAGTCACCAAATGGACTTGGGAATATGCATGAGCCAATCCAGACGTTTGAGTAGTTTTTTTAAAAAATTCTGTGGCACACCTGCTCAGGCCTGAGGGCTTATCTGTGTGTCATGGTACACTGGTTGGGAAACACTGAGCTAGGGAATGGCAGGGATGATAGATTCCATAATTTTGGAGCAATTTTTGCAAACCTTCCTTTCGGTATGGGGGTATTAACCCACCATACCAAGGTCAGCGGTTAAAGTCACCAAAGGGCTCATGGAGCAGATTAAAATAATTTAGATAATATTTTTAGGCCAGACCAAGTGTAGCAATGTCCCATGCAGTACATAGGTTAATCCTCATTTGTCCACACATGGAGATGAAAGGTTTAAACTGATAAGAACAGATAACCGCACCCATCGGTTCAAAAGTCAGGGGTCAGGAAAAAGATGCTGGAAACCTCCAGCAGTGAAACCAGCTGAGAAGCAGCAGCATGAAGAGAGACCCCTTCCAAAAGCTGAGAGATTTCAAGTATCAGTGCAGAGGCTGCGAGCATGTGAGAAGAGACTGCCCCTATTCACACTGTGGCCTGACCATATTTTGCCGAGGGGTCACAAAAAACAAAAAAATGCTAACAGTCACAGTAAAGGTGGAGAGGAGACAAGAAAGGGGCCTGGTGGACAACACTGCAGGGTATTAATTTGTTGAAAAAGATCTGGTGAAGTCCTTTTGGGTGTTGCCAGGGAATTTAGCATAACGTGTATCCATAGTGACTAGAGACTGCCTTATGTCCAGAATACCCTTGAAGATACAGATAGAATTCCAGTGGTTGGGTAATTAGTGCTTTACCCCATGTGAGAGTAACAGGGACAGACTGGAGCCCCTTCACATAGGGTGAATAAAGGGCCACCTGGGATCCATAGTCCACAAGAGACAAAACTACCAGAGGGAGCAAAAAGAGGGCTTGATAGAGATGGGCCAGTAATCCCTACAGAAAATGGAACAAACCAGGAAAAGAATGAGTTAGGAAAAAGGAATGTGTAGAGAGGAAAGAAGAGCTCTTGTCACCTGAGAAGGTGGGAGGTATATGATAGTGCTAGGAACCTAGACCTGACCAAACACTAAGGTACTGTCTTTTCCCCTCTGGGAGTGAACTTTAGTGATAGATGGGTGTTCAATGGCTTAATTAGTCAGGAGGCTGATGAGCTAATGAGAATAATCAGTCCCTGAGATGGAAACAGTTAAAGGGGAGGAAGAATGTGCAAGGAGAGGTAGCTAGCAGTGGCTAGGGGATACAAATCTCAGGATGAGATGATCTTTTCCTGGAGACTGGGCTAAGAGAGATGTTTGTATCCACTTGTATGTTGCTACACAAGGCTGTATTCAATTGGTGCAAGGGAACTAATAGATAGCACAGTAGTGCTTATAAACCTGGAAAACATCCAGCCTGTTTGCGGTGGTCTTAAGAGTGGAAGTAAGTGCTGTAACAGGTACCTTAGATATAACATAAAACTATATAAATGTTTTCTTATCAAAATAATGTCTTTTGTTGGAGAAAATCCATACTGAAAATTCAACTGTTCCTCAGAACAGAGCAAGATTAGGTTAAAATGTATTGTTTTCCCCATGATAGTAAACTCTTAAAACTTTGTCATTGAAGTGCTGGCATCTCTACACTTTTGAGCAGGGACTTGAAATAGTGTTATAAGGAATAGCCAGCATAGATTTGGCAAAAACAGATTATGAAGCTGTCTAATTTCTTTCCTTGTGGGATTACTGGCCTAAACAATAGACATGACGTATCTTGATTTTTAGTAAGACTTTTGACACTTTCCCACATGGTAGTCTCATAAGCAAACTAGGGAAATGGGGTCATGGTAACATTCAACTGGTTGAAATACTGATCTCAAAGAGTAGGTATCAGAGTTTTGCTGTGAAATTGGGAGGACATATTCAGAGGGATCCTGCAGGACTCTGTGATGAGTTCACTTTTATTCAATATTTTTATTAATGACTTGGATAACAAAGGAAACATGCTTATAAAATTTGTGAATGATGCTAACCTGGAAAAGCAAACATGGAGTCCTGTGGCACTTTCAAAGACTAACAAATTTATTTATCCCATAATCTTGCCCACAAAAGCTTATGCGATAAATAACTTTGTTAGTCTTTAAGACTCATTGTTTATTTTGCCAAAATAGACTAACTTGGCTACCCCTCTGGAACTAAATTGGGAGGAGTTTCAAGAACTTTGGAGGATAGGATTAGAATTCAAAATGACCTTAACAAATTGGAAAATTGGTTTGAAATCAACAAAATGAAATTCAGTAAAGATAAATCCAAAGATCTTCACTTAGGAAAGAAGGAAAAATCAAATACACAACTACAAAATGCACATTAACTGGCTAGGTGGTAGTACTGCTGAAAAGGAACTGGGCATTGTAGTGGATCACAAATTGAATCTGTATCACCACTATGGCGCAGTTGTGAAAAAGGCAAATATCATTCTGGGTTGGATTAACAAGGGGGTTGTTTGTAAGGCATGAGAGGTAACCATCCTTCTCTACTCAGCATTGGTGAGTTCTTAGTTAGGTATGGACACTGCCCTTTAGGAAAGATATTGATAAGTGGGAAAGTTCAGAGGAGATCAAGAAAAACGATAAAAGACTTAGAAAACCTGGCCTGTGAGGAAAGATTTAAAAAACTGTCTGTGTTTGAGGAAAGAAAACAGAGAGAGAACTTGATAACAGTCTTTAAGCAAGTTCATGGTTGTTATAAGTACGATTATGATGGAGTGCTCTCCATGTCCACTGAAGATAGGACAAGAACTAATGTGCTTAATGTGCAGCAAAGGAGATCTAGTTTATTGGTTTTCTAATTTTCTAACAGTGGGGGTTGTTAAACTCTGGATAGTTAACCCTGGGTAAACGCCAAGAGTGGTTGTGACATCCGGATCATTGGTTGTTTGTAAGAACAGTTTGAATAAACACCTGTCAGGGATGAACTGGGCTTAGGTGGGGCTGCCTCAACACAGAAGGTGCCTGCAAGTTCCTTTTCAGCCCTACATTTCAATGGTTATATGAAATCTGATGGGGGTGGGAGGTCACCCCTCCTATCAGGAATGTGCCTTTTGCCAACCTCATGAAAGCTGACCCAAATCAAATGCCTCTGAAAATCTGTTTGCAAAGGTTTAAAGATTTGTTAGTGTGGTAGATTGATTCTCTGAAAATTATGTGAGCACTGAGCATCCTTCACCCTAATACTGCAAGGGCTGAACTGAACTTTCTCTACCCTTGGTCCTTTCAGCATAAGAGAACTAGTGTCACACTGGGCACAGAAGCCAAGTGCCAGCCAACTGTTTCTCCTGTTCTCTCAATGCTTTCTCTGCTGATGCCAAGGTCAGTGAGGAGAAGGAAAAGAGGGCATCCTGACTGGAATGCAGAGAAGTGAGGAGCCAGGATGAGTGGAGCAGGGCTGCAAGGCAGAAAACTGGGTCATTTGGCCAAAGGGGGGATAAAAAAAAATAGCATGTGATCATGTAATTAAGGACTGTGTCATAATGCATATGCCTGCAGAGGTTGAGTGCTTAACTTTGCAACCTTTAATGTGTGTGGGGGGGTGACTTGTTTTGTTTGTATATAATAGATATCGAATAAGGGATTTCAGACATAATGCCATCCAAATTGACCTCAGTGGTAAAATCCAAGCATGTCTTAATTCTCGACTTGTTGTGCCTCATTGTGGTGTGGGAGAACAGGCAGTTTGATTAAGCAGATGTGGGATTTTCAACAACATGTGATACACTTGAGAATTCTGCTCACTCCCACAGAAGTCTGCAGGACTTCTACTCTTTCCTTAAGTAGGAGCAGGATCCAGTCCCAATTCTTGTATTTTCTTTCTTTCGATAGGGAGGCCATTCTGATTTTCACAATTAAAATAAATATGATTTGTTCACAGAAATGCACACTTCCCAGACTTGACAGAGATGCTTGGTGCCAACTGTTGTTAAACATAAATCATTTCTAGCCCACTATGGTTTGTTGGTTTGTTTGTTTTGACTTAAAGAAGAATTTGTTCATGGTGCATGATAATCAGACAATAGCTATTTCTTCATGAACCTGATACATTTTGTATCCGGTATTTCACATTTACTAGAAGTTCACTCAAATGGCAACAGATGACTGCTAATGTTAGCTAACCATTATGAAATTAAGCAAGCCTCCTATTGTTGATTTAAAGAGAAGAGAATTGAAGCAAATCACATTAAACTCACCTAATTTATATTCCTTTTTGCATTCACATCTTTACATTTCAGTCACATTTGACTCAACGTGATTCTCTTGCCATTAGATGAATGCACACTTCATATATTTTTGTGTTTTTGAATTAGGCAGACCTTCTGTTCCTTAATTTGAAGGATGAGAGATTTGAGGAAATTGCAGAATGGTCACATAACTAATTCCTCCTTTTAATAGAGCCAGCTCTTACATCTTTTGCTTCTATATGAGCACATATAAATGACACTTAGCTGTTTTAGCAAACTTTGTTTATTATGCCTCTTGAGCAGCCTTACCAAATAGGTGGGAGGACATTTGTTCCATAGAAATGGGGGGAAAATTACCTGTCATCTTGAATTGCTTGAAACTTGTCTATGCCCTTTCACTACGAGGAAATTACCACAAAGAAAAAATACACTTGCTCTAGTTCTCTCTCACACTCTGTGTGTGTGTGTGTGTGTGTGTGTGTGTGTGTGTGTGTGTGAAATATAGGTGACTGGATAGCGTAGTGGTTAAGAGCAAAGCCCTTTGATATGGGAGATGGGGGTTTCAAATCCTGGTGGGTACCTGCCTACCTTCCCAGTAGGGGTCCTTGGGCAAAAGACCCCATTACACCTCACTTGCCTACCTCGAATATGAGAGTGACATGAACTAGGAGAGTCATGCCGGCTCGGAGGTTGCCCGGATTAACAAGGTCCGCGCCAGATGCTGGGGAACCAGGACAATCTGATGATAAGTGGGCTAATGCAACAAACCATAGATGGATGAGACAAGAGAACCTGGATTTGATGGAATGCTACTACAACAGTAGACCTAATGAGAGGGGATATATGAAATGTATGAGGGAACTATGGATGGACAAAAGACCTACATCCACACTAAATGAGAAACAGCTAGTTACCCAGTGCTTCAACATAGTAAAGAGGCAGCTGCTCTCACAGCTGGAGATAGACTGTCTCCACATTACATCCTGGACTCGAGAAGAAGACCCAGAAGAACAACTAGCTGTGCAGCCAACGCCTGAAGCTGGAACTTCACTGCCACCCCCTCCATTACAGAGCACAGCAGCTGATATGAGGCATAAGATCATGGATAAACTAGCTACAGTCAACCCTCGAGACCGATAACTAAGGCTCGTTGGAGAAGTACCATCAGATAGTATGCTAGAAGACGCCAATAGAGCCCTAATGACAATTCCTACTACCACCATCACTCAAACCAATGAACTGGTATACGCTACAGCCTCTGTAATCCTGGAGATGCTTGGCTACACAATCAAAAAGAACACCAGTACATCCCCCCCCCCTGGAAAATGAGGTTGGAGGATAAGATCAAGGCAACCCGGAGAGAAGTTAGCCGGCTGGTGGAACTACAGAAGGGTATAGAGATTACGGATAAGACTCGACTACTGAAAAAATACAAGGGCCTGACTCCATCTGAAGCCCTAGAGACTGCTAAACAAAGGCTCACAGCACTGGCTGCCAGGCTAAGGAGATACACTAGAGAAGCAGAGGCCAAAAAGATAAATGCCCTGTTCTCCAAAGAACCATCCAAGGTGTACTCCCAACTGCAGTGCAACAACACAATAACAGCAGAGCCACCAACAGCAGAAACTGAACAGTACTAGAAGACTATATGGGAGAAAGAGAAGACTCATAACACCAGTGCAAAGTGGCTGCAGGACCTGAGAAGAGACCACAGCTATCTCCCAGAACAGGAACCAGTCACCATCACAGCAGCAGATATCCAACAGCGGGTCAAGAACATGAAGAGCTGGACAGCACCTGGACCGGACATGATCCACACCTACAGGCTAAAGAAACTAACAGCAGTGCATGAATGCCTAGCAGCACAGATGAACCAGCTGCTAGCATCAGGCTCCCACCCAGACTGGCTAACACAAGGAAGGACGGTGCTGATCATGAAAGACCCCCCCAAGGGAACAGCACCATCCAACTACCGGCCAATAACCTGCCTCCCCACAACATGGAAAGTCCTATCAGGCATCATAGCCACCAAGCTACAGGACCACATGGGCCAGTACATGAGCACAGCTCAGAAGGACATTGGGAACAACAGCAGAGGCTCAAAACACCAGCTGCTCGTAGATAGAGCAGTCGCCCAAGACTCAAGGGCTAGACAGACCAATCTGAGCACAGCCTGGATTGACTACAGGAAAGCCTACGACTCAATGTGGCACACATGGATCTGTGAATGTCTGGCACTATACAAAGTCAACAGAACACTAAGGAGCTTCCTCAAGAACTCAGTGGGACTGTGGAAGACAACACTGGAAGTCAACTCAAGACAGCTTGCACAAGTGGCCATCAAGTGCAGCATATACCAAGGTGATGCGCTGTCCCCGCTGCTGTTCTGCATTGGCTTGAACCCCCTCAGCCAGATAATCACAAGGACTGGATATGGATACAAGTTCAAGAGTGGAACTACCATTAGCCACCTTCTCTACATGGATGACATCAAGCTGTATGCTAAGACTGAACGAGACATCGACTCGCTAATCCACCTGACACGGATGTACAGTGAGGATATTGGGATGTCATTCGGACTGGAGAAGTGTGGCTGGATGGTAGTAAAGAGAGGGAAGGTAGTCAAGACTGATGGGGTGGAACTACCAGCAGGCCACATAGCAGACATACAGCCCAGCTACAAGTACCTTGGCATCCCACAGTCGCATGGGAACCATGATGAGGAGGCAAGGAAGACAGCAACATCCAAGTACCACCAAAGGATAAGACAGGTCCTGAAGAGCCAGCTCAATGGGAAGAACAAGATCCATGCCATCAACAGGTACGCCCTGCCAGTCATCAGATACCCTGCCGGTATAGTGAGCTGGCCGAAGGAGGACATGGAGGCTGCCGATGTGAAGACCCAGAAGCTCCTAACAATGTACGGAGGTTTCCACCCCAAGTCCAACACCCAGAGACCGTACACCAACCAGAAAGAAGGCGGGCGGGGTTTGGTGAGTGTCAAAGCCACTGTCCTGGATGAAACCCAGAGCATCCGGGAGTACATCAGTAAGATGGCACCCAAAGATGAGCTGCTGAGAGAATGCCTGAGGCAGCAGCAGCAGACATGGGAGGAAGATCAAGCAGAAGAAGTGCCATGGCAAGACAAGACCCTGCATGGGATGTACCATCGACAGATAGCTGAGGTGGCTGACATTGGGAAATCCTACCAGTGGCTGGAAAAGGCTGGACTAAAAGACAGCACTGAGGCACTGATCATAGCAGCACAAGAACAGGCACTGAGCACCAGATCCATTGAAGCAGGGGTCTACCACACTAGACAGGACCGAAGGTGCAGACTGTGCAGAGAAGCCTCAGAGACAGTCCAACACATAGTGGCAGGATGTAAGATGCAGGCAGGAACAGCATACACTGAACGACACAACCAAGTAGCTGGCATTGTGTACAGGAACATCTGCACAGTGTATGGGCTAGACCCTCCCAAGACCAGATGGGAGATCCCACAGAAGGCCGTGGAGAATAACAGGTCTAAGATTCTGTGGGACTTCCAGATCCAGACGGACAGGCAGGTACTGGCCAATCAACCAGACATCGTGGTAATAGACAAGGACCAGAAGACAGCGGTGGTGATAGATGTAGCAGTGCCAAGTGACAGCAATATCAGGAAGAAGGAGTATGAGAAGCTGGAGAAGTACCAGGGCCTGAAAGAGGAACTAAAGAGGATGTGGAAAGTGAAGGCCAAAGTGGTCCCAGTGGTGGTAGGAGCACTTGGGGCTGTGACTCCTAAGCTGGGAGAGTGGCTCCAACAGATCCCAGGAACAACATCAGAGCTCTCTGTCCAGAAGAGTGCAGTGCTAGGAACAGCGAAGATACTGCGCAGAACCCTCAAACTCCCAGGCCTCTGGTAGAGGACCCGAGGTTGAGGATGACACATACCACCCATAGGAGTGAGAGGGGAATTTTTTTTTATATGTGTCTTTATAACAGAAGAATATAGTGTTTGAGTGAGAACTAAACTGGGATATTTAAGAATCCAAAATAAAAACAGTGCTGATTCTGATTAAGAAAAAAGCACATCTCTAATGTGCAAACAATCCCTACTTTATAATACAGACAACATACAGTTGTCCTTAAAACCACACACAGTTCAGTGTCAGACTTACATGACATGGGTCCTATAAGTGCCAGTGTTCTATGCATTTTTAAGTTTGGAAAACATGTCATTTTTTCAAATATGTAAGATTCTGCAGTGACATTACAGTGAAGGACTGCAGCTGCTACAAATATGTCTGTGAACTTCCTAATGCCATCATGTGGGACACATTCCCCGAACATGTTTTTCCATTGCTCCAAGTCTCCCTTGATCCATGTGGTTTGCAAAAGCCATAAAAGGAGGAAAAGTATATAGATATCTCAGCCACTAAAGTCAGAATCTCTTCCCATTTATGGTCTTAATCTGTCTGTGGGTTGGTGGATCTTAATTTGCTCTACTAGCTTGAGTTGTTGGTAGGAATAATCACGTACAAAGAGTTTGATGGATGTATAAAACTATCAGGAGCAGTTAGCCACTATATAAATCTTTTCCACTATCTAATTCAATTCCATATGCATAGCTTAGAAAAACAAATCATGCCAAGACATTGATGGCAACATGCTTACCACTTCTTTCAAACGTGAGGTCCTAATATACATGCCTTTTTTCAGTCCTTTTGTGATGATTGTGCAAAAAGCCTGCTAATTTTGCTTACTAAGAATCTGTGGTTTGTAGTCTATACTTGTATCAATATGGTACTTATATCTGTCACTTTCAGAAAAAGGAAAATGATCAAACAAAATTCTGTAAAATACTTTCTCCTCTTTAAATGTCAATTGTGTTCCATTTAAATCTTCAATTTATTCTGGGTCTTCTTTTTTCTTCTAGGACCCCCCTTGATAATATTTCAAGATGTGATAATGCCACTCCCAAAAAAGTGGTGAGCCCCCTATGCGATACAATCCTTACTGGATGGGGACTGAGAGCTCACAATCTCCTCTTCCCCATAATAACCTTATGACCCACTGAGAGGCCCTGACTTTCAGTCTGAGAACCCCCACAGTATTGCAAAAATGTTTTGGAGACTGTCTCATCTTCAATAATCATTCAGTGTGTCTGAGTGGTTCTTCTTTTCACATGTGAATCTACCAAGAATACATATTTTTAGAGTAACATTTTCCATTCTTCTTTGAATAGTCACTATGTGTGCTGCACTCAGGTGCATGTGTTTCTTGAGCCCTGGATTGGAGACTTTCTGCTAGCAGTGTCCATCTGGCCAGTGCACATGCTCTGAGGGCATATAGGGTTGGTGGGTAAACCACCTTCAGTTCTTTCTCTACCACCTTGGCCTGAAATTAATATATTGTGTCCACATCGTGTGTGCCTCAGTGTGTTTTGTAGTTGTTGTTTAATTAAAGTTTCTAGTTAGTTTTAGTTCTTCTTAGTTTACAGTTAGTTAGATAACTGTGAGAGGTTTCAGCTTTTATTCTCCCCCATTTTTTTTCTAGGAAGCTTATTTGGTCTGATGGGGCATGCCTGGTTCACCAGCTTTCAAATGCTGCCTCTTTTGCTAGGAGGTTAGCCATTCTAATTATATCCATTGCATGGGAAGGTCCAGTATCTCCACTCCTCCCCCAGTGAATTTTTATCTGGACAGAACCAGTGTCCCCTCAACTTCAGCTAAGTTCTTCCCTGAGAATGGGAAGATCATGGAGGACTCAGGGGATGCTCTGAAGAAGAGGAGTTCAGTCTCCCACCACAAGAAGTCAGCTCCCAAGAAGTTTCAGTCTCCGGCTAGGTTGAAAGTGTTGGAGGCTTTGACTCTTGACTTGCTACTGTGGAAGCAAAAGACTCTTCTGCTGGTCCTGGCTGAGTGGGGAGATACCAGAGCACCTCGGAAAAACACAGTGCTGACAGGTCACAGGTAGCATCTGCCTCCACCCTCCTACTATCTATTTCAGACTTACCAATAGTGTCTGCCTAATTGGCTCTGTTAGTACCAACAAAACTGAAGCACACACTTTTAGCCCCGGTACCTATGTACTCTGAACGAATGGTACCCCCCATGTCAGCTGCTACGTTGGTACCAACCAACTTGATACTGCGGGCACTTTGTTTCTCTGGGGACTTGTCAATGCTAGTAGAGTCCCCATTGCTTATGAGTACCAAATGACCAAGAGCACAGTCTCTGAATTACCAGTGCTTCCTGCTCATTGAGGAGGTCAAAGACACAGATCACAGGCCCCTGGTCATTTTGCAGTCAGCAAGACACCTGGATTGCACTACACATTAATGAAATAGTTTTAGATCTAGCAAAGACAGTATGGCAAACTGCCACCAATTTGTAAGTGGGTGGATAAGAAATATTGTTTTCCCCACCACTAGGGACTCAGAATTTTTGTTTTCCATCCTCTACCTAATTCTCTGGTGGTGGGTGCTGTAAATAAGTGAAATAGACAGCATTACTCCAGTGTACTCCTTATAAAAGGACTAGTTTAGTGAGGGTGGTGTGGCCTTTCTCAGAGATGAAAACAAAGAGGTGACCTGCCCCCATCTGGATGGAGCTGGAATCACCCTGTCTGTCTCACTGGAAGCAATGAGGAGGAACAGGAATTATAAGGAGAGAGCCCTGGAACTCATTCTGGGCTCACCTGCAAGAGGGTAAGGATGCCTCTCCTCTCGCTCAGGGCCCCCAGCCTGACCACTACACTGCTGAGGAGATGTCTGTGGCCTGGGGTCTGAGGAGCTGTTGTAGCTGCCCGCCACTGGTGACTTGGAGGTGCTGCCCACTGCTAGTGACCTAGGGAAGCTGCCAGCTGCCTATGGCTGGGAAGAGATCCTGCCTGGGTGCAGGCTGGAGAAGCTTCTGTCCACTGACAACACTGAGAAGTTTCCAGACCTTTCACCCACCAATAATGTAGAAGGGCTGCATGATCTATACCTGGCAGTGTACCCCACAGAGGCCAAAGGAAGTCCAGAGGACCAGATACTCCAGGGAAAGGGGGAAGGAAGTAGCCCAGGGGAGCTGGATGACAGTCTGGCAGTCTGAGGGGAAAAAGGTTCATAGCCACATCAGCAAATTGCAGCTGGAGCTGCACTGACCTTGTGGTAGACTGCTTTGCCACTGATAGGGAGTGGGACTGGGATGCACTAGAGTTGGGAGTCCCTGTGCCCCCTCCCTTCTTCACATAGCACTCCAGGAGTGGTTGGCTGATCCTGTCCTGTAAGCCCTGCTTTGGCCCATAGACTGTTTGTTTGCCCTCCTTGGATCTAGAGACTGCTTCCCTGTCCTCCCCTGTCTGAGGGCCAAATCCTGTAGCTTGCTGACTCGACCTGCCAAGGGCTGGAAGCAGCTTACTCTCCCTGTCGCGTCTGAGGATAACAGACTATTTACACACATTGTCTGGGGCCAGAGACCATGCACATGCTTATCACTTGAAGAAGGGATCAGGACTCCTGTCCAATGCTAAGTCCCCTTTGTTTGAGTCTGTACCCACAGGAGCACAAGGGCTTGGCTTCCCTCCCAGATGGACAGGGAGGAACAGACTGACATCCTACAAGCAAAAAAGGTTAGACCTGTTTGGATGGAAGACCTTCGCATCTGCAACCCTCTGATTTCAGTTCACAAACTGTCAGGTGATTTTGGTCAAGTATGATTACATGAATTATAACAAATTCACATCCTTTGAAGATCTACAATTGTCTAGAGAACACATCCTTGCTGTCATTAATGAATGTCAGTTATTAGTCAGAATCTCTGTCTAAGTGTCCTTAAATTCCACAGACACTGCTGCTAGATCTATTTCTATAGCATTTGCCACATGCAAGGTATTGTGACTCCGGTGTTGGAATCTCAGAGGATGAAGTAGAATAAGGTGGAAGAC
This sequence comes from Podocnemis expansa, assembly GCA_007922195.1. Lineage (NCBI taxonomy): Eukaryota > Metazoa > Chordata > Testudines > Podocnemididae > Podocnemis > Podocnemis expansa. Next base: position 8,876,311 of record ML682008.1, read on the forward strand.
CTTCTACCTGTTTGATGTTCAGAAGTTCTTCTTGCACATGCTGAAGGACTACCAGGCCACACTGAGGTCTCTGAGTATATCCGCCCCTACAAACAAAAGGAGATTTAGTAGGTTTCAGACTGCCTGGAGATCATGCCCAGTACAGTTCTCTGGTTTTCACAGAACCACCAAACCAACTAGAAGATGACAAATTCCAAAGAAAAAGAGATTCCACCATTCCATCTGCTATTACCCAGTCCTTGTCAAAACAGCCATTTTGATGTGTTGGTTGAAGGTTCGATTCCTCTTTCACTTCGATTCCACTTTCACAACCTTTTGCCCATCTCCCCACTTTTGGAGAAGATCTTTCCCATTTTGAAGAGGCCTGGTGGCATATCACAACAGACAAGTGGGTCATGGAGGTTATAACATTGGACTATGCCTATACTTTATGATTCTACCCCCAGAACCTGCTTCTTGGTCCTTCTTCAGGGACCTATTTCACAAGCCTACACTGAGTCAAGAAGAGCATGCTCTCCTTTGTATAGGAGCAAAAGAACCAGTCCAATCCCCTCATATGGGGAAAGGATTTAACTCAAAGTATCTTCTTGTCCCAAAGAAGGATAGAGGGTGAAGATGAATCTTATAGCTAAAACAAATGAACACATCTGTAAAGTCTCAGAAGGTCCAAATAGTGACTTTGACACGTAATTCCTTTTACAGAGGCACAAAATTGTTTTCCGGCCCTCGACCTACAGCATTTCTATTTCAATATAGCAGTACATTCTACACACAGGAGATACCTGTACTTCACTATGGGCCAGGATTATTTTTAATACCAAGTACTTTTTTCAGCTTTTCTTTCACCTCATATGTTCTTGAAGGTTCTAGTAGTAGTAGCTGAATACCTTAGCTAAAAAGCAATTTTAGTCTTCCTGTATGTCTCTAACTAGTTACACAAAGTCTGAACTTACAAAAGCGGTACTATCTTCCACCCAAACTACTCTGTCATTCTTCCAGGAGTTGGGTCTCCAACTAAATGTGACAAAAAGGTTCAAGTTAGCTCTTGTAAAAAGCATAGAATTTATAGAGGTGTATGTGAATTCATTGGCAGCCAGACCCTTCTTTTCCACAGAGAAACTCATAACTTCATTGAATTTGGAAAGAGCAATTCAAAGAACCATGTTTGCCACTCCAGAGTCATATGGCACCTTGTGCTTTTATGACCGAGCATACAGAACTATGCCTCATCTGATTTCAGGCTTGTTGGGATAACCCGTTCTTCAACCAGAGACATCTCAGATACATAGGGTACAGTTCTCCAGGTGAAGAGCTACCTGGGTTGGTGGAGAGATCACTGCAATGTCTTTGTGGGCATCCCTTTCATCTGCCCAGCCCCAACAATAACTGTGACAATGGACAAATCACTGCTAAGGTGGGAAGCGCCCCTCAGCACACTCACAACTCAGGGCCCATGGTCACCTCAGAAAACCAGTTTCCATATCAAACTTTTGGAATTCAGGCCAGTCAGGAATGTTTGCCTTCTGTTCCTATTCCTCAACAAGGGAAAACTAATCAGAATCATGACAGATGATATGGCTTGCATGTTCTTTAACAACATGCAGGGAGGAACAAGAAACATCTCTCTATGCACCAAAGCTATACAGTTACAAAGCTGTTGTATGGCCCATCAGTGCAAGATTTCAGATGTTTGTTTTCCTAGAGTCTAGAACACCATCTGCAGCAGGCATTTCTCCCAGGACTGTGACTAGGAGCTGGACCCCATGGGATATTCCAAAGGTGGGGACTTCCACAGATAGACCTATTCACAACATCCAGCAACAAGAAGTGGCCTTTATTCTGCTCAGGAGGAAGCCTAGGCCACCTTTTTAGGAGACACTTTTCTCCTTCTTTGAACAAATTACCTGGTCTACGTATTTTCTCCAGTACCACCAATTTTAAGAGTGATGAACAAGATCAGATAGGACAAGGCCAGGGTTATCCTATACTAATCTAGCAGAAGTGATCTTGATAGTCTGACCTGCTTCCTGTGTGTATCCAGCCAGTACTCAAACTCGTGACCATCCCTCATCTCCTCTCCTAGGACATGGATGGTGTGCTTCATCTCACACTAAGGGTCCTCTGGCTGGCCCTAAGTATGGCTCCTAGATGTATCACATAATTAGAAACTATAAGATTGACAGGAGTACCAGTATTACTAAACAGTAGAAGGGAGGCAGCTCAAATTAGTTACCTTCAGAAATGGAAGAAGTTCAACCATTGTTTTGTGCCTGAATGTTCTCAACTCTTACCCATCTTGGATCATCTGCTGAATTTAAAAAAGCAGGTTTAACTATTAACTCTCTTAAGGCTTTTTATTCTCCATTAGAGGGCTTTTCTATTTTTGGACACCCTTCATCCTTGAGATATACCAAGTGTCTGGGGAACCTGAGCCCCTTCCTGAACCCTCCCCACTGGGTCCCTCAGATTAAGAATTCTACCACAATTTGGGATCCTTAGATACCTTTATGGGACCTCTGTTTGAATTTATGGTGATCTGCTCCTTGCTTCATCTGTCTATGAAGACAGTCTTTCTCGTAGCTATCACATTAGCCTGCAGGGTTGGAGAAATTGGAGCATTAATGGCAGAGCCCCCATTTACGATATATTTCAATGACAAAGTCTCTCTCTAACAACATCCAAAGTTTTTATTGAATGTGCTGTTGGATTTCCACCTTAGCCAGTCTGTTTATCTACTAGGATTGTTTTCTAAACCACATATATCTCAGCAGGAGATTTTCCTTCATATGTTGGATTTATGTGAGGTATTGTCCTTTAATTGAACAGGACATAGCAAATTCATAAAAAGAGGAAAGGGATCCATGATCTCTCTACCAAGTCTGTTCTTGGATAAATTATTGTTGTTTGCCAGCGTGCCGCTGGTGCTTTGCCTACCCAAAGAATTATATCACACTCTACCAGCAACTTTTTGAGCATTACTCAGAAACATTACAGTGTCTGAGATATGCAGATCTGCTATATGGTATCTTTGTATACCTTTTTGAAACACTTACACCTTGGCCCAAACCATCAGATTTGATGAAGCAATTGGTTCTTCTGTATTGTCTTCAGTCTTGGACTTCATTTTGAAGCTCCCTCCTTTCCAAAAGGATGCTGCTTGGGAGCCATCTGAAGTGGAGCACCTATTGGGACACTACTTAAAAAGCAAGAAAAGATTACTTACCTTGTGCAGTAAACTGTGTTTTTGAGATCTGTCCTTTTATGGATGCATCACTACCCATCCCCCTTCTCTTCTGCTTCAGACTGTTATTATTTGAACGCATGGTGAGAGAAAGAAATGTGGAAGGTTCACTTAGGTAGCCTCTTATGCCCTCAAAGTGTGGTGTGAGGATATCCTGAGTGCATAAATATGGTGAAGAGACGCTCCTAACAGAAAATAGCAAAGGCTAAAGAGGGACATGCTTATCTGGAGTGGCCCAGTTTGGGAACCCAAATCTCAAAGAACAATAGTTACAATGTAAGTTGAATAACCTTTTCTTTCTTGCTGAGAACAGCTGGGGGGCATCAAGTTTGGGACTTCACAGTTTCTTGGGCAAAATACAAAATCTGTATTAAATTCATCTTAACAGCATTTAACAATTATTTCAAAAGCTTGGCTATATTTCTTCAGGGTACAAATTGGCTTAGTATCTTCAGTTGTCAAATTACTGGGATCACAAATGGGCATTATTTTTAACAGGAGGACTGTGTCTGACAGTAAACACAGAATGTCAATAGAAATGTAAATACATAAAACATCTTTCAGTATTTATTCATCATTGTAAATATTTTTTCACCTTGTCATCTTTTTTATATATAAAGTACAAATTGGATAGTTTTCATTTAATGCCCATTCCAATATTCCCCTTTGTTCTCTCTCACACACTGTCTCACTTCTCTGAATCAGTTCTTAGATGATAATTGCAATATTGGCTCTAAAATAAAGTGGACATGCTGCCTGGTTATAGAGTGATTGGTTGTAATTACGATAAACTAAAAAGGCAGTTAGGTATTTTGTTGGCATAGTGAACATGGATCAATGAGAGGCTTATAAAGGAAGCAAATAATAAGCTATGAATCAGAAAGCTGTTGCATCATCCAGAATTAACCATTTGACATTGTATCTTGTCCCCAAAACCATCTTTAAGGTTTTTTTATACATTCTGAAATAATTGCTGTTGTACTAAATCTGGGTTATCCTTAACTAGCACTGAATAACTGATTGAGCTGCTGAAAGAGATATCAACTGTTCATCTATTAAATCAAATGAAAGGTAATAGCAAACATCTTATTGCATGTGAGGAAGAAATTAAAAACTTTCACTCAAGACTTAGCCCAGCCCTAGGTTTTTTTGCATTCTGGATTAGTCCAGAGCTCTCAGGACATACTGACCAGCTAAACTGGGTTTATGGGTGTTTGTTATTGACAGAGCAGCACAACCAGAGTGTAAGTGCCAATTTCTTCCCTCCCTCCTTCCACACTCCCCTGCAGACAAACACATAGCACATTCCCATTCCTTTTTGCACCCTTACATTCCTCACGTGCCCCACCCCTCAGTTTCCACCTTCTCTCCCCAGAACTCCTCTGCTTATGCACCTATACACTCAGACTCAGTTCTTCCTTCCCTGGTACCCTCCTTATTGAGCAGATCTAGTGAAAAGGATCATTGTTTTACAAAAATAAATGTTTAGGATTAATTGGACATTTTTTTGCCATTTTTTTAAACTGGTTCATAAAATGTTCTTTAGAATCATTCAAGAAAAATTACTTTCTTTCATAATGGCTGTGTCTCCCATTGTTTGCGTTAGATAGAGGTCCACAGCCTGCCCTCACTTAAGATGACTTCTTTCATAATGGCGACTTCCTATGTTTATTTCCAATGGGAATGAAGCCAAAGTGCCTTCAAGGAACATGGTAGCCCTCCCATTCTGTCAGAAAGTGAAGAAGATTGTTATAAAGGAGCATATAACTGGAAGCAGTGACTATCTTTGTTTGCTAAGGGCCTGAGTCTGCTGAGAAAAATGAAGGATGTTTTTCATTTTGAGACTGCTAACCTCAGTCCCATTGAGTATGTCTACACAGACACTGGCACAAGGCTTCCTAGTTCAGATAGACAGAGAGAACGATAAAGACACCAGTGTGGCCATAGGGTGACCCTCAAGCTAGCCACACTGGGGAGCCCATGGAGTCAAGAGGATTGTGCTTGGATGGCTAACCCAAGCCTCCACCTGTACTGCCATGGCCACACTGTTCATGGTAGCTTACCCAGAGCTAGCATATGTCTGTCTACCCACAGTGGGAAGTAGCCTTCCCGCTGCTGCATAGACATAAACTTTGTGAGCAGTAGGATGTGGCAGCCATTTTTAAAGAGAGAAATTTGTCATGGAATTAACTGGAGAGGATTATTCTTCAGCTTCAGTTGAGGAGACACTCTTAGATCTAAAGAATAATGACAAAAAATGACCATTAATACTAAGTAAAAATATTCTAATACAGTTTATGCACACAACTTCAGTGACTTTATGTATAAACAGGGAAGTTTATTGCATTTCCAAGATCATCAGATCATTCTGGACAAAAAAAGGTGTGGCTGGGTAATTTTTATTTTTTATTTTTTTGGAGAACCCACTTTAATTAACTGTAAGTCAAACTAATTAACAGACATTTGAGGGGATGGACTTTTGTGTTTGTTTTTTGCATTTTGAGACAATTTGTTCTGTACTCAAACAGTAAATACTGGTAAGTCTGGGAAGATAAACTATATTGTTCATACAGAACAAAGAGTTTGAGATTCTGCTCTAGTGTAAAACCTCATCCTTAAGTACAGAGTTGCAATAGGCATCTCCATAATCCAGTGATGTGGGGTTAGGCTCCAGTTATTGGAAGCAATACCTTTATTGCCTCGGACCAGTGATAAAATAATTAACTTAGGCAGGGATTATTATGATTTGGCACATTATGCCTATGTCTGCACTAGAGGATTCAGTCGACTTTATAAGGTCTACTTAAAGTCGACTTTATTAAATCGACTTACTGAGACTCCATTTGTTTAAATTGACTTTATCAAGTCAACTTGAATGGTCACATTGCATTAAGTCAACCTAATAAAGCTGACTTAACCCTTAAAGTTGACTTTAAGACCTGGAGTTATTAACTCGACTTAAGCAAGTGCTTAAGTTGACTTAATGAACTCCTAATGTGGCAAGGGAGTTGCTTAAGTTGACTTAAGCCCCTAATGTAGACATAGCCTATGGTAGCACCTAATGACCACAACTAGTCTGGCTCCCATACTATGGAACATGGAACAAGGATTTACTTAGTATTAATGGTCACTTTTTGTCATTATTCTTCAGAACTGAGATAATTAAAAGTCTCTGCCCCAAACAGCCTACAAGAAGTGGATGAGACAAACAAGTAGCTCAGATGATTAAGAAGGAGGCAGGATAACAAATATGATAAGATGTGAGTGGTTTTCAGCCATCCAGTAGTACAAATCACCATCTGCCTGACCATTATCAGGCTGTAGTTTTGTATATGTATTATGACAAAAATGAGTTTTGAGGAAAAGCTAGAAGTAGAATTTGATGGTGGCGTTACAGATTTTGACTTGGAGCATTTTACATATTCAACCGATTAAAATTATAATGCAGACTTGACAATTAAGAGTTTGGAGCCAGTGTTGTATTCAGAAAAAGGTTTGAAGAGGAAGGACACTTTATTCAGCAGAAAAGACATTAAATCATTTCAGGGAAAACAAAAATATGTTGTCCTTGAAAATGAATGCTTGGCAGTGAAATGGGCTCTAGAGCTATTAAGAGGGCACCTGCTATGAAACAAGGTCAGTCTGATAATAGATCATCCTTTATTAACCTGGGTAAATAAAATAAAACCTGTATGAACGGCATGGAACTGTACTATTTGTCTTTGGAACCTAATTAGTTTTACAGTAAAGCACAGAAGTGCACATTTATGTAAAATTGATTGGCTCTTCATGTATGGAAATGTTGCAAAAGACCTTGTGAAGTAAGGACAGAGATCTTCTTAAGCAGGTGATTTACTATCCCATGAGAAGTGATAAGAATATAATACCTTAGAGACGTGTGAGGGAAAGGCTAACCAGTCTTTATAATATGCGGAAATTCAAACCAAGTCAAATTATATCTCTGTTACAGCTAATGTGTTTGCAGAAGGACTGTAAAAGTTAATAGATAATCAAAGGAGATTATTACAGAGTTTATGGTAGATTTGGTTATTCATTTTTACCACAGTATTTAAAATATTCAACATACTTAGTGGAAAACATCTCAGGGCTTTGGTAAATTTAACTGATGTATATGATAAATATGGTGCTTACTGTGTGAAATTGGGTATAAAATTATGAAATTGTTTGAGTGACATAACCTAGAAGCTCTTGGAATCGTTAAAGAAAAAACTGACAGTCTATATAAGTTTGAAAAAAGTGTGATCTTGCTGTTCAGTTTGACTGGTTTTAGTTGTAGAGCCTTGTTCTGATCTCAGTTACTCACTGCATGGATAGGGGTAGTAGCAAGAGGCAGATACATCTTTGACCAAATGAGTGGTATCGTCTCTACTCACATGCACATTGTACATAATTTCTAAGATTATGCCTACTTTAAGGTGAGATCTGATGTGGAACAGTCAAGTGGTGCTGTTACCATAGAAATGGGGATAAACAGACACCATCAAAATGTTAAAACAACCACCGAAATGTTTGCATTTGTTTCTGTTAGTAAATGGCTTTGTATTAGTTTAAGTTATAAAATTGGATTTCTTCATGGTCTTACAGCATCAGAACAACAATTGAAAGGATAAAACAAAATCTAATAATAAATTATACAGTTATCATGAAATGTAATACTACTGGTGACATCATCATCTTGTGTATCATTTTGATCTCTGTCTAGAGTACATAGGTAAATCATAGTCTTCATTGCTGTGGCATGTACACAGTTATGTGTGGGGAATATTATTCTGACTACAGGCATCATTGATTGTGCAGCAGATCCTACTGATATAGGCACAGATAAGATCTTGTAGAAGCTCAGATGCCATTGGGCACAGAAAAATACAGGAAAAAGTTTATTAGCCATGTTTTTACTTTAGTGTTGCAATGATGATCCATTTCTTGATTCATGTATGTGCAAAGGCATCCAGATTTTTTGTTTTTCAAGATGCTCTTCTGATGTGCTTCAGACAGAACATAAAGTCCCTAGGGTACAGCCTGGGAGCTGTGGAACTGCTGGGTACACTTATCAACTATTTAACTTGGGTTGAGATTTCCACCATACTCTGGCTGATGACATGCAGAGAGCCTTTCCAGGTCCTGTTCTCACCCCATACAACAGCAAACGGTCGTTCACATCCAATTACCTAGAAGACTCTCCCTGAGCAGACATAGATACAAGACCAAGCAAGCCCCAGCTTAACCACAAAGGAGATAATATTGTCTTATGCTGGACAAAGTTTTGTCCCATATAAACTGGTAGTCTGCTTCCTCATTATATGGAAAAGTCATGCAGCTGCTTTTGTTAATGAGCAAAGTTTATCTATACCCTTTGTTCAAAAACACACTAGTTAAGATAGACCATTAATCAAGTTTATTAGCTACAGGAAAAAAGACTTCAAGTGATTTGCACGTGGGAAGTGTAAAGAGACTAAAAGTAGTTACCAAACGAAACAATTATAAAATTGTAGTCTAAGTTCTATTACACCCTAAAAGGATTTTAATTAGCAGTATCTCACCCTGAGAGATGGTACAGTCAGGCTGCAAGTTTTCGAATCACACAGACAGAGACTGCTTTCCCTGTCTGGAACTCCCTTCCCCAAGTCCAAAGGTCTTTGTCTTCCAGGAGCACCTTCAGCTGTTGAGTTGAGGGGAGAGAGAAGCCAAGAGGTGATGATACCATTCTCCCCCTTTTATAGCTATGCCCAGCCTGCTAAAACAGCCCAATCATAGAATCATAGGGTTGGAAGGGACCCCACGAGGTCATCTAGTCCAACCCCCTGCCAGAAAAAGCAGGACCACTCCCATTAGATCATCCCAGTCAGGGTTTTGTCCAGCTGGGCCTTGAACACCTCCAGAGATGGAGATTCCACCACCTCCCTAGGCAGCTTATTCCAATGCTTCACCACTCGCCTAGTAAGGAAGTTTCTCCTAATATCCAGCCTGGACCGCCCCAGCTGTAACTTGAAACCATTGCTTCTCGTTCTGCCCTCTGTTACTACCGAGAACAGTCAAGCTCCATCCTCCTTGGAGCAACCCTTCAAGTAGTTGAAGGTTGCTATCAAATCCCCCCTCAATCTTCTCTTCTGCAGGCTAAATAAGCCTAGTTCCTTCAGTCTCTCTTCATAGGGCTTGTGCTCCAGCCCTTTGATCATTTTTGTTGCCCTCCTCTGGACTCTCTCTAATTTGTCCATGTCCGTTTTGTAGCGGGGAGCCCAAAACTGGACACAGTATTCCAGATGTGGCCTCGCTAGTGCAGAATAGAGGGGAATGATCACATCCCTCGATCTGCTGGCAACACTTCTTCTGATGCAGCCCAGTATGCCATTGGCCTTTCTGGCAGCAAGCGCACACTGCTGACTCATATCCAGCTTCCCATCCACCATGACTCCCAGGTCCTTTTCTACAGTGCTGCTATTTAGCTGATCACTCCCCAGCCTGTAGCAGTACATGGGGTTTTTTCGTCCCAAGTGCAGGATTTTACACTTGTCCTTGTTGAACCTCATGAGATTCCTCTTGGCCCACTGCTCCAATTTGTCTAGGTCTCCCTGAATCCTGTCCCTGCCCTCTAGGGTGTCTACCGTTCCCCCCAGTTTGGTATCATCCACAAACTTACTAAGTGTGCAATCTATCCCATCACCCAGATCATTAATGAAAACATTGAACAGAACTGGCCCCAGGACCGACCCCTGGGGCACACCACTTGTTACTGCTTGCCAACTTGACATGGAGCCATTGATTCCTACACGCTGAAACCGTTGATCTAGCCAGTTTTCTATCCACCTTACAGTCCACACATCTAACCCATACTTCCTTAATTTGCCAATGAGAATGCTGTGGGAAACTGTATCGAAAGCCTTGCTAAAGTCAAGGTATATCACATCAACGGCTCTTCCCGCATCCACAAATCCAGTCATCTCATCATAGAAGGCGATGAGGTTGGTCAGGCATGATTTACCCTTGGTAAATCCATGCTGACTGTTCCTGATTATGTGTATGGCTGCTTCACATTGGTCAAGCAACCCCATTACAAATGTAAACAAAGAGTCTAGTGGGACTTTTAAGGACTAACAAATTTATTTATTGTATGAGCTTTTGTGGGAGAAAGAAAGTGGGATTTTTTCTCATGAAAGCTTGTGTGATAAATAAATTTGTTAGCCTTTAAAAGTGCCACAAGATTCCTTGTTTGTTTTGCTGAACTAAACTAACACAGCTACCCCTTTGGAATATTATAAATGTGTGTCAGTGATGCTTTCACTGTAAATCATCCCTGGCAGTGGAATTTTTCTTTGATGGGCCGTTTGCATGTGCAGCTCCTTCATTGTACCTGCAAAGCTCTTTTAGGTGATTCCCACCTCACAAGATGTTCTAGCAGCATTCACAACAATATTTTTTGACTTCACACACTGTAGTAGCCCATATTATCCAGCAGGATATTATCATGTAGCAGATCGAGACTTTTAAAATAATACCGAACAAGGAATACTTTCCATGGAACACACCATAATTATATGATGCTGGTGAATATGGTATGTTGTTTTCAGAAACAGTGCGTCAAAGTGCTCTTCAAAATTGTCTTCATATAGTGGGAGTTTGGCCAGTGACTTGGCCTTTTTGGTGGCTAGATTGAAGTGCAAGCAATTCAAGATCACTGTGGGTCTCCTTTTCTCTCTCACTCAGGCCACATGACATGGCTACTAAATTCCTTGCTGCTGAAATTTTTTTTTGTCCCTCACTTTCTTCCAGTTCAGCAAGGTCTCTGAAATGGTAAGCTTCCATCGTTTTGATGACCTTAACACATGTGTTTTTCCTCTCAGTACTAAATACAGAAGATAGAGTCATATTGTTAATGCATGTACAACAGAAAGTGTCTTCTGAAAGTAGGAGTGAGTGCATCACAAATTATATGCACAGGTATGAAGTTCAGTCTGTCCATTGTTCTAGTAATGCTGCCTCATTTTATAAAGCATTGAACAGCAAGGACAAAAACAGCTGTATCAGGTGACCTAATTACTATGGTTCCTCTGACACCAAGAACCCCCAAAGCCATATTGGCACAGAACAGCATTCAGAAGCATCCTTGTGCTTGCTTTCTTCTGAGTATTGTACAAGTCTTGGGCTTCTTCAACATCTCTAATAATGTGATGGGATGCACAGGAAAGGCACAGCTGCCCCCAATAATTGGCAAGGGCACAGAACTCCTCCTGATCTGGGACCATAATGGGGAGAGACGAGAGCTCCATGGCTGCAGCTAGGGGATGAGAGAGCTCACAAGGCCAATGGGGCTGTGGAAGGAAGCAAATCATTTTGTGCAATATAAACTGCAGACCAGCAATCTACCCCTGCTTGTGCATGATCTTCAGTGTGACAGTGAACTGGTCAGCAAGTTAATTGAAAACACAGAAAAGTTGTATAATCACTCATGAGATTCTTTGACAGCTAAGAATCTGAATGTGAAAATGTTTCATTTTGGTCTATGCAAAATGTTGGCACACACTAAACTTCTTCTAAGACTGTCCCACTGTACATTTCAACCCCCCCCCCATTAACTCCTTACTCCTTCCCTTTCCGGAATTATTTTTCTGTGTCTAGTCTTTGTTTCTTCTGTCTGTCTTGTACAGTGAGCCACTCCAGGGAGGTAATGTTTGTAAAGCACTGTGTGCTTGAGTGCTTTCAAATAAAACAAATTATTTTAGAATAGGATCCTTGTAGGGTAGCTGTATCCGTAAAGAAGGCTAAGTGTATAACATGCCAGCCATAGTATCTGGGGAGGTTGAGATCTGCAGATTGAGGTCTGTAACAATCTCTTTTCTGTTTTTAAAACCTTCTAGTAGCTCAAAAAGCCAGTTTCTTAGCCTTCGGCAGGTACATAAGGGTTGTTTTTCTTTAAGAACAAAATTATGACGTATCTCACTCAGAGTTCTTCACTTTTTTTCAAAAATAAATATGTTTCTGAAAATTAAAATTTGATACAAGCAAGGCAAAAGCAACATTTCAGAGTCCCTGAAAATACAGCTTCCTTTTGTCAGTATATGGCATGAATATCTTACTTTCAGGCCTGTGAATCTTGTAGAATTTTCATGCATGTTGAAATGAAATACGTACCAGCATACATTTTATGGTTTTCTTATGAAACTGTGTCCGTCCCATTTTGTGCAACATGGTGTCTCAACAGTGGCATAATACAATGCGAGTGATGTATGAGAGGCAATCTCTCAGACAATTCTGGTCTCAGCAAGACAGCAAGGACTTGTTAATGTCTGGGATGAAAAGACGGACAAGCATACTGAGTTCATTAAAGTTGGTACAATTAAGAACATAAGACGTCTGGTCAGATTCAGAATCCAGCTGAGTGGTGGAGTTGTATGTAACATTATTTCTGGAAGAGACTTAATAGCTGACACCTTAGGGACTGGGATAATCCTAATTGCAGACATCACACATGAGAAACATTTTGGATATACTTTATTGTGACGTACTGAGCATACTAAGGTATGTGATCAGGCCAGGGCCGGCCAAAGGTTTTTTGATGCACTAGGCACCTGTAATTTTGGTGCCCCCCCACCCCAAGGGAGGGAAGAGCAGGCTGGTCTGAGGGCTGGGCTCTGCTCTCCTGCCCCGCCTATGGGCCAGTCCTCCCCGGATGGAACAGCTGGCCCAGAGGAGGGATGAGAAAGCGGAGCCCATCCTCTGGGCTGGCTTGCTCTGTCCCTGGACCAGCTGTTCCCTGTCCTGGGGGCAGGCCAAGCAGGCTCTGCAGAGCGGCCGGTTTTGTGCTCCCGCCTCCCCCCTTCCCTGCTGCCTTTGTCTCTGCACCGAAGGCAGAGGGGAGGGGGCAGGAGACAGCAAGGCGGTGGGGGGCCAAGGGCGATCACCCCTCTCATCACCCCGAAGTGCAGCCCTGGGGGAGTGCCCTTGGCACCCTAGGTCACCTTTATGGAAAGACTGGCCTGAGTCAACATTTTTAGACTTAGTTGCCTTGAGTTGGGGTCCAAAGCCATGTTCGGGCTGTGAAATATGTGGTTTTATTTTTGGAGGTTCCAAACACTGTATACTCTCATTGAATTCAACTGGTGGACTTTGAAGTCAGTGTGAGGAGTTGTGAGTTTTCAGTGCTACTGATTCAGTCCTGCCAGACCACTTTTACTTAGTTAGACTAATGGGCAGATCCAAAACCCACTGAAGTCGGTGGAGATAATTCCATTACTGTTAACGGGCTTTTAACCAGACCTTAACTTTAGTACTCGGACAACATGGTGATGGTCATTGTGTAAGAAACTCTACAGATAGGTAGAACTTCAATCAATTTTGAAAATGTTGACTTTAATGAGTTATTGTCAGATGTCCAGTTTAAAAGTTCATTACTATTTCAGCAAAAATTTTTTCAGGGATAGTTCTTGTATTTAAAATGGATGATATTATTAGAATTGAGGTGAACTCAGGGGCATCGCTGTGCTGGGGCCAGCAGGGTACAGGCCCTGCGTCTCAAGCCTGCCGTGCCTGGCCAGCAGTGCATTGGAAGGGGCTGGATCCTGCACCTGCTGCTGCCTGAAAGCGGCAGGAGGCTCAAAGCTGGATCCAGCTCCTGCCACTGCCCACAAATGGCAGGAGCCAGCTCTGAGCCTTCTGCCGCTTGCTGGCAGCAGCAGGAGACAGCTTCAGCTTTGAGCTTCCTGCAAGTGGAAGTGGCTGGGCCTGAATCAGGCCCCAGAGCAGGATCAGGGCTGCGGGGCAGGCCCAGGCCCAGGCCCCAGCCCCAGTCCTTAGTCAGCAATGCTCCTGGATGAATTTTGAACTATATATCAAAACAGTTTTTTTAAGTGTGTGTGTGTGTGTGTGTGTGTGTGTGTTAATCTACCTTATTCATAACAATAAAAGTTACAGGTTTTTAAAATGTCATTTAGTTTGCTCAAAAATGATTTAGCACTAGATTCAGCCACTATTATTTATCCTGAGTACTGATATATTTTGTGAATCATTGGGTAATAGTACCAAAGGGATAGCTGTGTTAGTCTAGTTCAGCAACAAAAACAAGGAGTTCTATGGCACTTTTAAAAGACTAACAAATGTATTTATCGCATGGAGTAAAGCAACTATTCAGAATAAATAACATGGGCAGAATCAGCCTATTAAGCATTTCAGGCCACCAGAAAAAATATATATATTTGCTATAAATGGTCAGTATTTACAGGCTAAATACATATTCCTGATAAACCCAAAGACATCTGGTAAAACACCAGCGCCTCTTTTTAAAGAAACAATATACTTTTTCACATCTTTTGTGTTCCTCTTCCTTCCTAACCATTTCTGCAGAGAATCAGCAGTTCCAATGAAGCACAGTTAGGAAGACTATTGAAGATATTCTTCCACTGGTGACATCTGGGTCCTTGCCAGACTTCACGGGCACTTACAATGGCTCTTTTGTAGTTACCTCATGCTCTGTCATACCATTAAGCCTTTAGGCTGCAGGGAGGCTGCCTGGGCTACGTTTCCTCTCCTGAGACCCATTACCTTGATATATGTGATGCTGCATGTGCACAAACAAAATAGTGTATGTTCAGAAACAAACATGTTGCGAGTTTTGACCTTTTTTACAGCAAAAGCGATTTTATTTTGGCAATAGCTTCCATATACAGTAACACATTTCAAAGAGATCTCGAATGGCTATGTAAATGTGGTATACATTTTTGCCATGCTCTTCAGATCCACTGATGTCCTGGTATGCAGTTCACTTGTGCCAGGTTTTTTATGATGATAAAGTACTTCCTGTAAGCAAATCCTAGACAAAATAGGCTTCTTTAACCAGTAAAGAAAAAGCTTCCTTATAAATAGGGCCTGTTTTCCTTTTTATCAGGTCTCTCCTGCAAATTATACATCACTTTTTGTTTAAAATTCATTACATTTTTTGTAAAGTGTCAGCTTTACCATCCATTTTATCAGATTCTTGAAGAAGTAAAAAAACATGTCTAACTAGGCAGACTGCCTGCCTCCTCATCGGAGCTTTGCAATATATGTTCTTTTTTTATTGCTTTAATCTGCAGTGTTTCATGTTTACCAGATCAGCAAATAATCAGAGTCTTTGGAATTTCTTGAATAAATTTTATTCTTCCTTTTCAAAAAAAAAAATTAAATGCCTCTATTTAAGTAGCTCTTACCACTATGTGCAAAGCACAAAAGAAATGTAAATAGTTTCCTCGACTAATCCACATCTGCCTGAGTGTAATTACCGGATGCATGCTGGTTAAGCACAATTTTTTTTTTGAGAAACCAGCTTTTTAATTAGGCTCATGCATTGGGTCAGGATAAAGTTAAAATCAAGTTCTATTAAAAAAATTAACTATGTAAAAATGGCACCTGCTTACTTCACAGATCTGATTTCAGTGTATATTTAAGATCACCTCTATGCACCTGGGTGGTCAGGGAGACGTTTTGCTGGGTTTCTTGTTTTTGTTTTATATGAATGCTGTTAGCCCTCAAAGAACAAGCAAAGTAGAAGAGTGAAGTAGAAACAGTCCTACCTTAATCATTAAAAAAAAAATCCAGTTGTACAGCCAAATTTGATCTTCAGTTGTATAAATCTTTGTAACCTTATTGGCTTCAGGGCAGTAGCACAAATACACTTGGTGGATGGTGGGTTTGCACAAGTGTAAAAGCACAGTTAAGCCTGTAGAATTTTACTGTAATGCCTGGTCTACAGTCCTCATGAGTGTGAAAAAAATTCATATTCTTGAATATTGCAGTTAAGCAAACCTAGCTTCCATGTAGACAGCATAAGTTGATGGAACAGTTCTTTCATTAACCTAGTTACCACCTCTCAGGGAAATGGATTACTTGTGTTTATAGGACAACCCTTCCTGGCAGTATAAGTATGGTGTACAGTAAGGATTTGTGATGCTCTTTTGATGAGCACACCTGCATCCATTCCCCCCACAGCAGGACCACAGCCAGTCCCCATTTTCTGGTTGGGGCCCTGGGCATGAAGGGTGGGCCCAGCCACAGGCAACTTCTGGTCATGTTACTGGAAGCTGCTTGAGATGCTCCAGTTGCTAGGTAGCAAATGGGGCTCTGTGAGGAGAAGGAGAGGGGAGAGGTGAACCAATGAGGTGCTGCAGTGGGAAAGCCTCATCTCCAAGTGGGTGGGCCCTGGCCCACTCAGGTCCACCAATGGCTATGCCCCTGCTACATACCCTATAATAATCTTTGTAAGAATATGCCTTGCAAGGTATCATTTGAAAACCAATAATCTGCTGGTCAATAACATCACGGTAAAATGTGCGTAGAAACATTATTTGTGGAACTATGAAATCTCACTCTGTGATGTTCTTAGCACATGTTCAAAACCACACAGACCTGCTCCAGGAAGAAGTATCTTGAACAAAGAAATATGTATTTATCTCATTGACATATAATAGTAAAATGGCTCCTAGAGACAGCAGGCAGAGGGGTTGGGAGGACACAATGGGAATTTGCTCATGGGTGAGAAGTAACAACATTGAGCATCTTCTGCCCCTGGACTCCATGTCACCTTATTTTATTTGAATAAACTTTGCTTTGAGGAGTAACCCTCATAAGAATCCATCTCTGAGGTTAACTAGACTATAAAAGAAAGGGACAGAAAACCCTAAGGGATCTCTCTCCCTGTTTTTCTCTCTCTTTCATCTTAAAAGACAAAGGAATGATTCTTTTGACTCTGGGGGTAGAGAGCTTGATCTTGGAATTTGATCAGTCCTGTTGCTGGAATCGTGTGGTAAGGATATTACTTTGGACCAAATCTAGCTTGTTAAGTTTTAGTAACTGGAAAGCACTGTACCTTTATTTCTCTGGTAATAATTTCTGACTTGAATATCTTATACTTGTACTCCCTTCAAATCCATGTCTTTTTTTAGTTAAATAAAATTGTTTTCTTCTTTAAACATGTCTAATCCATTGTTGTATTTAAACAGTAGCAAACTATTGCATATTGACCCGTTACCAAGGCAAGGGATCTCTAATAAAAAGAGGACTGGGCAGTGCAGATCTTAGCTATACACAGACGTGCATGGTGTGACTTGCATGCTATAAAGCTGTATGTAAGTGACCCAGTTTGTGAGTTACACCAGCAAAGCATTGCAAGGGGCCCAGGGTTATGAGGCATTACCAGGGTAATGAGGCTGCATCAAATTTGGTAGAGGTGCTGGGGAATCTTCCATCCACAAGTTAGTAGCACCTTGGCAGCTACACAGAGTCTGATGTCATGAGATAGCCTCCTCCACATGTAGAAATCCTGTCTGAGAGCACAGAACTTCCATGCCAGCTGCAAAAGAGCTAGTCTGAAGGACCACTCCTTGTTCCATTATAGCGGCAAGCAGATCTGACCACACAGAATTTCTGTGAGTACAGAAACAGCCACAGCAGCTCTTTCCATTTCATTGTGCTTGTTTAATTTGATGGGTGACTGCAGTAATGCTTTCCATTAGATCGATCTCTTTTAAAGTTAATAGTAGGGTGGACAGGTCTAAAGTTTTACGTGTACAGCTCTCTTGCAGTCAATATCTGTTGCTTTTATAGACATGCACTCCTGGGAGACTGTGGTCTGTGCAGTTTAGTGATTGATTCAACAATCATTTATATAAGTAAGTTATACCTTGTTGTGGAAGATATTTTTAATAAGCCAGTAGAGGCAAATAGAAGGCATCTATCTTATTCCAGAATTTCTCTTTATATGTGATTAGCACTGAGCCATATCATTTCCTTTGTAAAAGTGGGTGCTTACTAAGATTTTGAAAAAGGAAAATCAGGCCATTGATTTTTTTGAGTCTAAATATGGATGCAGGAGCCTAGCTGTAATTACTTTTTAAAATCTTATCATCGGTTATAAGACTGTGCTTGAGTGTAAATGACATTGCAAGGTGCAGCACCCAGTATAAGCAAACAATGGCCACATATCCTCATGCTTTTATTTTCCACAGCACCTTAATAAAGGTATAGGGAGTCAAGTAACTTCAAGAACTATCTAAATGTGGGGCTAACTTCTGCTATGTGACACTGGTGTAAAGGCACAGTAATGCCTCTAAAGCCAATGAACAAAAGTTTTTACTTACATCTGTTTAATAGAGCAGAATGTGGCCCAGAACCAAAATCTCAGGCAATGGCCATGTTCTTATCCTTTCCCAGCATTGCTTATAACATGTGCGCATGTATGCATATGTATGTGTAACAAAACATTTTTTGAACAAACCTGCTTGAGATAGGCACAAGAATGATTTTCAACCTGTGGTCTATGCACCTTGGGTGTCTGACAACTGTGTCTAAGATTTCCAAAGGAGTGAGTGCAGCCAGTTGAAATTTTATAGGGGTCTGCAAATGAAAAAAAGATTGAAAACCACTGAGCTAGAATAAACCCTACATTGACATTTGCAACATGGGAATGGAGCCAACAATTTCAGGTTTGTTATTTACAGAAGATAGTATGATGGGTGTGCATGATGCTTTACAGAAAAAGAGAGGGTCTCTGCTATCAGGAGGCAAGAAACCCAGTTAGTAATAATTGCAAACAGTCTTGATGGCGAGGTAAGGGGGGGGGAGTTGCCTTTTCTTTTTATTTTGTTGTTTCCAAATTATATACAGTGTATTTAGATTAATTTTTAATTATAATTTTAAATATACAGTTTGGGCATGAGAGTGAAACTATATAAAGTATTGGTTAGCAGGAAGAGGCTGACCAGAAGAAGGGAAATGGAAATATATCTGAAGGAGGAGACCCCTGTTGCTTGGTCCACAGGACAAGGGAGGCTGTTCTAGATTGTAGGGGATGGGCCAGAATGAAAGAAGCAGCAAAGATGTTAATTGGAGAAGGAAAGGGGACTATCAGAATTAGGAAGCAGACACTGAAGTATAAAAGCAAGGAGTAGGCACAAAGGAAATCTGACATGTAGGAAGGAGCAGAGCAGTAGAGTTGCAGGGCCAAATACAGTGGTGATGTCTAATTTACAATCTGTTGCATTGACTTAGTGCATGTCTAGAGCTGGAGGTGTAATTTCCAGCTTGGGTACAACACCCACACATACCTCTGATTCACCAAAAATAGCAGTGTAGCTGTGTTTTCATGGGCAATGGAAAAAACTAGCCCCTCCTGAAACCCTGCATATGCACCCATAGTGGATAATTCATCCCACTGCTTATGCCTCCATGGCCACACTTCTATTAGCATGCTAGATCAATCAAAGCAAGCATGGGTATGTCTACAGAATGTGGGAGTTATACCTCCAGCTCCAGTATCGCAAAACCCTTGGATTTCCTTAGACTCAGTCAGTTCCTTAGTGTTAGTATTTAAACCTGCTCCATCAAACTCTGAAGGAAGCTAAATTAGAATGACTTAAACACTAAGGATCCATAAGGAGAAAGAGGTTAAACTAGAGTGGAAATTGTATTAGTTTACTCCAAGTTAATTCATGTGTAAATGGCTTCACTTTCAGCTCCCCTAGATATTGGTACTGGGTGTAAGTAACGCAAAGGAGGTCTAAGGGTTTGCTACTCTTGAAACACAATAGCAGCATATTGCCTATGCCACCAGGAGGGATTCTCCTCTTGAGCAAGCCACACCTGCCCCTCCCTGTAATGGCAAGTCCTGCAGCCTGTCAGAGAGGTAGGAATGGGAACACTAGATGTGTGAGGTGAGACTAAAGAATTCAGTAGGTGTGTATGTAAACAACCTCCACCCATTTTCACAGAATATACTGAGCCTCAAGTTCACAAAAATGCTGCACAGCCCTAATTGGAACGCCTCATCAGGAGAATGATGCTATTTTTGTCCAAATGTGTCAGTTGTTATTATATGCAGGAAGAGAAGAAATGAAAGAAAAATCAATAATCACCTTCCAAAAATATGTTTTTAAACTTGGTTGGATTATGACAGTGGGCCTTTAATTCTGACAGACAATGCCTCTTTTTGCCAAGGGTTGGGTTTCTCTGCTCAGCAAACATTGCTAGTTGTATGTTAGTTTTGTGTTACAAATACTTGCAAGGTATGAACCTGGGACTAGTGATGAGCAAACCTCAAAAGGTCTGGAGATTGGGTTTGGTTTGGGGAAGCTCCAAAAGCTCAGAGGCTTATCTGAATCACTTGAGAGTTACGTGCCTTCACGTTCTACCTCTTCTGCTCTCATTATGAGTATACAATCAGGGTCAGCTAATTTTTCTACATTGAGAGTCTTACTCATCCTCCCCTCTCGTGTTTTTCCTCCAGCCCTTGCTTTGCCTCCCCATTTTCTAAACCTTCTACATTCCCATCTCCCTATGAGTTTGTAACGTGGACCCTGTGAATCTCAGAAAGCTCGGACGTCACTGTTGCATCAACTGCTATCATCAACTTGTATTAACTCCATGACTTGTATATCTCAAAGGCGACCCACAATTCATCTAACACACCAAAGAAGCTTAAAAAGCCTTACAACAGCAGTCTTTGTAGCAACAACATGGACATCATCTATAATGATTAACTTACTCTAAAGTTTCTTTTCCCATAAACCAACAAAGCTACATCTCCCTCATTGTGCCTGTACTGCATATACTCTAACTTGAAATTCTCCTTTGAACACAAAATGAAATGAAGATTCACATCCCTGACAAAAGAAACAGGAAGCAAGTCTAACATTGATTCATAGACTTTGAGGTCAGACGAGACTGTGATGATAATCTGGCCTCCTGCACAGTGCAGGCCTCAGAACTTCTCCCACTCTTGAAACAGACCTCTGCCTAGAGCCCTACATGGATACAAATATGTGCATCCACAGAAATAAACTTCTACCTGACTTCAATCTGCCATCCCACTTTTAGATTTACCTGCATCCGCACATCACCTGTTTTGTAGCCAGCAGCCTTCCATCAGCTGTTGGCCCTGCCACCACAAACAATTGATGAACTCTGCCCACCAAGCAGTTAATTAGCTGTTGAGCTTTACCACCACCTAACTGCTGACCAGCCCCACCCTCTCACCCTGCAGTTAATGAGGAGCCCTCCCAAGTGCCTTCTTGCCTAACAG
Organism: Podocnemis expansa; assembly: GCA_007922195.1. Taxonomy (NCBI): domain Eukaryota; kingdom Metazoa; phylum Chordata; order Testudines; family Podocnemididae; genus Podocnemis; species Podocnemis expansa. The sequence continues at coordinate 8,897,613 of ML682008.1, forward strand.
CGGATCAGTTCCACCCTCCCACCTAACAGCGGATGAGCTGTTGAGCCCAGTAAACAGCCTGACCATCCAACAACAGTCTTTCAGAAGTGGTCTGCAGGTATAAAGCAGATATCCACACACTCTACCCCTAACCTCTGGCATTATTACTAAGGTCCTCAATTCATGGTTTAAAGGTTTCAAATTGCAGAGAATTCACCATTTACACTAGTTTAATCTGACAAGTGACCCATGCCTCATGCTACAGACGAAGTTGAATACCGCCAGGGTCTTTACCAATTTGAGCTGATGGAAAATTCTTTCCTGACCACAAATATGGTGATCAGTTTGACCCAGAGCATGTGGGCAAGACCTGCCAGGCAACTACCTGGGACAGAATACTTTGCAGTAACTCTGGGCTTTGCTACTGTCTGTCGTCGATGGGTCCCATGCCATCAGGGGCAGTCTGATCATTTCATCCCCTGCAAAAAATTTATATGCTCAGTTTTGACACTAGGTAGGTGTTTCCCCACCCCCCATTTCTTCCCTTGGATGGCTGTTCCAGAACTTCACTCCTCTGATGGTTAGAAATCCATCTTGAGCCTAAACTTGTTGATTACCAGTTTATAGCCATTTGTTCTCGTATTTACATTGGCACTTAAATATGGTATCCCTCCCTGGTATTTATCTGTCTGACAAATTTATAGAGAGCAATGTTATCTCCCCTCAGACTTCTTTTTGGTTAGGCTAAACAAATCCTGTGATGTTTGGTATTGGTTCAAGGGTTTTTTTGCTGGGGGAAGGAGAAGGGGTAGATTTTGCAGACAGGGATAGTTAGTCAACCCTTTCAAATTGGTTCCATGTTTTGGTTGGATTTTGCTCAGGTGGTTCTTTGCTCTGGCAGTTTTGTCCACTGTCTAATTAGCTTATGTGGTTTTCTAGTTTATGAAGACAGTATTATTTTGAGGATTATATTGTGCATGGATCCATAACGGGAGGAAGACAGCACAAGGTAGTTTCCCTGACTTTGTGAAGAAAATAACCTTAATCCACAGCCCTTCACTCCCTGAGCAGGAGGATTCCAAGAAAGGGGGCTGGAAACAGGGTCCTGACCATGACATCTTGGCATATTGATCAGCACTTGGAAAAGGAAAATAATGCTGCAGTCATGTCAAAGTTGCAAAGGGGTTGCTGTGGTCCACACCATTTGGAAGCCTTTTGTCTGATTCAGGAACTTTGCAAAGGGGAGTTCTCATCTGAACAATGTGTGCTGCATCTGCCCCTACTATCTGCAACAGCTGCAGAGCCAGCTACTGGAGAAGAAAATCCATTCAATAGCACTTCATTTTTTAAACTTTTACAAATAAAGTGGATGGAGTTGGTAATATGGAATTACTACCAGAAAAACCCTAACATAATTTGAAAAGGTCTGTTTATATGAAAGAATGTTGCCCTTTTTATTTGTAAATTTTTAATACAATGTTCCTCCTAACTGGAATGTGGTTTCTTAGGAGAGATGTAATACATCTATGTGGAAATCATTTAGCTAATGATAGTGAATTGTGATGACTGATAGTTAACTGGGACAATATTAGTTAAAAGGACACTTTATGGAGACGCAGTGGGCCAGCTCCCAGTATTTAAGAAGTGCTTAAAGGAACACTTAGATTTGTTATCTTGAATATTTTTAATTGACTAATTGAAAATATACATTCTGCTATTATTTGTATTATGGTGTCATCTAGAGATCAGAACACCATTGTGCTAGGCACAGAAGAACAAAGAAGCAGTCCTAGCCTAAGCTTCAGGGAAGACAGTGAAAGGATGGGATGGGAAATAAACATAAAGAGGCAAAAGGATTTTCCTGTTACCATAAAACAGGCCAGTGGTAGTGGCAAGGAATAGACCCAACTTCAGTGCCCTGTCCATTAGGCCATATATGGAACAACCTTGAAATAGCATGTAGATATTTAAAAAAAAAATTGTCAGGTGCTTAACGTGTTCCTCTACTGATCGTTATAGAAGTCTTTCTAGCAGTGGGAAGTTGATAGGCCCATTTGCCACACCACCAAATAGCCTTTGGTCCATCCCTGTAGTCTCTTCTTGTTCCTCTTCTCTTTGCTTCCTTTCTGTTTATATGGTAGCTTGTTGCTTCCTCTGTTTCAGCTTGTTGGTATTTCTGATAAGAACTCACTCATAGAGCCTGAGAAGTCAATGCAGGTCAGCTCTCTCAAGACCAGTGCATGACATCACTCTAGTTCATGAGACAGGAAATGCAGTTGAGAATCAACAAAACTATGAAACTAACTTTACACAAAGCACTGTCGAATGGAGTGAACAAAATGGAAAAACCAAAAGGAAAATTTGTTTTTTCAGTTTCTTTCACAAATGACAATGTTAGATGTTACTTGTAACAACAGTAGGTACAAACATATCAGACAGCACTGTGGCTTTCAAGTTAGCTGTCTTTTTAGTCTGGTGTTAGAATCATGAAATTCAACGTCAGATGCCTTTTATACAGAAGTTTTGAAATAAAGATTGAAGCAAGAAATAGATTTGAAATAAAGATGAAATGCAGCAAATGTCACTTTTATTCAGTATAGTACAGTATTTTGTTTATTTAATTTCCAAAATGTCAGATTTAAAACTATAAATTGCCTGCAACATCTATGTTAGTCAGCGTTATCCCTGTTCCCACAGTCACCTATGCATTTCTGTGTAAATAAATGTTCCTCTACCAACCTGTATTTCATTAAACCTATTTATGATGGACATGCAGGCAGTATTTTCTGGCTGTTGTTCTCAACCATTTAAACAAAATCTGTTGGCATTTGCTTCCCAGGATTCCCTTTTTAAAGCTCTACATGAATCACTACTTATTCATGTGATTTTTTAAAGTATGCAATTAACTGCTGTCAGGTTGTTAGACAGTCTGATCGTGTGTGAACTGACCAGTACATTTTTATATACACAAAATTCTTGCCCTTCTGTATACTGGCACCTCAATGACGTTCTTTTTCTTCTACTCGCTTGGTTAGATTCATGATTAGAGTACTTCCAGGAAACAATTGCATAAATTCATTGGAAACAATTCCATCAGAAAAATAATTCTCATTTCATTACTGAATCTTGAGGTAGCATTAAAACATAAAATTGACACTCCATGCTATTGCAATTCAAATAATTAAGCTATGTATCTGGCAGGGAACTGAGAGCTGTCATAGTTTATTAGCACATAACTTAAATGCAGAAGAATAAAACTATTGTCACTTACAGCTCTACTGTAGCATGATGATTATTCAGCCATTTTCTTTGTTATAAAGGATGTAGCATTATTGAAAGTGGAAACAAAAATAGGCTCACAAGTATTTCTAGTTATTATGTGGACAAATACATGGCTGTTTATTTCAGTCTGGTCTGTGGCCTTTAGGCTCTGCCATCATATGAGTGTTTGTCAATAATCATCAATGTATTGATGGTCTTGGTCAAGGGAAGGCACACAAGTCAATTGAAGCTTATCTTTTAGCTCCTTTCCTTCAGTTGAATGGAGAGTCATGAACTTCATAACAATTGAAAGTAAAGAGGCACAATGGTTAACCAGACAAAATCATCAGTTGGCAATAGCTAGCATGCAGTGATATTAGATATGCTTTATCCCAGTAGTTTTCAAACCATGGGTTAGGACCCACTGCTGGGTCACAGACCATTAGGAACTGGGTTATAGCTTCTCCTGTTGCCACTGCTGAAACACTGAAATGCATTGCTGAAAGATGTAATTGTTGGGTCATGAGCATAAGTGATCTTTCTTTCAACTGAGTCCAAAGAAAAAAGTTTGAAACCACTGCTTTAGCCTATACTAGTATAGGAAATAACCATGGTAATAATGTGATATGTGACCTTTAAAAGGCAACGGTAGGAGTCTTGTTCATTGCAGTATGGTTCATTCTCTCTCCCACACAAGCACACATGCCCTATGCATTGATTTTTAGCCTTACATCAGCATCCACCCCACACTTTCTGCAGACAGAGGTCCCATAAAATCTGATATTGTCCATATTAGAAAGTTCTGACATATTTACTCTTTTCCTGATTATAACTATATTGTAATCCCATTATGTCTCTGCCAAAGCTGATGCCAAAGCAGTAGATGCTAGATATAAAAGAGTAGACAGAGACTCCAATAAAGGTTGCATATTCAGAATACATGAACTGCACAACTGAATGGAAATATTTTTGTGTGTTAACCTGCCTCCTAACACAACCAAAACCAAATGGACACACAAAAGTGAAAATTTCACCTCAGCGATATTGAAATTTAAAATCAAAATGAACTAGAAAGCTTTGTTGATTTATTTGACCACAAATAAACTTCCACATTAAAGATCCCTTCCAGAGGAAAGGTGAAAACTGGGATTATAGAATCTGAAAATAGCAAACACAAGGCAACACTTGAGGTAGTAGGAAAGGAAAACAGGAGAAAAATCTAAATGATTAGGAGTCTTTCTTTATTTCTGAGCACCCAGTTTTTTCTTAATTTCAAGAAAAAGCAAATCATATTTAAGAATAAAACATGTTATTATCACAGAACTAAGGTTGTGTGGTGATAGATCATGTTCTTCTAGGACATTGAGTCCGCAAAACTAAAACTTCTGATAATCAGGAGTTAAAGTAAGTACACACATAATCTTTATTCTGCCCCCACTGGAGCTGGCATTAGCTCCTAGGAATTCTCTTTCCCTATGTCGGGTGTAGCACTATTGAATGGTGGGCAAATAAACTGGAGCACTTTGGAAGAGTCGTGATTGGAATATGAGGAAATCTGGTGATTAGCTTTACAAGTGTCATAGAGCTGCGATCACCATATAAGGAGATCTGGTCTGACTCCACTTCCTCCCATGTGTATTATCAAAGGGCAGAGGTTTTTATGTGCCTTGAGTTTCCAGTGTGCATAATGTTACTACAGAAGCATGTACCATGGGCAAGTAGCAGTGCACTGGGGTTTTGTTGCCCCAGAGGTATTGTGAATGGTGGGGGGGGGATATGAATGCAGTCTGTGGATTTAATGATGGACAATAAACAGCACAGGGTTAGGTGGTTATTTCATTTGCCAGCTGTGGTATTCTGTTCAGGAAGAAGGCTTGTGCTGAGCACTGGGGACGTGTAAGTGACGCCTGACCATTCTAGTGAAAAGGCACAGTGGCATTGTTTATGTTGTGGGCATATTGTGGCAGCATTCAAAGAGGGCAGAGTTAAGGGTTGTGTGGGCATCTACCTTCACTCTGTGTTTCCTAATTTTCAGAAGATTGAGTTTTATGATCTTGACATTCTGGAACAGCAGTAGCTATCACCAGGCAACCTTAAATCTGTTGTGACAAGACTTTTGCCATTTACTTTCCTAATTTTTTAAACAGAGGAATATTTGTTGGTGGAAGATGGTATTCATTTAGACAGTCCTTAGCCAGGTTGGCAGCTGTGCTGCTGTGGCTAGTTTCAGCTTTCATAACTTTACATCGTTGCCCATTGTACAAATGGGAAGCCAAAGCATGGAGAGATAAAATGACTTCCCCATTGTCATCCAGTAGGTCAGTGGCACAGCTAGGAATAGTCACAGCCCAATGGTCTTTTCACTAGGCTGCATGGTTATTTATTTAATTTTGTCTCTGCCCTCCCTGTGCATTTTCTTAGAGAGGAAGGGGATAATCATTGTCATTTGAAATGTTTGCATCTTGCAGTTGGACATGGGGCCAGTGAGAGAAATCTCATCCATGGTATGCATCCCAAAATCTTGAACAGTTTTATTATACAGCAGTTGTAGTAACTTTAAATGGGTGAGAGAAGACTGGTGTGTATCTTTCCTTCTCCATTCCCTGTAACAGTAGCACCCTCTCCTCCTTGCCAGCTTCCCCAACCCCTGCTCCCATCCCATTAAGCCATTCCTTGGATCTGTAAAAGCTATTAGCATGGAGGATGTTACTCCTGGCTGCCTCCTGCCCTGTGAGGCTGCACGCACATAGTCACACTGCAACTAACTAGAGGGCTGCAAACTATGTTAATTATGTAGCCTAAACTGGGTGCTGAGCGGGACCCTCATTTGCAACACTAACCTCCAAATGGGAGGGACTCCTGCCCCTGTTTCACCCAGGCTTTCCCAGTCATGCCTCCAGTTTGCATGCCCCACCTCACCTACAACATGCCCCTCTCCCTCACATCTGGCCAGGCCCCTGTTCCCACTCCCAGTATGGAGGTGATAAATAGCTGTTCATTTTCTGGCCTTCCAGCTTATGCATTTGCATTGCTTTCAGTCACCCTATTTTGGATCCCAGCTAATGTGGAGGGGTAGAGAGAGGGACTTAGATACTCCATGAGGAGCAGAATCCCCCCCAATGTGCAGTGGAGCAGGGAGAAGGACTCAGATCCCTACAGAGGGGTAAGACTCCATGGGATACCAGCATGCAGACAAGCAAATTAAGGGCTGACAGGCCCTCCTTCCCCACTCCTAAATCCCCAGATTTCTCTGCTATTCTATATACTCCCCAACTATTCCCATCTCCATCCCTGCAAGTCCCCCAAACCCTCTCCCTTATCCAAGACCCTCAATCCATCTTCTCTTCCCTACCACCTGTTCCTAATTGCCTTCCTCCCCATGATATTTTTCCATCCCTCGCTGCAGACCCAAACCCTTCTTCTCCTAATGTCACATGCTCTTGCATCTCAGTCACTGCTCTGGTAAATATTTGCATGTGTAATTAATTTTCCTTTCAAAAACAGTTTCAGCACCTTCTGAATATTCTGCTGTACTCGGATGATATTTTGCCAAATGAAAAGATAAATAAATAAAAACCTTGACAGAGGTGGATTTTTCCTGAATGTTTACAGTTCATTTTCAGATTACTTCCCACAGTGGCTTCACACTTCAATGCTGCAGACTTTGAGATATGTTAAGTGGCCTATTTATCTCAATGAAATTCATCTCTGAAAAAGATTGCCTGATGGAGATGAATACAGCCTGAAACAATAGCTTTGTGGTGTGTGAACTGCCATAGCACACACCCAGTAGGGAAATATGGAGCTGTCATATTCTCCCCCCCAACTCCCATCTCTTACCCACACCTGTCTCACTTCCCAGTGTCCCTCCACTCCTCCTAGTCCCCATCCCAGTCCTCCAACCCCTTTCCTCCTATTCCCACTTACTCTTCCTCCCATAATCATCCTCATCTCCCAGCAAGCATTTGCTCGTGTAATTTATTTTCTTTTCACATAACAGTTTCAGCACCTTCTGAATATCCAACTGTTCTCATATTACTTTGCCACAAAATAAAAATCCCCTTTGGCTGAAGGAGGTTGGAGTAACATGCCTTCTTTTATTAAGATTTCTGCTCTGGGTAGAATTTAAACTCTCAATGCCTGGTTTGTGGTTCAGATTAAGTGACTCTGCCACACCCTCAGAGTAATTTAGGGCCTAGAAAACAGTTTTCCACCTAGTTGGTCTGTCTCTCTGCACACAGTATAATCCATTAGGTATGATAACACGAACATGGAGCTTATGACAAGTCTAAGTGGAGTAGCACAATATTTTTGAAATCATATTTTGATTTGCCTGCAAAGAGCAGATCGGTGTCATGAGCTCTGTTGTGCTAACCCTTAGGCACTGGGATTCTGATGCAGCAATCTGAACCCTACTTTGATTTCTATTTGGGAGCAAACAGAGGTTGCCAGAATTACTCAGCTTTAAGGAAGCAGGTTGGTACTGTATTCCACTAATGCTTTGGTCAAATGTTCCCAACTTTGTATAGCTAACAAAACCCTGCTCCCCACATGGGGCATGCCAGGTGTCAAGGCAATCTGAGTAACCATATAGATTTCAGAGCACTCAGAAGAGTTGAGTTTTAGACAGAACCTAGTCTTATGCTTAACTATAGTAGAGTTATTGGTCTTTTATAAATAGTTCAGCATTGAACTGTCTCATTGAACTGCCAAACTGCAGCCTGGCGTCACTTAATTTGGATATGAATATTGCTCTAATTGATTTTACTTTTCAATAGAATGGTGATCTCCTATGTCTGAACTCATAAATTCCATTCGTTTTGTGCCAGTAGAAGTTTTCTCATGTCACCACTATTTTCTTTTCTTTCTAGGTGATGTCATTGTCTATATTAATGAAGTTTGTGTCCTTGGGCATACTCACGCAGATGTAGTCAAACTCTTCCAGTCAGTTCCTATTGGTCAGAGTGTCAACCTGGTGCTATGTCGTGGATACCCTTTGCCCTTTGATCCTGAAGATCCTGCCAGCAGCATGGTGCCACCACTTGCAGTAATCGAGAGGCCTCCGGTAGTGGTAAATGGAAGACATAACTATGAAACTTATTTGGAATACATTTCTAGGACCTCTCAATCTGTTCCAGATGTAACAGATCGACCACCACATCCCTTGCACTCCATTCCAGCAGATAGTCAGCTTGATAGCACATTCCCTCCACCTGTTCATGATGATAATGTATCAATGGCTTCTTCTGGGGCCACCCAAGCTGAACTCATGACCTTAACCATTGTGAAAGGGGCCCAGGGCTTTGGCTTCACTATAGCAGACAGTCCTACAGGACAGAGGGTGAAGCAAATTCTAGACATTCAGGGATGTCCTGGTTTGTGTGAAGGTGACCTCATTGTTGAGATCAACCAGCAGAATGTACAGAACCTGAGCCATGCAGAAGTAGTGGATATACTTAAAGAATGTCCTGTTGGAAGTGAAACTTCTTTGATTATCCATAGAGGAGGTAAGTCTAGAAAGTCTGTACAATTACAAAAATATATGTGAACAGTTCTAAATCGTGGGAGCTACTTATGCATTCTACATCTGTGTGTACTGGATTGGAAATGGTCTGTTCTTCTATTGGAAGAAATATTATTTATTCTGAAAAAATGTGCGTATGTACAATAAGAACTGAAGGCAAAATGTAACAGTTTATTGTACATCCTTTTCTGTATTTTGAGGCTATACGCATATGCCAAAATTGTCCCTCTGTGTATAAATGTAAAGCATTCTCCAAGATATTCCAGGGCCTTTTAGCATTTAATAGTTTGCATAATGGCTGCATGCAAGTTCACAGGCTGTGTCTATACTGCAATAAGATATCTATAGCTGACCATGTCATCTGGCTCGAACTCACAGAGCTTGGGCTGCAGCATTATAAAATTGCAGGATAGATGTTCGGGCTTGGGCTCGGATGTTGCAAATGTGTATCCTCACAGTCCAGTTCCAACAGCCTGAGTCAGCTGAGATGGGCTAACTGTGGGTGTCTTATTGAAATGTGGATATACCTATATTGAAGTGTAGATACTCCCAGCCCATAGCACTGAGGTTTAAGTATAATCCTGTTGGGTTGGTTAAGTCAAGGAGATCAAAATCAAATGAAAGATGAATTTATCAAAACCTAGAAGTACATTGTCAAGCATTCTAGAAATTTGACCTAAATTTTTTCCTTCTATGAAAAACTGGTGTAGAATGATTGATATTTTTTGGCCCCAAAACTAAAACAGTCACTGTGTTTTTGATCTTTTTAAAAAATGGCGTTTAGCAGCTCCATGTTCATGAGCAACCCTATAGTAATAAGCCTGTGTATGTTCTATTAGAGGGGAGAGGGGAGAATAGCCTTAAGGAAACAATAGTAAAGAAAATTATTTTTAATATCTGTCTGGTGACCTTTAATTTCTTTATTTTTAGTATTTTAGTATAGCAGATTTCTCCCATGATTTGTTAATCCTAATGGTGAACATCCAATGGCTATTTGTAAAGATATAAATTGAAGACTAGAACTGGTTCTGTTAATTAAAGTGGTAATCCATATTTACATGTCATTGGACATACATTGCTCTGTGCTTCAAACCAAATCGATTAATGAAAAATATATCATCACTTTTCTTTTTTGGAAGAAAGAGGATGAGAAGTGAAATAAGTATTAATGTATGCAGATGACATTAATGTATGCAGTGAACATGATTTTAAAAAATTAAAATTAGAATTACAATTCCAAATCCTACGGAGCTTAGAGTAAAGCATGCCAGAAAAACCTGATTTTTTTTTAATCAAATGGCCAAATTAATGGATACAGAAATTTTAGGGAGATTTTATATATGTAGGCTTTAGCTAAGCAGCTGTTACAGTATACCTCTTGGAATCATGTATGAAAAATTTACATTAGATGGAATATGACTTTTATTGCATAGAATGAAAATTGACTTAAGATCTGACTAAAAAGCAATGGCAAATAGTGATATGTGAACATGAAGAGAACAAGAGATATTCAGGAGGTGCTAAAGTAGTAGGATGTAGTCTCGTTTTATTGAGCATCACTATTAATAACTGGAAGAGATGAGATAAACCACACATTGTTTTAAGTGGCAGATTAGGATAAATGGGAAGGTACTGTGTAATGAGAAATAATATGAGGGGGAACTAAAGAGGTTAGAATTACAACAAAACAGAATTTAATATGGGGAAAATGCAAAGTAACATTTCTCTGGAGGAAAATTATTGAAAATGTAGATCTTCGATGGGAAGAAGAGAGTGGAATAAAGTAATGCTTTAATGTGCTAGCAATAGTAAACAGCAAATAAAATATGATCTTATAATGCAATACAGTGGTTAAAAACCTTCAGGAGCAATAAACTGCGACGGATAAAGATGTTTGTCTTTCTGTAGAACATCCTCTTAGTCATTGCTTTGCCAGGCATGCATGCTATCTATCTGTTCATCTGTCTCTCTATGAAAAGCTTTGCAAAGCGAAATGCAAGAGGGCAATGGTCTACGAGAACTGGAAAGTGAACAGCAATAAACACCAAAGAAATTTTCATCATAATACCAAAGATGTAGGTAGGAGAAATGGGTCAAACTAAGGCTAATGAAAATTAAGGCTGAATGTCAGAAAATACTTCCTAGCACAGATTTATTAGACCCTCAAACAGTCTGCTGCAGGAAATTGTGGTGTCTCTTAGGCTATGTCTACACGGCACTTTTATTTCGAAATAACACTCGTTATTTCGAAATAAAAGAAATTAGGTCTACACAACGTTTTCTTATTTTGAAAGGACGGATCCCATCCTTTCAAAATAAGAATCATCATTTTGAAAAAGTAAAACCTGGCCCCCCCTCGAAACAACCGTTATTTTGGAAGGGATATTTTGAAATAATGCCGTTTAGACCTGTTCTTTCGAAACAACACCATGTAGACCTGTTGTTTTGAAAGAACTGTTCGAAACAACAGGTCCAAATGGCTTTATTTCAAAATAACCATTTTGAAATAACAGCCGTTTGGATTGCAGGCTTTCCCTTAATTCGAATTAACATTTTGTTAATTCGAATTAACTTATTTCAAAATAAGGATTTTATTTCGAAGTGGGTTATTTCGAAAGGGGTTCTTTCGAAATAAAAGTTACTGTGTAGACATAGCCTTATTGTACAGAGTCATCCAAAGCCAAACTGGAAAAAGGAATGGAGCAATTTAATTCAGGGAACAACAGAAATGAGAGAGAATGTTTCTTTCATGAAAATTTATCTTTCCACCTATTCGTTGTTCCAACATGACAGAAAAACAGATTTTGTGACCAATTCAGATAAGATAAACTCAATATGAAACAAATATTCTAGCAACTTTTATCTAAACTGCTATGATTCTAAAATATTTAATCTATGACGGATGAAAACAATGTGCACCTCTTCATTACTTTTTGGATTTCATCTTTAGTTTTCTTATTTGGAGGCAGGATGACAATTGAAATATAGCTTCATTTTATTTCATTACTCTGTGCATCATGTCTTTAGCTTCTCATTTTTACTAAGTCTAAGACCAGTGTATGATTCTTAAGTTATTTGCTGAAGGACAAGAGATTTTGTGGTGCATGCATTTTGGGGGGTTTTGTCAGTTATTCATGCATGTTGGCCTACTATTTTTAACTTGGTCTCTGGCATGATGATATGATGCAGTGTCACAGGTCCAGTTTCAGAAGGGACTTACCTCTCTCTGGTCAAAATAATCTTATCCTTACTGTTATGGAGAAAGGGCGGACATTAGTTCAGAGGTATATTCATAACAGATGCCAGTATCTTCTGGCGGTTCATTTCATGGCAAAAACTCCAAGCCCTCAGTTTCAGCACATGAGTAGAATGGACGTTTAAAAGAAATAATAAGTAGTGGGGGAGAACAAGTAGTATCCAAAATATAGCATTTGGTAAGTCTTTGGGACCTTCTTTTAACCAACAATGAGGATGTGTAAGACAAGTCGCAAAGAACCCAGTGTTTGACCAACTGGAGAGGAAGAAGGACCCCTGAATTTCCAGTGTATTCGCCTTATTCCTTCTAATGCAACATTAGTAATTCATGTTTGTCTGACATCATCATTTCACATGGTTGTTCCATCTCTAGAGAAAACCAGAGAGTATTTTGGAAGAATTTCAGGGGTAGGTCTAACAGGTGATCAGGTCAACACTTGTCCACACCATCTAATCTAAGAAAGTGTGTTGATGTTCAGGGAGAACATTTTATCAAGTACAGTAGCAGCCTAGCTAAGCTTCTTCCTTCCTGCAGTTAAAGTTCTTCCACTATTATCCCCCTGCCAGCCAGCTGAGTTCTAATCATGGGCTGACCTCTCTCCCAAACCCCTCCTTATGTCTACTTTTTTAGTCCTGGGGGGAGGGAAGAGAAAGTCACTTATACTCCTCTGCTTGAGGTAGAAATCACATGGCTTTCTCCACTGATGGGACATAAAAGAAGACTTAAGATACGAGGTTAGAATATTGGAGGTAAAGAAACCAAAACTTGATGTGGTGGAAATCATGGTCCCCATCTCCTCACTGGAGAGTAAGGGAAAAATGGAGGACTGCTCTTCTGAGACAGAGAGACAGTATGTTTGTTTGTTTATATGTATGCAAATAACAGCATGGCTGAATGAGTGGAGACAATGGAGGTGGAGACAGCTGAGGGAATGAATAGGGGAGATGCTAGGAAGGAGACAAAAGAGAAAACAGTGAAAGTAATGACGGACAAAGAGGGAAGGACAGAGCAATGGGAAGCAGAGAGAATATGATGAAAAGAGAAAGGGAAATACTGAGAGATCAAGACAAAGAAGAAAGAGACAGAGAAATAAGCAAGATAAAGGACTATTTAATCTACAGAAAAAATATAATGGAGGGAAAGACACTGAAAGGCAAAAGAGTTTCCAGAATACTTAAGAACAAAGAGTAGATAAAAGGAAAATCAGAGAAGGAAAAGAAAGGAAGAACAAAACCAAGATAGAGTAAGTATTTTCTTTATTTATAGATATTCTAATGCAAAAATGCCAACAAATCTTTCTTGATTCTATTTCTCTGTACATACACACACCTAGCAAATTGAGAGGGATTGGTTTTTCTGGGCTGCACAAAAAATAGTACCCAGATTACTTGCACCTAGCTACCCAGTTTTGCTTTGTCACCTTCCTTTCCTCATTCAGCTCACACCTCATGCTCATCCTCTCTAGCAACCTGTATGGGACATGGTGAGAGGTGCTCCGATAGTAGGAGATAAGAGTTCAGAGGATGCCCCCAGAAGTCAATTGATGTGCACATGGATAGTATGCTAGCTTCAGTCCAACTATCTCCGTAAATAGTTCTTAATGAAGAGCCAGGTCAATTTTTAAAGTACAAAGTCTTTTCACAATATTATGCATGAAATACATTGGCCATGGGTAATCTGAGGAGACCTATGGAGGGGAAGAACTGTGATTAAGAGGCAAGCAAAGTAGTATTTGTCAAAAAGAGAAAACAGAAAAGAAGGAGGGACTAAGACTACTAGGTATTCATTAGGTGCCAGAAATAATGCTGAAAAAACTAGTTTCCAAAGGGATAGCCGTGTTAGTCTAGTCCAGTAAAAAAACAACAAGCAGTTGTGTGGCACTTTAAGACTAAATCTGTTAGTCTTAAAGTGCCACACAACTGCTTGTTGTTTTTTTACTGAAAATACTAGAACAGTTGATAGATGTGTTTGAAGGGTACTATAACCCCAGATGGAATGAGACTGTACAGAGATGCTCTGTTTTTGCCTGAAACAAGCAGAAGAAGGTTAAGTTACAGAACTGAGAATTCTGGCATCCATGCAGTAACTTTGGAGACTTTAAAGATTCCCCAGGGGTGTCAAACTTGTGTTCCAAAGGCTGCATGCAACCCCTAAAGTTATTTCTTGTGGTCCACAACGACACTATCACTATCAATAGTTGCAATACCGTTGTATTAAAAGGTTTCAGTGGTGCAGCCCTTGGCTACTGTACTGGTCGTCATGCGTGGTGCGGCCCTTGGGCTAACATGCTTGTCCCATGCAGACCTCCTGGTGATTTGAGTTTGACACCCCTGTGTAAAGACAAGATCATGTGTGGGACGCATGATTCCAGCTTTCAGAGATTGTTGCAAGAGAGAGACCATTGTGTAAACCAGGGCTAAGAGATGTTATCACTTCGAGTTTATAGCAATTCACACAGCGGAATTTCATCCACTGCTAGGTGATAGGGCAATGCAAGCCATGGATTTGATCATAGTACCATACCAGAATATCATCAATGTGAGAAAGGAGGGAGAGCAGTCACTTGGGCGGGGGGGGGGTCCTGTCCTGAATTCTAACGGAGTAAAGTTACATCTTTCAAGGAGATGGACAGCTACAGGGCAAACTGATTTCAGAAACAGACCCATATATGCAGCTGGTCAGACTACCAACAGGAAGACTTCCATTAGTTCTTGGAGAGCCACTGAAAGATGAATTGGCAAGCCTGGACAGAAGAAACATAATTACACCCATTGAAACAAGCAGATAGTGAAGCACTAGTCTGGCACAGGTGTACCCGTGGTGGAGTACATACAAACCAATAATTTATCTACATTAAAAGTGTTCACTCATGGTGATATCAAGAATGATTCTGATATATTGAGCTATAGGGGCCATGCTGCCTTTGTCATATCTTTTGGCAGATATCACCGAGTACAAAGGCTTGTGGGCATCAGCTCTGCCTAAGAGATTTTCCATTGTAAATTGAACTAGGAACTGGAAGGTCTGCCACTAGCAGGACAGTAGCTGATGGCATCCTTGGGAAAGAGCAAGGCATCCAGGAAAGCAAGTTGCAACATTCTATGAAGTTCCATGAGTTGTATGTGAGGCTGAATGCAGATCAGCTGAAGCTGACAACTGCAGTTTCCTACACTGAGTATCTGCTGACTGAGGGACTCAGGCCAGGACCTAAGAAGTCCAGAGTTACTAAGAAATGCTCAGACCACAGGATCTGAAGGGAGTTCAGTGACTCATGGAGATAGCCAACTGTTCTCCTAGATTCTGCACACAGCGTCCTAGATCCTGTGAGCCCTTGAGAGTTAACCGACAATGCTGCAGTGTGGTCAGAGATCCAAAACCAGGCATTTGGAAGAGTAAAGAAGATTGTAAGTGAACCACTTCGTCTAAAGATCTGTACCCTGCAGAGCAGCTAGCACTACAGTTCAGTGCCTCAGCTGGAGACCTTGTAAGGCCCAGCAAGTCTAGAAGCCAAGCCTGAAGAACTGTCAAGCATCAGACAGCACCATTCTTCCCCACAACAGCAGATGGAACCAGCTTGTGCTCTATTACTCAGAACCCACTGGGGACACAAACCATTGGAAGTCCCACCTTAAAGAGGCTGAGAGTTAGCAGCCTCAAGGCTTCTATTTGGCTCTTCATCTTGTATAAAATCACAGGGCAATGCAGGAGGTGTCCAGGTATAACCCACGTGCCTAAAAGGGAAAAATCTCTTTGGGTATGTCTACACAGCACTTTTATTTCGAAATAACACTGGTTATTTCGAAATAAAAGAGATTAGGGCCACACAACGTTTTCTTATTCGAAATGATGGGATCCGTCATTTCGAAATAAGAACAGTTGTTTTGAAACAGCTTAAACCCCAATAGTTTCGAAACGGCTGTTATTTCAAAATGGTTATTTGAAATAAGGCCGTTTGGACATGTTACGAAACAGCACCATTGTTTTGAAACAACTGTTTCGAAACAACATGTCCAAATGGCCGTATTTCAAAATAACCATTTCAAAATAACAGCTGTTTTGATAGCAGGCTTTCCCTTATTTTGAAATAAGTCACTTCGAAATAAGGGTTTTATTTCGAAATCAGTCATTTTGAAATGACTGATTTTGAAATAAAACTTTGTGTGTAGACATAGCCTTTCAGGGATCCCTTACGGCTGGGTTACGTTGCTGGGCAGAGTTTGCAGCCCAGAAACCAGAACCTTCTGGTAAGAGGTGTGGGAGGACATTGAGCAGGCTCCACAAGTTTTATTGTTATGCCGGAGTTGCTTGCCCAGGGAGAAGCAAACAGAGAGAGCTGCAGAGTCCATGTGCTCAGGGACTGAGTGAAAGGAGCTGAGTGAGAGTGGACTGCAGGATGTTTTCTCCCTGCTTTGGACAGTTTTGCAGGGGAATTGTCTGCAATAGAACTGAGAGCTGGATGTCCAGGGACCTGACTGTGTGGTGCTGGCTACACAGGAGGAAGAAAGGACTGCATGGCATTCGCCTGAAGATTCCTGCAGCTAGAGATGATGAGGATCTCCGGTTTTGCATTTAAGCCTCAAGGACTTAAAGGACTACAATTGAGATAAGGGTGACTCCACCTGAACATTGGGATGCCTGGGTTTCTTACTGTTTTGTTTAAATTTATCATGTTTTCGTAGAATAAGGTTTGATTGGTTAATAAAGTTCTTTGTTATGTTTCTGCTGAGTAGTAGTTTAATGTGGGATGGGAACTCTGAGCAGTCTTTGCTGTGAGTCCTGAACAGACCGGATCCTGGCTCTCCAGCTGCTTTCTGCAGGGGTTTCTCTGTAAGGCACTGGAGAGGGGCAAGTGAATGAATTTGAGCCCACCCTAGCAGGTTACATAGGCACCAGTGTGGGTCTTCTGTAGTTGATAGGGTCATTACCACTCTTGAATTCTTGGCTCTAAGCTCAGCTTGACTTGGACTTTAGCTCCTGACCCAGACCTTGAAACCTGACGTAGACTCTCATGCTGGGTCCTGACGGCCCTTCTTAGAATCTTGGCACACTGAAGCAAAGCAGAAGCCCATAGCATTGTCTGATTAAGCCTTGATAGCAAAAATTCCCAAACAAAAAAGAAGATACTAGCTGTGGTTTTTGGAATGACACTATTCCATCAGTTCACCTTTGGGTAGTAGGGGGATGTGCAGTCTGGTCACTCCAGCAGTATGTGGTGAAGATAAGGTATTGGCCAGGAAAGTCACTTCAGATCGCAGGTACAACAAGGGCATACCTTTTTTGGTAGATCATAGAGTCTGTCTGCTGTTTCACACAACCATTTATTGACATGCTACAATACCTTCTCATCTCTGATGGGAGGCTCCAGGCAACCCAGCACCGAACTGAACAAGAGTAGTTAAGACTTGAGGACTGGCCAGATCTCAAGAAGCAAGTGCCACAGGAGGTATCTCCTGACAACCAGGTGAGGGATAAGCTGTAGGTGTATGCAAGATGGAGGTTTTGTAAAAAGAGGTCCGAGTAGAAACTCTAGCAGATTTATGAGCTCATATTGTGAGACAGACACACACTTCATATGTAGGAACAGAGGCATGCCCGAGACAAGCCTGGGTGTGTATCTACAGGCCAGAGATGAAGGCCCAGTTGAGAGCATACCTGGAACAGAGAGATGAAAGGAAAGAGTATAATGCTTAGCAACAGAAGGAGATTATATCCCTTCTCAGGAAATCCCAATTAGATCTTGCAAAAATGTTGGGACAGACAAATTCCCTTTTAATGACAGGAACTGGCAGTAGATTAGTGCTCTGGCTTTTGGGAAGATTGTGATATGGTAGGGTACGTTCCAGACCAATGAGTAGCTGTGGCATCCCTGCCCTGTAACTTGGAATGCCCTTTACAAGGCCCTTCTTCTGTAGCCTCCAACCTGGACTGTTCACAAACAACCTCCAGCATGAAAGCCTTTCCCAGCTTTGCCTCTGTGTGTTGCAACTAGCCAGCCACACCTTGGCTTTTCCCAACCTTAAAGATTATCACAGAGTGATCCCAGTATAGTCCCACTTTCTGATTTTCCTCCAGAAATTTATGTCCTGCTCTGTTCATGGACAGTAAAGATACATTGAGTCTGTTAGTCTTTCAGGGAATAATATGCCACAACTTGTTATCCCAGAGGGAATTATTTCAACTTGCACATCATGTATTAGATAAAACAAGCATTTTAACTACAAAGAAAGAGAAAGTTTAAGTGAATAGAAGTAATGAGGCATAAAATTCAAAAGTCATTAGAAGAAAAATAAAGGTTAAATGTTTACAGGCATCTAACTTAAGAAAGTATAATAGATTCAAATCAAAATTTTCTCACCACATGTTTTCAGAAGTCTTACTGATCAAGATCTTTGGTTCAGGACCCCCCCGCCCAGTCCAAAGGCTGATTCCTTTATCTCCTCAGGTACAGTGCATATGACAGGCAGGGAGAGAAACAGTGATGTCTTGGGGGCGTCTGCCCCTTCTTTTTATAGCCCTTTCTAATAGAAGCATTTCCAGCCGGGAGCGAG
The DNA here is from genome assembly GCA_007922195.1 of Podocnemis expansa. Classification (NCBI taxonomy): domain Eukaryota; kingdom Metazoa; phylum Chordata; order Testudines; family Podocnemididae; genus Podocnemis; species Podocnemis expansa. The sequence goes on from ML682008.1 coordinate 8,916,181, forward strand.
GCAACAAACAGTCTATATAGAAGGGAATTCCATGCTGTTGCTTTTCTAAACGGCAGATTTTTGCCCCACCCCTTTTCCTGCCAAAGAAAGGAGATTTAGCAGGTAATAGTCCATCAAAAAAAACAAACAAACAAGGAGTCATGTGGAACTTTGGGTATGTCCACACATCTCTTTTATTTCAAAATAACACTGGTTATTTTGAAACAAAAAAGATTAGGTCCACACGACGTTTTCTTATTTTGAAATGACAGGTGCTGTCATTTCGAAATAAGAACCGTCATTTCGAAAGAGCTTAAACCCCATTCATTTCAAAACAGCTGTTATTTCAAAACGGTTATTTCGAAATAACGCCGTTTGGACATGTAGTTTCGAACAACACCATTGTTTTGAAACAACTGTTTAGCAACAACATGTCCAAACGGCGTTATTTCAAAATAACCGTTTTGAAATAACAGCCATTTCAATAGCAGGCTTTCCCTTAATTCAAATTAACATTTTCTTAATTCGAATTAATTTATTTTGAAATAAGGACTTTATTTCGAAATAACTCATTTCAAAATAACATTTCAAAATAACGATCTATTTGTGGACATAGCCTTTAAGACTAACAGATTTATTTTTCGCATGAGCTTTCATGGGAGAAAATCCCACTTCATCAAATGCTTCAAACGGTCCATCAGCCTTACCTACATTTGGCTGTGGAATCAGCTTGCCCTTTGTCTCTGAGAAACTGGTTTGACATATATCTGGAAAACATACTTTTAGTCATGATTTTAGCTGACATTTATAATTCACTTACAATGCTGCTGCAAACATTATGCTATGATATTATTGATCAAGAAATTGATGTTTTAAATGATACCTCAAAAGACATGCCTTGTACAAAAATGATTACAATAGTGTGTAGGGTGTGAACATGGGTGTATTCTGTCACAGAGAATGGGCTATATGGACAACACGCAGGTAAGAATCCACAAATCAATGGGACTCCAGAGTCTGTAACAGAGAGATCTGAGAGAGTGATGGCAAAGGTGAAAGACTGGGAAGGATACCTACCTGATAGTGTTGGACCATGGTAGTGAACCATGCCAAGAACTAGAGAGTAGTCCAGCACATAGACATGGGGCAGAGAACTAATGCTCTCCAGCGAGGGGTAATCAGCTGCATCTCAGCAAAGGAACAACTGATGATACACAGGAACAATTGAGAGGGCCCGGCTAGGCAAGTAGCCTGCTACAACAAAGGAGCTGAAGACCTCAGGACACCTCTACACATGTTAGGAGGTCTGGGGCCAATCACCAAATAGCCACACAAAGCAATAGCAAAAGGCTGTTGTCCAATCTGCAGTGCCACACAAGTCATGTGAGGTAGCTACAAAATCAGGACAGCAGTGGAGACAAAATCAAAGCCAGTTATGGAGTAATAGTAGAGTCCTGACAGACAGACAGGGCCAAAGCCAGGACCAGGAGGACATAGAAAGAGCCTCATCCATCATTCAGAAGAAATATGGTATGTAGCTTATATGCTGAGGACCATTGGGACGTCACCCAACTGAATGAAGGCAGAAGTAGTGTGGAAGCAAGTCTCCTACCAACAACAGTAACACAAACAAGAAGTGGAAAACTTCAAAGACAAGCATACTTGAAGAACTAGGAGGCCTAACATGCCACAGTGCAATGGCAGAAAAGGCTATCTTTCCAAGGTGAGCAATGCATTAATAAAATCAGAACCCAGCAAGTCATCAACTTCATGCACAAAAGCTACAACAGCAAAAACAGAAATTGTGAAAAGTTATTGCAACCTTCACAGAACTTGGAGGGAGGAGCATGGGTTACAGAAAGGAAGAATCTGGAGAAAGCTTCTGTCTGTGTAAATGGATAGAATGCTAGCTGCGGTTGCAGCATCTCTGTAAATTGTTTTCTTAATAAAATGTTAATTTACTTTTACAAGTATGGAATCCTTTCATGTTTATTACCCAGGAAGTCTCCATCTTTTATCTCACTTCTTTCATTTTCCCATTCCTTTCTACTTCTGCATCTTACTTCTCAGCTCCATGCAATGTTCTATTACTGCGCCTTAGTTCATTTGCTCTCTGGGTCCTACTCCTTAGATCTACTCTAGAAAAATTTAAAATTGTCAGATTTCTTTTATTTTTCTCATCTCAGAGTTATATTAGCTTTTGTGTAACATCTGAATGAACACTTTGATCATCATTATTTCTAGGCAAAACAATCACTCTTTCATTGGTTGGTTGGTTGGTTGGTTGGTTCGTCTGGCAAAGCAGAGGTTATGATTGTTCTTCATAAATAAAATTTTAACCAGTAGCATGAGAATGATTGCATGAGCAAACATGTTCTCAGAGGGTTGCTGTTGGGCGTACTATACCATCAATTTCATCCATGTTGTTATCAGATGTCACACGCTTCCCTGCCCACATACCCCTTTCTGCCTCCCCCCTAAAAAAACAGAATCCTCTGACCATGCTCTTTTCATGTCATCCTTTTCGGACCTTGCTCGTATTTCCAATAATATTTCCAGAAGTAAAATCTCGGACAGGTTATCATGCTAGAAATACTGAGTCATTGACACTTTCATATCATTCAGATGCACTGCATTCCAGATTCAGTATTTCCAAGATGGCATGTCCCAGCTCAGAAAGTATTACTCTTACCTGTAGAAGGATAAGAGTAATGAGTGTTAACTATGCCAACAGCTCTCCTCATAACGATTCAAGTGTCTGTGTCTTTTTAATATTATCGATTGAGGTATTCTGCGAATACTTTGGCTTAATTTGAAATAAATGTTAATTGTCTTCTTATTTATTAACCTGATTTAATGAATATCTTACAAATTATAGCAGGTAAAGTCAAAAATAAGTTCTGTCTCTGGGCTGGATTTTTTTTTTTTTACAGGAAAAAGCTGAATCTTACTAAAAAGAAAAATGATCATTTTTACTTGGGTAACAGTTTCAACAGCCCATAGTGTAGTTAAATGTTATTCATGACTAACATTGTGTGGAAAACACCTAAGACAGAGAAAGACATGGCAGGAGCCCAATCACCCTAAAATTCACAATAAGACTTTTATGTCTTTTATTCCTCAGCTCAAGTAGGAGTAAAACAGTGTGCATTTGCCTTCAGATTCCTGAATGGAATTTTTAAATGAATATAAAGCCCTAAAAATGTTGGCATCAGTAATAATTAGCAGCTATTGCACTGTATTAATGGAAGTGATGTTAACTATGTTACATTTCATAGTAGTAGTGTTATGGTTTTATCTCATTCTCCTTATTAACATTCTTTTGGGACACATTTATGGTACTTTTACACTGCTAAAGATAAATCATTTTTACACATATGCAAAGAAGGTTTTTAATGAGCATTTTCAGGCATCTCCTTTCAAAAGTACTTTTATTATTGGTGGAACGCCTTTCTACCATAGATGTGGAAGGTCTACATTAAATATGAATGATTCTTTCATTAAGAACTTAATGGAACAGTTATTGTAAGGATTTGTGTGCCTGATTCTTGTTAACATTAAAAGGAGTTACATTTGCTCATTGTGTGGAGAAATAAGTCCCTTTAGAATACCTTTTGGTAAAAAGAAAATTTAAGTTTACATAAGTATATTCTCCTCTTGGCACTTTTATATTGGAAAGACTAATGCCCATTGACATCAATGGTCCTTGTGCCATAAACCCTTTTGTTGAAGATGAGAATACAGTTTACTATTTGACTTTATTATTAATAATATAGCTGCATAGTAACCTTCACAAGTCATCATTTCTTTGCAGAGTTACAGTCTATGCTTGCAGTATATAGAATCACTTTATTCACAGACAAAATGCAGTCACCTCTGTTGTGGGACAGAAGAGCCCTTATAGCACTACTAATAGCACAGTTTTAGGATAGTAACTGAAGATTGCCTAATCCATTTGAAGTAGCAGAGGTATTTAGGTATGCAGAAAACACTGCGGATCAGGACACAAGAGTCCTTTTGCAAAGTCTTGTAAGAACATGGCTGGGGGCTTTGGTCATGTCTCACCTGGAAAATGGCACCTTCTGTAGCCCAGTGCCCACAGGACCTTACTGAAAGGTGAGAAGCAGACTACTAAATCACCAATGCTGCTTCCTGAAGCAACTGTTTTTTCTTTGGAGGTGTCCAGTCTAAGCACTGATCTATCCCAAATCTCCTTTGTTGGTGAGATCATACAAGATCACAGGATGTCTGCAGAAAGAGTGCAAAAAAGAGGAAAAACACAAGAGTAAGCCAACTTATGCCTGTGTACCATGGCGTGTTTAAGACTGCTCTAAAGACATTGAACAATTTTTCTGTTGTTTTGCATGGTATTGTGTAATATTTTTTATTAAACATCAATTGCTGGGTTTGAAAATAATGTTGTCATAGTATATTGTGTGGACATTGTAGCAATGTTTGGTAATACAGTGCAATATTTTGTAGAAAAGTAGAAATAAATTACACTAATATACTATAAAATAAGTGAGTACATTATTATGACACAGGAATAAGGTACAATATTGGGGAATGGGGAAGAGATCTATGTTCTTATTATTTATTTAAAGTTCTTCTAAACAGAACAATCTCAAACTCTTAGGCCAGATTGTGTCATTATGCCACTACACTAATAAAGTTAGACTTTTAGATCTGACGTCTGTCTCTTACCAACTCGCCATACAATTGCTTTGCTTGCAAAAATAAGGTTTATGTTTTTAAATATAAAGACCGGCAGTAACAGTTTGCGTGCCCGCCCTCTGACAATGTGGAACAATTGCGTTATTTTGCTTTAAAAAGAGTAGCGTGTCTTTAATAAACAGTGCTCTTCACAGAAAGCCCAAAATGATATACAGTTCAGTCACAACTGAAAACAATATAAAACCTATACGTTTTTGGCATCACTCTTTCAGTTGCAAAACAAAAAAGATATCATTTCCATAACTGTCAGGACAGATGCTGAAAGTTTGAACATCAAAACTGTCTCAATGATTTCTTTAAACATATTTCTGAAAAGAAATGAACTGCTCTCTGGAGCAGGAGTTCTCATGGTTTGGAACAGCACTTCAGTGCAATAGTACCTTGATTTGTTGAACACTAATCTTACAAATGGCCAGTTATACAAGCCATTTTGCCTAAAGGAAAAAGAGCTGTGTAACAAATCTTGTGTTGATGAAGACGGTCTCAACATCCTTTCACATGCCGCCTTGAGTGCATTTGAAATCACTTTGCAGAGGTTTGAAGGACAAAAGGAAAGCAGGGCATTGCAACACCATACCTACCGTAATTTTGAATTGTTCAACTTTTCCATTTCACAGCCTCCTCAATTCATTTGCAAAATAGGAATGCTGCTGTGTATAAATGGTTAGGAGAATGTACACCATGTGCTGCTTTGTTTGGTGATTTGGAGAGATCCACCTTGAATTTATTTTGTAGCCTTTGTTGCCTTGGGCTTGTAGAATACAAGCTTTTGTGCATAGATGTAAAGGGATTTCTTTTTAGTTTCCACATCAGTCTCTTTAATGAGTATTGTGAAATAAATTTCTCTTAAACAATAAAGTCTACTTTAAACAGAGAATGTTTAAAGACCCAGTGATAAAAAAAAAGATCCCACATACATAGAAAGGTTTTAAGAGTAACTTTGAATTGTAACATATCATTTTATGAAAAGGAGGAAATAACATTTCTGCATTGAGATTTTTTTTTCATCTAACAGGGTAGTTTTTTAATGTCTAGGGAGAAAAAGAAATCATACAGTTTTACTAAGGAGTGAAAATATATTGGATTAAATAGTACCTCAGTTAAATAATATAAATATATTAAATACTATATCAGGGATTAGTTAGCATCTCAGAAGAAATTTTGCTGATAGTTTTAGTTGCCATAATGTTATCTGAATATATTTTAATATATAGTATTATAAATGCATTGCTTTAAACAAGGTCAAAACTTGCTTGTTCCTAGTGTCCTTGTGAAATTGTTCCTTTGTTGTTATTTTGCTCATTAAAAACAGGGTGGCATTAGGAAATGGAGGCCAGATTGCGTTACTCTTACTCAAAATAAATACCGCTGTACAACTTAACAAGTCTTGTTGATTTCCCAGGGTAAGGAGTAATGCACTGTGAGTAATGATGTCAGAATCTGTACCAAAAGGAAAGTGGGGAAACTACAAAGGAGGAAAACTTCTTTTTAATGTCCAAAAATGCCTTTTTTTGACATAGAATCTACTGCTGCATGTGGCTGGTAAATTTCATGCTAGTGCATTTCTCAGCAGTAAGAAATAATGCCTGAAATCATTTCCTTTTCTGCCTCCCTGATCAAATTTGTGAGAGTAGGTACATGGCACGCAGGCATTCCTTTTATGCAAAAGTCAGAAGTAACAGATTGTAGAGAGTCAGGAACGGCCTGGGGCTTTGAGGAAACACACAGGAATAGGATATTGGAGGGTGTCAGGAACCACTGAGGGGTGTGGAAGTCTGGAGAGAAACTGAAGGGTGGTGGGAGCAGTGCAAGGTCCTGTTGCTCCCCAGGAAGTGTTTTTGAGGTGGATTTGGAGGAAAAGAGCCTGGTGGGTTTTGTTACAAGGGCAGTGAAGGCTTAAGGCTCTTGCAGATGCAAGGAAACTTAAGGCAGCCTTCCCTATCTATCCAATCTATCTACCTCAGTCACTCCCGCGCCAGCCTCTTCCATTCTTTCCCTGTTTCTTTTAGTTCAGACCCCAGCTCTGTCTTTTTTCATCCCTTGTCTTTCTTTTAAGACACACTTTGGTGTCCAACCCTTTTCCTAACAGCCATGAAAAGAAACTGCTGCTCCATCTCTTCCTCATGGTGCTGAGGCCCCATGCTTGTCAGGCCTGTGGGGGTGGGACAGGCAAAGGCCAGTCAACTGCTTTTCATCTCCCTCCATAGCGGTTCCCTAAGGCCAAATGCAGAGCAAGAGTTTCTTGTTTACAGTCCAGCCAGACACATGACTCAGCAGCTGGGTTTCAGGCAGACAAGAGGGCTCTTAACTGCTTGATGCTCAGCAGTCCTGAGCTTCGAGTAATATTCACAGCAGTAATCACTATGTTCACTAGAACAAACAAGGAGTCCTGCGGCTCTTAAAGACTAACAAATTTATTTGTTGCATGAACTTTTGTGGAAGAAAATCCCACTTCGTCAGACTCTTTGACGAGGGGGTTTGATAACATGAAAGCTCATGCAGTTAATAAACTTGTTAGTCTTTAACAGTGCTACAGGACTCCTTGTTTGTTTTGCTGAACTAGACTAACACGGCTTCCCCTTTGGAACTTGTCAATATGTTCACTAGTACCTATATGCAGGATGTGGCCATAGCTAAAGAAATGACAATGTATCTAGAGAAAATTTATTTCTACTCTTGTTCTTGTGTTATTACACAGTGGTTTTGGAAAGCTTTGTTTCAAAGCTCTTGAACTAATTTGGGCAGATCAGGGGAGGATTACATGGGCCCACAGTGTGGGAGCCCCTTTGCCCTGCCGACAGCTCAGCACCCAGAAGGGGAGCAGGCGAGCCGGCCTGAGGCCAAGCGCTGAGCTCCCACCCCTCCCCAGGGCTGACTGATCTGCCCCCAGAGATAGGATGAGCCAGCCCACAGGCTGAGCTCTCCATTCTCACCCCGCCTCTGGGTAGGCCACTCCCTGCCCACCCTGCAGCCCCAATCCTACTCCGGGGCCCGATCCAGCCCCAGCCACTGCTGCTTGCTGGCAGCAACAAAGGCCAGGTCTGGCTCCGGGCTGCTTGCTGGCACTTGCAGGAGGCTTGAAGCTGGAGCTGGGTCCTGCTGCTGCCGACAAGCGGCAGGAGCCAGCTCAAAGCCTCCTGCCACTTGTGGGCAGTAGCAGGAGCCAACTCCAGCTTTGAGCCTTCTGCTGCTTGCCGGTGAGCAGCCCAGACGCGGATCTGGCCCCTTCCACTGCACTACTGAGCAGCAGGAGGGAGATGCAGGGTCTGTGCCCTGCTGGCCCCAGTGTAGCAATGCTCCTGATGGGCTCCAGTGTGGTCTGAAGCCGCACCACATGTGGCAGTCAGCCCTGCCTCCCCCCCCCCCCCAGACCAACCGGCCAGACCGCAGCTTGTCTTTGGCCCCAGCTGCCACACCCCTCCCTCCCCCAGCACTAGCCTGCTGGTGGGGCAGAAGGGCCTCCAGTGAGAGAGGGTCCACTGCTGGGGGAGGCCCAGATGCCCTGTGGCCCCTGATCCACCACTGGGTGAGATGTAGTAAGGCTAGGGGATTGACATTTGATCTGCTGCTGGTCATTCTGATGCCATAATACATGCTAAAAATTATCCTGTATAGGTCTTTCCAGGAGTGTGCACAAGGGTGGGGGACAAGCAGGGGCATGGGCTACGCCAGTAATCATCTCTACCACCACCCTCAGCTTCTGCCCTCATCCACCACCCCAGGACTCCCTCCTTGAGCCTGTCTTCTCCCTTAATGCCTGAGCAGAAGCTGGGCTGAGGGAAGCAGAAGTGACTTATGTGGGAAAGACATTGCATCTGACGAAGTGCATTGGAGCCCACAAAAGTTTATGCCAGAAGAAATCTGTTTCTCTTTAAGGTGCCACAGGACTCGTTGTTTCTGTAGCTACCCTCCTGCTTAGCACTCAGAGAGTTGGCCAATATGATTGCAGAGCCACTAGCCATTATCTTTGAAAACTCGTGGTGAACATAGGAGGTCCCGGATGATTGGAAAAAGACTAATATAGGGCCTATCTTCAAGAAAGTTAAAAAGGAGGACCCAGGGAACTACAGACCAAGCAGTCTCACCTCCGTTCATGGAGCAGGTCCTCAGAGAATCCATTCTGAAACACTTGGAGGAAAATTGAGTGATCAGGAACAGTCAGCATGGATTCACCAAGGGCACATCGTGCCTGATCAACCTATCACCTTCTATGATGAGATGACTGGATATGTGGATGTGGGAATACCCGTCAATGTGCTATACCTCAACTTTAGCAAAGTTTTTGATATGGTTTCCCATAGCATTCTTGTCAGCAAGTTAAGGAAGTATGGTTTGGATGAATGGAACGTAAGGTGGATAGAAAGCTGACTAGATCATCAGGCTCAGTGGGTAGAGATCAATGGTTCAACGTCTAGTTGGCAACCAGTAATGATGGAGTGCCCCATGGGTCGGTCCTGGGGCCAGTTCTGTTCAACATCTTCATTAAGGATCTGGATGATGGGATAGATTGCAAGCTCAGTAAATTTGCAGATGACACCCAGCTGGGGGGAATGGTAAACACACTGGAGGGCAGGGATAGGATTTGTGGAGCCCAGACAAATTGGAGGTTTGGTCCAAACAAAATCTCTTGAGGTTTAACAAGAACAAGTGCAAAGTCCTGCACTTAAAATGGAAAAATCCCTTGTATTGCTACAAGCTGAGGACCAATCAGCTAAGTAGCAGTACTATAGAAAAGGATCTGGGTGTTATGGGGATGGGAAGCTGGATGTGAGTCAACAATGTGCTCTTGTTGCCAAAAAGACCAATGGCATATTGATCTGCATCAGTAGGAGTGTTAACAGCAGATTGAGGGATGTGATTACTCCCCTCCATTTGGCACTGGTGAGGCTGCAGCTGGAATACTGTGTCCAGTTTTGGGCTCCACAGTACAGAAAGGATGTTGACAAATTAGACAGAGTCCAGTGGAGGGCAATGAAAATGATTAAGGAGTTAGGGCACATAACTTATGAAGAGATACTGAAGGAAGTAGGCTTATTGAGTCTACAGAAGAGAAGACTGAGGGGGATTTGATAGCAACTTTTAACTACTTTACGGGTGCTCCAAAGAGGAGGGAGCTAGGCTGTTCTCAGTCGTAACAGAGGACAGAACAAGGAGCAGTGGTTACAAGCTGCAGCTGGGGCAATTGAGCTTGGATGTTAGAAAAAGCTTTCTTTCTAAGAAGGTAGTGAAGCATTGGAATGGGTTACCTAGAGAGGTGGTGGCATCTCCATCTTTGGAAACATTTAAGGCCTGGTTAAACAAAACCTGGCTGGGATGATTTTGTGGGACTGGTCCTGCTTTTAGCAGGGGTTGGACTAGATGACCTTGTGAGGTCCCTTCCAACCCTATGATTCTGTGATTCTATCAGTAGATGGCACATAGAGCAGGGTTACCAGGCAGCCAGCACAGCGCTGCCAGAGGGGGTTGGGGGAAGCCTGATGAGTCCCATCCTCATCTGCAGCCTTCTCTAAGTTTTAGAGACCACCTGGAGTGCACAGAAGGGAGCTCAAGATGCTCAGGGGGAGGCAGCAGGATCCAGAGGTACTGTGGGGAGCCTAAGGAGGCAGCAGGGGCAAGGGCAGGTGGGGGGCACTGAGCAGGGGGTTAGTGTTTACAGTGCCCCTCCAAAAGCAGGCACATTTAAATCCCGGCACTTGTCTCTCAGTCTTTCCATTCATCCATCACTTCATTTGTTGAGCAACCAAACCTGTTACAGCGTATATTAGATGTAGTCGTTTACAAGAAGAGCCAGGCATCTTATGGAATTCCCTTCTGAATATTCTTATTTAAAAGGATCCTATAATAAGACAAAAATACTATTTATATAGAGGATATTTAATTCTAAAAGTGCTTTAAAAACTATATATATCAGACTCTCTCTACTGACTTGCCCTCCAACATGCTCTCTCTCTCTCTCTCGCTTGCTCTCGCTCTTGCTCTTGCTTTCCCTCCCTTCCTCCCTCCAGATGGACTAAATAGGGAGTTTTAAAACAACATAAAATATTTGCGTATATTGGGATTTGTCCAGGACACTATGGTTAACAATTCTACTTTTGTAAAAGGTGCTCTGGGCTCCTTAATAACCACAGTTGTCCAGGATATTGAACTTAAGTGTCATTCTCAAAGAAGATGCCTTTAAATTCATGTGCGCCTTTCTATCTCTAGTAGTAAAAACCTGGTACATACTTAAGATATCTTTTGCCTAGATTCGCACACTGCCTCTTTTCCTTTTATGCTGAATCTCACATTATATCCCCTAGGCCATGCACTGCACTGCAGATGAATTCATCGTCCTTGCCTTCTACTCACTGCATGTCAAGCCACTCTTTGAACCCTTGCATTTTCAGTTTCATCTCCCCAGCTGCTCCTGACCATATTGTATCTAAGCTCTTTAAAGCAGGTATTTATGTTTTTGTTCGTAAAGCACCTCATGTATCTATCACAGTATGTGTTATAGTGCTGTAAGACCGTGATGGTCGCTTTGCAGCTTTTGCCCTCCATTTACATTTCCTTTCACCTCGGTATGTTAAAATCTATAAATAAAAATTTTCCTTCACTCTTCTTAGCCACCCTTACTGGACCCTCCAATTTGAGGATAACAATTTTCATTGACTTTAATGGGAACTCAGAGCACTCATTACCTTGTAAGGGTGTTCAAGGCCCTGGCAGAATCAGACCCTAATAACCCATCTTAATAAATATAAAAAAGGCCAGGAGTTGCAAGCTTGAATACCTGAAGTTCAGTGTGAATCAGAATCACTGAAACAGTACAAGGAAGATGGTTCTCATGGCATTTTTGATGTGGTGTGAAGTAGAAAGCAATAAAAAAAAATCATGAGAGTGTATTCTTGAAAGGCACTCAGTTTTAAACACCCAGAAGAGCATAATGCTGGAAGGGCATAACGAGTGGGGCACTGCAGAGATTGGTTCTGGAGTTCTGGTCAATATTTTCATCAGTGATTTAGATGATGGCATAGAAAATACACTTATAAAGTTTGCCAATGATACCAACTGAGAGAAGTTGCAAGTGCTTTGGTGGATAGGATCACAATTCAAATGATTTAGACGAACTGGTGAAATGGTCTGAGGTAAACACAGAATGAAATTCAATAAAGACAAATGTAAAGTACTCCACTTAGGAAAGAACAATCCATTGCACACATACAAAATGGGCAATGACTGACTAGAAAGGAATACTCCAAAAAGGGAGCTGGGTGTCATAGTGTATCATAAGCTAAATATGAGTCAACAGTGTGATACTGTTGAAACTAAGCAAACACCATGGTGGGATGTATTAACAGGAGTACTGTAAGACATGAGAAGTAATTCTTCTGATCTATTCTGCCCTGATTAGGCCTCAACTGGAGTATTGTGTCCAGTGTGGGGCACCTCATTTCAGGAGAGATGTGAAGAAATTGGAGAAGGTCCAGAGAAGAGCAACACAAATGATTAAAGGTCTGGAACACTTGATTTATTAGGGAATATTGAGAGAATTGGATTTGTTTAGTCTGAAAAGGAGGTGACTGAGAAGGGGACATGATAACAGTTTTCAAGTACCTCAAGATTATTACAAAGTTAAGCAAGAAAATTTGTTCTTCTTAACTGCTGATGATCGGACAAGAAGCAATGGACTTAATTTATAGCAAGGGAGGTTTAGGTTGGACATTAAGAAAAAAGTTCTTTACTGTCAGGGTGATTAACCACTCGAATAAGTTGTCTAGGCAGGCTGTGGAATCTCCATCATTGGAAGTTTTTAAGAGCAGGTTGGACAAACACCTGTCAGGGATGGTTTAAGAGGATACTTGGTCCTGCCATGAGTGCAGGGGACTGGACGCAAAGATCTCTCATGGTTCCTTCCAGTCTCTATGAGCCTATGACCCAGGTGATCTGAATACTTTGGATAAGTTTCAGACAACTGGGAGCAAAGATCTGTTCTCACTTGAACCTAATGAGATTGCATTGGTGTGGCTTCAGGCTACAAACATAACTGAACATCTCAATTTTGCTGGTTTGTGCATCATGACATAATATTGAAAGGTGAAAAATCTAACAGGGAGCTGAGTATGCCCAGGGCATTGCTGCTGCTGGGTTTGTGGGCATTCAGCCCCGCCTTTTTCTGACCCTGTCCTGGCTGCACCTGGGGCCAGATTGGGCCCGGGCCACCTGCCACTGGCTGGCAGCAGCAGGGGTCAGATCTGGGTCTGGGCCACCGGCCATGCTGCTGGCCAGTGGAGGAAATATATCAGGCCCGGGCCTCCTGCCACGCTGCCACTGGCCGGCAGGGGCAGGGACCACGGCCAGATCTGGGGTAGGCTGCTAGCAGGAGGAGCCCGATCCAGCTCCCAGATCAGGCCTGGGAGCCAGATAGGACCCAATGGTGCAGCCATGCGTCAGTGCAGTGGCAGCCCTGAGTATGCCACTGTAGGATTGGAAGGTATTGTGTGGCTCAGGCAAAGAGGAAAACTTTTACAAATTTTCAGTTATGACCTCTGAGTTTCTCTGGACCACTGTGCCTAATCTGTGGCAATTGTGCCTCCTCTGGCACAATTCAGCAGCAATCTGGAAATTCAGTGAAGGAAAGAAACACATAGAAAAACATTCAGAAAACAAGATCTATTAATTAAATTATGTACCAGAATATCAGCCATCTTATTCTTTTGAATATTTAATTTAGTAACAGTCTTTGTGAATGTTTTTCCATGTACATCAGGTTACTGTCTAATTTCTAGTTTGTGACAAAATCCTCTACTCATGTGCTGAACAAATCTGATACTTAAAGTCATAGTAGCTCCTGGGACTGATAGGAGTAGGGATATGCACTCATCAGGGACAGACACTTTCAGCTCACACAGTTTGCAAATATGAACAGATCACAATTTCCTTGAATGTATCAATCATTTCAGAACTTTTATTGACTCATTGTTATGGATTTTCTGGGCTCCAGCCAGTAAACAATGAGCAGCCTGCTCGTACATGCATAGGCCCCAATTCTGCAAGGCATTTAAGCATTTCCTTTATTTTAAAGCGATGTTTCACTGACAAGGCCAATCTGCCCATATATGTGAACTAGGTGGCTGCCTGGGCACCTGGCTTTAAAGGACACCAAACCAGATGAAAGTGAATTTTTCTCTATTAAAAAAAATATTAATATGTTCATTCTAGAGCAGAGGTGGACAAAATATGACTTGTGCCAAATCCAGCCCTCCCCCCCCCCGAGTTTGCCATCCAGCCCATCACCCCTAACCCGCTCTCCACACTCCCCTTGACTGGCGCTGGTCTGCTTCGAGGCTGGGACTGTGCTGCCCTGCCCTGCCCGCCAGCTGCACTGCCCCATTTGTCCCCCCCGGCCAGGGCTGCACCAGCTCTGCTCCAGGGCCAGGGCAGCACAGCCCCTTTTTCTCCCCCGCACCCCCAGCCGGCTCTGTGCACTGGCCCCCGCAACCCCTGCTGGCTGTCCCCTGCCTGTGTAATGCCGAAAACCATGTGGGCAGATTTTGTTTCTAAATAGTAACAGAATCTGCCTGCAAACCATTTTTGGCATTAAATGTTCCACATCAAAAAGTGTTAGTAACTGCTGAAAAACAGCCTGCTTTCTTCAAATATAGCCAGCTTATGAGGCTTTTAAGGTCAAAAACTAAAAGAATTAATAAACTGGTTTTGAACAAGACCAATATTATGTAATGTCAAAAATCAAATCAGTAATTTCTCAATTGCCTCCCTTTACATATTTTTCTTCATTTGAATTATGTGAGGTATGATTGACCATTTTGTACTAGTTTGCCTTACTATTCATGCAAATTGAAGCTTTGTCCTTCTTTCAGATGGCTTTTGTTTGTTCTAAAGTTTATCTCTATTGTAAACCTGTCTTCCCCCATTTCTCCAGACAAATAGCCTTGTAGTTAAAATTAATCAGTAATAATCCATTCTATCATGCATACATCAGGCCCTTTGACATGCCCTTACCTTTAACGAATGTTTCTGTATTTGTTAATGATCTCGTGAAGCTTGGACCTCGGCTATGTTTTTTCCATACACTGTTTCATGGCAAATTGTCTGGCTGATTTAATTGCCTCTGTGCAAGCAGTCTAAGGAACCCGAACCCCCAACCCCTGTAAACATTTCAAGCATCGATGATCAAGAACGCTAGTGGAATATTTGCTTTCAGTGAGCATGTGTACAAGTGGCTGTTCATGGAAAGTTATTGGAGACCCAGTTGTCTTGAAAGTCTTTCTCATGACTCGTGTGGTAAATATACATAGCTATGGGGTATGCTAAATGTAAACAGATTGACCTGCCTTTCTTGTGGGCAGGGAGTCATAGGAAGGAAGCGCAAAATTAAACCAATTGCAATAAAATCAACTATACCTACTGTCATACACCCCACTCCCCAAAAAAAGATTTCTATGTCAGCTGCCCCAAATGGCAAATTCTACACCTGCAGAATCAAAGAAGCTGCAAGTTCTACTTAAATGTAGTGGTTGTCTCTTTCCTCAGCAATAATAGAGATGAAATTTTTGCTGGTTTGTAAAAAGAGACTCTCTCCATTGTATTAGTAATTGTGAGGCTTTGTAATTGCATAGCACTTTGGAAGCTCTCAAAGAACTTTACAAAACTGGAAAAGTATTTTTATGCCAATTATATGGCTTAGGAATCTAAGACACAAAAAGGTTATGTGACTTCAAGGTTATGTATCAAGAATGTAACCCAGGCCTCCTTATTTCTAGATTTCATGTTTCAACCACCTTTTCCTTGGCTCCCTTTTCCCCCTTCTATCTACAAATACCATATTTTGTGTTATACAGAGATGCTAAACTACTGCATAGGACAGTAATAAGTAAGAAATAACTCACGTTAGTTAAAATAAGTAAGAAATAACTAATATTGATTTGAAATATAGTTCTGTAGATCTGGGGGAAAATGTACACCTCAAAAATAGCAATGATTTCACAAGTTAAACCCAATAAATCTAATTACAGATTGGAAAGTAATTGTCTGTATGTCTGATTTACTTCAGCAGAAACAGAAGTAATTCCGTTGTCATAGGTTTATGAAGACTAAAGAACTCTTACTAATTCAGAAGTTTTCTAATGTTTATGCATTTATCCTGAGCATCTGCAGCTCCTGATGACTACAAATGAAGATACAGGTGCTCAGTACCTATAATAATCAGACCACTGTGCATAGGACTTATATTACCTTTCTGTCATTAAGTCAAAATTTCAAATGCAAAACAATTTTAAGGGCAGATTTTCAAAGCATTTAGGCACAGAGTTGTTTAAGTAAATTGCATATATAATTGTGTGCCTATCTTGGTCACACTAGGTATGTCTACACTTAGAAGTTATTTGAAAACAAGGAGGCATATTTCAAAATAACTTCTTTCCTGTCCATGTATGCATTTTATTATTTCAAATTAAGTGTTTCTTTATTTTGAAATAATGAAGTGCTATTTTGAAATAATAAAATGTTTTTTATTTCAAAATAGTGCTTAAATCAAAATTATTTCAAATAAGCCATGCTAAGATGCAGAATAAGCTAATTTCAAATTGATTGCCCTATTCTTTTGCTTGCCTTTCCCTATTTTGAATTAGAGAGTCTAGTGAAGACTCACTACTTTGAAATAATAACTCCTACGTTATTTCAAATTAGAGAGTTTTCCCTGGACTCCTAATTCGAAATAATAAGTAATGCTAATTTGAAATAATTACTTTGAATTAAAATCAAAGTAGTTATTTCAGAATAACTATTTCAAATTAATTTTGTAAGTGTAAACGTAGCCACTCTTACCAGGTTCCTGCATCTGTCTATGGCCAATTAAACTTATTAGCACATGCAGTTACTCAATCTGCATGTGAAAACTACTTGTGTGCTGTAGTTTCTGTTTTTATCCAACTAGTAACCTAGTTCTACCTCCAGATGTAGGGGGTTCTAAATACTCGGTATGTCTTAGAATTAGGTTCTGACTTGGGCTATACAAATAGCTGTCCTCTTCTTTTTTATACATGGAATTCTTTAAAGATTTTCTAAACTAGTTTTTTGGTTTGTTTTTAAATTTACAAATTGCCAAGTTAAATGATAAATAACAAGAGCTTATCTCCTGCTGAATTTAAATTAACCCATTCTTCTCAGCTCCCCCAAACTTGCAAATTACCTCTTGCTGCTCCCTAGACATGTGCTATATTATTTGCCAGCTCATCATGCCTTTATATCATATTATATGCCAACTCATTACAGGAGAATAAGAAGACATTTTCCTACCACCAGTCTGAGTTGGCTAGCGCCAGCCGAGCTGTTTGATGGTTGTGTTATGGAGCTAAGTGAATCACTGAATTTTCAGTTCTCTGGCAGTCCTAAAAAAAAAAATGGAAAAGGTTTCAGAGCAGGTTGAACAGATTTGGAAAATTCTGAAAAAAATTTGGTAGATTACAAATTGTTGTGGTTGAGCAGAGTGTTTTGTTCAACACTGGCTAGCTGAGCTGCTGAAAAAGATGGTGGTGATGCTTTTTCTTCCCTTTGTTTATAGGCTCCAAAGTTAGAAGAGACCGTTGTGATCATCTGGTCTGATCACCCAAATAGCACAAGCATAGAACTTCCCCCAAATAATTCCTACAACAGGTGTTTAAGAACATCCATTCTTGATGTTAAAGTTGTGTGTGATGTAGATCCACTATGAGCCCTGCTAAATTGGTCCAGTGGTTAATTACTTTCACTGATAAAAATTTACTCCTTATTTCCAGTCTGAATTTGCCTAGCTTCAACTTTCAGCCAATAGATAACATTAAACCTTTCTCTTCTATTAAACAGATGTTTTCCAATGTTTACGCATTTACCTTGAGCAGCTATAGCTCCTGTTGACTACAAATGAAGAGTTGGTGCTCATTTAGGCCAGTAGTTAGTCAATCACCTGAGCTATAGGAGACCAAAGTTCAATATCCACATCTCCCTTATGGGTAGAAGAGATTTGAACTTTTCACTAAACCGGGCTTGGTGGGTACCTTTTGATACGGGTGTCAATCATTTGTTATTTGGGCAATATGATGACCAAAATGTATTCATCAAATGTTGTGCCGAATCCTCTTTTCTCTGGTTATTTGGAATGCTAAGGCTATAAACCTGCAGTTGGCTATGTTTCTTTAATATAAATTCACAGGTTTACTTGTGCAATCACACTGAGCAGAATTTGGTTACATTTCACAGAGTGGAGAAACTGTCTCCTGCACATAACCCAAAATGCAAGTCCAAAGCTGCTTTCATATGCAGGAAGTACTCTGCAAAGAGAACTAAGCCTAGCTTTCCCATCAAAGTACTCTGTACCTCAATATCACAGTGATAATTTGTAAGCAGAGAAGCTAGGCTAGTTGTAAGGTCCATGAAGGGCTTCACGGTTGTCAGCACCATAATATTCTTTGTTTAACTTGTCATGTTTATGCACTGTTTCCAATTTTCTCAGTATTGAGGGGTTATTTCCATTTTGTTAAGCATGTCTTTTAAATCTCAACAGTTCAAAATCATTTATGTTTATATTCTGCTGAGAGACAGAGCATTGTCACAGAAAAATCGCATATTCACAGTTTTTACTTTCATTTCCTTTTAATATGTTCATTTATCATTAGTACTAATCAGATCTCAGTTATCTTGTCAGGATCCTTTATTAACACAGGGTTTTTTATTTTTTAAGGTTCTTTCTCATTAGGTTTTGAAGCACTATGCAAGATTACACAGAAGTACCACATAATTTAAATAGAATAAAATCCACAGCAGAACTGCCCACAGCCTTATAATTAAGGACAAAACTCTTTTCCTTAATGTAAATAGTCTGTCTCTGTGCCTTCAGGAATCCTGAATAACCTGACATGTATCAGCCTTTTCTTAAACCAATCATTGGTATCAATTTATCATGCTTTACACTCATTACTGTACTTTATTATTTTGGCTTCTTATCTATCAATCATTATTGCTGTCTCTCCAGTTTCTTTCAGCCTCCTGAAGTCTTAAATGAAACCTTGTGAACTTCATATCATTGCAAATATATAGCCTAGCTCTCCATGGAGCCTTTACAAAACTCCACTGTGTTCTTCTCACTAACTAAGTCTGACTCTGAGGTGTCATAGTACTGACTATGTGAACAGGGAAGCAGACAGTTCCACCACCAGGCCAAAAGGTGGTTGGGGACAAAAATATCAAATATTTTAGCAAAACAAACAAAGAGTCTTGTGGCACATTTAAAAACTATCAGACGTATTGATTGCGTGAATTGTTAATCTTTAAAAGTGCCACCAGGCTCCTTGTTTGTTTTGTTGAATTAGACTAACACAGCTACCCCATTGGAACTTGTCAAATATTTTAGTAGCTCCAGGCAGGGAAGATTATGTAGCAATGATGTCAAGCAGACCAGGGGTTGGGAGGTCAGGGTTCCCTTCCCAGTTTTGTTATTAACTTGTTGTGTGACCTAGGGTAAGTCAGAGCATTAGCCTTCCAGTGGCCACCATCTTGCCAAACATCATTTCCTCATACGTTCAGTATTATACATTGGTATCTTTCAAAGAAAAATCATCAACAACAAAACTCATTGTATGTATGCATAATAAAGCATATTGCAGGATGTTTATCATTACCCTTTTACCTTCTCATGCTCCCCATCTTCTCTTTACCCATCCTTTCAGTCCTTTCTCTGACTTAAGGCCTTGTTAGTCTCTAAGTGCCACAGGACTCCTTGTTTGTTTTATCATGCAGATTGGTTCTCTAGATGATGATCATTTCTGAGTAGAGTCCTCTTCTCTTAATTTTTCTTTAGAGTGGCATGTCCATATCTGGGGTTATAGAAAAAAATAAATAGTTTCATGCCACTGAGCTCCTACTCTACCTCCAAAAGGGTGTTTTAAGGGTTAACTAATTGAATATTTGAAAAACACATTGAGAGCTTGAATGAAAAGCTGCTACATATATACATATATATCTGCAAAAAAATCACTGCTATATTATTTTAAGACCATGTGCAGTATTTAATTGCTTGATGTTTTGATCTTTTACAAAACTATTAGCATGATTGTGAAGTTCCAAAGGGGCAGCTGTGTTAGTCTAGTTCAGTAAAACAAACAAGGCGTCCTGTGGCACTTAAAGACTAACAAATTGATTTATTGCATGTGCTTTCATGGAAGAAAAATCCCACTTCGTCGGATGCTTTGAAGATGGGAGCACTCCCATGACTTACACTTCCTTGCATTTATTTCCCTCCTTTCTGTAAGTTCCCCCATCTTCAAAACATCTGACAAAGTGGGACTTTCTCCTACAAAAGCTCATGCAATAAATAAATTTGTTAGGCCTTACATGCCATGGAACTCGTTTATCAGCATGCAGTTACCAAGTTACAATTAAACCTGTAAAATGTATTGCCATCAATCCTCACCTCCAGCCCATTATCCTCTGCAATTAATACACAAATCTGCAATAGCTAAAGACTGTGCTTGGCTTGCATTCATAACCAGTAGACCAAACTGCATCAGCAGTTACAGTACTAACTTTCATATCTCATTACAGAAATCTACTCCCCCCCCCCCCCGTGGCAGTTATTCCTCTTACTTAATAACTGAGTTGTGAGTCAAAGGAAGTGGGAATGGTACATGGTGTGCTGCTGCTGAAGAGCAATAGGCTGTATTAGTGGTGAATGACTATTCAGCTCTAGAAAACGATGCTGCAGTGAGAGCCCTGAACGCTAACGTTTTGTGTTTAGCCGTTGAGCACAAGCCACGGTGGTGCAAGTTTCTTCAGTCTGCCCAATCAATATGTTCAGAAGTGTCTGCCTCTCTCTAGGAGAGGATTGGTTTAATCTCCATGTTCATTCGCACCCTCACCCTCTCTCCTGAGGCTGCCTTCTGAAGGCAGGAATAGGTCTATGAGAAACTGGCCTGTGACAGGCAACATATTTTGCAAGACCACCAAAGAGCCATCTGAGGGTTGTTAATCTTGCTAACTGTCATCCAGGCCTGGATTCGAACTGGCAACCTTGAGAGGAAATGTTTCCTAGCCACTTAACAAGGCCAGAGCCATCTACAGATACTTGCCTGTGGTTTTAGCAGAGAATACAAAATGAAATAGATCACGGTGCATTAGTTTTTCATACAAAAATAGCAAATTGTCAGCACTTTTCCCTAGTAAGGACATGATCTATAGGCCTTGGAAATCAACTCTACGACTCCGACTGATTGTAACAGATAGTGAATTGAGCCTGCACCACCTACTGTTCTTTACAGCAAAAATTAAAATGCAATAATGTGTATTTTTATAATGTACAGATGCCCAGAGACAATGGGCCAAACTCACAGTTGGATTGATTGGGGCAACCCCCCATGAAGTCAATGGAAGTTGAACAAATGTGTACCAAGATTGAGTTTGGCCCACCAACTCAGTGTGTAGGACAGTAGGGTAGAGACGAATGGATTGGAACAAAAGCTGTTTTGCATATTCAGATAAGTACACTATTATTTACACCATCTTTAATCAACCTAACTATATGCCATGATTGCCTCCTTTCTTTATTTAGCTGTCAGCATTCATCATTAAGCCTTATGACTTTAAAATAGGCTAGTTAAACATAATACAGCTGAGCTTCTGAAACTTCCACTTGTTACAGAAAAGGGTTTTTTTTTAAAAAGGCAATTTTTTTTTTTAAAGGCAAATACTACTCAGAAAGACACTGGCAGCCTAATGCATCTGGAGCACAAGAGTCTAAAGTTAATGTAATTCAGTGATAACTGTAAAGCACTTAGGTAAAACTGACAGACTAGCCCATCTCAAATGGTATAACTTATTTTTTTGTTACCTTGTAATTTCTTTCTTATAGTGCTACAGGAGTCTGTTTACTGCTCAGTCTGTGCTGCTTAATGGTATCCTTGAAAACACTTCTTTTCTAGTGAAGAAACAGTACATGGAAGCATTGTTGTTTGTCTGTTTCTTTTTAACATCAAGCAGCCCATGCTGCTGCTGCCACCAAAAGACTGGAATGCATTGCGCAAAGGTGTAATTGTTGGGTTGTGGGCATAAATGATTTTTTTTTCAACTGAATCCTGAGGGGGAAAAAAATTAAAACCACTGCCCTAAACTAAAATTGAATGAGAAACTCAGGATTGTACTCTCTATTAGGATGTGTTTTGTTGTCTTCTATAATCAAAAACAAAAGCCAAAGTCTTATTTCTCTGTCTTTTTTGATTTGTGGGCAATTTGTCCAGCTAAGAAGCTATTCATATATCTGTCAATCTTAGCAATGGTTACCATTTAGATTAGCTGGCGATTTCTAGGCTCTGGAGAGAAATTTACATCCGCATAAGGAACATTTTACTGAATATACTCTTTAATTAGAGTTTAAGAAAAGAGAAGAGAACAATATAATGAGAAAATGAGCCAAAAATTGTTCTATAAAGTTAATGCTAAGCACAGGGACACTGATCCATATCTGGTGCCTTGATAAACAGCTGCTGACTCTTAGCACAAAAAATATACAGTATTTCTGTTTTGCAGTAGGGAATTTTTTTAATCTTTTAATTTTTCTCAATTTCTTGTCCTTTGACTCAAGAGACACTGTCACTCTAAATGCTATTGAATGTTCATTCTAACTGTACCCAACTGTGTATTCGCTTAGAAAATGCACTGTTTCAGATTCAGATTAATCACAGAGAGAGCTGGTCTTTAGTGATTATTTTAACACATTTCATAAACTTTAAACCACTCATCGAAAGGCAGTTCACAGAACGAGATCCAAATAAAATGAATGGCAGTATAATCATTTGAATATAAATGAACTCATTACCATGCCAGTTTTTGACCTTTACTGATGGCCAAATTCTTCCTGGTAAACAGAAGACTATAAAACTGCCTTTAACAAATGTGAGACCTTCTAAATTATTATTGCTATAACTACAGACTCTCGGTTGCAGTTGCAGATTTTCAAAGGCTCTTAACTTACACTGAAAGTCAACAGGAGTGTGACATCTTAATGCCATTTCTTTCTCTGAATATCTCCTTTAACTATATTTCAGTGCCTGGAAATCACTGAAAAAACATTGCCTGAAAAAAGTCAGTTAACAGGGTGTCATAAATTGCACAAACCATACTCCTAGGCTAAGAAAAGTGATCACTGAGTTACGGCTCAGTCTTACAATCTTTTAAGTCAATGATAAAAACTCTCATAGGTATTTAATAAGGTATTTCTCTACCTCCCTATCATGTCTGAGAATGCTTTATTTTAACAGATTTGCACCCCACTCTAATAATTTAGGTGCCATCAAACTAGAAATCAAGAAATATTGCCTGGGACTCCAGTCAGAGCTCATGCCATTCCTAAATTAGCCATGGGAAAGATGATGGCTCTAAAAACCTGACTGTTTTTCCACTTTGCTCATTCACTTACACCTGTATAAATTGTGTGTTATGTGGGTGTAAAAGTTGTGTTTCACACTCACTTTACAAAGGGGTTGAATAGCTATGCAGGCAAAAAGCTGTGAAGAATCAGACCTGAGTGCTGTTTCCATAGCATTCTCTGAATGCTGCTGATGAACAATAGACCAGTAATGAAGCATGAAACAAATGCCACCACAAGTCCACCAGGAGAAGCAACTATGGATCACATTCGTACTGCTGCAAGTCACTTATAGGGACATTGCACTAGTAACTTTAAGGTGCACTGAATGACTTTTTCGACAAAAAAGAAAAAAACTATTAAATCATGTTTGTTAATCTGACTCCACACATGATATAATTGATGGACTGCAGCTGGCCATGGTCTTGATACACCACCAGGCAAAACTGGAGTAGTCACACCTACTGCTCACTGTGCCACAGATGTCTGGTATGCTGCAAGTGGAGCTAGATCTCACCAAAATATATTGGACCAGTCAAGCATAACACCCCATTCAAAGCATCCCTAATGTGGGCTTCACTGACTTCCACACACCATCCTAGGTTATATTCTCACTAAGGACCACCTGTGGGCAACAAGCAAAGACAATCCAGATTGCCTTTAAATTCCTACCAAAAGGGATCCTCCATTGCCTAGCACCATCATTCTAAAGGATGCCTGGACTACAGGACTAACAAGCTAGGCTTGAAGAGCAAGAACTCCCAGTCTTCTTCCAGCTACTCTTAATTCTAAGGTAAAGAATTTTATTTGTTATTGCTAGTATGAAATTTTGCTTCTTTATTCTTTAAAGCTGTCTGGAAAGAATGGCCTTTGCATTTTGTCATTTTCCATGTATAATAATATATTTTGTTAGCATTGTAGAAACCGTACTAGTGAATTCCATTCAGTGCAATCATCTTACATTTTAAACGCTGCATGGTAATTTAATGCTCACTCTCATATTTTTATGTTTGTAACAGTAATTTCTGTCTACTTTCTTTGTCAGCATTGAAACTTCCTTATATTACGCTCCATGAATTTATCAGATTTGTTATTTTCCTTACTGGGTTTTTGTTTTTCTGATAGGGGAAGATATTTGAAAGTTAACTGAGGTAATGTTTAATCTTTGATCTCTTTACATGAGGCAGCATCTGTTCTCTTTCTCTGCAATATTTTTGTAACTTTAGCTAGAGTAAATTTTTGCTTTCCTTTTTATATACCAACAATAGATTAAAGCTTGTAGTTGCCTAATACAAATCAATGAGTGGTAATTACATAGAATTTGGAGTCAAGTGGCATGTGGATGGTAGGAAACTGTTCCCCATATGCTGCTAATTCAGGTATATGAAGAACCTGATTTTAAGACAAACTGAACATCCATGACTCCACTTGAAGTCAATGGGGGGCTACAAGTACTCAGCTAAAAATACTCAGAAAATAATCAGTTGCCAAATATCTGAAGTTCTGTACTCTCAATAAGGGCAGAAAAGCCCAAATAGCTAATGCAAAAATAAATGAAATTAGGGACTTTTCTGGAAAGGAAAGCATTTGAGATAAGTAAACTAGCATCACATGGACTTTCAAATGATGTACGTGAAGTCAACTGATTCTCTGGAAAGTGATGATCAATCATCTGTTCATTTATTACTGAACGCCCAGGTGTAAGAGGTTGGTGCGGAGCATGGGACAGATTGGCTCAGGAAGCCATGTGCAGGGAAGCATGAGTATGACTCAAAATAGCAAGAAGCCCAGCACACACTAATGGATTGCCATTTTCCCCAATGTGTCAAGTGCTTGGGAAAGAAGATGATATACCTTAAATATTACCCGCTTTATCTGAAATGATTTTGTCTTTGAAACATTAAAGTTCTTTCCTTCAAACTTTTACTCAGTATGTTGTGGAAATGTATTAGCTATTTACGTTCTCCAGTTTAATTACGGGTACATGTATACATCTTTCACAAAGACTAATGCCAATGAAAGCCACATCAAAGTCCAAAAGACCTTGCTCATTGTAACTTTCTACATCAGTTGCTTAGACTGTCTGAAGAATGAATAAAGGTTTTTTTAGAAAATTGTTTTCTCTAGTGTTTAATAAAGAATAATGGAGACAGCACTCCTCCCAAAAGGAACCAAAATAGAGACCATAGTGCCAGACCCATAACAAACAAAGCTGATTTGCAGTTTCCTAGAAGAATGAGCAAAACATTACATGGATATCAGCATATTACTGGAATTATGTATGGCATGAGATGGCCTTCACTGAAAAAAAAAACCAAACCCTGAAATAGTATGCAACCTTACAAACAATGCAAAGCCCATTGGTGAGAGTGCTTCTAAGAAATTAAATTCTTCTCAGTAATGATAGACAAGTGTGTAAAATGTGAAATCCATAAGCAAATCTTTATGAATAATATCATTAAAATGTACATTAAAAGATACAGTAAATTAAAAATGAGTGTAACATGGTTTGTTTTTTGTTATAGGATATCCTTGGCAAAACCGAAGAAGCATAAAAGACTGAAACTGGAATTTGCCTTTATCTTCAAAAAGAAAAGATATCCATAAAGACATATAATTTCCTAGATAAATTTTTAGTTTCAAGTTTCTGTTCTATTGCTGGAATTCTGTTTTGCAGTTGAAGCACAGAAGAGTTTCAGATCTGATTTTTCAACATGTTGACAGATGGCCTATTGTGGAAGAGAAAGTGGAAGACAGTGAAGGAGCCCTGTCAAAAATTCTGTAAAAGTTCAACTTCTTAT
This sequence comes from Podocnemis expansa, assembly GCA_007922195.1. Classification (NCBI taxonomy): domain Eukaryota; kingdom Metazoa; phylum Chordata; order Testudines; family Podocnemididae; genus Podocnemis; species Podocnemis expansa. Next base: position 8,942,086 of record ML682008.1, read on the forward strand.
CAAGGCACTATGAGATAATTCACTCTGATTTTTTTAAAAAAGCAATTTTTCCACACCTTTTAAAACAATCCATCTTGTTCATTACTAGATCTTGGCTTGTCTATTTAAAACCAAAAAAGAGAGAACTCTCAATTAGTTTTGAATATTGAGTGTTTTATATTTTAACACAACTTACATTGATCACTATTTCAAAATATCAGTATGTTCATCAAGCACATTGATTATAATATGGTAAGCAAAGGAACACAAATGTGCTATCTTGAGCCATTCAGTAGTAAATTTGGGAAAATGTTATTTTATTTTCCTGCCAATTAGTTTGTGTCTAGTGGTTCTGAATGTTCTTCATCAGGAATATCTGATCCTGGTCTCCATGGGGACAATTGTAATTCAGGCTTTCAGGGCTGCTTTTAACAGAAGTGTCAATAATTATTGGAAACAAATGGGATTCTTCTGGAAAGACATCCATAATCTTATACTAGTTATTTAGTAAGAATGGTCCTGCCACTGGATATCAGGTCAGTAGAAAGATAATCAAGTTAATGGGTAACTATGAAGGAAGTGAACACACCACAGAGAACACAAGGAACTAACCAAATGTTTTGTTTTTTTCAGCTAGGTCTAACTGTTCTGTTTGATTTTATACTACCATCTTTCAAAAGTACCTCTATTCCCAGTATTTAGTGGTTCTCCCACCTTAAGTGGGAGAGGTAGCACACTAGTTTTATGATGTTCCATCAAGACTTAGCACCTAGTTAGACATCTTTGTTTAAAGGTCAAACAGGACTGCAGTTCCTTTAAGAACCTTTGATCTTAGATATGTTTCATTCCTGACTCTAAATCACTGTGCCTAGGTCTACACTTAAGAAGGTTAGAAGGTTAGTTCGAATTAACTTAATTCAAACTAATTAATTTGAAATAATAATGATTAGTTCAAATTAAGTTAATTAGAATTCACATGGCCACACTAGGAAAACCAGTTCAAACTAGCATGACCATGGACAGGACTCACTAGTTCAAATTAGGAGAAGGACATCATGGGAGGTGTGGCAAGATGGCCCCCAAGAAGGGCCATGCCCTCACCCAACATATAGAAAGAGGAAGGCACCCTGGGAGGAAGAAGGTTAAAAAGTGAATTAACGGTTAGTTCAAATTAACATGGCTACAATGGGTTAATTCGAACTAATAAATTTGAATTAACCCTTACTTCGAAGTTAAGCAAGGTTTTATAACTTCAAAGTGAATTTTCATTAATTCGAACTAAGGCATTTGTTAGTTTGAAATAATGAAGGCCAGTGTAGTCATTCATTAAATTAATTTGAATTAATCCTCATTAATTCAAATTAAATTATAAGTGTAGACATACATTGTTTGACTTATTCCAGAGTCTGATAGAGCTGAGCCCTGCTAGTTCAAGAAAGAGGCCCACTGTCTCTTGTGATGAAAGTTCACAACATTAAATGAAACACCCCAAGTAATTCAAGAAAGAATGCAGTACCACAATGGGAGATCAAGCCAAATGAGAGTACGCTATTCCATCCACTCACAACAATAATTCTGGCTGCTGGGGTTCAGCACTGCTGAGTATGTGAAAGATTGTAGATTAATGTGACTTGTTCTGTGCCGTCAGCTAAACTAGTGTGGCAAACTCAGACAATTTTCAAGTAATTATTCTGCAGAGCACTCTTAAAAAGGAATCCATGGGTTGGATGCTCATTTATATTTCATGAGCACAAAGCCAAAGGGCCAGGTGGAGTGCAAAAGCAACATACAGTTCACCTTTGTATTTCCTTAATCCTGGGCAAGCAGGCGCCAGGGCACTCCCATGAAGAACATTAAAGCAGCCTGAGGGCTGTTCTGAACTATCTCAGATGTCAATGATCCCAAAGGACTAAGACACCAGCAGAGGGAGGAGCTGTAGACCCTCAAGAGCCATGATCACATGGTAGGCCACATTCTCTGTTCCTGCAACAAGGAAGGGAGTGGCTCAGGAGCTGCTCTGTTAGCTCTATGCCACCAAAGGAGCTACTTTATACTGAGGTGAGGTACGTGGGCCTGGATTTGGTAGCTGTACTGGACTCTGCTGGCTTTGTGGCACGTTATGGCTGCCCTGGCCGCAGAGTCTGATCCTAAAATTCTAGAGAAACACATGGAGGTGAAACATGCATGATAAAGGATCATACAGACTGTATTATAGTCATTACATTTTTTTATTTTGTTTTATTTATTATTTTATGCCCTTCTGTTAAGCTTATTGTACTTATTCGGTAATCAGCTAGGCAGGCCGTTCAAGAATCTACACATCCCCATGTACCTGAATTTGCAGCATTGTTCATGCGTCTTGAAACATCAGTGGCAAATTCTGTTGATGCTCAGTCCACATTTACCATCCACATGGGGTGTGTGCTTGAATTTAAATGCAAAAACTTTTGCAGGGCCATGCTTAATCCACTCATATAGAAGTTCACATGACCCTGCCTCTCTTCCCCCTAGTTTCTCAAGACACCTTTTGTAGGGGGTGCCCAGCAATGGAGAGACAACAGCTCCCCCACCAACAGCACTTTCCATATTCCTGAAGTCTTGGGAAGGAGAAGGCAGCAGAGTGGCTGACTACTGACTGAGCTCCTCTTGCCCCTCTCCTTCAGCTGCCACCTGCAACTTCTTCTTCCTTGCTTCTGAGCTCCCAGCACTGGTGCCCACTGAGGTGAGTCAGGGGCTGGAGGCCAAGGCAACAAGTTGGACTCCAGCAGCAGGGAAAGAGAAACAACAAGCTGCAACTGTAGAGGTGGGAGGAGAAGGAGCTCTGCTAGTAGCCAGTCCCCTTGCTTCCTCCCTCCCTGGACAGCAGGGCCACATAGAGCTTTGGGGGCCAGGGAATGCCCCTGCTTGCCCCTCTTTGTGCTCATCTTTTCATCCACACGTATCAACAAATAAACAGATCTTTTTTATGTTAACTTAGTGTAAGGCAAGGTAAAAATCATAATTGCCATATGGTACTGTATAGTATTGTGGAAAATAAGAATGTAGGAATTCCAATGATGGATGAGACTCAAGCCATGTGTTGTTCAATGTCCTATCTCCAACAGTGGTCAACATCAGACGGTTCAGAAGAAGGCGCAAAAATTAGGAGATGTAGGATAATCTGGCCTCCGTAGCAGGTCTCTCCTAATTCTTAATAGAGATTGGTTTGAACAGTGGAGCGTAAGGTTTAATATTCCTTCCAAAGTCTGTTAGCTTTAACTGTTATAACTCAGGATATCTTATTATCTATATAAATGCATTGTCACTTTTTACTGTTGCTAGGTTTTCTTTACTTAAATGACATCCTATGGCGATGGGTTCCATCACTTAAGTTCATCTTATGTAAATAAGTATTTCCTTTCATTGACTTTGAATGTGGACCTTGGCATTTGTACACTTGCAGTCTATTCAATGAGTATGCATTTTGGGTCTATTTGTAAATGTTTTCAGTTTTGGTTGAATTTTTTTTTTAAAAAAAAACTCTTTGTTGTGAATATAATTTACTTTTGTCAATAAATGTATGTAGTTTTATTTTCTGTTTACTTGACATGGACTGCTTGAGGCAGGACAGCTAACATGCAGTTTTGGTCAGAAAAGTGACTATGGACAATACATTTCTAGGAAGAATTTTGAACAGCTGTAATTTTCACCAAAGACAATTCATGGATGTTGCACTAGTAGGAATGATGGTAGAATGTTACCTTTCTAGATATTGCCATAAAACTCAGTCACTATAAGTAGGGTATAATCTCACTCAACAGATCTCCTTGGATATTCCAAGACTCAGCCACAATCAAATAATAGGCGCACTCTTTTTAGCTGAAAATAGAGCCTGCAAAAGGAAGGTCACCCTTTTGAAAATTTGGCCTTCTACTATTTTAAATGGTTTTTTTAACCTATTATTTATTTATTCATTTTTTTAGCTAAACAAACAAGGAGTCCTGTGGCATTTTTAAAGACTAAAAATTTATTTAGCACATAAGCTTTCAGGGGAGAAAATCCCACTTTGTCAGACACTTTGAAGATGGGGAACGTAAAGCAATCAGCAATGCTTTCAATGTACATTTTAAGTGATTAGTTCTAGGACAAGGACATGTCAAGGTTTAAGTACTGGTACGGAGCAGTCATAATTAGTCCAGGATCAATAACCAGAAAAGTGAACTATTTGGTAAAAAGAAATGATCGCATCTAACCAACAGCTTTATTTCTGTGCAGGGAGGAACCAAATTAAAAATAAAATTTAAAAAAACAGTTAACTAGTGGAGGTGTATTTTTGTGTGCCAGATTGATTAAATGTTTTTCCAATGTTTCTTTATAGTTTAAAACAGTCGTAGCTTATTAGGCCTTGTTTTAACAAAAATTTTGAGTGGCTCCTTCTTGTGTACTTTACTATGCTTAATTCTTCGAAAGAGATGATTTGGAGCTTTATCTGATGCCTACTGAAGCCAGTAGGAGTCTCTTCATTTTCTTGAGTAGGCATTGGAATGAAAATTTGTCCATTTGAACATGCTGCCTTTGAAGATAGTAAGTAGACTCCCGTAGGCTTCACTTGGCTCCCTCTAATAGAAATTAGATCTTTTAGGATGCATCTCCCCTCACCATGTGTATGTAATTCTCATCAGTGTTGTTATAAAAACAGGCTGGATCAAAAGGAAAGAATAGACACTACAGTGCCTGTACAATTATGTAGTCCACAATAAAGTGATATAACAGAAAGATTCACTAATATTATTTTCTTTATTTCAGGTTTCTTTTCTCCATGGAAAACTCCAAAGCCGGTATGTTCTCTTTGAAAATTATACTAATTTGAATTCATATAATTACTATTGTAAAGGAAATTTCTTCAGGCTTTTATCTGATTTATATGCCATGAATACATTTACTTTTTCTCCGCTAATGTTGGTTGACTTTAATACCCTGTAGAATAAATAAATAACAATAATAGATCATGAGATTTAACTCCTTGTTTTTTACCCTATTCTGTTTTTATTTTAAGTAAATTCTATCACATAAAAAATGTCTATACTGAACACATTTCATTAACAGATCTGCATCAGTTTTTCCCTTCAAAAATCTGTCCCCACATGTAAGACAAGCAGAATCTTATGAATTTATTCATGAGTAATATTAATTATTAGAATAATTATCTCTGTAATTTCAGAAGTGTAGTGAGTCTTAAAGATTTGAGGATACTTAAGGCATCATATAGGCAATAAAAATTCATCCTTGTAGTAATTGTTTTGAGAATATATGCAAGAGTCACTTTGCCTTCAAGTGACAGCATTTATCTAATGGGATTACTATGAAATTATGACAAAGATTGCAAGCAAGCACTGTATTTATGATATTGGTTCCCGGTTTTCCTACTGTATTGTTTTGTTATAGCTGTGTCAACATTTCCAGCATAAAAAAATATTTTAAGCCTCTATTTTTGGCTGACTATTTCTGTTGTCCGTTTGGCTTGTCCACTGTAAGGTCTTCAGAGCTGTGGCTATCTCTTGCCGTATGTATACATACTGCATAGCAAAATGGGCCCTTCATCCTTGGTTTGGGGCTGCTAAGTGTTATTGCGATGATGATAATAATAATAATAATAATATTTTCAAGGATTAATGGGTTGATCATCAGTTCTGATGTTCATGATTTTCACTGGTCGTCTGGACAATCTCATGACCTCAGAAGCTAGATCCCAGCTCCTGAAATAACCTCTGGAGCTTATGAAACATCATTAGGAGTGGAGTGAAGATTTGATGCACCTCCGTTAGGATGTTTAAATTTATGATGATTTCAAAGTACTGTGATAAAAGTTGGATGCAATGTGCTGGTCTGAATCACACTATGTTGTGAAATATGAGTTTGCCTATCAGGGGCATCACTGCCTCCTGGCTCATGGGGCATGTGCCCTGAGTTCCAGCACCAGTGCGCCGAGCGTCGGGCCTCCAGCCTTGCCCCGGATCCCCAGCTGGGAATGGGGCCAGGAGCAGTGGCACTGCGGCTCCTGACCCTGTTCCTGGCCAGGGATCCGGGGCCTGGGCACCTGAGGTGACAGGAGCCTGAGGTGGGATCAGGCTTGGGCCCAGAATTGGGGCAAGGGGGCAGGGCTCGTGCCCGTGCCCAGGGTCTTGCCCCAGAGCAGCAACACTCCTGTTGCCCATTGATCTAAGTAGCATAAATGTCCAGTATAGTCTGGGCTGAAGTGTCTTATGCAAGCTCTTTGGGAGTAAATGTTGGAGGAAGGAAATTTTTTTTTTTAAAGACTGTTTCGCTGTTTTCAAAATTCATAAGTCTGTAATGCACTTAAAGGTACTATAAAGCCATATTTGGAGGGAGCTGTTGTTAAGTGAGAGACTTACTAGTTGCAATATTTTGTAATTGTGCAGTGCAGGAATATGAAATTCAGGTCTCCCTACATAGTTCTGTCAGTGCACCTCAATCCTGACTTGTATTATGTCAGTTCCAGACCTCATTTTTTACAGAGAAGCAATTGTTTGGTGTTTTGTGATTTATATTATATTATATTATATTATATTATATTATATTATACATTGGCATAGTATCACCAACCTCATGTTCTTTATTGCTGCAATCAGGATATAAATGTTGATCTCTAGAGGTAAAAAGTCAATGCATTAATTATACAACAGGAAACTTGGTATATGCAATACTTGTTTGTGAGACAAGACAAACAAGGAGTCTGGTGGCACTTTTAAAGCCTAACCAATTTGTTTATTGCATGAGCTACTGTGAGAGAGAATAAATAAATTTGTAAATTTTTAAAAGTGCCGGCAGACTCCTTGTTTGTTTTGCTGGACTAGAGTAACATGGCTACCCCTTTGGAACTTGTGAGACAAGATGGACAAGACAATATTTTTATAGGGTATCTGTTGGTGAGAAAAACAAACTTTCAAGCTTTTTTCTCTGTTTAAACTTGAAAGCTTGCCTCTCTCACCAACAGAAATTAGCCCAATAAAGGATATTACCTCACTCACCTTGTCTCACTAATACTTTGGGATTTGCACAAATACAGCTACACTGCACTTGTAGCATTTTGACCAGATACAGAATTGCTCCAATTGCCTATGGCTACAGAAGTTTGAAAACATTTTAACATACTCAGTAAGTGGAGAACTTTTTCTAATGCTGTAGAAGAAACTGTCATCACATCATTATTTGCAATCTTAAACATAATTATATAATCAAACTAATTTAGGTGTTTTTATACAAATTGCTGTACTTGACACAATTATGGGATTTGATAGTGTTACAGTAATTACCTCAGAAGTTACTTTTAAATAACAATCAACTTGTGTGTCAAACCCATAAAAACAAGAATTATTAGTTAAACATCTAAATAGGCCTCTCCCAATGCCATCACTGACTCTCTACATGCATCTACAGCAAAATTTTATCTAGTTTCCACAGCCTTTGCTAAAACTCTTCTATCTACATAAACAAAGGCCAACTCCTATTGACATCAGTAGAGAGTTTTTTGTGCTGAATAGGGGAGCAATACAATTCTTGGAGAAGTTTAAGCCTTGGCATTTTGTCTCTCTGGTGCAGTGCACTACAGTATAATAGATTGCATCATACAGGGGTCACCCATTCGGCAGATACATTATCACTAATTGTTGGACAAGTTCCCAAACTGGTATTAAATTATGTTGAGAATTGTTCACCTTTTAATGGCTCTTTCAGCTGGACAGCATTTAGATGCTTCACTGGTTGGGCTTTTTATGTTTTCAGTCAAACAAAAATGGAAAACTTGGATCAATCAAGATAGTGGTCAGTTTGGCACTTACCTTTGTGTAATATCAGGGTTATGTGCACACCTTGTAGGTCTGCTTTCAGACCAACACCCAATCAGATGCCAATGAGAGTGCATTTGAGTTATTATATAGGGGTTTGGAAGCTGCAAGACAGTGTTTGTGATAACTCATTGATGCTCAACATATCACAGCAGCAAATGTTCAACAATACATAGCGTCATTGGTGCTAAAACTAACTTTACATTTACTTACAGTGATCAACTTATCTTCACAGGGGGTCAATTGGATCAGGACATTTGGAGTAAAGTTATTTCCTTTTCTCATCAGGGTTAGTCAATGTCAGTGCTTAGACTCTGATCTGTGAAACATAACATCCCCTGTCATAGGTAGTCGGAGCTTCACCAGTCTGCCGTTTATACCAGTACATAGGCTCCCAAAACAAAAGACAAGATTCTTTCTAATTGCAAAACTGAATTCTACATCGCATGACTCATTTTGTGTCCATCCTTTCCTGAAGTAAGCATACCTAACACTCTCCTCAGTCAGTTGAACCTCTTCAGCAAATCGCATCTCACTCAGGGCCACAACATACATGCAGTCTCTTAGACTCCAGAGCAACCAGAGTAGTCCACCTAGCAGCTCAGTTTGATTTGAAGGATCACGGAATAAATATATAGACATTCCGTGTCCAACATTGAGATAAAAGGAAACTTTTCAAGGCTTGTTTACATTTCAGTCATGTGATGGGACACAGTCTAACCACAATAGCCTGATCAGAGTGAACAATTTTTAGGGCATCTTTTCTAGATTGAGAATGGCTCTTCTGCCTCTGAGTAGAACAACCAAAGTCTTGACGCACTTACGTGTAAGTTCATGACTAAGACTTCTAACACTGTCCATCACCTGTCATTTTCGCTGTTCCTCCATTGCTGCAAGGTTTATTGGATTGGATTGTTGAAGGCTGCATGGGAATTCATTTTAAGTGGACAAGCAGTTGTCTAGCACACTCACTTGGCTAGCAAGGCTATTTCCAGTGACAGAGTAAAAGCCAAGACAGCTGAAGGACTTACTGGTTGCAGGTCTGTTTTCAAAGTGATGATTGCATGGACCAATTACCAGGCTAACAAGCCTGGTCTGTCCAGCTAGAGCTCTGCTAGCCAGGGTGTCTCAGAGTAGATACTCTAGACCAGGGGTGGCCAAACTTATGGAACTCAAGAGCCACACAAGTTGATTATTAAACTTTTGAGAGCCGCACTGAGGCATATAGCCACATACTTTTACCTACTCCAAAATTACTAAGTTTAAAATTCATTGCACATTTTAATTGTATCATAAAAAGAGGACAAATATTGATCCTACTAATGTCAGATTCTAATAATTACTTAAGGTTACCATGAAAATTAGGCCTATACAGTAAAAACTTAGCTGCTGCTCAATGTAGAAGACTGTTGGCTAGTGGCAAATTATTTAAAATCCCGACCATGCCGCACTTCTCCCCACCATCTCTGACCATGCCATGCTTCTCCCCACTGTCCCGAATCCCTCCTGAACTCCTAAGCTAGGGCTGCTTTCCTAAATTGATTTGACATTCTTCCGGGAACCACAATGTTTCATGCAAGAGCCGCATGTGGCTCCCAAGCTGCGGTTTGGCCATGCCTGCTCTAGACCTTCATGGCTACCATTGAAGTTCTTTGGTTCCTTACAGACTAACAAATTTCTAATAGATTTATTTAGTCATAAGCTTTTGTGGGTGTGCCTGAAGAAATTTGTTAGTCTTTAAAATGCCACAGGACATTCATTGTTTTTGCTATGTACAGACTTACACGGCTACCCCTCTGGAACATGGCTATTGTAGCATCATAAAGTGAATAGATCACCAATCATACTCCAGGCTAAAAAGCAATCCCTTACTTAACCCACTTCTACTATCCTACCACATAGAGGAGAGGTCAGACTTATGGGAGACCTTTTTCACATCCTGCTGTAAGATCAATTTCATTTCCTCATTTTTGAAATATTGTTCTTTTTTTCTCTGGTTCTTTCAAATGGATTTAAAAAATAAGAAAGCAATGAGGTTTTCTATTTCCATATCTATATAAATATACGGAGTCCTAAAGGTCTTTCTGCTTCATAATGATAAGCTGTTTGATTTTGCTAGTTTCTTTTCTCAATGAGAGCAGAACTGAATTTAATGCTTCACTAACCAGGATTCAGACTATTATTTTGCCCAACTACTAAGCGTTTGTATTAACTGAGGTCCCTGACTGCCGTGGCTCCTACACTGAAAAAGAGTTAGTGTTTAGGCTTTGCCCCAGCTAATCTTTGAGATTAAACCTTCTTGACAAAAGACAGGTGCATTTCTGTGTGACTCAGAAGAGCAAAATATTGTAGACAGGCCTTCCTTGGCTTGAATAGTCATTTCAAACAGATTCCTTTCAGCTTAATGAGGTTTTATTAGTTTTCTATATTGAGCCTCATATCTGCCTCTTCACAAAGTACTTAAGTGTATTATCTGTAATCTGATGGCAAAATTTCTACTGAAATTGTTTTACTAGAGGAAATGGTGCTTTGACTGAATACTTTCTTATGAAAAAAGAAAATTTTCACTGAATTTTTTTGTCAAAAAAAGAATGCCCAAAACATATTCAGTTTTCAGACGGAAATTGGAAATATTGCAATTTAATATAACACTGTTGTGCCTCATGGAGTATGTAGTTTTTGTTGATTAATGTCCTCATTATTTTCATGGGCTGCTGTCCTCAACTGGACTACATCCATGTTGCACCATTGCCAGACAGTCCCATAAGGCAAGACATTCATTCTCCAAAATAGTAGACAATGGTGCCTTAAAGGAAATGTAGTCAACCGAGAGCCACTTTTATAGAAGAGAATGAGATAAGACTCTGTTGAGGCACATTAATAGCATTTCCAAAACAAATAATTCCAGTTTTTGAGCAACAAAAAAAAAAAATTCAAACCCCTTTTTTGTTATTGTTGTCATCAACATTTTCCACAGGGAAAAATACCTTTTTCTGACCACCTCCAATCATCTATGATATTTTGGTTAGCTAGTGTCTGACTAGGAATACACCGGAGTGCTTTAAAAAAAAATGCAGCTCCATGGACATGAGAGAGTTTTTTTCAAGATAAGCCTTCTTATCCCAAAAAAGCTTTCCAGTGTAGACGCGCCCATATATAACTCCAGTCAGCTGCCTTTGATGCCATTTGCAGTAAGGGATTAGTGACACAGCTTTAGTCCCAAGCAAGGGTAGATGGAGAGGCACTTGGATGGTTCATTTTTAGGATTTGTCTACATTAGCCTTTTTTTTTATTTGTATTCATTGATTGCCGATTAACTTAAATCAGCTGACAGGTCCATACATACTAGTCTGGGTACTTCAAGAGCTTAAAACACTTGCTCCATGCTTGTGGTGTATCTAGCATAGCACACAAAAACATGTTACCAATGACTTCATTAGGCTTGGCAGAATTCATTTTTTTTAATAATTTCAAAGGGTTATATCAATGTTTATTTTTAAAATGTTTATTGATTTACATTTTCACTGTTGCAGAAAATTATGGGGGAGTATCAGACAGTGGTTATTTATTGACAGTAGATGCTGAGTATCAAAAAGTAAAAGCTTTATAATTGTTAAAACACTAATTGTCAGTATCGTATGTTGAAATATACAAAGTAAACAGCTTAAATCAAACTCTAAGCTCTCCAGCGAGCACCATTTTTCTTAACTGTCTAATCTTTAAATTTCAATTATTGTGATGGAAATATTATTTCATTAGGTTTTGCATATGGTGAACTTTACATTTCCTAATAATAATCTAATCCTTCCATACTTAATTAACAATCAGTTGTTTCTAATAAAAACTCTATATCAGACACATCCATAGATATACCAGAAGGTAAAACCCAAGGGCAGTCCCCTGAAGGCTACCACTGCATTCTATATTATTCTCTCTCACTTCCTTTTCACACTTCATGCCGGGATTTCAGTGCCATCAACATATCACACCCTGCTGTCTATCACCATCCTATCTGAAGGAATCAATTACATTACCAACTGTAGTCTTGTGTGAGAAATAATTATCTGAAGATCTGTCTAAGTAAGACTGGAAATGTTTTAGGTGGAAGGAAGAAATCAAAAGAAATAAGAATTATATGAAACCCCCTGACTGAGGGAGAATGCTTACATTTCATTATTCAGCTTTGGAATTTGAGGATGTTATTAAACCTTTAACTGCAACTAGATGTTCAGGTAACAGCTGTGCCCAAAACCATGACTGGTTTTGACTAAAAATATGCAATCCTTTTTATCCAAAGCAGATCTACTTCAATAATCCATCCCTTTCTTATGTCTATTGTCCTGCATTCTACATAGGTTACACCCTGGGATCAATCAAATACTTATGCTCATGCAGAATGTGGCTGGCTGCTGGATAAGAGATGCTTTATACTTAAGGTCTTGCTTAAGATGTTGGTTTTAACCTATATGTCTTGCTGGGCCTAATTCAAACATTCTTAGTCACACTGAATGGCACTTATCTACATGAGTAGCCTTGCTGAAGACAATGGGACTCTGAGTAAGTGCCACTCAACCTGAAGAGCATTGCAGAATGGGATCCAAGATAGTGGGAGTCCCAGTTGCCTGACAGATCACCTCTCTCTTTGTGTGACAGAGATGTAACTATCATTGACTTAAAGGCTTCTAGTTTAAAATATAGGGATTTTGTGGCAAGGAGCCTTTGGTGAGAAACCCTCAAATTTGAATATAACTGCCTCCTCATTTTTAGTTGGACAGAATCTGAATTTGTTAGCCTTTAGGATATACTAGAAAGCTTATCTGTTTCTCTGGGATATCCTAGCAGGATGGGAATCAGGCACAGTCACAAAAAGAAGACTTTGAACGTATGTGATGGGTAGCATGATTTTTTTTTAATTGTAGCTGTTTTTCCATACATTGTGTGTTGATATATGTCTAATCACCAAAACCTTGGAATAAGAACTTTAATAACATGAATTTATCTGAGTAACTTCAAAATAATATTTAGGGCCCCCTTCATTCCCAAAGATACACAGAAGATAGCCTGACTTTCCAAAATATATGAATATCCACCACGCTGGCACAACAGAGAAGACACTTTCTGTAAAGTGATGGAAGTAGCCATGATTTGTGGAAACTTTCAATCTTTTATTTTCTGTATATATTTATTACAGATGATGGAGCGATGGGAGAACCAAGGCAGCCCTCAGACCAGCTTATCTGCTCCAGTTCTGCCACAGAGTATTCCGTTTCCACCCACCCTTCACAGGAGCTCATTTCCTGATTCAACAGAGGCCTTTGATCCAAGAAAACCTGACCCATATGAGCTATATGAGAAATCAAGAGCTATTTATGAAAGTAGGCGTAAGTGAAAGCCTTGTTCACCCTGCTGAGCTTTTAATAATCTTAAGCATTTGCCTATGAATGTGTCAAGGCTGACGTATTTTATGTAATTGGATCTATTGTCATTTAAAGCAACCCTGATATGGACCCAGTTACTGCATACTATTGAAAATGCTTTCAAACTCTACCTTGATACATTTATTCTAAAATTGCCTCAGTATTACACATTTAACTTCTGGCTTTCATACAAATTTGTTTTCTTTCTGTTTTGAATCTTAAACTCTCATTGAAGCACAGTATATATCAGAGTGTCTTGTTTGTAGTTAACTGACAAGATGATGCATATTTGCTATTAAATTGCTCTGCTTACACTCACCTTAGACTGAAATTTAAAAAGAAAACTTCTGGCTGGTTTGTTTTACATATAGTGACTTTCAGCTAGTAATTATGCTACAATTGCTGCTAAAAATCCTGGTAATAATATCTCGAAGATTCTTGTCTTTGTCTTCTTTTTTTATGTTCTTAAGAACTATATTGCGTGTATTCCACATCAAGGAAAAAGGTTTTTATTCCATCCATATTTGCTCAACATTTCAGCTAAAAGTTTTATAGTGTATGTAAACTAGAGCTCTTAAGTTAAGTACAAAGTTCAAATAAGCATTTTATTCTTATAGTAATATCTTATGCTTGTATATAGCACCGTTTGCTTTCAAGGCTCTCAGATTAATGTATTAATTACATGCAGAATATTGCACTGAGTTACATTGGCATAAATCTAGATTGATTCACCTTGCCATCAGTTTGGTTCTGAGTATTGGAGATGGGCTTAAACAATAAAGTTGAGATTCAGGTTCAGGTATGAACATTCACAAAGATTGGGAATAGCTGACTTGGTTTTTTTCAGATCCACTCATCTGCTATATATCACTAAAATAAGAGAATTTTTTCAGTCACTTTTGAAATCCAGCTACTCTGAAATGAAATGTGATAAGTTAGTGAATACTCATGAAATGCGTGTTCAGAACATTACATATAAACATCTGAAGGAGTAGAACGAGAGAACAAAAACTGTATCATTTTCTAATAGTTATGTCAAGGTACCCCAAAGTAGCCTTGTCTTTCTCAAGCATACAGCGTAATTATCCACAAGGATAATCTTGAACTAAATTCCTTATCCTTCCTCCCAACATGCCATGACAGACTCTTTGACTATGTCTACATTGCAAAGCTTAGTATGGACTTCCTTAGTCCAAACGAAGCAGGTCCTGATTAGTTCAAATTAACCCAAGGTTAGTTTGAACTAACCTCAGCTTTTTAATTCAAACGAGCCACTCTGACTAGTTCGAACTAAAAAGCGCAGTTAGTTTGAACTAAAAAGTTAGTTTGAACTAGAAAGCATGGTTAGTTCGAACTAACTGCTTAGTTTGAACTTTTTAAGTTCAAACTAAGGTGTCTACATCATGCTAGTTCAAACTAAAGTTCAAACTAAGAGCTAAGTTCAAACTAAGCTTTGTTTAGTTTGAACTAAGAAATTTCTTAGTTCGAACTAGGCAAAGCCTAGTGTAGACACCAGCTAAATTAGTCTTAGTCTGGACTAATTGGCTAGTGTAGACATAGCCTTTCTCTCTCTCTCTCTCTCTCTCTCTCTCTCTCTCTCTCTCTCTCTGTTCTTTGTCACTGTGTCACTTTGTCATCATCCTTCTAGCATTCATGTAAATCATCTTTGACATTTCTCTCTGCATTAATGTACACATCCAGGCTGTAGCCAAATCTTTCTACTTCTTCCATAATATTTTTGCTAGGATCCAACATAACCTTTCTGTCAACACAGCTGAAACTCTCGTATAGGTCCTTGATTAGTGAAACCTACTCCTCTCTGGTCTGGCCTGCGCCCACATCACACCACCCTCCTCCATTCAAAGGGCTGCTCCTAAAACCATTTCACTCACCAGTCATTTTGTATGTAATATCCCCTCTTCACTGGAAACCCCTTTTTTAATGTTCAGCCCTTCAAGGCATTCCACAGCATTTATCCTCTGTTTTTGTCTCTAACCAGCAATTCCTCCACTCAGCCAATGACGTTAGATTTGACTGCTCATTACTCTGCTCTTCCCAGTAACATCTTTGCACATTCTTACACCAAGCCCCCTATGTACAGTGCATGTTTCTGAACTGACCCATAAAGCCACTACCTTCTCTTCCACCAAATCCCTCCTCCACATGATCTGTTTCTTCTGTGCCACCTCCAAAAACTGGCCAGTTATTAATAGACAGGTAGAAAGAGAATTGGGTATATCTGATTATTTATTACACAGCATGACAGACAGTGGACCTGATAAACATGCAATGAAGTGGTGAGTTGGCCCAGTGTACAGAAAATTATGCATACTTTGTGTCCTCCTCAGCCACTCTTTGAGTGAGATTTTTCACCCAGCGATGCCCCTTTTTGTGATTCCATAGTCAATGAAGAATTTCTCACATACAGGGCTTGCATGAGACCATCACTGGCTGTCCTGTGCACTGTCTCATTCAAACCCTGGCATATAGGCATGTAGCACTTTGTGCAGTCTACGTACTCCATAATCTGGCACAGTCTGGGAGTTTGAAGCTGTTTTTGTTCTCCCTTCCTCAGCATTGCAAGAGATGCAGCAAAGAATCTCATCCTTTGTATTTTGGTTGTCTTCTTAGACCAGTTTCAAAAATGGGTGCCTAAGTTCATATTTAGGCACCTAAATAACTTGCCTGAATTTCAGAAGTGCCTAATGTGACCTTGAGAGTTTTTAGGCATCCATTTTTGAAAATATTGTCTTCAGGCTATAAACTCTTTAGACAGGAACTATGAATTCCTGTGAATATGTAGACTGCGCCTAGCATCTCATGGCTGTTATTTTAATACAAATAATAAATATTAAGAATCCAGTCTCTTTCACTGTTCTGAAAAGTTATTCTTGATTGAACTGCCTGGCATAAGTACTTTTTGAAATTATACTTGAGGTCTCCTTTCAACACTCCTGAGAGATACATATTTGAAAACATGTTTGAAAATGTGGGTCAGTTTGAATGCACTATGAACTATGCCAAAGAGGTTGAGAAAAGAGTTAGTGGAGCCATATTTGAGAAAAATTTCCAAAGCGTTTCAACATGACTCTCTCTTAGGGCTTTAGTGAAAAGGAAAAAAAAGCAAAGAAAAGAAAAGAATGTCAGTGCTAATATATTATTCTCCAAAGTGCTGTCTTCTGAGAAAGACTGTAGAGAAGTGAAACTAAAAGGGGAAAACCCATCATTACCAAGTATTTTTGGTAACTCAGCATTGCTGCTTAAGATTTATTTGACTTGATGTATCATTCTGAGGAGAGAGCAGCCCTTTGCAAATAATTGCTCCCCATATGGGTAGTTTCTATAATAAATGAAGTTTTTTTAGCAGACCCATGCATTTTTAATTCAGCAGAGGCTGAGTAGCCTCTTAGGGTGAAGCCATCATGGCAAAAGCCAAGAAGTGCAGACTATATACTGATTACTTGGCAAGATGGAGGAAAAAACCGCGTTCCAATGCATAAATGTGCATCTTGAGATTTGCTTTGACCTTGAGCTCCAATATGAACAACTCCATGTTTTTGGAGCTAAATATTAGTGAAGGCAAATATCCAGATCATTTCACATTCAGCCATGACTATGACTCAAAAATTAATACCTTCCAATGTCAAGTAGAAACATGTAGCTAGAGCATTTGCCTCAGAATAGCAATTTAAGTTCAAGAAAATGCTTTTATTATCAATCCAAAAATCCTTCTGATTTATGTACATTCCTCAGTGTCTCCTGACAGTCCTTAGACTAGATTTCTAGTTCTCACTGCTCATCACTCCTGCCCTGCCTGTGACTTTAATTTATTCTCTTCTTAGGATGTGCCATGCCAGTGTTGTTTCTAGCTGGTAGACTTACTTGAACACATTTGTTTAACTGTTTGCCTGCAGTTGACTTCTGCCCTATGGGTGATTGGAAATTGTAAACAATTGTAGACAGAGACATAGAAATCATGGATCAAAGCTGGACCCAAGATGAGGCAAGCAGAGCAAAGCTACAGTAAAGATATGTAAATTTTCATGCACCCCTCGAACAACTGATACCTCTTATGTCATCCTTTGGGGGCTTAAATTCAGTACTGGCCAGCTGAAAACACATGCATATTCTCCAGTCCTAATGACTGAAAATTCCTTTCTCCTACAGATTTATCGACGCAATCTTAAACCATTTTACTGAGTCCAGCAAGGTCGCCATTCTTCCCTCCATTTTATTTTTATGGATATTGTGGACAGAGCTTATTAGCACTTTGAATTCATCAAGTAGATGATTCTTTCCCCCTTATTAATTTATTATATAATAGATTCCAAGGCCAGAAAGGACCACTGTGGTAATCAAAGCTGACTTCCTTCATAACCCATTCCATAGAACTCCTAGAATAATTCCTGGAGCAGAATCTTCCAAAAAAAAATCCAATTAGTAATTCATAGACAAGGAACTCCAGGCACAGCTGGAATTTGAACGCAGGATCTCATAGTTACTAGACAGTACCTTTAGCCAATTAAGCTACATACCCTTTTGATTTAAAGGTATAGGACTAACTCAGGTTCCTGCAAGTATTTATCTGGGATTTGAATCTGGGACCATTCATACCCAAAGTGGGGCTCAAACCCCTAGATCAG
This sequence comes from Podocnemis expansa, assembly GCA_007922195.1. Taxonomy (NCBI): domain Eukaryota; kingdom Metazoa; phylum Chordata; order Testudines; family Podocnemididae; genus Podocnemis; species Podocnemis expansa. Next base: position 8,959,969 of record ML682008.1, read on the forward strand.
AAAGCTGGCAGTGTGAGAAACAACGTGCAGGGAACCTGCTAACAATCAAATGATTTTCAGCTAAAGTGGGAATTGCAGGAGGCGAGAGGGATTTCAAAATAACACACACCAAGCCTCATAGCAGATGGTTGTGTCAGTTTGGTACTCTTCATCATACTTACTCTTAAAAGTTTAAAAGAAAAGTTTAAAGAAGTAGCATTCATCCCAAAGTAGGGTTATCACATGAGGGAAAATGATTGCTCTCCTCCCCCCCCCCCCATTCAATTAATCCTGTCATAGAATCATTTGAAAAGAAAGAGATCATGTCAGGGGCATATCCAGCCCTTGTTTTGTGGCTGGGCCCCTGAAAGTGCAGGATGGGACTGGCCAAGGGCAGCTTCTGGTGATGTTAGGTGCTAAGCTCGGAGGGCCGGAGGGCCAAGTGGTATATGTATTCTTCGTGTTCACAATTAAATAGTGAATTGTATTTATTAGGGCAGCTGAGCTTAATATAATAATACTACAACTTTGCATTTATAGAGACACTTTCATCTGAAGCTTTCAGAGCATTTTATGCACATTTTCCTCAGGTGACAAGATATGTGGAACCATTTTTTACTATGATGGCTAAGGAGAGAGAGCTTCTAGTGGTTAGGGCAAAGTCTCATGAATCAGGCTCTTTTGTTCTATTTTAGACCAAACCACTTAACTCATGCACCTCACTTAATTTCTTTGTAGACAGCAGCAGTGCTTTACTTACCCCTCTCTTTACGTAACAGAATGTTGTTCGAATCAAGGAATATGACATGCATATTTAACCTTATATGGATTTTAACACGTTGATTTGAGGCAAGAAGTTCATTTTATTTTGTATTTGTATTTGAATTTTGAACTAAAATTTTGAGGACATGTATTATTCAGCATGTCCAGGCTACAACTGTGCATGCACTATATGACTGTTTTCTACAACAGCAGGTTTGGCAGCAGAGGTTAAACAATGATAAACATGTCAAATAAGGCACCACTGCAAACAGTAGTGGGAAACTGTGCTGCATTTTCTTTAATTCTGTCTAAAATGGCATGTTTATTCCTGGAGCTACCCATAAGTATCCACAGCTCCAAGTCTCTGAAGAAAAGTCAAGGGGGATGGAATTAAAAAGGTGTCACAATATCCATAGAATCACAGAAGCGCTTAATATTGTCCAAAATGCCAGATGCATTGGGGAAAAGGAGTAAAGAGAACCTTCCTGGCATATTACTGTAACAATTGGTTTTTTTGGAGCGTGCAAGCACAGATAAAAGTTTTACTTTGCTGCAGCACGCTGTCAGGGAGATATGCTCATATTAAATGGGAGCCATACAGATTATTTTCTCCAAGCAAAATTTTTACCTATAACATTTAGTGCTTTGAAGACTTTCCCTCTCTCTCTCTCCTTCAGTGTAAAGCATCATGTTACACCTTTGATCTGTACATGCTCATCCCATTGATAACAACAGAAGTTAAATATGTGGCTCAGGAGCAACAGCTGACTAAAGGAAATTAAAACTGTTTGCCATGCAGCAGTAATTGCTGCACTAACACTTTTTCCATGTCAGAAGTTAAATAGCAGCCAATTTCCTGAAATTAAGATGTTTGATTGTTTTCTCATTTGAACAAAAATCAATGAGAATTAGAAGAAAATATAAAATTTAAAATAACAAAAAATCAGTTAATGTTGTGGTCACTTAGATGTGTGCTACAGAGTTCACCTTCATATTTCACTCTGTTTCCCAGCTTAAACACAGGCTGAAATATTATGTAAGTTCTCCCGATCCTCCCCCAGTTACCTTTCTTCACTGAATACTTACTCATTGTTGTCAAATTCCCAAGGGGTAGCCGTTAGTCTAGTCCAGGAAGACAAGCAAGAAGTCTGGTGGCACTTTTAAAGACTAACAAATGTATTTATCACATGAGCTTTCATGGGAGAAAAACCCTCTTCATCGGATGCTTGAAGATGGAAAACTTGCAGAATGGGAGCGAAATAAATGCAGGGAAGTGTAAATAATCCGATCAGGTCAGACTGTAGCAGCAAATCAAAGCAGTTGTTAGGATTCAAATAGTGGAATCCCAGGCAATTGTCATAAATATACAGTGTAAGAAACCATTTGCCCCTAGTCCCCTGCATTAAGATATCAATCAAGTAGTGATGAGTAAAGTTTTCAGGGATGTATGTGGCATAATGTTCCTTATGGCATTAACTATTTACCATTGAAATTCGATTGTACTTTCCTCTAATGAAAATGTTATAGTGAAATGTTTCTTTCCTGTGATTAGGATTTATACATGAATCCTGCCATTGGTCCAGTAATCTGAGGCTGCTGATAGAACACAGAAATGCCAGTAGAAAGAATATATACAGCTAGTGACAAACTCTTATTAAAAGTGAAAAGAGGACAGCTATAGTTCCAGAATTTACAGGCAGACCAAATATTCCTGTTCTATTAATCTCTTATGTTGGTTTTTCTTCTGATTATGAGCAGTAACATACTTCTCAGCTATTTAAAATCCCTCATCTGTAAGTGTGTGCTGTAATCTTATGGTATAAAATAGCTTGAACAAATTTGGAAAAGCAGAAAAAGACTAAGTCCACAACAACTTCCGAATCCACTCTAACCATGTGTATGGTTCATGTGTTCATGTAATGCATTATTACTTTTAATAAAATAAGGAAATCAAATTTTTTTCCACATACAAGTTTATGAGTATCTTTTACTGAGATTGGGTGATTACACTTAATTCAGGCACTTTAATTTTTATACAAATCCCCTCCTTTATTTCTTATAAATTATCACTACACACACTCACTTTGGGTTTGAGTTAGAGTATCAGCAATGGGGAAGATTTGCCAGACAGCATTATCCTGATGGATAAAATGTCACCTTGAAGTTTCCATTAATGGCGAATAACATTAAGATTTCCTAAATGTGATGCTTTTATAGCACACATAAAAGTCAGTTTTTAATAAGTTTGTTCATTTAGTACATTCACCTTAGTGCCAGTTCTTCCATCTGCAGGCAATCAGAATTCACAAGCCAATGTTTTGTCCATCTAAGGACATCATAAATGAGCCACTAACAACTAGCGCTAGTTGGAAATCCTGAAATGTTTAACATTTTAATGAAAAAATTAAAAGAAATTTTCCACAGAATTTTAACCCATTCCCATTTTTTCAAAAAAAAATCCAATTATTTTTCAAACCAAAGTTTTTCTAGGACTTTTTTTTGCATGATATAATCTTCTCTGTTAAGGATTTCACATCCATTATATTTCAAAGAAAATTTTACCAATAACTTTGTTTTAATTATTATTATTTTTTTAAATCATTCTTAGAATTCCCTTTGTTTGTGATGCAGCTGTCATCTAGTGGATTCAGCATGAGGGTAGGCGTTCAGATATCTCAGATTTACTTTCTGATTTCCTACTGAGTGTTGTTTGGCAAGTAACTTAGCCTATTTGTTCATCAGTCACTCCTTCTATAACAATGGGATAATAATGCTTCCCCACCTTTGTAAAGTACTTGGAGATGATTCACGAAACTACTGTAGTATTACTTGCGTATATCAAATAATTCCCTAAAATATAGTTAAGATGACAGAGCTACAGTGAAATAGCTACTTTGTATCATGTGATTTTTCCCCCCACATCCTTTGCCACTCTAATAGACAATATAGGAAAGTTCTTATGTTTTACAGATATAAAATAGAATTAACCCCTCTGGAATCAGAGAGAATAAATATTAAATGGAGAGGTCAATTTAAGAGGCACGTATTAAATCGTTCCTGTGTTGTGCATCTTTTCAGAAAGAGTTATTCGTTATTACAAAACGTTGTTCTTGCTTATAGAAACTGACAGTATAACCAAAAGCATTTTCAAATAGGATTATGAGAATATCAACACTCTGGTGTCTGGATGAAAAGTGATTTTGATTGCCGAATTGTAACGTAGCTCCCAAAGGATTTAGTTTAATAGGAAGTGTCAGTTTTTACCAGTAATGACAGTATTAAAGATGCAGCAATCCCTTTGTCTTGAAAATTTCACCCTACGAAAAGTTACACAAAAGGATTTTTCACCTGCAAAAGCCAATCGAGAAATAGAAAGCAATTATAAATGGTAATTTACCTATATAATGAAGAATATGTAAATACTGAAACAATAGATCACGCATTAAGATCTCCTTCTGATGTGGATAAAAGGTTGATGGGAATATGCAACATTAGGCTGAGAGCCTTTTGAACAAGCCTGGAAAGAGTACTGGGGTATGATTATACTCCTGTTGCACTCATTGGAAAATCTCTCCTTGACTTTAAACGGGAACAGAGGTTGAGCTCTTGATGTAAAATATAATTGTGAGTATTAATTTCTTACTATATGTTTATTCATTACTCAGCACAGTGTGAACCAGGTGCTCTGGCAATATAAATATTATTATTATTATTACTATTTTATTTCCATTGTAATGTCTATGAATCTCAGCCAGGGCTCCATTGTGCAAGGCACTATAAAACACAGGGCTGTCAATGATCCCTGCCCCAAAGAGCTTACTATCTAAATAGACAAGAGAGACACAGGGGAGGGGAAGGGGTGGAACACACCAGCAGAGGACAGCAGACTTCATGTAGGTGCCACAATTTCTTGTGTGGAGAGAGGGGTTAGGAGGGGCATCAGATAAATGGAAACAAAAAGGCAGGGAAGACGAGATGAGGGAGCAAGGCATGGGAGAAGAGGGGAAAGTGTGGAATGAAGTTTAGGTGATGCATCAGTGAGGGAGAGGGAGCCATACTAGTGTGCCCAGTTCTGGATTCAATGGGATGCTGGTTCTTTCCCCACCGGATAAAATATTGTCAGGTTCCTGGCTCCAATGAAATCAGTGAAAGTTGTGCTGTCTCACTGAGATCAGGATTCCACCCCATATATTTTTAGTTTTGAAGTAATGTCTAATTGTCCGTACACATATCTCAAACGCATGTCTCTTTCACAAGTAGACGGCCCAGTAAAAACTGTTAGTTCATCCACCTTGTCTCTCTTACACATACCTTGCAGACTTCAATTCAAAATAACAAAAGTGGACCTAATGGCTTTCAGCAAAACAAACAGGGAGTTCCTTGGCACTTAAAGACTAACACATTTATTTATCGCTTGAGCTTTCATGGGAAAAAAATTCCACTTTTGAGATTCTTTGAAGCTTTCAGTTAATCTCCTTTTAAACGACAAGCATGGATATTTAAACGACAAGCATAAAGCTGGATATTCATCCTTTAAACGACAAGCATAAAGCTGGATATTCATCTCTGCCAGTTTTGTTTTTCAGAGCCCTGCCAGCAAATAGCAAATTTAAATTTGGCTTAGAATTCCCTACTGTTTGAAAATCCTCCAGTGTAAGTGTATAGCTAGATCCTTCACAGCCCCTTGGACTCTGGCACACCACAACTGCTGGAATGTCCCTTCTAAGTGACTTTTGCCAAATAGCTGCTCTCCTCTACAGTGGACAACTTCTATAGCAATGTTCAACAGCAATGGCCATCAGTGTAAAATCCTGAATCTTCAGTAAGAAGGCGTAATATTCACCCACTTGCACTAAAGGAGTAACATTTAACTGGTAGCAGTAATAGATTCCTCTACAGCACGTGGACCAACCAGCAGAGATGGATGTGACAGACTTAGTCAATGAATTACCCTTACTCTGTTACGGTGCCATCTACCAGGAAGCAAGGAAGCATAGGCCTATAGAGGCAGACCAGATTTTCTGCTTCCATCGGTCTGGTTGACTTCCTTTATCCTGGACAGATGAAAATCATCTCTACCTCTTTCTTCTTTATTGTTCTCTCTCTCTCAACTTCTGTCCAAAAGAAAAAAAAAAAGACTCAAGATGAATAAAAATAAGCTCTGCCTGAAGTCCACACATGAGCAGAAAGCATTCAGGTAGTTGCCTCCTCCATTGTCTTTGTTTCAGGGACTCTGCTGCTAGGCAGTTAAGACCATCTTTCCTGCAGTGGTACATCCATGTAAAAGAACCATTATAACCAACAGAACCAAGAGTTTGAGCCTGACTAGCCCCATTCCAGCATCCAGCACTTCCTCCATCTAGTATGCCAGAAAGATGGGAGACAGACTCCTGCCATCTTCTCAGGAAACTCCATAAATATCCTGTGGTTAGATTAATTTGGCAGAATTGTCACTTGTCAGATTGACTTTGGCATCTTCAGCCTTTGTTCTGGATCCTTCCCCTTGCTCAATACGTAAGAGTTCAGTTCAACTACAGTGTTTAAGGTACCTGTGATCCAGTCCTCCTGAGATAAACAACTGAGTATGCAAAGATCAGGGCAAGCTGCAAAAATGACAGCCAAACTCGTTAAACCCTGATGGATGGCACTTAACCAGACTCCCAATCAGCAACAGACCATGCTTTGATTCCCAATGCCACTTATGAAGAAGAACAACAAAGTATAAACAGCCCCCCTTTATTGCCTTTGAGCCCCTGCTTTTTAAGTAGCCACTTGATTTAATAAAGAGATAAGTTGTTCACAACTCCAAGCTCTTTACTCAAAAAGGCTTTTCCTGACCCCAAAGGGCCAGCCACATCAAACTGAACAATACAGGTTTGGATCTTACCCATAACACCACACTGCCAGCCAGTCCTTTAGTAACTAAAGCTAAAGCTTTATTATAAAAAGAAAAGAAGCAAAACATGAGAGATGTTAAATGTTAAAGTGAATCACCTACATACAAATGATTGAAGTCCCTTAAAGCAAGTGTTTGGAAGAATTTTTAATTAAGCAGCCTTGCTCAGTTCCTCTGGTAGGCATCCAGCACCTGGGTGGGCCTCAGTCCTTTGTTCAGCTTCAGAGGAATAGACTCACAGATGGCTGTTGGCTGAAGCCTGAAGACAAAATGGAGCTGGGCACAGCTGCTTTTATCACCTCTGGCCTTCCCCATGTTTCATGGGATTCTTTGGAATCCCAATGTAGTTGAGTCACGTAGCCAGACAGGGTGACTCACTGTGCAGGTTTCTTCCTATGCCATTGTACCTGTGGTTCCCTTAATGCACCATTAAGGAGACAATGACTGTAGGCATCCTGTCTGGGAGTTCCCCAGAATCACATAAGTTTAAATACAGATATAACAAACATATTTCTAACTTCTAATACAGATGTGATATCTACACATAAACAATGTAATCAGCCCTAGCAAACTATAACCTTTCTATTGGTACCCAACTTGGCATTTCTCATATGGACTATTGCAATTGTGAAATACTGGTATGAAATAATGTAACCTTCAGGTGGGCTAGAGTGCATTCAGCTGCCCCTCTCCAGTGCCTAACAGACATAAACCACAACCCCTATAGAGAAAGCAGCTTGAGACCCAAGATCCAGTCTGTAAAGGATTCAAAGCAAAGATTGCTCAGAACTCCTCCCATTCTACATTAAAATACTACTTAGAATAAACATAACAATGAACTTTATTAACTACTAACTTAATAGATCTTATCCTAAAAAAACAAAATGAATTTAAATAGAACAGTCCCCACAGAACCATTGTGGAAAAGAAACCCAAGAATACCAAAGTTTAGGTGGAGTAACCCTTATCTCAGCTGCAGTCTCTGTTCAAGTCCTTGAGTTGGAAGAAGCAGAAATCCTCCTTTGTTTGCAGGGAGCTTAAAAAGGAATCCAGCAGGCTTTTCTTTTTCTTCTGGAACCAGCACCATCTGGTCAGCTTACTGGTTAACCAGCCCTCAGTCCCATATGCATTCGCACAATCTCTGCTGCAGAAAGCACCACAGAAGGGAGAAAACATCTTGCTGTTCACTCCTGGCTCAGCTTTTTTTATGAACGCTGGGCACATGAGCACTTCTCACTGCATCTCTCTGTACCTCTGCTGCTCTCAGGCATCCCACCACACCAGCAGTAGTAAAACTTTGTGAAGCATGCTCAATGCAACCACTCACTCAGTTTCCAGAAACTTCTGGATTTAAGCAGGCAAATCTGCCCAGCAGTATAACCCAGCCTCAAGAGATTTCTAAAAGAGAGAGCTCCCTTTTAGGCATATGTGTTACAATAGTATCACAAATGCCCCCCTAAATCCAGACAGTGTCACGGTACCGATCGGACATGATAGCTTTGTCCCATCGCCCCATACTGTCCCACTGACTCCTACCACTGGTTATGGCACAGGGCACCTCTTACAGACCTTTTGAGCGAAGCAAGCTCTTCACTACAGCAGAACTTCCAACTTCTCTTCTCTTCTAAACATTGTGAAGAGCTTTATTCATCTTGGTGGAGTTCTGACACCAATACGCTTTTTCTGTTGACTTCCTGTCTCAGTTAGTAATAGAATCAGATATTTTCTATATTCACACAACTATCTTCACTCATAAGCCATCACTATTGTCATCCCAGCCCTCTGTGACCCGAAGATACTGGGGAGGGAGAGCACAGTCATTCCTTTTCCCTACTTCTACATGGCTATTCTCAAACCAACAGCTGTGCCTTCACTTATGCTCCTCTGCTGCCATGATCAAAGCATCCACACCTTCATGTCCCTAAATGTTGAAAGTTTCGGATGTATGTCTTAGTAATCGTATTGTTATAGCACCAATCACCATATTACTAAATCTCTAATTCTTCTTGCTATTCTCACTCACATCTTTCCTGTTTTCTTTTTCTCCTCAGAAAACAGTTTCTTCACATGGTCTACTTAATCAGTGCTTCTGCTTCAGAGGCCCCCTTATGAGCAACATCCATAAAGACAATTATCCAGCCATGCAATCTTCTCAATCATAAAGAGGCCTTAAGAAAGCATACCTGCTATAGTGTTCACTAACGTGCCATTGGATGCAGAAACTGGCTTCTTCTGGATGTACTTGTCAGTAGGCATGTTTTCTGCCTCATACCCCTGTACTTCTATGTTACCAAACCCGTTTTCACCTGCCTGGTAGGCTTACCATAGAATTAGGTTTCTTTCACTTTCATCTTGCTTCATAAGTTCTCTTTTTTTTGCTCTCAAATGCTTTTGCCTAGTGAACTGTATAAAGTTTTGCAGAGCCAGGAGCAGATTAACTCTTGTTTCTGAATGACTCTATGGCTGTGTTCACACACAGGCATTATTTCAATACAAGTTGTATCGAAACAACTTGTATCGAAATAATGCCTTATTTCAAAATAACTTAATTCGAATTAACAGTTTGTTAATTCGAATTAAGGAAAAAAGCTCAAAGCAAAATAGCAGTTTCAGGCAACAGTTATTTCGAAACAAGTCACTGTTGTTTCGAAACAGCATGTTCAGATGGCATTGTTTCAAAACAATCATTTCGAAACAACATTGTTTCGTCCCCACATGGGGTTTAAGTTGTTTCGAAACAACCATGTGTCATGTGAACAGAGTATTTCTTATTTTGAAACAACCTCTGTTGTTTCGAAATAAGAGTGCTGTGTGAAAACAGCCTATGTTTTCAACTTCTGACTTAAATTCAGCATGGCTTGTTGTTTTTCCTTGAGCAACTAAAAGATTCAATCTTCAGCTGTTTGCCCCTTCAGGCTGTGTGCACTTTGACCAGAAGGATACAGCCTACAGTTAGGTTCCCTCTCCTCTAGATACAACTGTTTAAATTAGATGTTTTATCTCCAGGTATACTTGAACTTCCATGTGAACTTGCTGTTTCCAGTCACTCTTGTTTTTTAATGTCTTAGGTACCTCCAAGCATAAAATCCTCTTTGGGGCATTTAAGCATAACAGAATTGCTTAGCTCTTACTGTGTTTATCTATTAATATATGGTAGGCTTTGGAGCATGTGGCTAAGAATGGCTCTCTTTCCTCTACTTGTCTATTAACACATTCAGCTGGAGAGCTGGTTGCCGCTGGGATTAAAGCAGCCTACCACTCAACAATGGAGAGATCTCAGGTTATTTTCTTGGTGTCCTTCTGTGTATGCTTAGCCAGTAGAGGGTCAATCTCAAAGCATTCTTGGAAGTATCATCTCAAAAATAAACAAAAAATAATTGTAATATTTATTAGCAACTATCAAACTAACCAATGAAAGCGAGTTTCCAAAAGGTGATCAGAGAGTGCAAGAGGCCATTTTTAATACATAAGATATTGTGTATTTTATAATGTATGTTGTTCAATAGTGTATATTTGAAATAATGCACATAAGTAACATTTGGACATTACCAAAGCCTCGCTTTTAAAAGACAGTGAATATTAGTCATGAACTCAAGTTTAGACAGTGTTCTTGGGAGTGGGAGTGTGCCATGAGGTGCAAATATATTGTGACTGCTTCATGCCTATTTCTTCATCGCCAGACATTTGTGAAAAATCTCACTGCACATTAAGATGGTTAGTAATAAGACTTTACATTAGATTGACAACATCTAATTCTCTATATATGAACAACTAGATCACAAAGTGTGGGATTTACTGGCTATGGCGAAAGTGATAAATTGTAAGTTGGTCACTGTGAACCTGTGCCTGAACCCTTTAGGTGTTATTTGCAAAATATGCAGAAAGGAAACAAAGACCAGAGAGAACGGCCAACTTTTCATGCAACTTTTTCATTCCTTTATCTAGAATTCTCTTGTTATTTGGAAAAATGAAGAGACCTGGATGTCTTATGCTATAATAATCAGTGTTTCAGTTTGCTCATTCTTAGTGCCATTTTTCTACTATTATATATTTACTGAGGTGTATGCATTGAGAGCCACAAAAAAGAAAAGAGATTAAAGATTAAAAAAGAAGCCCTCCTTCTGAGTAGTCCTGGCTTATTACTAAGATTGTGTCTTCCTTCATATTGCTACGTCAACTTACTGCAATGGATACACTGTAAGATGGGGAAATGGAAGACCCAATTATAAGGGAAAATGACCTTATCACTAAATTGTTTGTGGTCTTCCTGGTGTTCCAGCCAACTTCCTTTTCATCTTTTGCTGGTTTTCATAGAATCATAGAATCATAGGGTTGGAAGGGACCCCACGAGGTCATCTAGTCCAACCCCCGTTTTCTTTTCTTATACTGTGGAATGCAATGGAAAAGATGTCACATTTGTTGCTACTTTTTTCTGTACTCTGGAAGTTTGTTGATGGTGTGAAAGTGGACACTCTAGTCAAGTTATACTGGTCTGTACCAGTAGTTTCTCTGTTTTCTAACTTCCTCATAGATGGACATATATGTTGCATAACAAGTCAAGGTATGGTAGTGGAAAACCAAACAGAATGTAATGATAAGGAGAGGAAAGGTTAAAAGCTGCCATCTGAATAGGTTATTGATCTATATCTGAAAATGTCTTGTGTTTTATTAAAAGGACATTTCAGAGTTCTTTAGTGCTCATTGTGGGCCAGGGCCTCTTACTATTTTTATAAAATTTAACATTTACAGCAAATTGTTTTTTAATGAAATACATAAGGGATTTTATTATGCTGGTATGCATATAATCAGAATGCAATCTTATTGCATCTAATAATCTTGGGAGACACATGTTGGGAATAGATATCCTCACCACTCAGATTACTTCATCAGCATATTTCTAAATTACCTTTTTTCTCTATGTTTTGTTTATGGGTTTTTATTATTATTTGGAGAAGGAGAGAGAAAAAAATAGAGGGGCAGAAAAGAAAAAGATTTTTCCCCTGCACTTAGATTTTCTCCTTCACTGTTCTTCAGGCTGTTTAAGTACAGTTATTTGAGTTTTGAAAAAAGCAACTTATACCTTCTTCAGTCAATAATGAGTGGGGCTGTTGGTGTGAGGGGAGGTCCTTTTAAGTGAATTCTTCAGGTTCCTTTCTTCAAATATCTTACCTCATTAGATGTTCTTTGCTTGTTGCTGTCACTTTGAAGATTATGTGATCCCATGCTCCAAGCAGCCCCCCCCCCCATTCTCATGGCTGCATTTTCCTTTTCAAAGAGGCAGTAACATCGTAACAAGGGGTTAAAGTAAGCCAGAACACACTGGAACAGCATTCCAGGGCCCACTATTTTTAGGGGCCCCAGCATTCTGGGGCCCCTAAAAATAGAAAATGGAGCCAAAACAGTGTGTTCCAGGGCCCATATTTAAAAATAGTGGGCAATGGAATGCAGTATTCTGGCTCCGTTTTCTATTTTTAGGGGCCCGCCAAACACTGAGCCCCTAAAAATAGCAGGCCCCAGAACACCATTCTGGCACATTCCAGCAGGGCAGGGAGCTGCCTTGAGCTAGGAGATTTTAAATCTATCTCACTGAGGCTGCTCTCACTGAGCATGCTGAGAGCTTCTGAGCATGCTCAGAGCAGGCTCCGGGATGGAACCTGAGCCTGGGGCAAGGCAGTTCCCTACTGACCAGAAGACTGTCTTCTGGCCAAGTAGTGGATGCAGCAGGCGATGTCATGGCAGCCAGGCAAGGGAGCCCTGGGGGGGGGGTCAGGGACAGGCAACCCAGCAGGGAAAGGGTGCAGGGGAAGGTGTTGGCCCAGGGCAGTGGAGGAAGATGGCATTGGATGACGGGGGGTTGGGAAGGGTTGGGGGATCAGCGGCAAGATGGGGGGTTCAGGAGGGGGTTGGGGAAAGATTCAGGGGAAGAGCAGCAAGATGGGGTCTGGGGGCAGTAGATGGGGTTCAGGGTAGTAACTGGGGTGGTAGGTAAAGTCGTGGAGGCAGTAGCTGGGGTGGAGGGGTAGGCGTTTGGGGGGCAGTAGCTGGGGTGGGGGAAGGTGGCCTGAACCTACGTTAAGGGGGCCCAGACCTGCATGAGGGGGACCCGGAAATTTAGGAGGGTTTCAGGGCCAGCCAAATTATACCTTAACCCCTGATTGTAACAAATCCTCTGTTGCATGTAAGGAATTGGATAGTATATGGAGGAGACTTTTCCTGAACAATCATTACTCTTTCACATGGTCAGAGAGGGTGCCAAGGTCTGTACCTTTCGCGTCTCTTTTTGGTAGGTATTGATTTAAGCAACTTCCCTTTACGACTGCTTCAGCACCTGAGAAGGAGCGAAAGAACCACATCACAAATCTGTGAGGATCTGAATGAGTAGGAAGTAATAGTTGATGCACTGCTTATTTGGAGCAAAAATGAGTAGTACAGTGAAAAACTGTGTATTGTTCTTCAGAGAACTAGATAAAAGAACCTTAAGTTGATCAGGAACAAATGTGAGATGATTCTGAAAGAGACTAGCTGTGAAGGACATGAACTAAAGCAGAAACAAGTTCAACTGGACCCAAAGCAAGAGATGGCTACTGTACAAATGGAAAGATCTCAAAATAAGGAGACTTAATAATATTCATGGCCATGCTAACATAGCTAAGTGAACTCCTGCTTAATTTGTTTCAATGAGTGCTTTATTCGGAAAGCTTCTTGAGGCCAGTATAGAACAGTACTAAAATGACTGATGCACAGATGAGCAACACAAAATGATCCAGTCTTAGAACCACTTGGGAGTGTACGGTCAACAGAAAAAATGTAGGTACCTCCAAGCATGAAATACTATGTGGAATATCAAGATGAAATTTCATTAACTTAGCTGTTTCTTTGAGCAATTCCATTAAAATCTAGAAAAAGTTATAAATAGAAGAGAGCATTCTTCTGAGTGTTTAATCGAGCATCATTAATTTCGAGGCTCCTACTCCCAGTCATGCTGGTAGTAATATTTCCATTTATATAGCACTTTTCATCTTCAAGAATCCCAAATCACTTTTCATACTATAGAGTATATGAAGGAATCACTTCATTTACCATCAAAGTGCAGGTGTGCAACCACGTCATGTGGAACATGGCAGCACACAATGTTGCACAGTTCTTTGGACAGCAGGTGAATAAGAAAGTTTTCTTTGAAACAAACATGCATCTCATCCAGTCCAATCCTACTGAAACTCCAATGGATGTTTTAGACAAGCAGAATGTGGACAAACCCCAGCTGGGATAATTTAGTGGGAGTAGTCCTGCTTTTAGCAGGAGGTTGGACTAGATGACTTCATGAGGGTCCGTCCCACCCTATAATTCTATGTTTCTGTAAATGCTACATTTAGGCCACATAGTTCTTGTCCAACTTCCTCAAAAAGTGGTAAGAAGCAGCAAAGGATATCTAAAATTAGAGATTCCAGGCAGACAGCAGCCAAAGAAGTCATTGAAAAAATTGCCTTCTCTCTCTCCTGGTCACCTGTTCCCAGCTTATACCAGAGAAGACTCATAATACCCTTGAGGGCAGAATTTAAGACATGCTGTATTCCTGCCTTTAAGCACACTGAGAAATTTGTACTAAAGATGATGCTTACTAGACAACACACCAAATCTTCTCCGAATTCATTAGAAGACCAACTCCATTAGCAATAAACATTGAGAGTCATTGCAGTGGTTGCTAACTCTATTCCTGCAGCTGCGATTTTCATCAACTGCTTCTCTGGTAACTTAAGACAGGTTCATCACGCATGGGTAGTGGGATTTTCAAAGGCACCTGCGGACTAGATTCATAGAAAGGCCTTGAGTGGTGGCTGCACTACAGAGCTTACAGCACCATATCTGTACCGATAGAAACACCTAGTTTGTCAGTCCCTCCAAGACTTAAGTGTGAGCTAGGCACTGATAATCAGGACTTACATGACTGTAGACATGCCCACGGACAGAAACTTAGCCACCTAGCAACTTTAGGCCCCAACAAGTGTAGAGGATGTTAAACAGGGCTTTTGTGAATGCCAGTGGCATCTAAATGTTGGACTTAAAAATCTGAAATGGCAGTCAAGCACCAGCAATCCTCTTGTGAATCTGTCACTGAGTGACTTGGGAGCATGGATCTCATTGAAAATCAATGGGAGTGATGCACCAAGGTCACTTAAGTATTATCATATATAAACTATAGATATAGTTTAAACTCCATCTATTAAGCAAGAATTTTAGAGCTAAGTTTTTAACTGTATGCATATGCTTCCTTAAAAATATCTTTTTTTTTTAATTTCAATACTAACGATAATGTAATCTAAACAGCTCTAGAGTAACCGTTCTTCCAGCAATATGCATATTTCCTTGGCATTTCACTCAGCTGTGCATTTGAGCTCTCAACACAGTTAGTGGGTACAAGTTAACATTATGCCCTCATCATGTCACAATGCTTTCTAAATGAGAATCGGTAATATTGACCGGCAGTCTTCAAATGAACATCAACATCTTTTAGCTTTCCTTGAGAGATTTTTAAATATACATAATAACTGGAGGTGCTCCAAGAAGGCCAATTCATCCTTTGTGTGAGCTCTCAGATTTTTCCATGCTGAGATGCTTTTAACTCTGGAAAGTAACATACACTTCTCCATGTAATGGTTGTCCTACAGATACTGATATGATAGAAGGTAGTTCACTTAAACCATCAAATACAAACCAGGCTTTTATATAAAAAGTAGACTGCATATAAAAGAGCTTGTTTTGACCAGCCGTTGTTGGCCGGTGAATGCAAACTGGTTGCAATTCACTTGCAGGGCTCATCAAAGAATGAGTTCTCAAGTTAAACCATTTTTGATAAGCAAAAAAGCTTTGATGTGAATGCAGATTTCCTTTTGCTCTAGGTTCACCTGTTTTCTGTAATACACAGCAAACGCTGGCACTGTGGATAACAGTGGGTTTTCAACTGACTTCAGTGAGAGCAGGATCAGCCATTGTTACTGTCGCTGATGAATAAGCATAATTATTTCTGCTCACAACTATAATGTCAATTACAGGAAAGTAATCAGCATTAGTGAAAGGCAATTGCCACTTCCATTGACGGGATGCTGGCAGTTTACTATTGGTGACACTTTACAACGACATGGCCTGGGTGCTATCTAAATATTTATATCTAACTAAATGATATCCATTGACTACAAAGTGGGGGGGAAACATATCTAATAAAAGTTAGCAATTGCACTTTAAAAATTCAGATCATGACAGAGACAGTGGTGCTACATCTTTAAATGTCTGGAGAAACATATTTCATCTTTAATTCCCCATTTTCCTATTCAGAGCAAGTGCCGCCCAGGACTGGTTTTCGAGTGGACTCCTCTGGCAAGTATTCTTCAGACTTCATTGTTCTGTAAAATAACTGTCCTCCATTATATGTTTAAATAACTGTTCTTCCTCTCATCATTTCTCTCAGATACAGCCAATCATGCGTATGCAGTCATCATTCCATATAGTACAATTTTTTTTTTAATTTTCGTATTTAACTAGTGTGGGTTGAAAAGTGATAAGCACTAAAGCTGTCCCTAATGGGGAGTCTCATTTGGAGCAAAGTGTTCCTTTATCCTCAGCCAGCGTATGTGTTCGTGTAACAGTGTTTTATATGCTCTGTGGTGGCGTTATTCATTTAACCAATGCCAGGAACATTCAAAAAATAGTTCAGTCTACCTGATGATAGAAGATTATTTAGATATTTTTAATCCCTCTGTACCATGTAATGAATCCAAGGTTCACACAATAAAGCCCAGAAAGGAGCTGGTGTGCACACCACAGTTTTATTTCATCCATACACATTTTCTGTCTGTCTATAAAAGAAACAACCAAACAAAAATGTCTTTTTTCAAAATAAGAACTTTGTGGATGTTTCAGTGTTTTTGAAATGTCAGGCATACATCAAAGTGGAAAGAATTCATTCCATTTCCTGAAATCTCATGTTGCTAAATAATAGCAACAAGTGCTGCTATGCCATTGAGGGTTGTTTTGACTTTCCCATTGAAGTCTACTCTAAGGCCCATATCCTGCAGACACATAAATCCCTGGTCTTGTGTGCCTAAATGTTTACAGAAACAGAGCTTTATGTTATTGTTGGATACCCGCTGATGCTTATAGATTGACTACAAAATTCCTGATCAAATGAAACATAGAATAAATCTCCATTAGGGTACAGATTTAATTTTTAACTTTTCTTGTTTTCTGTATTGCAGCCTTCATTTACTAGCTCTTCCTTTGCATACATGCGTAAAAATGTTCACATTAAAAAAAAACTCATGTTCAAAATTAATAGGTTCATAATTGCTCTTAAAACTTTTCCGGAGCATTTGAAACTCTGATATGAACATACTGTTTTCACATTATTTGCAATTCATCATAGTATTTTGCAAATTCCTGATTTATCTCATAGTTCTTAGTTTTTTTTAATTCCCCCCCACACACACACACACATACACACTACTAGTCACCTTGAGCAAGAAAGTCCAAACAAATCTTTATTTGTAGCAGGAAAATTCAATAAGCACAGCAACAGTGCCCAGTTTTTCTAATACAGCTGTGAATTCTTGTTTTAATGAAAATGTAGAAGAGATTCAAGAAGAAATATTTCATTACAGCATCATCCTCTGTGCCAACTTAATCCATAAAAATGTTATTTTTTGCATTTGTGAGGCTTGAAATCATTCATAAACTGAATCTTTCATTTCAATGTATGAGATCTCGCTGTTGTTCATTAACAAATAATTTTCATATTATAAACCAAATTTCCTTTCATTAGGACTCAACATTTGGCTTTCTCCAGTGTTCTGTAGCGCCTTTACTGTCTCGTAATGAGATCATTGTCTGTCTCTTGGAGTTCACAGAACAATGGGGTTCATGGGGTTCCCAGATAGTTTTATATGTTAGTGCTTGGGTCTGTGTTGTCTCTTCCTGGCCAAATGCTCCCTGAGAAAAAAATCCCACTTTAAATAAAAAAGGAAGAATGATTCCAACCAATCCTCTTAATCTTCAGTATAATCAACTGTTAGCTGCCAAGAGCAAAGTAAGGGGATATAAGGCACGTTCTGATTCCCCTATGCAGACTGCCTATATCACTGCCTTGTGGACAGGAGAAGAGCAACCACCAACGAACTATCACTCAGAATGCCATGTAAGTGAGTTGAGAGTGAGTACTTTACCACCACCTAAACTACACGGAGTGGAGCTGATTAGGTGGGGAAAGTAAGCTGTACCAGGAAAGGAGCTGCCACTGCTCCAATGGAGTAAGAAAGCAAAGCCCAAATTGTTATTCTGTAACAATTCAGTCCTGCTTTGCTCCTTAAAGGTGTGACACTATCTACTACCCATTACTTGAGGTGGACTGCAAAGTGCCAATCTAGCGAAACAAAGTTCGATAATCATCGAATACTTACTACCAGGAGAGAATCATCTTAGGGCATGAATGTTGTTCTGCTCTCAGTAAGGCCATTTTTGCTTTGTGGATTTGATCCATGGCAAAATTCCACGATCTTCACCAGGAAAAAAAAGGCATAATTTGGCATATACAGCAATCCTTGCCAGAGTAAAAGATACTCAAGGCCTGAATCTTACAGGGCCAGAGACTGAGCATAATACCTTTTTAAAGGATCTCATTTGCCCCATATCCTTCTTCCTTCTGTCCCTCATTTACTTTTAGAAGTGTTGTACTACTTGATAGGAAAATGGAATATCTAGTAGTATTTCCCTGGATGGAGCAAAATTCCACTTTTAAAGAAAATTTGCCAGTGATTCAGGAACACTGCTGGCACTACACTGATGGCTAAATACTAGTAGCTGACGTCTAATGTAATGCCTTTTGCCAAGGCTGATTGGCATACAAAATCACTAATTAGTCAGAGAGCTTCCAAAATGACACATTAGGGTGATCTGAGGAGTTGCAAGATCCCTGCATAAAATATTTTTGGCCTAGACCTAAAGGCCTGGACCTAAACTAATTAACTCTGTGTGGCCAGAGAGTGGGCTTTAGAAAAGAAAAATACCATGTATTTTTGTACAGATGCCCATCCTGGTATCTGACTCCCAAAATAATACCTTTTTCATCATCATAAAAATAGGCAGCATAAAAATTTCAAGTGTTGGTATTCAGTGATTTAAAAAAAATTGCCAGCAATATAATTTTATTAATTTTACTTGTTTGTTTGTTGGTTATGAGGTTTGTCTCAGTGTTTTTGCCAGAAACTTATTACTCACAAGCTGACACTCATCTTCTCCATATCTACATTCAGAAGCACATACTGCATTTAAATCAACATGAAATGCTCCCTTGATGGACTGTTCCTACCAGTGCCATTCATCATTAAAGCTGAAATTTCAAAACTGGTCCCTGGTTTCTAGTTATTACAGGGCCTGCAGGACACTTCTGTAGTTAACCTATGTGCAGGACCTGGATAGGCAAAAATATTGTTAGATTAAAATTCTTCTACCTGTGTCAACTTGTAGAATAACTTGCTCATTAATTTAACATTTTTTTGTGCAAGTGGGCATTTGTCAGAGAAATTTAAGTGAGTTAACATACAGGGTATTTTGAAGCTTTTATGGTTATGTAGGTTAAGTAGCACCACAAGGCTAAGGGCTGGATGCACAAATGAAGTTAATTGCCTACTAGTTTCAGGACTGCTGCAATGCCCAAAACTTCCACTGAAACGTGGAGGTGCCCAAATTCACTGGACACCTAAAATTTCAAGGTAAAATTTCCCTCACCTATGGTTTTGCCTCTGATCATGCATCTTGCTAGCTCTCTAGGTGTTTGTATGTGTATCTCCTGCCAAAATCCCAGAGTGATTGATAAACTAGCCACCTAAGTCATGTCCAGGGTCTGACCCAGCAGATGTGCCCAGAACCTGCCTACGAAAATCATGTCCCATTCACAATCAAGCTGGAGGAAGAGATTGTGGTGCCCACTTATAACTTTTAGTCCGCTGGTTAGAACACTCACCTGGGATGGGAGACACAATCCCCCTCCTTCCCCATGGAGAGAGGAAGTGTTTAAATAAATGGGTCCCTTATCTCTTGGGCGAGTACTCTAACCATTATGCCATGGACTACTTTAATGTGGAGGTTGGCTCACTCAGTCTTTCCTGTTGAAGCTGTTCTATTGTAGAAATTCAAGACTGATTGGAGCAGAGGACTGGTCTCCCACATGGGTGCCGTAGCCATTGGACTATCGAGCCAGTCACATGCATTCACTTTCTCTGTTTCTGCCCCGGTCCCTCTTTATGGAACAGCTTCAATGGAACAGATTGATAGCACTCTGCATTGGAATATCCCATAGTTCAATGGGCAGACCACTTTCCTGAGAATTCAGTGGTCTCCTCTTAATATCCTTTCTCATCCCCAGCATTGATAGAGGAATTAAACCTGCATCTTTCACATTCCAGGTAAAGGCACTAACCTCATGCTACAAGGTGTAAGATAGGCACCACTGTTTTCTGCTTTTCTTGATAAAAATGGCATAAGCAACTAGCTCTAGAACAGGGTTCACAGCTGAGATTGACAGGTGCTTCCCCACAGCTTGAACTTTGCTGCCTATATGTGAGCTGCATGGTGCTTAGCACCTACCCCTCTTTTTGGCATCTTCCAGTGGCTAGCTTAGGTTAACACCCTGCCTAGTGTACTGACTTTTGTGAACTGGAAACTAAGGCACCTATCACTCCCCATTCGTTAAATGGTGGGCCAAGGTGCTGAACCTGGGCTTTGTGCTTTTCTGGCCTCCTAAAAGTGAGGCGTTGTGATGCTGAGTATCACAACTAACTTCTTTTTTACATCCAGCCCTCAGTGTGTACATTGTCTTTTAATGCAAGGATTAGTGACTGCTGCATATCTGAATGTAGTGAAGGATTTGGAAAAAGTTTGTGGTGCTTTATGAGATCTTACACGCACCTTACTATATTTGAATAGACAGCAGCGCTGCAGATCTAGCACCTCCCAGCACCATCCATTTTATATCTTTTTGTTTAAGAACTTTGTTACTTTCATATAAATCATTTACATGATTGACCAGCAATGCTCCTCTGCAATTGCTGCTGCCTGTGCTGTCTAGGCCTGTCTTCTTAAATTCTCATCCTGCCATTACAGGAGATTCACACAAATGCAGGGATCCTTGGTTATTTCTAAAATACAGGGCTCAGTTAAGTCAACTTAATAAGGTCTACTTAAAGTCGACTTTATTAAGTCGACTTAGTGAGTCACCGTTTGTTTTATAAAGTTGACTTAAAAGACTCTGCTGCCCTCAGTCGACTTTATTAAGTCAACTTCAATAGGCACGGTGCATTGAGTCTACTTAATAAAGTTGACTTAACCCTTAAAGTCGACTTTAAGGGCAAGTACGTAAGTCAACTTAATGAACTCCAAATGTGGCCAGGGAGTTGCTTAAGTCAAGTTAAGCCTCCTTAAGTTGACCTAAGCCCCTAATGAGGTGCACCTCAGAGCATAGGACTGGCATGTTAGGCCCTGATACAAAGTACACTGAAGTAAATAAGAAAATTCTCATTGATGTCAAGAGATTTTTTTTATCACACCCAATGCAGCTAGCCTTAATACTAGTGACTGGGCTACATGTAATGTCAATGCACCTTCTTCTTTTGCACAAATTCTTCATTTTAAAATTCCTTGGGATATAGTCTGTCACTGTCACATGCTAAGGCCCCTAAACACCACTCCAGCAAGTGTAAAGAGGTCACTAATACACCACAGTGGGTTGTGGAGTATTATCCCTGCACAGGCATAGTACAGAGCCACCATGTATAGCTTTATGCTCCTTCTAACTCCACCCCACAAGTCCCAGGAAAGAGGGTCTTTGAGTGGTGGGACAAGAGGTGGAAAGCCCATAGCATGTTGTGCTATAAAGATGCTAGATTGTACTGCTGTCCATAGAGAGAGGATAGTCCAGGACAGAGTGCTATAGTAGTAAGGAGCCCCCAGATCTACCACCTTTGATCACTCATCTTCTAGATGGCATCTCCTGAGTATACAATACAGATACAATAGAGAAAGTGCTAACTTTTTGGTGAATGAAATTGTGATACAGACAACCTAACCAATCTGATAAAAATAAAGATCCTTGGTAGCTTTAATTTTGGGGTAGATGGCATGATGGCGTTGAAAACTGTGAAAAACATTATCTCAAGTTATGTATTATAGTGATATCTGTAAAAGAGACCACTTTAATTATTCACTTACCCATCTTAGGAGGCATTCCCAAAGTATGCCCAAATGTATTGAGCAAAATACTGCTCTGAGACTATTAGAAGCCCATGTCTGTTACACAGCCTGTTCTTATCAGTCTGTTGAGTGCTCCCTGTATTTCCTTTAAAAATTAATTTCCTCTCTCTTTTTGTGATGTGTGCATTAAAGCCCAAAATTATGACTATTACTTTTTATATAATAGGAGCTTTTCAATGAACTAAACGTATTTCCAGGAATTTCATTTTAAAGATTCACAGTGCTCCTGAGGTGAAAGAGTGTATGACCAGTTTCACTACAGAATATATTTTTACACTGAGGTTACAGTGATCTTAAAAACAGGAATTTCATTGATTTATAAAGTTACTAAAACTTTAATCTAGTGAAAGAGTGTTCAAGTTAATGTTATATTATCTGTCCATTTTAAACCCATCGTTTTAGGAGCTTCAAATGCTAGCTATCACAAAAATTCTTTATTGAATGTATTAGCTAAGAGTGAAATATTGTAAAGTTACACTATACAAGATGGCATACTATTTATACCTGTGTAAACTAAAATGGGCTTTTCCTTAATGGTTATTTAGTTCCACTGACTTCTAATTAGAGCTGATCATATTTCAAATACCTCCCTCTCCCATTTCAAATTAATATTTTAAGACTTTGAAGAAATATATTAAAGTTACTAATTAAATATTGTTGCTGATGGAGGAGAAAACATATAATCCAAAGACAATCATGGGAAGAAAGCAGTACATTATGCTATGTATCATGGCCAGAATTTGCCTCGTACTGTTTATCTGTAATTACCTTCTAGTATGGCTAAAGTGTACATTATTGCACACCAGCGTGTTTAGTGATATCTTCATATTCAAGTATCTGTGTCTGTTAGTCTGTGTACAGCACACTGTTTTCAATATAATTTTCACCACTTCTAACAGAACCATCATTAATTGTTTCCAATTAACTAACCACCGGGATTCTCAGTTTTTCAAAGAAAAATGAAAATTCATTACTCAGTGTGATCTCTTTTTAAACCAGGTTCAGATTACAAGGAACTGGATGTTCACCTTCGGAGGATGGAGTCTGGGTTTGGCTTCAGAATCCTTGGAGGTGATGAACCAGGACAGCCTGTGAGTTTTGTTTTTTTTTCATGCTTTTCTATTTTATACCTTCAGTATCTTTGTAAATGTCAGAAAAATATCACTTCATACAATGGTCATAAAGGAACAGAACTTTAGAAGTCCAAGTAAAAAGAATTTTTTCCTGTTCATTCATTGAAAAAGACAGGTCTCTCAAACTGTCAGCATCTCCATTTAAAATATGTCATTGAAAATCATTTTGTATTAAGCTAGGAAGAGTGCACTCTGCAACATTTTTTGAGAACTGAATGCTATTTTGCCTCTTACTTACAAGAAATAGTTGCTCTCCTGAAAGATGAAATACTGAAGTCAACCAGTAGATTTTCGTTCAAATGTTATATGGGTATGCATGAATACTATGCTGTGCTAAGTAATGGAAATGTAAACACAGGCTGTACCTATAGGGAATGTGTGGTATTAGAGCGTACTGTTAGTGAACTCTTTCATCTCTGGGAACATGCATACCACATTTACTGAAATTTCTGCACCTGTCAGTGAAATCTGGCCTCCACTGAGGCTAATGGGAGTTTCATCATGGACTTAATTAAGTCATGACTTCATCCATATTTAAATAATGATTTGTGATCTTCAGTAACTTAGCCAGAGGTTATGGATACAGCAGAGCATGGGTGAGGTTCTGTGGCCTGTGATGTGCAGGACGGCAAACTGAATGATAACAGTGGTCCTTTCTCCCTTTAAAGTCTATAAAACTCAACCCACTGTGTAATTAAGTGTATTAATTACCTACTAGAAAATGTCACAGCAGGTCATATACTGAAAAAACAATGAAAGTGTATTAAAATGTGTGTCATGTACATAGCGTTGCTGTCTACATGATAAATTGCCTTGATTTTATTTCTTTGACCATTTCATTTGCTCCCTGTGCACTAATCCACTTCCACGTGGATTTTTTCTAAATTCAAAATTTCTGAGAAGCTTCAGATAGATGCCTTTTATAAATAAAAACAATTAAAAATACAAACCTTGTACAGAATAGCTCCCTTTTTTCTATCCCAATACAGAATTTCCCTCCAAAAGTCACCTGGTCTAAGGCCCTGGCCATCTCATTCTGCACTAGTGACAGGTTTAAGAACCAACAACTTGTGATGCTTTAGGAGATTTATGCCACTAGGAAGGAGAGATCTTCACCTTTCCAAAGATGCATCTAGCATGGGCTTGTAGCCTTCCAAGGCCTCAAAACCTTAAATAATTATTAAACTTCTTGGCTTTAGAGGTGAAGGAATCAAAGAATTGTAGGACTGGAAGGGACCTCAAAAGATTTTCTACTCCAGTCCCTGGCACTTAACACTTTTAAAATTCACCAAACTATTATAATACTTTTTTTTGGTAAAATATGTGGCATATATTCAATATATGATTCAGGGGGCATATGATTTATTTTTAATGGCACTTATTTGGAGTGACTTACATGACTCAGTCATGGCTCTGCAACTCAGGACTGATGTAGCCGTCTCAAACCTATATTGATAAAACTGTATATCATCATCTACTATTTATTCTCTATTGCTTACATGCCACAGTGGTATCCTTCTTAGATTTAAATATTATATATCCAAAATAGAATGGTTGCCACTAAAATGTTAATACTTACTATCTGAGAAACCAGACTTATTTCCTATATTTCAAATAATGTATTGTCACATATACCACTGTAGGATAAGTATTGATAAAAAGGAAAAATGGCCAACTGGTTCATATCAATGGCCACCTAGCCTAGTGTCCTGTCTTCCAAAAGTAGCTGCTTCCAGATGCTTCAGAGGGAATGAAAAAAACAGGGCAGCTACTGAGTGAGCCATTACCTGTCATCCAGTTCCAGCGTCTGTAGTAAGAACCTTAAGCTATGACCACACATACATAGTTAAATCAATTTAAGTTAAATCGATCTAACTGAATCACTATAAAAGTCATTAAATCGATTTAAGTTAAATTGATTTAACTGGTCTCCACTAAAAGACCAAATTGAACTAGCTTGTCCATGGACAGAACTTGCTAGTTCAGTTTAGGAGAGTGGCACCATGAGAGGTGTGGCAAGATGGCCTCCTGGAAGGGCCACCCCCACCCAATACATGGAGAAAGGATAGCACCATGGGAAGGAGAAGGGCAAGAGTGTTAAATCAAAGTAACACATCCACGCGGCATTATTTTGAAATAACAATTTCGATTTAACCATCATTTCAGTATAATGCTAAGTTTTATTATATCAAAATGACTTTCCTTATTGCATGATAAGGGAGTTCCTTATCTCGATATAAGGAAACGTAGTATGAACCTGCAATCTTTTAAATCAAAATAATCTGCATTATTTCTATTTAAAGACCGTGTGTGGACATACCCTTAGTGACATTCAAAGTATGAGGTGGCATCCCTGACCATCTTGACTAATAGTCATTGATGGCATCATTTCCATGAACTTACGTAATTCTTTTTTGAACCCAGTTATAGTTTTGGCTGTCACAATGTCACCTACCAATGAGTTCTACAGGTTGACTGCACTTTGTGTAAAGAACGAAATATTGATAGAAGTGAGGAATGTGGACATTTTAATGATGATTTCTATATACTGAAACATAGTCATCATATTTTAAAAACAATGAAACATATACTGATAAATATACATACTCTATTTTGGAGTATATACATTGGGGTCAAATATTGAAAGCTACCCAAATGTATTAGACGCCTAGATCCCATTTTCAAAAGCAACATAGGATCCAGTGTCTCATTGAAAGTCAGTGAGACATAGGTTTCTAAATGCCAAAATCATTTTTCAAAACAATACTTAGGCACTTTTGAAAATGTTTTCCATTACCTACAGAAAGTGTCATCATTCAAACAACACTGAAAAGCCACACAGTTTAGGTTGTTCATCTTCTTTTTTCATCATACAGGCTCAGCATTTGTGAAGAAGACACACTGCTTCTGCATAATTTACTTTCATAATAAAACATATATCAGATCTAAATTTTCTCTCCTTTGCGATTCTCTGCTCCTCCATTAAGAGTTGAGCTGCACCACCCATCCCTTTTACCTCTAAACTAGGAGAGGCATGGCTTATGGCTTATCTGGAAACAACTTCATTTTCCATAAAACAAGCAATGAGATACCTTGACAAGTAGGTTGTTGGAATTTTTCTTTTTTCCCCCAGCTTTTCTGCTGCATACTGAGGTAACAGAGACCAAAACAAAGCTTCAACTGCCTTTTGTCTTTGGCTATGTTCACATGGGGAGGGCTTGTTTCGAAACAAGAGGTTTCGAAACAAGCTGTTTCGAAATAACTCTTTATTTCGAAACAACTTATTTCGAGGACAAAAAACTTTGTCCTCGAAATAAGGCATTGAAATAGCAGGTCCACAGTGTGGACCTGCTATTTCGACAGGGGAGGGGATTGCAGGCACCTG